>JAZDUA010000162.1:2497500-3112500 GCA_038098605.1 Gryllus longicercus
GGGGAATCCTATTGTTGGCGGAAGCGAATTGTGATTGGCTGATCTCAATTGTGGCGAGCTTACTAAATAACCAATCGATACGGCGGCTCTTCCATTAAGGGCTTACGCAGGGGTTTGCATGATTATTGCAGCTTGGACCTAATAGCGTTCTCTGGCGGCCCCAGCGCCTCCGACGACGAGTAAACTTTGGCATACATCATTGACAGCGGGCGCGTGGCGGGGCGGCCTCGGAGAGCGGTGGAGGGCGGCGAGGTGGTGGCGTGGGTGGCGGCGGGGGGTGGGGCGGGGGGGCGGCGGAGCGCGGGAGTGGGGGAGTGGTGGCCGCGGGAGTTGGCGGGGGAGTCGGGGGAGGTGAGGTGCGGCAGGGCGGGGTGAGGCGAAGGGCGGCGTGGTGAGATGTGGGCGTGGCGCGCGGCAGGCGGGCGTATGTGCGGATATGTAATAATTAGCGGGAAGCGCGCGGGACCGGATGCCTAAGCCCCTGGTGCGGCATTAATCTTGCGAGGCGTGCGGTAATCACTGGGTGGTGGAGGGGGTGGCGGGTGCAGGGTGGTGGGGGAGGGGGTGGCGGGGGTAGGGGGGTGGGGGAGGAGGTGGCGGTGATAGTGGAACGACAGTGAGTTGGGTGTGGAAGGGTGTGTAGTCTGGGCGTTGGGGAGTATTGGAACTCGGCGGGAATGGAATGTGATCAGGGATGGGAGGGATTGGAGTGTGAACAGGGAGGCGAGGGGAAGTACGAGGAGGTTGCGAGGAAATGTAGAGTATATAGCGGGGTAATAAAAGATTCTGCGCTAAGTTCTGAAAAACGACGGTGATCGTACTGGGACAGTTCACGGTAGGGGAAAAGAAGTGGTGATATAACATTACACACAACTTCCCTAAATTATTGGAAGAAAATAAGAAGTATAATACGAGTAGGTTTTAACTTCTATTCTATAAACTTCGGGCAATGCTCGCATTAGCAAAGGTTATGATTCAAAATAACGCGATAACGTTTTAAAAAAGAAGCTTTCCGAATTTTAACTGTAAATAAAATTAAAAGCATTTTAGAACAAGTTGAAGTAACAGCAATTAGTACTCTCCTTAACACATCAAATAGCGATCAGAACCATCTATCAGAAGAAAATGACTTACTTCCTAAAACCTATATGAATTATATGTTCTACTAATTTCATAATTGCTTTACATTCTGCAATAAAGCATACTTATCACTCTGCCGTCAATATAACATTAATAATGCGTTTAAAAAAGTTGATTATTAGAATCTAAATGGAAAAAGTAAAAAATTGTATTCGCCCAAGGAACTAGATTTTGGCAGCCTGGCGCATGTTACTTTTATCGACAGGACCCAGGCTGCGTTGCCGCCAGTTCCTTCGGCACATCGATTCCGCTCGGTGAGATGTTTGCAGCGCCATTCATATGCATACCATTAAAGTGTCAATGTAACGTCTTCCTCACGCCACACAGTGTCATATCCAGCCGCTAGCGACATGTGACAGCGCCATGCCAAGACGTAAGGCTCGGAACATCTGCGCTTTCGTTGGTGTACGAAGTACCTACTAGAATTCTTTTTTGAATAAACGTTAAACCATTAAACTACAGGTTTGCAGACAGTCACAAAAATATTATCTTGTGATATGATGATTCAAATGAATTTGATGAAAAAATTGTTAGATTTGTAAAACTTCCAATATTTTCTGAAATTTTCTCAGTACATCTCTGCTCAGTGCTTTCTTACTCAGAAGAGAATTCTCTCAGTTCAATATATTTAAAAATTTGAACACACGATCCTAATAATTGTTAAAATGTATTTCTAATTTCTCTAATATTTCGTATTTTATTGTATGTACACATTATCATTCTAATAATTGCGAATAGAACTATTTCTCTCCTAATTAATCCTTTTCATCTCGTATTCACAATGCGACTTTAATGAAAACATGTGTTCGGGTCTTAGAAAAATATATACCTTCTACATATAAAGGCTAAGGAGAGTTGACTAATTTTTACTATAAAAAATGTACCATCGACAAAAATAATTGTAAAATTGCTACTGCACAATATTCAAGAAACCCTTCGGGATACATCAAAGACGACGTAAAAAAAGTAGAATTTTGACTGGGAGAGGTGGCCAAGTACATCAACTCGTATCGCTGCATTGCCCCTGACCTGCAGGTCCTAAGTTCGAGTCCCTGCAGTGGCAGGATATTCGACACTACCTTGTCAGCTAGGTCAAATTTAGTCGCTGACTGGAGGTGAATTCTAGCTGCTGGCTGCTCAGATCGATAGTTTTCCGTGGTTTCTCCCATCGACACCCGTCGAATGCTGGATAGCAAAAGGGCCACGGATCGCGCGCGATATTTCCTTGATTTTCCTTGTCGAATCCTCACCCCTTACATACACTTACACTAACATGCACTACACTACCACACATATATGGAGACCGGTCGAGAGCTTAGAGCTTGGCCGGGCTGGGCGGTGGCCCACTGGTGGGAGATGACGGGAAACCCCGCTAGCCGAATGTAGGTCAGCGCCGGATCTCGCCATTTAGAGGGATAAAACACCGACACATCACGAGAGAAAACATGCACTACACTTACGTGACTAATGACTAATTAATTTTATGCGCCAACCAATTAGCCAGTAGAAGTTTGCAAAGTAGGTTTTGAAGAATTCAGAAGATGCGTACGTATTCAGCAATACACGTTACCTTGCAATAGACGTTACAAGATCATGCATAGCTAAAAAAGGTAGGTTAGATAGGGTTTGTTCCCTGACGACTTCGAGTTTCTTAGATTTACAAATTGAGAATTTTTTGGACATTCATTTACATTTTTAGTGGTTTAGCTTTCTAGGCTCATGTACTTCATAGGGTGGATGCGCCATGCTGAATTTGGAAAGATAGGTAAAACATAATTGACAAGTAGTTATTTTTGAATATCGCATTTAATCACATGGGACTATATCTTTAAATTATAAAATATTAAAATCTTTACCCATGGACGCGTTTATTCTGAAAAGCACAATTCAGGGCTCGGCGTTTTGAAGATAAAGTGAAGTCGTTTTCTCTTTTACAACAGTTATTTACAATTTTCTTGGTGTTAGCGCAGGGACAGCTAGTAGATTAACAAACTAAAACGATGTTCCTTTTTATTAAAAAATATTAAGATCTGCCGCTAGATCGGTCTTTGTCACTCGCACATGTGCATTAACCTCAACTAAAAAAGGCGCGAGTTTCTTAAAAACCGCGGCAAATAGTTGTATTAAAGTTCATTATTAAAAAATATTAAGAAACTAGATAAGATTTATTTGAAGTGTGTGAATTGGTTGCTCAATTATGAAAATTATTTGATCACCCTTGATGTTGGTTTCAGTTATGTTCTTTTGCTTGATGGTTGAGACTCTTTCAGCAAGAAATAGGAAGGGAATAATAGTTATAAATGTTAATTAAAAAAAATTAGTAACAAAATAAAAGAATTGAAATTTACCTCCAAAAAAGTTTATTTTTATCATCAAAATGAACGGTGAAAAAACAAAATTTGAATCCATCTCAAAACATAAGTAATTTCTTATGAGCATTTGTTGTACGTGTAATACTGAGTCACAATTGAAATGATCGTTGAGGTTTGTTGAATATTTTATTCGCAAAATTAAATAGACAGATATTTTGTTATTCAAATGTTTATCAAAAGGGTTGGTTTGCTGTGTATTCGATTTTATTTCAATTTAATTACAATTCTAATTTGTATAAGAATTTACGACTGACGCGTTATTCCTAATTAACATGTAATAATGGAGAATGTCATATGTTCCATATATGCATCTCATTTTCTGTAACATGAAAACAATAAACTTCCATTATTAGAGTGACTAGCCAGCGAGAAGAAAACAAAAGCAGTCCGATCATTGCGCATGTAAAACACTGAATAAAATGTTAATAAAACTTTTTGATTATAGGAATATGAGACTCTGATGAACATTTTGAAAACCTATTTTTTTCTCTAATCTAAATTCCTAATATATTTTCTCTATCCTAAATTCATAATATAATGTTGTGTGGACTGTTAACGCTAATCAACCGAGTGACACTGTACTTATGAGATTCACGAATAATCAATGAGAAGTATCCTCAGATAATCAGCATTGAATTGGAATTTGAAATTTGAGTTCAGGAATATAAGTGCTTCACGTCGAGAGACGGAAGATTGAATTCATTTGATAAATATATTTCAAAATTGGAACAAATCTACTATTCAGATATATGCGTTTCAGAAATAATTAAAATTGATATTATGTTTAATAATGATTGAATTACTAGTAAATGCACAGGTTTTGTTGACTTGAACGTATTATGACAAATTAAACAATCAAGAAAACCTTATATAATAAGTTATAGGTATGTTTATTATCATTTTAAATGTAATTTTCAAATTGAAAGAAAGAAAGAAATTGGCGTGAGAAGAACGAAGGAGTAAGCTTCTTGCCTTTTGGTAAATGCTGGATCTTTAACTGGACTGTGCGCGGAGTAGACGTCAAGATCCCCGAGCGGCGCCTTTACCATCTGGTCTCGTTCGCCATCTGCCTTCGCCGCCCCCGCCCCTCCCGCCGTCCCGCCTCGCCCACCCCCACGCCCCCCACTCCACGGCTCAGCCAGGCCCGGCCAGCCTCCCTCCGGCAAGTTACCCTCCCGACCTCGCTCGCCCGCGCGGCCCTCGGCCTGGGCTCGCCCGCCCCGATTCTCCTCCCCGCCCACGCAGACGAGCCCCCGCGCTTCCGCCCACCCCGCTTCCGCCCACCCCGCTTCCGCCCACCCCGCTTCCGCCCACCCCGCTTCCGCCCACCCCGCTTCCGTCCCAGTGTGGTGCAGCGTCTCAGCTCGTTGAAAGTATTGCCCGTCCAAGCTCATCCGGATCTAGGCAAGCCCTATCAACCTTGTTTTGGTCCGTCTTGAATAATTCCCATACTAATGAACCCTTTCGATTCTGTCTCAGCCCATCTCAACCTGTCGTAAGTTCTCCCCAATCCATCTCAGCCCTTCTCAATCCGCCCGACCAATATCACTCCAGTCCATCATGTAGTATACATTTGAGCCATCCTAATGTATCCTGGGTCATCCAGTAACACCACCAATATCAGCCCATCTCGACTCAGATCAAACGCATTCTATTCCAATTCATCTCAATCTATTCCAGCCTATTTTCTCTTCGTAACATATTCCAACCCCTCTCAACCCATTTCAGTCCCTCTTAGCCTTTCCCGACGTATTCTGTTCCAACTCGTCCCAGTCCATCCCAAATCGTCTGAGTTTATTCCAATCCGACTCGGCGTATCCAATCCTGGCTCGCACAATCCTAACCATTTTCAGGTCGTTTAAACCATCTCCGGCAGATCAAACCGCTTCTGACCTTTCCTGCCCATTTCAGATCAACGTAAATCCATTCCTCCAAACTGGGTCAGAATCCACCATCATCTGCCAAATCCTACTAATCATTATTAATCCTCTGCAACCCTACTTCACCATCCCCAATGATTGGCATCATGTCTCGTCCATTTCCTCTTCACCTCGCTCTTTTTCAGCTCCTTCTTCCCCGCCACGTCTCTTTCCATCTTATCCTTCCACCGTTCTTGGGCTCTTCCTTCGCGCCTTCCCGCGCTCTTCTTCAGCCGGCGCCCCACCCTCCGCCCCGCGCGCCGGAAGTCTCCCTCCGGTGACCCGTGGCCGACCCGGCTGCGGCCCCGCCCGCTGCACCCGGCCCGGCTGTGCGCGGACGTGATAAAGGAAACTTTCGGCCCTCGCGAGAATACGCCATGTGCTCCGCCGCGCCCGACTGCGAACAGAATTTCGCGGGGTTCCGCTGTCGCCGCTGCAGCCGCCACCATCTATAAATCTCCGTCTGCTCTCATCGCCTCCGCAGGGCTGGAAGTGGTGACTCACCAGGTGAAGGGGGCGCATTACAATGAAGTGAAATTACGAATGCAGTGCATTATAATTAAAAATCTGGGATTTCAACGAACATGAGACATACACAATTCCCTTAAGCGTCCTTTACGCCATCCGGAGACAAAGTTTGATATAAAAATTGCTGTTATTATTGCGAAAATTTTGAAAGACTTCATGTAAAGTACACTCAAAAATCACAATATCCGTGTGAAACTTCCAAAGCCTTGAGTTCTTTCATATCGATTGTGGAGTATCAATTTTGAAGAAAATTGACTGAACGAGTTAGACGTTAGCGTTGACCACAAACTGACAGACATACATTAATTTCATGTAATTTTAGTGAAAAAGTAAGAATGAGCTGCACGATACTTGTGTAAAATAGTTTCGGGTTAAGTTGATATAAGCTATATTGCTATCGAGAGTACTTTTCATGTTCAACTTAAAAAACCTTCAGCACTGTAATGTACAAAAATTAGACTCGGGTGCGGTAAATAAAGTTCTTATTCCTGGATCTCCTACAATGTTAGAATGTTATTTATTTTGAAACTAGTTGTTTTAGTTCTTGAAAATTGAATTTTGTTTCAAAGCTCCATATGGTTAAACAGCCATTATATTTATTATTCGCAATGCCAGTAGAAAGAAAGATGCAGCCTTCGGTCTTTGAGAAGTAACTAAGTTTTGTTTGATACCCGGGAACTCGGGAAAAATCTAAAAACAATTAAACAATTTCGCTTTTGGCAAAAGTGAACGAGGCATTCCTGAAAATTATGAGATGAAACGGAGTGGGGGCGGAGAAAAGTGGAGATGAGCGGTCGAGAAGCAGTAATTGATTGATTAATTGATTGTTTTAGTGATTCCGGGCACGTCAACTACCAGAATAATTCGTCCCGTAAGTGTAGTGCATGTTTTTGATCGGGGGGGGGTAGTGGTGGTGATCTTTCTCTCACTGTACGGCGAGATCCGGTGCCGACCAACCGTCGGATAGCAGGGGTTTCCTCAACCAGGTATCTCCCACCATCGGGGCGCTGCCCCAGCCGGGACAAGCTTTTATCTCTCGACCGGTCTCCTGGAATGTGTGGTAGTGTAATGCATGTTAGTGTGTGTGTGTGTAAAGGGAGAGGACACGACAAGGAAGAGGTAGGAAAGATCACGCGCGGTCTGTGGTCCGTTTGTTACGGTACTGCTCCGACATTCACCGCGTATTGATCGGAGAAATCACAGAAAACTACCGATCAGAGCAGGTGGCCGCTAGAATTCTCCTCCAGACAGTGACTGAATTCGACCTAGCTTTCGGCACTCGAGCCTAGGACCTCCTGGTCAGAGGTGTAGGAAGGAGTGCAGCCAGAGCGGGGAGGATCGGTGCGAATCGAGGTGGAGTGTGGGCCGGGGTGTGGGTGTCCCGCGGCGCGGGTGGGATGGGATAGGCTGCACTGACGCCAAAGTGCGCTCCGCGTTCTGAGAAATCCAATAGATCCTCCGGCGCTGTGTCAGAGTTTACCTGCGCGCCCCGCTTCGCAATTATCCTTTTCCATCGCCACCGGCCTCACGCCCCGCCATCGCCCCCGCTCTCTCCGATTGCACCCTTTAAAGGAAGGCGTTGCTCTTCTCCTGCTTTACGTAAGAGATTTTTTATCTTACTGTGCAAAAGTGTAAGTGGTATGTGTTATGATTTCCACCGTAGACTTCTTTGATTTCCCACCGCCGAAGATCATCGAAAGACAGGATAATTTTGGCACTATTCGTGAAACCCCCGGTTTATTTAGAGAGGATTGCAATCGCTAACCCGTTGACTATTCATTTATCATTTGTAATGTTCTCATTGGTAGGTTTCTTTAACTTCTGTGAACTAATCAAACAACAACACAAGTTACTGTTCATCTATGACCACATTAGAACATGCATTGCCCTTATTAAGCTTAAATTAATCCTAAATGACTCGACGGCACTTCGAGTCAAGTCAAAGCGGAGAAATGAAAACAAAAACTAAAAATTGATATAGTCAGAAGTCAGGACGTCCTCAGGGAGTTCGTGTTCATGCGAAACACTAGTGAAAGTTTATGTCTCACAATCGGAGGCACTATGTTAGAAACGTCACTTAAATTTATCTATCTTTTAGCGTTTTTTTACAGCCTTGGCCGTTTTCCGCATCCAAATTTCCATTCCTCTTTATCCCATAGATCGTTTTCCTCCATTTCTCTTTTTTCCATGGCTTTAGTTATTGCCATGTTCCATATTCTTCTCGGTCTTCCTCTGTACCTTCTTCGATTTGGTATCCACTCCCAAACTTTTTGAGGAAGTCTATCCGATTCCAACCTTCTCATATGTCCATACCATTTTAGTTGTCTCATTTCGATTGTATCGTTCAAGGTTGTTTGCACTTTCATTTTATTTCTTATTTCATCATTTCTTATTTTATCTAACAGAGAAAGTTTACAACATCTTCGCCAGAACATCATTTCTGTTGATTGAAATTTGTCTTTCAATTTTTTTGATAGAGTCCAGACTTCTGCACCATAGAGTGTGGTACTCTCTATGAATGAGCTATATATGCGTTTCTTTGTCTTCATTGAAATAATTGAGTTCCATAGCACTGGATTCAACTGTTTACGGGTTATTTTTCCTCTTACATTTTTATTTTTTACATCCTGTTCGTCTCTACCATCTGCTGTTAGTGTGACTCCCAAATACTTATATTGTGTTTTACCTTTAATTATTCCTATACTAGTCTCTAAATCATGGGGCATATCTCCTACCACCTTATATGCAGTTTTTTGTAAATTTATTTCCATACTCCATTTTTCATACTCTTCTGCTAATTTTCTGAACATATAAGTTACATCATCTTCATCTTCAGCCATTATCACCTGGTCGTCTGCAAATAGTAGACTAAACAATGTTTTATCACCTATTTTCACACCCATGCTTATGCACTTTCTTTTCCATTCTTTTAGGGCTTTATCAGTGTATATCTTAAACACGGTTGGAGATATATAGTAGCCTTTCCGTAATCCTTTATTTACTGGGAAGTTGTCTGATTGACATTTTCCTACTTTTACTTGACTTTTGCTATCTTTATAGTAACTTAAATTACTTCATTAAATTTTCTACAACCTATATATTGTTAAAGTGTGATAATCTTTCCTTCCGAACAAGCCCTCGAGAGTTGTAACATTAATTCTGAACCCCCCTATACCTGTGGTTATTTTGGTCGTGAATACATAAACCACTTTGAATCTATAAAAGATGATGTTCACATTGCGAGTAGTGTACACTTACATTTTATGTACTCTGTTACTAATCAATAACATTCAATAATGCCAACAGTTCGTAGTCTCCGATATCGGTTATCGTACATCAAACTGATTTGGTGCATTAAATGTATAAATATGAATATATGCACTTACTCGTATACACATATGATTATGTACACATAATGCAGGATGGTTCTGAATAAATGATCAGGTGTTATATATAGCAAAGCCCCTATTGTAAATCCAGCCTTTGTTTACGCACACTTTTATGATCATGAGAGTTTGAAATAATTCCAGGAAGTATGAGATGATTGAGGTATGAGAAAAAAAATTCATCACTGCGTTTGTTAAACAAAATGTATAATCTACAAAACAACGTTAAACACAGTTCAGACCCTTCCACAAACATTAGATGAATGAAAGTTCGTTGATCGAAAACACCTGAGAGTACTACTGGTATACTGGTCATCAATCAAACCCATCATGGCAAAGAACTGTTATTGCCATCAGAATTTTGGCAATCTAATTTACTACAAAGTCGTCTCGACTTAATTGTAACTCAAAGTATCTTAATATTTATTTATTTAAGTTCATTAACTAATAATTTGAAAGTTATTAAAAATAAAACAATATTACCATCTGGTATTTAATTGATGTAAGTACAGTCTCACTTGAATAGTGAAGAAAAAGAAAAAAAATAGTGATTGTAGACCAAAGCAGTACTTAGTTATCTTCGATATTAGTACATTCCTTCACATTCAGTGGTTATCTCTCACTCGGTAAAGAGTACGTATCTAATGCACCAACGACAGTGTTATTTTTACTTCTTCAATAAACAGCCGAATTTCGATTCTGCTATGTAAATATAGCTGTCTCGTATTTTGTTGAGTTAAGAGAGCTCATTTGCGTTTTTAATCAACTTTTCAATAAAACCGTTGTAATAAATCTCCACCTCGACCCTCAAGTAAGGAACACTTCCTAAGAGGTAGGACCGACCTACTTTAACTTGGACGCTTTCTAACTTTTAAATGGAATCTTATCGGCTGTCGTCTTCGCATTGCTTACGTAAGCAATACTCCGCTGCCGACTCAGCGGTTTTGCTACAGGCTTACGACGGCGACTGGCGGAATCGTACTGCTGCATCTTTGGGTGGCGTCGACCTTCTCCAAATATCCATTGACAAAGAAAGGCTCAACAACGTACAGTCACTGGCATAAAAATGTTCCTTCGCCTTGACGGGCGTGCTAACAAATCAGAACGGGGTACATCTACGACGAGAAATTGATTTTTTCGGAGTTTGAGTCGTAGTTCTTTAAAAGAGATCATAAATGGACGTATAAAAATGGCCAGGTCCAATTGTTGCTATATTCCCTGAGTTTTTGAAACCTTTACAAGTTACAATTAATGATAGAAATCATGTGCTGTTGTACAACTATTATTTTTTAATTCTAAAGCGTTTCCGTTATCTTCCAAAGTACATTTATTTAGCTCTTCTACATTTGTCACTGGCGAAATGCTGTGTGTTAATTGAAAATATTCCTTCCTAGAGCGAATTTATTTTGGTGTATTATATTTACAATCTGTGTCCTTGGAAGTTGCATTGAGTTCGATCATATATTATCTAATAGTTTTTTTTAATGGTCCAAGCAACGAGTTTCTTGTGTTTTCGTCATCTTTCAATGTTTATATAGATTTTGCAGAATCAAAAATGTAGTACTTTCTTCTACAGTTTTAAAGTGACAAATTAAACGGCGGTAGTTTCAGAACTTTTTAACTGCGGAATTATCGTGGTTTTATTGCCCTCATTGTTTGGCGAAATGAAATAATTACTTCCGCAAAAACAAGCATACTATTCCTTCGTATTAAGTGAATTATTTTCTCTCGTCTCAGATTTCGTAGCGGTTTACCTTTGACAGCAGTCGACTCGGGAATATTTGTACTCTTCCGAGAAACCCCGCGCGGGGCACGTCTTCTCTCCTCTCACTCTCGACCTCACGTAATTAGCTACGGCCGAGATAAAATTTGAATTGGGGATGAATGTTTAAAATGGCCGACTTTTCCTCGTGGCCGACTTTTGCCGTCTAATTACACGGGAACCGCTGCAAAACGTTTGTACTGACGGCCCAAAGGCCAGGGGAACTGTGTACAAAGCTAACGAGTGAGGCAATGGGAAGAATTCCCGAACAAGAGACGTGACTCGGCAATTAGGGAAGAATTTGTTCGCATTATTAATTCATGGTGATATTGCTTTGCCGCGCGTGCTGGGAGGGGCGAAGGCTTAAAGAGATTATGGGATAAATGGGATGCCATTAGGAGGTAGACGGCTGCTGGGGTGCGCGGAGTAATGCAGTTCCAGTTCTTCCCGATGCGCGCGGATGCAGGGCGATGAGCGCTGTAAGGGATAACTGCGGTATCAGCACGGGTTGGGAATGTTGGCAATTTCTGGTAATATTCCGATACTGTTGGTTATTTGGTTATCGGTGGCTGAAAGAGAAAGTTAGTAGCTAGCTTGAATGGATGTTAGTCTAGCGAATAATCCATTTAAGTCTACAAAATTAGTGTGGCAAAGAATCCATTTTTGATATTTTTTAATGAAATATAGGTGAAGGAAGGTGAGAATGCGAAGGTTAATCAGTATCATTCAAGATTTTTCTTGCTTGAATCGAAACTCAAAATGAAACTATTCGCTTTTCTACTAAAAACTGTGATTATTAATACGAGTTCGAAGTTATTGTACCAAATGTGAAGAGCAAAAACAACAAGTTGCAGTTCCAAAACAATATATTTTTTAATAATTTATATGATATCGTTTTTACGTGGGGTTTAAGAAAATATTAACAGAGAAGAGATAAACCATTTGTATCACCTCGTGCTACACAAGAGGAGATATAAATTTGTGTTCTTCTATTAAATTACTCATTATATATGAACCACATTGTTAAGAAGATAGAGAACATAGAAATTCAAGAGAATTGCAAATTACTAAAATCATGACATCTAATTTTTCTTCTCCAGCTGTGAAATACGTTTCGACCGCATGAATCTTTTGTTCATTAATCTCAAAGAGATCTTTGTATTTAAGAGATCAGTTTGACAGTCAGTCATCTTCAGTCGAGATTAGCAGTTTAGCAAATTTAGACCTGACAAATGAGCTAGTCGCTGAACCCCTTCGTTTCGTATAGTTGTTCTAGACGCTCTACACTTAGAGAGAACGAGATATAAAACATATTCATGTTGTAAATTTTTCAGTGAAATACATTGCTTTTACGTACATTCTACATACTTGGTAAAAAAATTTAAGCAACTTATTAATAACTTCGTAGTACAAAACAATTCGGGTAGTTGTTTGCTGTAAAAAAAATAATCATCGATGAATTTTCAAGTTTTTCTAGAAGATTGCAATAAATATTCCAAGAGTGTTTGAGGAATGCGTGATGATTGGAAGAACATTTTTCTTCCAAACACTTTAAGCTACGTAAGATTATAGCGGTTTTAAGATTTGTTAACTACTTGGAAGAACAAAGACATTTTCCATTTTCTTAGTGGAAGTTATATCAATCTCCCAAAATTATTAATTCAGTTTAATAAAATGGTTGTTGGTGAAAAAGAATGAATAAAAATTTCGATATTTCTAGACTCTTTTGATCTTCCTCGGTTGAATGTTTGTTATCGGACATGTCAACTGCTATGGTCCTTAGTCTCGTCAGTGTACTGAATCTTATATTCCAGGAAATATAAATATCCCTTCAATCTTGCTTACTTTTCAAAGAGCACTGATTGACCTATCATTCGTAGAGACGTACTAGTAGAAGTTGTATTATTAAGCACTATCAGGAGTATACACATAATAAAATATTTGTTTTTCTAACGAGATTAAATGACTGATGAAACAGACGAACGCATAGTGTCGAATACATTACACACATTACAATTGCTTAATTTTTTCTGTTTAGTGCAAGCATCTTTCATGACGAGATGTTATTTACATCAAATGGATAATGCGTTATTAGGTTTGATTCTAACAGAAATTGCATTATCCGTACTAGAAATAATAATTAGGAAGAGCACTTTACTTTGAGTTCTCTCTAATTAGTAAGTTTATAAGAACTTAATAAATGGAGTGGCTGTTCCAAGTTCTGAATAAACCAGAACTGACTTGCACATCAGAGACTTGGCCCAGATTTCTGGCCTTTAAAGATATGCTTGCACAGCGGGCGGAGATCAAAATATCTCGCATTTTAGCAAGCGGCGCCAAGAAGCTTCGAGGAGAGCCGTCTCGGATGCATTGAACAGCTGAGGAAACGGCGCCCCCCCCCCCGGTGGGAGGGGAAGCAACGGGGGACGCGGGGAGACGGAGGGGGAGAAAGAAGTTCCTCTCGAGTCCATCAGATCGCGCGCGGATCGGGGGATGAATTATTAAGCCGCCTCGCCGCACGCCGCTCCGAACCTCGTTCCGTCCAACCCCCTTCCCGCCTCGCCCCACCCACGCACCGCCTCGCCTCGCCTCGCCTCGCCTCGCCTCGCCTCGCCTCGCCTCGCCTCGCCTCGCCTCGCCTCGCCTCGCCTCGCCCCGCCCCGCCCCGCCCCGTCCCGTCCCGCCCCGTCCCGTCCCGTCCCGTCCCGTCCCACCCCGCCCCGCCCCGCCCCGCCCCGCCCCACCCCGCCCCACCCCGCCCCGCCCCGTCCTGACTAGCCTCGACTCGCCCCACCCCACCCCACCCCACCCCACCCCACCCCACCCCACCCCACCCCACCCCGCCCTCCATCCCCTCCAGCACGCTCCTCGCCGTTTTCTCTTTGGCCGCAGCCGCGGGTTTTGTGAGCCGTCTGAGCTACCACGCCCGGCCGCATTCTCCTGCCCACCAGCCCGCTGTTCCTGTTTCTCTCTCCCAGAGCACGTTTCTCCTCATTTCACTTACAGTGGTGTCTCGTTATTAATTCTTTCGCATAGGTCTGACAAAAACAAAATGTACGAATAGTAATAAAAAAGCGTATTCCCTATATTTACATAACGTCACTAGAGATTATAATTATCGATATTTATTACTAATAACAATAATACTGACAATCAGAGTGAGTTTTCATCTGCAATTTCTACAAAATGCTTGAATACTCGAGGAATAGTTATCTTAAGAAATAAAGTAATTTTAGCTAATCCACTCGAAATATCAAAAAAAATTAATAAATATATGCTTCTTGGAGGAAGAACTGTATTGCATGCGCACAGAAGACAAAATACAAATAAATATAAACAATTAATCAATTGCATAAATGAAGATTTATTATAACTTTTACCGTCATTGACGACTTACGTTACCAAATGGAAGGGGTCGAGGAGAGAATAGGAAGGATTTTCTTTAGAATAAAATGAACTGGGTGATTTATTCATTTACGTCAAAAAGGGTGTGTGACATAGGATAGAAGTGTAATCTGTGCATGTTTTCATCATTTCTGGAAACCTTACCCTGGCTCTTATATTACTATATGAAGTTGAATTATGACTGGAGGTAGAGACGAGCGCTTTTTGCGTGAGATCATGGAGAACGGGTATATGAATATCTGTATCCCATACTAACGTCCCACAGAAATTGAATGCGCACATCGCCGCATGTAGACATTTACGACCAGATGCAAAACAAGAGACCATTTGGTCAAAGGATCAACAGAAACTGGACGATAAACATTATGCCAATGATTGACGGTGAGATATTGAGTCTCGAGCTCACGGGCTCCTTTGTACAAGCTCTCCATTCCGGGGAGTGACAGATCTGCTCACCCGGGCTGGCCGACGACTGTGGTTCAGAGGGTGAGAGCTATGAAAACCAGCGTGATTTCCGGGGTAAAATCACTCGAAATAATAATCGTATGTATACTATGGCGAAAGAAAACCTAAGTTTCTTCGTATGTGTATATCTTTTAGGTACCTGGCAAATGCTTTAAAAAATTTGTTATTAATTATTCCTCTCTGCTTTCACATCTTAGTCTTTCACTCTACATGCAGCAACATTCACATTCTATCTATCCCTTCGTATTTCTGACAATTATTCAGTTATAATTTTCGGCTCTAATTACTTTTCATCACATTCGCTCATCCACAGATCTTCAAATTTTCTTACAATTTCACATCATTCTTTTCAGTACTTGCAGTACATATCTCGACTGTTTCTTCCCTTTTGTTCTCGTTGTCTCCCCATGTATGCCGAGTTCTCTACTTGTTTTCTTTTCTTACCTACTATGTAGTTAGATAGTAAAGAGACAGTATTTTAATGCTGCAACAAGTGGCACTTTTTCGTCAGAAAAACGTGGATTTTGAGGCCCTGATATCGAAAAAGTGTTTAAATCTTGTTGGTTTATGTAAAAAAACTACTTACTCTATCATGTTGGGTAGTCAAAATTCACGTTTTGTGAGCCCTTGATACCAAACAATTTGTTTGTGACAAAAAATCAGTCCGTCTCTCTCTCCCTCCGACCGTCCGTCTGTCATCAACACTGGTGCCTAAACTGTTCAGTTGATTTTCTCCACAATCGATTTCGCCGGACTGGAATCCTGATAAATTTGTAACAGATATTTTTATTTCAAGAGCAACTTTACATGACGCCTTAACACTTCCAAAATTTTATGACAAATAGCTAAAACTTTTTAGATTATTTTTTTTCTCGGAAATGGCAAATGTTGCTTTATAAAATGGTGTAGGTCTCATTTTCGTTGAACACTGAATTTTCTGAAAAGTTCAGAATTTTTCATCGTCCTCTTCGAACTATAATATTAAAGATAAAGATTTTTTCCTTAATGATATATATTCTTCAAAGACAGATTTAAACAAGTGCACATACAATTTTTCGACAATACCAGTAGTTTCTGTGTAATTTTGAATGAAATTTAAGCCCAAAAATATAGTCTCATCGTTTTCATTTTTTTACTCGAATAGAGCAAAGTACGCCCTGGAAAACGTCGCAGATGCAATTTTCATTTAATTCTCTCTATTTTCGAAAATCGGCAAAGTTGTAAGAAATGCGAGAACGTATGTGCTGTGAGCGTTTGCGCGCTGCCCTCTCGCATCCTTCTCCCCCTCCCCGCTGTGCTCCGGCTCCCGTGCCGACGCGCTCTTCTGCTTGTTTTTGCTTGCGGCCTGGCGGCGCGCTGCCGAAGTTATTTGTGGGCTCTGGATGCGTCGGTTTCGCTTTCCCGATCGCCGGGAATATTCACGCGCTGAGCCCTCGCTGCATTCTCCTTGTGAAGGATTAGAGCGGCGCTAGCGCCGCGCGCGAGTGAATTTCCCGAAAGCTCGCTTCGTGTGGCCAGTGTTTTGTTTCTTTTGGAAGCTACGGTCTACTGTTTCACATGTTTCAGAGGAATGTTTATTCCCTACAAAAAGTAGCATGCGCAAATGTGGCAAGTGGCGAATGTAAAATAATTGCAGATTACGTAGACCAAGTCGGGTAATTTTCTGGAAAGAGTTTTAAGTATTAAATTCATACCATTGTATATTCTGTGAAAACGTGCTATGGCCACTTATTTTAATGCAGTATTTTCAATGCTGTTCCTGCAATACACTTTAATTTTCTCATAAATTACAACTATGAGTAAATTAAAATGTTAAGGAACAAAAACCCTACACTGCTTCACCACATTCAATTTCTAAAAATTAATAATGCACCATTCTGTTATATAAATTACGATATTTTGAATTGTCTCGAGAGTACTAGCTCGTAAATAGACACCACTCTGTATAGAGAAAAACGAATACTCAAAATTTCTATTTTACTAATTGCGTTGATGTGAGCACTAATGATTACAAGAATCTATTAATTTCATAAAAAGTCAATTCAACGTCTCGATAATATGAGTTCATTAATTTTTTCGGCGTCCTTTTATTTCCGCCAATATGAATGTACAGCAAAAAATCTATTCCTTCTTTATTATTTCAATGTAGTAGAAAACGGGATTATCTACAAACACGCATGGTATTTGAGGTTCCTTTTTTCATTTTTATTGTAATTCAAAGGATTTTTGCATTAATTACAACGTAGAATTGAATTATGTTTCGGTATTCAAGATTTTATAAATTTTATTGAAGAAAATTTCTGTTTTAACTGATAATATACAAATTGATTTCAGGGGTGATATAAATTAAATATGTCGGCGGACTTTGCTAACCACAGTGTCATTGATGTTTGTCTATGACATATATAGCTGCTAATGTTCCGCAAATGTACTAAATCTATAATAATATTTCCATTCGTTAATGACTCAAAATCTTCAAACAATATTAAATGGAAATTTTATTTGCATGCCTGAAACGCCTAATATCGAGTTCTTCATTCAGTGATTTCTTTTTCTATAGATTAATACAGCTGTTTCTGTGGTTATTTATTAATTGCAGAAATATTTCGTGAGTAATAATAGTGTATTTCACTGGTTGCTTCACATATCAATGTGAAATAGTTTAAAACGGTATCGTAATCTGTACTTTTTGTGGTCTGTTTATTTAAATCTGATATAATTATTATATATTTAAATGAGTACGAATGTGCTAAATTATATATGCTAAATATTTTATTTGTAATTCAATTATGTTTTTCATCATAATAAAGCGTTCGTTTATGAATACAACCGTATTACTCTGTAGTACTGTCTGTAATAAAATTGTAACCAGAGAATTAAATGTTAAAAATAAATTTAATGTGTAAGTTTCATAGGTAGGAAATAATCTGTGAAGTACTATCATAGAAAAAATGTTTAGTAACTTCAACATATTACATCATAATACATCATAATACATCATAATACACTTGTCAGTAATTTCAAATTTTAAAAAAATTTAAAAATAGTCTCCCTGAAATGGGACAAACGGTAGTGGATCTTTGCAGGCATAATACGAGGGCTGCATTTTGTATTTCAGGATTAGAGAACAAAAACAAATATTAATCATCGAACATCACTTTGTTTTTCAAAATATTTACCATGAAGATCTATACACTTTTGTACGCGTTTGAACCAATTGTCGAAGCACTTTTGCCACTCTGATTCAGGTATCTCCAAAACATGCATTCTGAATGCAGCAACCGCGTCTTCAGGTGTCGAAAAACGTCGACCTCTCAGTTTGTTTTTTACGTACGGGAACAAAAAGATGTCATTCGGTGCCAAGTCATTACTATACGGCGGATGACTCATCAAATCGATGTTTTGGGTGCTCAAAAATGCAGTTGTTTGAGCCGATGTGAGAGAGCTCGCATTGTCGTGGTGAAGAGTGATCCGTCTTCGGCAGTTGGTTTTCCTGATTTCTTGGAAGACAGCTGGCAAACAAATCGTTGTGTACCACTCAGAATTGACTGTTCTGCGTTGTTCTAGTGGTACGGTTGCGACATGTCCAGTTTTCCGAAAAAACAGACGACCATCTGTTTGGAAGTGCTTCGTGCGCAAACAACTTTTGTTGCATTTTGCTCCAACTCCAACCAACCATCTTGAAACACCCATACAGTCGACTGCTGTTTACTTGCGGGCTCATACGCCTTAATCTGCAATTCATCACCTGTCACGATGTCAGAGACGTGTTTCGAAGCACCGCGAGCGTATTTTTTGTACATTTCGTTCGACCAATCGACACGAGCCTTTTTTTGAGCGATTGACAAATTGTGTGGGATACAACGCGAACAAATTTTTTTGACAGTCAAATGTTCATGCAATATTGAATGTATGCTAATCCCACTAATGCCTAAGATCGTCATGTGACCTATCGTGCGATTGAGACAATCTTTCAATATCAGTTCACGCACAGCATCAAAGGTTTTGAAACAACAACTGATTTTGGACGACCTTCACGAAATTCGCCTTAGAGTGAACTACGACCACGATTGAATTCACCATACGATCGATAAACACTGGTCCTTGATGGAACTTCATCGCCAACAATTGAATTAAGTTCATCCATGCACTGTTGCTGAGTTAATCCACGTCGAAAGTTGTAAAAAATAATCGCAAGAAAATATTTAATTTCATTTTTGGCCCAAGATGAATCTTTTAAGTTACTGTAAACAACACAAATAGCGCTCGTATGTCAAAACGTTCTGAGTATGTATAACTTCAAAACATCCAACTTTGCGATAGAGCTGTCAGTTGCCAGATTGCAACACCAGGGTTGCCAAATCCCGAAACATAAAAGGTAACCTTCGTAGTTTATCCTTTAGGAAGTGGAATGTTGTAAAATTTACACACAGCGCGGTTTTATTTTCTCTAGCGAAGATTCTATACGCGCTGGGAACATGGAACATTTGCTGACTCTCGCCCACCACTGCCATGTGTTCAAACCGATTGTTGAACCGTTAGTGGCAATACAGGTTCAATTGAACGCGAGTGAATAGTGTACTATTTACAACACGCGCTTCCTCACGTAGAATTTAATTTTTGTTGCCATAAAAACGCATTCGCAATAAAACTATATTCTATCAGCAAGCACTCTAAGATCAAAAATCAGAATCAAAGGCACTAGCTGGATAAGGTGCCCCTACTTGAAATAGAAAATACAATTTTTTCTGAGGGTTGTGACCACGAAAAAAAATTTCATTAAGTTTTATATTCACCACCCCCGTACATCCTTCGTAATTACAAAAAATGTTTGTTTTGTTATTTTTTTTCATTGAATTCACTGTATAAGTTTTCTTTAAAAATAATTTTATTAATTATAATTTTTTAACTCGGCGCCTTGAGCGAAATGCAATGTGTCAGGCAAATGCTTCGCAAGGTTTCGCACCCGGAGAAAAATAGCTGTTTCGCTCTCGAGAAACATTCACAAGCGCGCACGGCGTGATATAAAATAGTTTTATTTTCGTCGATACGCGCTTAGCTCCTTAGCAACCAACCTTCTAAACAACGCATTAAGAGTTCGTAAATGGCAACGGCCGTTAAAATACTCTAGAATCCATAAAAATATTTTAGCGGAGCCTCGGTCTTAGATATCAGACATGCACATACATTTTTTGGATAAATGTCCCTTTGGTCCCACTTGTTCCCTTGTTCTTTTTGTGCATTTTATCACTTTCCCTATGTCATTTTAGTCCCACTGTTCCTCCTTTTCGTTTGCCTTATTGGCTCATTTTGTCTCCGTGTCTGACGTGTCCGATTTTGTCGACTTGTCCCATTTTCCCCCTTATCCCTTATTGATATTAACTTTTAATATTGCAAATATAATTACTAGGAAATAATATTGTAATTACATACCTCTATACACGAAAATAAAGAGAAAAAGAATGTATTATTATTTTTTGTAAACATGTCGCAGCATTCAGACAAATCTGAAAAAATTCCAGAAGATAGCTGATTTTTTGGGCAACATATAGACATTTTCTCGCGCCGCCGTCGAAATTCAAACTTGCCTTAAACAATTCCAAAATTTTAAAATTCATTGAAAAGTTTGAATTTTGCGTCAAATAAATTTTTTAAAATTATTTTTTTAAAAAAATAGAGTAAATTTAACATCAAGAACCATTATTTTCAATAGAAATTAATTCGGAAAATTCAATGGAAAAAATGAAATAACAAAAAACAACTTTTCTTTATTGCAAACGGTGTGCATGGGGAGAAATCTAAAAATTCCCGAAAAAAATGTTTTCCGTGGTCACAATTCTTAGAAAATATTTACTTGATTTCAAGTGGTGGCAATTTTTACCATCTTATCGAGATAGAGCCTTTACAAGGACCATAACTATGTCAGAACATTTAATAAATTTGTGTTATAAATTGCTGAAGTGAAATAGGCGCGCTTTCCATAGCTTTAAATGAGATACCATGCAATTGGGGATCGCCTTCCAAGTTTCCGATGTCCGTGCACGAAAAGTAACTAAAATTGCCTACCCACATTCCCTACATGCATTCGCGTCTCGAGTAGCGCTCGCATGACCTCCCTCCGGCAGGAACGTGAAGCTCTGTGTTCGAGGCCCGTGCGCGTCCCGCCCCCGCCGCCGCCGCGGCCGCTGCGGCCGCCGCCACCGCAACAAAAGGCTTAAAGAGGAAGCAGGCAGCTCATTACTCGAGCGACTTGGCTGCGCAGCGCACTTTTTGACTTCGCCCAACTGCGCAGCAGGCAGCTGCGTCGGCTCCCGCGCCGGCGGCTTCGGCACCGCGCCTCGCCACCGCTGCGGTTGCCGTCTCTCTGCGCCTGCCTTCAACGGCTGGGCTGAGCTCAGACACAACATTGCCACTCGCGCGGCAGCGATTCTGGCTGGGAGGGGCCAGGGTTCGAATGCCGTCGGTGGCGGATATTTTTATTTTAGCAAGATGGCTAGGTCGCATTCAGTCGTTGTCCGAACGGGACGTTTAGCGGCCGGCTGTTCCGATGGGGAGTTTTCCGTGGTTTCTCCGACCGATGCTACATGAATGCTTACATTCAGGTCACGGAGGGGGTGATGTTCTTCCCATATTGGATGGTGAGAACCAGCACCGATCTACATGACAAATTTTCCCCATCCAGGTATCTCCCACCAGCGGAGCACCGTTCTGGTCATTACAAGCTCTAAGCTCTTGATTAGTCGCCCGACATTGGCGGTAATAAAGTGCATATATATATATATATATATATATATATATATATATATATATATATATAATGTGTGTGTGTGTGCGTGTGTGTGCGCGCGAGTGCGTGTCGGTGTGAGAGGTGAAGGTTGACAAATAAAAAGGAAAGGTCGCGCGGTTGCCGATTGTTAAGGTACTACTCCGGCCTTCGCTTGGCAATGATCGAAGAAACCTACTAATCCGAGTAGCCGACCGCCAAAATTCTCTTCTAAGCAGTCGTTGAACTGTCCCCAGGTTATCTTGGACAGAGTAGAAAATCTTACCCCCGTGGGGACTCGATCCATTACCTTTTCCCTAATGTCACCCTTATCTCAATCATCTTCATCACGACTGTCACCATAGTAATCCCCAACTGTCTCCAACGTCGTGGCATGCCCTCTACCTCGCTCCCACCCAGAGGCTTTCGGGCCGACCCACGCACCAGTCATGCTCCGCGCGCCGTCTTGCCAGCGGGCGCGCCACGTCGTCTTTAATGAGTTGCTCGTTTATTCTCGTCGTCGAGGCAGCGGCCGTCTCGGGGGCGTGGTGGGGCGGGGCGGGCTGGGGCGGGGCAGGAAGAGGGGCGGTACTGCGTTGGCCGGTGCGGCGGTGGTGAAAGTGGCAGCAAATACCGTTGAGGCGTCGGAGATGGTGGAAAGGGTAGTATTGCAGTTGGGACATATTATACGTAAACGGTAGTAGCAGGGCTCTTGGCTACGCGGAGGAAGCTCTAGAAAATTTGCATTTGACTGGTGGTGCGTTGGTTGGTAGCTGTGTTGGTGACGGTGAAGAGCAGAGGAGGTGGTGGACGCAATCGCTTGCAACGACAGGAGAGAAGGCGTGTGTGAAGGAGGCAAAGGTGAAGTCGGAGGCGTTGGAGTCGATGGCGGAGGGCGGAGGGTTGCGGGCGGAGGGTTGCGGGCGGAGGGTTGCGGGCGGAGGGTTGCGGGCGGAGGGTTGCGGGCGGAGGGTTGCGGGCGGAGGGTTGCGGGCGGAGGGTTGCGGGCGGAGGGTCGCGGGCGGAGGGTCGCGGGCCGTGGGTCGCGGGCGGAGGGTCGCGGGCGGAGGGTCGCGGGCGGAGGGTCGCGGGCGGAGGGTCGCGGGCGGAGGGTCGCGGGCGGAGGGTCGCGGGCGGAGGGTCGCGGGCGGAGGGTCGCGGGCGGAGGGTCGCGGGCGGAGGGTCGCGGGCGGAGGGTCGCGGGCGGAGGGTCGCGGGCGGAGGGTCGCGGGCGGAGGGTCGCGGGCGGAGGGTCGCGGGCGGAGGGTCGCGGGCGGAGGGTCGCGGGCGGAGGGTCGCGGGCGGAGGGTCGCGGGCGGAGGGTCGCGGGCGGAGGGTCGCGGGCGGAGGGTCGCGGGCGGAGGGTCGCGGGCGGAGGGTCGCGGGCGGAGGGTCGCGGGCGGAGGGTCGCGGGCGGAGGGTCGCGGGCGGAGGGTCGCGGGCGGAGGGTCGCGGGCGGAGGGTCGCGGGCGGAGGGTCGCGGGCGGAGGGTCGCGGGCGGAGGGTCGCGGGCGGAGGGTCGCGGGCGGAGGTGTGGTAGGGCTGGTTGGGGCGAGGGGAGGGCGTGGGTGGCGGGGCGAAGCCGGCGGTGCGCTCGAATGCAGTTGCTGCGGAGCGGATGCAGGAGGGAGCCGCTGGCTGCGTCTGGGGATCGATGTGCAGAATGCAGGACAGCCGCGTCGTCCAAAGAGACGAGAAAATGCAAACGACGCTTTTTCTGCGTCTTGTTAAGCGGCTGATTTTGGAAGAATGTACTTTTCAATTTGTACCTCAAGTAATTTAACATCTAACGATTTGGATTATGATTCCTGGGCTTTGGCTCCTTTGAAAACCAAAATACACCATTATTATTCGTAACAAGTAAATTCTTTCGTTTCTATACGAAATTACTATTTTTGCCCCACAAGTTTACTTGAATATTTCATATCATTAGAACTACTTTCCAATCCGTTTTATTTAACTGTTAATAACTGAAGTGATTGAATGAACACACCGTAAGCATATCAGTTACAAAAATGTGCAATAAAGTGGGTAAAATTGGGGAAAGAAAAAATGAAGGCACCTCATTTAATTGGATTTGATATTGTATGTTCAGAGTGTTTTAAAACATTCAATGAAATTACTCAATTACCCACATAGTTTAAAACCTCACGCGATTGTAAGCACTTCATGTACATATCTTTCGAAATTATATCATTTATATCTATCAATATTTATAAAGCAAATTTTTAATTCACTTTTTACAATTAAACATCAAGAATTTAAATATCATGTAGATATAACAACATTATTTTTACTTCTCGTATACATACGTATAAAAGGAATAATACACGTAGTAGAGAGAAAGTAATGGAATGCTGTGAAAAATCGATGTCGAAATTTCAACAGAAGGATACGTTTTGGAGTTTCCTATTACCGAAAACCTTTTTTTTCAAAACGTCCAATGTGCGGACTGTTCGACCGTGATCACTGGTGCTTAAATCTGTTCGTAGAAATTTTACAAAATAATTATTCCCGGATTTATTTAGTTCGTAACAAAGCCATGCGATTTTTAAAGAATTTTAAATATTTTGGGTAAACTATTTGGGTTAAATATTTTGGGGAAACTTTTGGAACATTTTATATATCTCTCACATCGTTAATATTTACATTAATGGCAATTAGTACACATTATTGCTTTCTTTAATACTAGTGCTTCAAATAATGTCAACATGATCCCAAATTGCGCATTAGAAAGGCTCAAACAACGTTTTCTCGAAAACGGCTAGTAAATTTCCAACGAACATGTGAATGAGGACCACGTTTTATTATTCTATAGTGTTACTAAAGGTATATTTCAATGCTACCACTAGGGAATTAAAACACGGAGAAATCTCCTTTAGACGGTGATAGCTGACAGTTGGGAATATGGTGGATCATAACCGAAAAGCTAGCCCAGACTAAGAAGATTAAAACACTAACTAGAACGAGAAAGCCCGTGTTATTCGGTGGCATCACTTTGATGGATAATTTGAAACTGAGTGGAAAATGTGCGTTTTAATTTTTGACCTTTAAATTTAACTACCAGAACCCAACAGACGTTATCCTGTTCTCTTTCTCTCTCACTCTCTTTCTCTCTTTCCATCTCTTGATAGCCCGAAATGTTGTAGCAGCAATGTTTGACTGCGGAAACTTGTTATCTCTTCCCTGTTAGTAATTTTGTTTGCTGAAACCTACAACTAAGGTTAATGAAATAATTGTTTTGGAAACAATTGAGTGCAATAACAAGGATTTAGAAAATAATTGTGGCCACTGAGACAGGTGAATATGATAAAAGTTAGTGTTGACAGCTGAAATAAAATGTTCAGCAATAATTTTTTTTCAGGAAGGAGAAAAAGTTGAGTTGTCAATCATCACTACTTATTCAACAAGAATACCTCATTCAAGAATTTCGCATTAGAGACGTGTTCCAGTTTAACATAACTTGAAACGGAATATTATCAATCTGGATTAAATTTTGTCATTTCACGGCCCGGGAGACGTGGGTGAGTGCATCAACTGATGTCACTGCACTGGTTCTGACTGTGAGGTCCGAGGTTCAAGTCCCGACAGCGCAAAGATTATCGAAACTAACGTGTCAGCTAGGTCCATTTCAGTCACTGTCTCGAGGACAATTCTAGAGGTTGTTTGCTGTGGCCGGTAGTTTTCCGTGGTTTCTTCGATCGTTACCAGGTGAATGACGGTGCAAAGTAACAAACGGGTCAGGAAGAGATCTTTCCTGGCTTTTCCCTGTTCTATCCTCACCACCTACACACACGTGCACATTAAAAATCACTGTACTGTCTCAAATGCCGGAAACCTGTCGGGAGCCTAGAACTCGTCCCAGAGGGGGCGTTGCCCGCTGGTGGAGGTACCTGGTGACGAGAAACTCCGCTAGGTCGGTGCCGGATCTCGCCATTTATCGGGTGAAGATCACCACCCCCTCCCGAGGAAAACATGCCCTACACTTACGGGACTAAGGACCTCGGAAGTTGACGCGCGCGGAATCACCAACAAACAAACAACAAACAACCTTGATATTTGTACATAAATATCTCTTTAACGCAAATTTGAATAACTCGCTATCAACAGTGGATGGGTTGGGTCGAGCAAGTGGACTGTTGGTGTGGAATGATGTTTTGATCCTCCCCAAACATACCTCAAATAGCTCACCTAATCAAGGAGTGTACTGTACATTAAATGAATAATAATAAATTAGTTATAATTATAATTAGCTTGCTTGCTCTAACATAGACCCCCACAGGCCGACTAGGTCGTCCGCCAAAATAAGATGTTAGGGCAAGCTAGGTAGTTAGGTATAGGTATAGAAATATAGGAATTGCGGGAGGCGCAGAAAAAAATCAATGGTAAGGGTGGTGTGACGAAATGTAGTCGTGAGCCTTGGAAATGCGTAATTGAAATCAAACAATGTAAAATGGAAAAAATTGTGACATAGAATAGTGTTTTTGATGGTTTCGATTCGTGGAAAGTTTTAGAAGTATACAAATTTGCCAATGTCGAAATCAAACCCAAATGCAAGGGCGTGCGATGGGAGTCCGGCGATTATGACGTTAGCTTGTGATTATTTCGCCGCCACTTGTTCCTGCTTCCGTTTCCTCCCGGGCAGAGCCGTTCGCCGCAACGCCACACCGGCTCCGTTGCCGCTCGAGCAAGCCGTTTGCCCATTCTCGCAAATTGGTGTCGACCAGCTCCTTCAAGCGAGGACTGAGGAAAGCCAGGCAGACCCTGCCCTCCCCTGCCCAGCCAAGCCCACACTATTTTCCGCTTTGTCTCTCCTCCCTTCTATCTCCGCTTTCCTCTTTACCTCTCGCCACTCCAACTTCATCCCTCCTCTTGTTATTTTTTTCTTTCCATTTATCTCGCTTCTCTCCTCCTTCCTCTATTCTACTTTCTTCTTTCTCCAACCTCTTGCCCCTTCCAAACGTTTCTACCCTTCCTCTGAGCAGCCATCATCAGGTTTTTACTTCGTCACTTATTGCTACGCAATCCCCTCTTCTTTTATTTTTCATTTTTTTATTTTTTAATATATTTATTTTGTGTCCCATCAACAATAAAATTTTAAGGACTTTACAAAAAGTTATACAATAACAAAAAAGTATAAAATTATGTTTTTTACATAAATTATTCCTATTTTAGAACTTATATTTGAGATATAACATTAATAACCTTATTTTGATTTCCATCTTTCATATTTATTAATGTTCTCTTTCTTATCTTTGACATCTTTTACTTCTGTCTCATGCATTTAAATTGCTTAAGATGACTATAACTAATAGATTCAGTTTACTTTGTCAAACACTTGACCACCTGCTACAATGTCATCCTTTCGATTCCACAACCTACTCTTATCATCATTAAAAGTAATCTCTTGCATTCGTTCTCTCTTCATTAATACCACCAATTCCAAAATGCCCCCTTTCTTCTCGTGTTCGACCTTTTATCAGGATTATTATCCCCATTCCCCACACTCAACCTCCGCAATCCTCCCCCCACACTGACGGTCACAATCACCCTTCCTCAACACATACCACCACATTCACCACCTCTGCCAATGCTATTGTCTCCACCTATACCTCGGTCGCCTCCTCCACTTCCACCTCCTCTTCCACCTCCACTACGTGCCTCTACTAACTTCACATTTATATTCTCCTCCATCTTCTTTTTCACGTCCACAACCTTCCCAACCTCCATCGAAACCTCCATCACTTGCATCTCATTCACCATCTCCTCTACCTTCACCACCTCCACCACCACATCCCCCCTCACCTTCACCTTCCCCTCCACGATCGCCTCCACGCCTGGGGGGCCCGAGACGCTGCCAGGTCGTTAGAGGAAATCCCTGGAAAGAAATCCTGACAGGTTTCTTTTCTTAGCGGTACACCGCGTTCATTTGTCTCGCTTCGGCAAACTCCGCGTCACTCCCTGGCTTCGCTTGTCTCGTTCCTCGACGAAATAAGAAGACGGGAATGGCCCCGGGCCCGTTTGCGTCTCGGAATTGATTTCCCGGGAAACAATATTCCGAAGAGCTTAAAGAGATTTCGTAATTGTGTAAACTGGTTCTAAATACGTGTATTCATTTTTACATATATAAACTTATTCTCGACAAAAATAAAATTAATTTTATTGTAATACTGACCTCTTGTTAAGGTATGAGTAAATGCAAAGGATACGAGAGTATCAATCTCAAAACAAATTACTTCAAAAGTAGAAAACATATTCGTTCATATTTTCTGAGGAAGCCCAATTTTGTAATATCCTTCTGGCCCAAATATTAAATTATTTGTTACAGTGTCAGTGTTATAAACTTACCTTCGATGCACCAAAAATATTCTAACATCGTATGTCACTCAACTTCGGAAATTCAAAACGAAACATCTGAAATGGTTCATTTGTCTTCTCCTTCCCTACAGTCTCTACACACAACAGTCCCTATAAAGGTTTTTAACGCATTTTCGTTACTGAAAATAAGCAACCTTGATATTTCCCATTTTCTCAGATTCTGTGAACTCAATGTCCATAATTATTTGATCCAACCTTCAGAATAACTTCTCCTTGTTAGGCGGTGATTTTGGTGTGTGGATCTATGTTTTCGATTCTCAAATTTGTGTTGATCTGTTATATTAAGTTTTTGCGTCCAATGTGCAACGATTGGTAATGAATTTTTTAACTACACTCCGAAATGAGATATAAATTGAGGTATTATTATTTACGTAACGGTGAGGCGAGAAATTATTTGCTACAGTAGCATTAGCACTAGTGTCTTTTGATTACTCTGTTCTCGATGTTACGAATTTGTATACTTCACTTTTTTCATTTGTCCTTTGCTGTAGATGATTTCATATTCCATTTCCAATGGAGTATTTTTAAAACAGTCGTGAAAGTTTATCTTTTAATTTTTGGATAAGTGCGAGATAAAAGAGAGCAGAACAAATTTGTATTTATTTAAAATACTGATTCATTCAACAAGTTTATCTCTAAGAGTGATTATGTCTTCTAGAAATGTATTAAGCTATCTGGAGAAAATCTAATTTTTCTTTAATGAATATATTTATATCTGTTATCTTATTTATTTTATTGCAGTTGGCTTTTTGACCTCAATAAAACAGGCTCACTTTTTTTAACAATTTATTTCGACTTTTCGGCCCTATTTGGGGGTTTAAAAAATCTATTGTACGGATGTGTTGAAACCACATCATAAACAAACAGTATTTTGATAAAAAATTGTAAATGGTACAAAAACCTCTGGTAAATATCTGATGTTTACGATTTGACCATTGCACTAATTCTATTTTCTCATTGTGTTCTTGGACGGTGTTTGTATTTTCGAAGTCGTTTACTGCTGAAGATGTGAGATCTAAATTTCAGTTATAAATTTGGTTTCACGCATTTTGAAATACTACTAACTATGCCAAGCGACAGGTCATTTGCAACAAGGACACGTAAACTAGGGTCATCATTGTTTCTTTAGGCAAAAATAGCAACGCCTATTACTCACAGCTTATAAACTTGGAAATAATTCCTCAAAGTTTTAACATACGTTTTCCTGTGATGAGTACGATGATGTACAATTGATCTATGAAATGAACCTATTGTCCACACTAGGCCATAATAACAGTTGAGGCGACGAGGCATCTACGCAAAGGACGAAACTTTCACCGAACACTCGGAACGCTTCCATTGCACACTGTCTAGTGTTACTGTTAACTGTATTTAAATTTTCACATGTGACCGAGATTCCAATTTAGTTACATCTGTTTTAAAGAACTCGAGCTCACTAACCTTTCCATGACCTGTCAAGCACGTAGAAGTGTAAAAACGATTAGGTGTAGTTACAAACAGGGTTTACAAACACTGAGCCAATTCCGTAAGCTGAACTAATCGCACTCCTGTTGGTATGGTAAATATAAAATTGTTGCCATGTTTTATGGAATGCGTTTCATTTTTAACGGCGATGATCGGTTTTATAATTTTGTTCAGAGGAGTGATTTTGAGTTGAGATTCTTTTAGATTGTATATGGCGTGTTACAAAGGGTTTTTACTTGCTTTTTATAGGGTGATTCACAAAAGTGTTCCGACCTTAGAATTCCAAGGCGTTGGCTGGATTCGGAGTATCGTAAACGAGTCTAAATAGCTCAATACATTAACCATTCGACTAAAACCGTTAGTAGAAAATATTCGATAAATTTTATATGCGTAACGTGAACTGTTTGCAGGGGTTTCGCATAAAATAAGTATCATTTACAATATCTTCCCTCAGAAAAGGAAAATTGGTACTTCAGTAAAAAATGTCCGACTTAAACAATCTTTATCATAATTATGAAAACCATAAACTCGTTCCATTTTATTGAGAAGGACGGTTATTGCAATAATAAAATGCGTGTACATGATATGTGGCTACGAAGCAGGTATTTAAGCTGTGGTTGCGTAGGCTTCCGCGGCCGGAGTTTATGTTGTCTAGGTTATCCAGGACGAGCCGCGTCAATGTCATGGTGGCTAACGTTTCGGCCAGCGTATTGTGGCCTTCTCCAGAGCGTACTGCTCCAGCAGTACTTCAGCAGTACGCTCTTAAGACGGCCACAATACGCTGGCCGAAACGTTAGCCACCATGACATTGACGCGGCTCGTCCTGGATAACCTACACAACATAAACTCCGGCCGCGGAAGCCTACGCAACCACAGCTTAAATACCTGCTTCGTAGCCACATATCATCTACACGCATTTTATTATTGCAATAACCGTCCTTCTCAATAAAATGGAACGAGTTTATGGTTTTCATAATTATGATAAAGGTTGTTTAAGTCGGACATTTTTTACTGAAGTACCAATTTTCCTTTTCTGAGGGAAGATATTGTAAATGATAGCCTAGACGACAGGTATTTAAGCTATTAAAAAATCCTAAATCTAACAGCATTTAAACTTGATATTCTCCCTGATCTTCATCTCTCTATTGCATCAAAGCCGCGGAAGAGAGACTCAATAGTACTGATGAGGAAAATACCCTAGAAGGGGAAAGTGTTGTTCAGAAAACGAATACACAATAACTTACCAAATTCTTTCTAAACAATTTACTTTCTGTCGTGGACGACACTTCCTCCTACTTGACTTGGGATTCTTCAACACCATTATAAAATAATCTGCAACCATGCATCTATCCTTACCCACCACACACGCATGTTCACTTTCAATCATAATGCCATCATACATTTGATAATCTATCTAGACTTTGCACTTTGTAGTGTAGTATAGTAGTAATACTATGCAAAGTACTATCTTATACTATTTACCATCACTAATTAATGTTTCTTTAATATCTCGTACCCCTTCAAATTTGGGTTAAAGATTTCTAAACCTATCATGAAAACATAAAAAAGTATCTTATTTCCCTAATCAAGAATTATGTTTCTATGTCGCCATTCGTGGTTCCCCATTTCTCTCTATTTTGGTTTCAGGACAATATGAGAGGATGTAGTTCAGGTTCAGATACCATTGCCGTATGCGTCATCCAGTCTACGTTAATTTTCTCCCTCCTTATCGAAGCAACGCAAGACCTTTCTTGCCTCCCAATTGAGCGAACATCACTCTCACGACTCGGGGAGGAACAGCGTTAGTTTGTAGTAAGAGCGAGCGTTTTTTGAGAAACGATTCTATAATATCAAATTTTTTCACCCACGAATGTGTATCTCAGAATAACATGTCTACCTCAAGTGTTCCCTTTTCCTATCTCCGACTTTATATTTCCGTGATCAACACTTTAATGCAAGAATTTTACTTCGGATTCCAATGGTGCTCTTTGACTCCGCCCTTCGGACTATAATTCCCTATTGGAATTGTGGAGAGTTTTCGTTAGCATTTACAATGAAATAATTATTTGAGTCGTCATTGCCAACAATATTGTTTATTACAATAGCAGCTTTCGATGGCGTAGCCATCATCATCAGTTTTCTACCACAAGAAAGAATACATTAAAACGTGAATATTTTTTTTGATTTCACAACAAAATATAATAAAAATATTTCTAATAATTTACAATTTTTAGAAAATATATTTAATATTTAAGAACTGAAAGAAAGAAAGAAAGAAAGGGGGGTACTACAAGAAAAGTGAATGTTGACATGTACAATTTTAGAGACAGAAAAAATGAAAATGTAAGTCGAGCCGTTTCTTACCTGCTGTATGGAAGCCACAAAAACGACTATGCGGGTTCGGACGAGCCAAGGGGCTTAAGTGGGGGGAGGGGGGTAATGGCCTGGGTGCCGTGCGCTGTCTACTGTGCCGCCCCGGGGGAGTGCGGTGTGTTAGTGGTGCCTAATAATAATATTAGTAGAGGAGAGGGGCTATGGTTTATGTTTTCATTCAGTAAGATATTTAAATGAATATGGGGGTTTTCTAAATGTAATATGGTGTAATAATGATTTTCTATTTCCAGTATACGAATATCTGTGTGATGATTGAATGTATGGCCTGTCTAGAGTAAATGATAGACGAAGTGAGATTTACAGGTGTTGTGTTTCCAAGCGTGTACATGTTCTTTAATTCTGATATTAAAAGTTCTACCTGTTTGACCAGTATATTTGGCCTCGCTGTCATGGCAATTAAGTGAATAAACGCCGCTTTTTTCTAGAAAATCTGAGTGATGTTTGGGGAACATCATTCGCTGCTGCTATTGTAATGAACAATATTGTTGGCAATGACGACTCATATAATTATTTCACTTCAATTTCCTATAACAAACGTTGGTCTGTGTAATTTGGGAGGTATCTGTTGTTTTTTCATTTATCCGGAAACTGGAAAACATAAAAACAATGAAATGTTTTCGATCTTCACTGAAAGATGCAAATATATAATTGTTCTTCCGACTATTTTCATATTGCGCGCGCCAACTCAATAATCATTCTCAATGTGTTCCTTCTTACAATCACGCTACACCAAGACTCCCCACGAAGAAGCCGCTCAACATTAAGTATTTTCTATTGAAGAGTTAGATAAGGAAACATCACCTTTTTCTAAGTTCTTGGTACGTAAAGAATTATAGTGCATACTTATAAACTACGCTGGGATACTGCAGAATTTCCTAAAACTATTTTTTATTTATTTATTGCAGTTCTGTATATAAGTATTTAATTTGTTGCTCTTGTGAAAAATGGACGCGTTTTTGTAAATGCCTTTTGTATTGTTTTTTTCAAAATATTTTCGTTACTACAGCTCTCTAGTTGTTCTTTAAAGCATGTGCGAGTATCAACATGTCGTATATACATATATTGTTGCTTGGACCTCCATTGCACTGTAAAAATATCTTTTTAACATCTTTGGCAGTTTGTTTCTGACGTTTGTCCCGTGAATGCCTATGAAATTGCACCTCACATTGTTGTACGAATTTCTCTTTCTCTAAATTTCGTTCCGGAGAATTCGAAAGAATTCTATTGTGGACAAACATTCGTTGGCAAATTTAGCAGCCATTCCGGATGAATGAATGCCAATGGAATAGTGTGCATAAACCGGATCCAAATAGAATACTTCTCGCTTTTGTCGGGTGCATATGGAAGCGGTTCTGGCATGCTATTGATCCAACAAGAAACACATGTGCAGCGCGCTCACTGAGCCTTGTTGCATTCAGCGTTGCGTTCTATTTTTAAACAATGTGTGACGTGAATCCATACACGGAGTTGTAGTATTTGGGCTTCAAATTTGAATCATAATAGAGGGGAGTTTATGAATATTCATATAAAGAATTTGTTTTATTGCCTCATATTTTACTGTCATTTTCTCTTCAATGAATCGCTTTGTTTTGCTTTCACCATTAATTTGTCTTCAATATCCGAGACTGTTGTTTTTATATCTATGAGTGTGATATTATGGTCATTTGGCTCCATTTTGTTTTTCACATTTAATACTAATTTGAGTAGTTTTAATTTTTTTAAAGGTATTAGTAAGAGCATTGAGTTTAATAAGTTCAAACATTTTTCCAAGGATTATGACTAAATTTTAAAGACTATTTCGTCTCTCAGAAAGAGAAAAGAACTACGTACTTTGCAAATCTAAGTTAAGTATACTGTTTGGGAATCTGAGTTAATAATAGTTTTATCAGAGGCACAATGTGAGACTAACAAATCATTCTCGTTGTGGTATTATTCGAATTAATAAATAAGACAATTTTGTTTTTACTATGTTCTTTGTTTAGAATTTGCATTCTTCTTTCTACATTTCCGGTCTGATTTCTTTCTTTCAGTGAATTTATTTAGTTTTGTATATCAGTGCTTAGCGCGCTGGATTCGCAAACGGAAGGTCCGGTTTTATCACTGTACATCCTCACCGGGATTTTCTTGTTTTCTCTCAGTTACAAGGAGAATGCTAGGATGGTTCCAAAAGCACACGAACACCGCCCACTACCCCCACCTAACACCTCGTACTAATAACCTAGTCATTTACCCGCTTCATAACTTCCTTATAATAATAATAATAATAATAATAATAATAATAATAATATTAATAATAAAAACAAGGAAGTAAAAATAAATATATAATCGTCCTGGATAGCTGAGGTCTCTAACGTTGAAGGGCCGTAGCAGCTTCAGCTCTAAGGGTCGCGTGTTCGAATTCCGCCTCAGGCAAGCATGTGTGTGTGTGTGTGTGTGTGTTGGTGTCGTCATTGAGTGTTCTTCCTACAGTTCCCCCTACAGTTATAACAATCACAGTAGTCGCTACATGATCAAGTTGTTAAAACGTGACCTTCAATTTTTTTAAAGAAAAGAAAAACGAAATGCAATGAAATTTTCTCAATAAAACGTAAATAATTAATTAGAAATTAAAGGATTGCTTGTGACGCATGCCACATGTGATCGCGTAACTTTTTATGAACAGAAAGAATGAACTGGTGTATTTGCATAATGTGCTAGGAGTAAACAGTCATTAAACATTTAAAACGCTTGATAATTTTTTATTCACCATGTTTTCAGTTTTTTGTTCAGGTACATTAATAATCAGATCTATGACCGTCAGATACTTTGAAGCCAGAGAATAGGTTATGTGAGAAACCTTTTATCACTAAAGCAATAAAAATGGTTATTGTGCAACCGACATAAATCATTAGAGAACACATTAAATTTACGCACTAATAGATAACGTACTTTCTTAACACTAAATGTCGGGTTAGAATAATTCCGTGCCATAATTCTGATTTTCACTAACTTATTATGGGTCACGCTTAAAGACAATTAATACGTATGAAAATGCTGCCATCTCAATTTCACTACGATAGCTGCTTGCCCCTAATAATCAGCGTTGAAACGTGGCTTTTTCTACGACAAGGATGGCTAGGTTGAGAGCAGCGAGCACTCAGCAACCACCTAAAACGTACCCGTACACTTACGTGCAAATCTTTAATTGCTCAATATTCGTTTGCTCAGCAAGTTACATTACATTTTATTCTGTTGCACTACAAATAATACTACAATTACTTTTCACAAAATAGTGCACTCTGAGGACAGTTGAGAGTACGTTACAGAACCAATCAAATATATTTCTTTGTTTACGTTCTTGTGTTAATAAATTGCAATTATTATTGTTTAATCTTTAAAACTTTTATTATTCAAAAGCATATTACATATATTTCAAAATCTTTAAAAACACCTTCATTAGAATAATCCACATGTACCGTTGCCGTTCTTGTTGCGCTTACATGCGTTGATAAATCAGAATTTGTGTTTCGGATCAGATTAAAATTATATATTATTTTCGTACTTGATTCTGTGTACCGTCTCTAACTATGCAAAAATCATGCAGAGAATGTGCGCGAGGTGTTTTACCAATAGTAACAGTTTTACTCCCAGTGTAATTAAAATATTCAATGAGCGAGATCTCGTGAGATAGTATCCAGCGAATTCCGTTACGCTATATCATCTTGTTTACATTCTTCTATTTTTTCAATTCGCTTGGCTTCAAAAGACTTGCGTGACTAGTGATGGCTTAGTGAGTCATAAACAAAGTACAGTCATACTCTAGGAATCTGAACATCAGAAACAAGGTTGTAGGTGACGTACTTTGAAGAGCACGGCGACAGCTCTTGACAAACAGAACAGCAAAGCACTTCACTTATGACAACAACTTCCGCTACACTACGTCATAGACATTTTCCTCGGTGACTCACTATAAAACAGCAGCGGATGTGCTACTAAAAAACCATAATGAAGAGGCGTGTGGCTCAAAATAGTAGGAAAACGAGGACACGAGGGCAAGACGAGGTCTGGATTGATTTTTAAATACTTCTATATTTCTAGAATTCGTATCTTAAAAATGTTTATGGTACTCAATTATTGATAAAATATATTCTCACTTTCACTAGCATACGTAAACTATCCCCAAAAAATGTGAGGGTAAAAGTTAAAAATAACTGCTTATTCATTGCAAATATCCTTAATAATGATGAAATATGAAGTTTGTGTTAATGTTCAGCAAATATATTTTTAATGTTCTTTTAGGAACTTGTGACATCCACAGGGAAACCGAAAAAAAATTATTTTTCCATATTATTATTATCATACTAATATACTATATTAAAAATACTACAGTGCGCGTGCACTTGACACAAAATTTCTAGAAGTAAGGCGTCTGCTCTACCAGAAGATGTAACATTGAAATCGATAAACGTTTTTTCTTAATCTAAGCGAGATAAAGATATTCTTATCTTAAGGCGAAACTTGCTGTTTCCAGCTCCTTCAAAATCTTTTCTTCTGTAGGCAGTATTTGTTATCACCACAGTTCTTTGCTCTCGGAAATTACGCTCCTGCAAAAGCCTAGACAATGATAGACGTAATTCCAAAGACATTTATCACTTCGTAAATAAGACGACTCCGCGTGTTGAGCGAGTGCAGATTTAATGAGCAGAACAATTACATTACATTACATACATTATGTCAATCGAATAAGATGAAAGTTACACAGGTACTCGAAAATAGCACTTGCGTGTCGACGCCAGTACCTGAATGATAATAGTCGTTAGTTCATGTTCATTGAAATTTGCGGCGCGTTTTATTATGGGACACCGTTGTCTGTCCATCTATGAATTCAGAAAAGAAATGAATATATTATTTTTATTACCAAATTTTGGTCTTTACTTATTAATTCCAAAATCTGTAAAGAGGACATTGTACATTTTACTTCTGATCTACAGAATTTATTGATCTCGACACTTCATATTTCCCAAGAAAAATCCTTCTCATTGCAGAGGATAGCGGTTTAATTTATTAATCATTGATAATGAAGATCAATTATCATTTCTTAAGGTGACTCAGTGTGTAGATTTAATATGCGTCACAATCACGTCGTATCAATTGGAGAAGATACAATATACACCGGTACTCAAAAGTTGGCCTTGGGGTATACAAATTTTCCGCGCATATTAAGGACTTAATATGAAAATTGTAAATGACTTAGTAAAATTTTGTTGGATATTTAAATGATAAATTATGATATCTTGTTCATGTAATATTAATTTTTATCCATCAATGCAGATAAGAAGCGAGCTGTCGATAAATCCTGAAATTTACTTGTCACTCCAAAACCTGGAAAGTGGACATTGCGGGTTTTACCTCTGATCTACAGAATTTATTAACCTACACCCTCCATATTTCCCAAGCAAAATCTTCCTCGCTGTAGGGGAGAGCGATTTAAAGAGGCTCCTGGCCTGCTTGCAGGATCTAATTTCGCGGCGTCAACGCCTGCAGGTGATAATTCCCACGCGTGGCGCGCCACCGTAGCGCGAAGCCGCTCTTGCATCGAGCGGGGATTGAGGGCGAGGTGAGGGCGAGGGCGAGGGCGAGGGCGAGGGCGAGGGCGAGGGCGAGGGCGAGGGCGAGGGCGAGGGCGAGGGCGAGGGCGAGGGCGAGGGCGAGGGCGAGGGCGAGGGCGAGGGCGAGGGCGAGGGCGAGGGCGAGGGCGAGGGCGAGGGCGAGGGCGAGGGCGAGGGCGAGGGCGAGGGCGAGGGCGAGGGCGAGGGCGAGGGCGAGGGCGAGGGCGAGGGCGAGGGCGAGGGCGAGGGCGAGGGCGAGGGCGAGGGCGAGGGCGAGGGCGAGGGCGAGGGCGAGGGCGAGGGCGAGGGCGAGGGCGAGGGCGAGGGCGAGGGCGAGGGCGAGGGCGAGGGCGAGGGCGAGGGCGAGGGCGAGGGCGAGGGCGAGGGCGAGGGCGAGGGCGAGGGCGAGGGCGAGGGCGAGGGCGAGGGCGAGGGCGAGGGCGAGGGCGAGGGCGAGGGCGAGGGCGAGGGCGAGGGCGAGGGCGAGGGCGAGGGCGAGGGCGAGGGCGAGGGCGAGGGCGAGGGCGAGGGCGAGGGCGAGGGCGAGGGCGAGGGCGAGGGCGAGGGCGAGGGCGAGGGCGAGGGCGAGGGCGAGGGCGAGGGCGAGGGCGAGGGCGAGGGCGAGGGCGAGGGCGAGGGCGAGGGCGAGGGCGAGGGCGAGGGCGAGGGCGAGGGCGAGGGCGAGGGCGAGGGCGAGGGCGAGGGCGAGGGCGAGGGCGAGGGCGAGGGCGAGGGCGAGGGCGAGGGCGAGGGCGAGGGCGAGGGCGAGGGCGAGGGCGAGGGCGAGGGCGAGGGCGAGGGCGAGGGCGAGGGCGAGGGCGAGGGCGAGGGCGAGGGCGAGGGCGAGGGCGAGGGCGAGGGCGAGGGCGAGGGCGAGGGCGAGGGCGAGGGCGAGGGCGAGGGCGAGGGCGAGGGCGAGGGCGAGGGCGAGGGCGAGGGCGAGGGCGAGGGCGAGGGCGAGGGCGAGGGCGAGGGCGAGGGCGAGGGCGAGGGCGAGGGCGAGGGCGAGGGCGAGGGCGAGGGCGAGGGCGAGGGCGAGGGCGAGGGCGAGGGCGAGGGCGAGGGCGAGGGCGAGGGCGAGGGCGAGGGCGAGGGCGAGGGCGAGGGCGAGGGCGCCGACGAGGGCGCCGACGAGGGCGCCGACGAGGGCGCCGACGCCGACGCCGACGCCGACGCCGACGCCGACGCCGACGCCGACGCCGACGCCGACGCCGACGCCGACGCCGACGCCGACGCCGACGCCGACGCCGACGCCGACGCCGACGCCGACGCCGACGCCGACGCCGACGCCGACGCCGACGCCGACGCCGACGCCGACGCCGACGCCGACGCCGACGCCGACGCCGACGCCGACGCCGACGCCGACGCCGACGCCGACGCCGACGCCGACGCCGACGCCGACGCCGACGCCGACGCCGACGCCGACGCCGACGCCGACGCCGACGCCGACGCCGACGCCGACGCCGACGCCGACGCCGACGCCGACGCCGACGCCGACGCCGACGCCAGCGTAGCGAAGGCTTTCCGAGCGCGCCTCTGTGCAATCAGGGGCGTGGCTAACTGCCCCTGAAGGTAGCAATCGAATATGGTTTGTCGTTTCTTTTCGCTGTTCCGCATTTGAGAAAGCTTACTGGCCGCGGTGTAACCATAACAGAAAAGTTTCAAGTTTTCAAGTATGTGTCCATCAATATTGGCATATAATGAGGAATCAATTTCGAGCTTATATTTATTCCGTGCAGTTGAGTTTGACTTTATTATTCTATGCTAGCTCGATGTGTCGCGTTCGGGGATATTTTTTATGTTATAAGTTTTATGTGTGTTTATTTTAAAATTATTCTGCATTCACAGCCATCCTGTCGATGTCCTAAACACCGGAAACGAAATTATGCATGATCATAGATGTAACGATGTTACAAAAACGGGCATAATTCATAATTTCAAAAGCCTCTCAAACGTCATCATTTGGGGTTAGCGCAGTGTAATTTGGAGGGGTTGTAGAAAATCACCTAAAGAACGTTTTGAAACGGTTTACGGATAAACGCCAGAATTCGAGTTTCGCACTTCCCCCACACAACCACTGAATTATAACAATATACATTTGGAATTTCCGGTTAATTTTTTCACTAGAGATACGGTGAATAACGGTAATAATTTCTTAGAAACTTAATAATAATATTTTTCTTCTTATTCCACAGTCATTCGCCGCAACCGCTTACCAAACGTGTTGCGAATAGATACTACAATATTGCCAGCAATATTGACATAACGTCCAAAAATGTTTGCAGAATGCGGTGCAACACGTGTGAGATAGCGCACAGCGTTATCCCACCTCGCAACGAAATCTTAGAGTGACAGTCGCCGAATATAAGACCAATAGCACATTATTCGCTTATAAAGAAGCAGTACGACATTTCTGCAGTGTGCCTCTCAACGCTCTCAAAAATAGTTTGTGAGCAACACTTTGAACAAACACATTTTGCCTTTTCTCGTTTAACTGGCTATTTACAAAGTGTTGCGATATGCTGAAACCAATCGTAAACAAAGTTCAATCCAATAAGGTGACTTAAAAGTTTTGCGCACTTTTTAAAATACCATTGCGTAGAAATTATAGGGAGCAAAGAAATGGAAATGAACTATGGAAAAAATGTCTAAAACTAGGCGATTATGTTAGTACATAATTAGAATACAGTTTTCTACTTCATTTGATACGTTTTTGCACATAATGTGATATTATACGAATGTATAAGAACACCTGTATATAATTGTATATGATTTGAATCATTAAATTATCATTAAATGCAATTTTCCTGAATTATTTTGTGCAGCTTTTTCTGCAGTATTTGGAGGGAAAGTTCAATTTTGAATCCAGGGTCAAAAATGTTTTAAGAATGTTAAGCTCGTGTGTACCAGGCGCACATGTGCATAAATATTATTTTACGTTTATATATTCGTTTTGGATGACAGCCCACAAAGAAAGAAGTGAATAGAAGTAAATTGAATAGACATGGACTTGTTCAATCCGAGGTTGAATGAGACGAAGCTAAAATAAATAATAAATATAGCTATCATTATGTGTTGTCATGGAATTTGATGATAGTTTATTGCTTGAAATGTCATGAAATTGCCTAAATAATATAATTACTCATAATAGATCCATATATTGCTAATGCTATTAAATTGTGTTAGCTGTTTTGAAGCATTATTAGATACATTTTAATGGTAATAGATAGATGTGGAAGCGTTGTATGCAAATTATTTGGCTTCTTCACACCTGTTAGGAAGACAGGAAGATTTCTTTACTAAAGAAAGATGTCTTCTTTTATTATATTTTTGAAACACAATAGATGAATTCAAAATATTTGAGATTAGAGACATCTTGAAACATCGACGAGAAACAACAGTTATAAACGCACATCAACATTTATTTACACCTCTTTTTTCCTTTCACAGAGTCGTATTCTTGGTATAGCAATGTTTAATTTAATCGTACCATTTTTCGTCAATTTTCATCTCATGGTAGCCTTTCAAAGAGAACTATCACATTATATTCGCCGTATTACGCCGTCGAAGGGGTAAGGAGAAGAGAGTGCTAAACCTCATTCCATAATTCCAATCCACTGCTCTTAGAATATCTCCTAAGAACATAATGATCGACATGTTGAAAAAAACATGTTCATAGATCTGTAGTATGTCTCTATAACGCATCCAGAAGACTATATATAGTCAGTCACGACTTTGTACAACAACTGAGTTTTTTCTGTGTCTGACAAAACCGAGAGACCTGTGAGTGACCATTACGCTCCATCCATCCTCCTATTGTCTGCCTTGCCGCCGAGGAGGCAGTCGGGCGAAGCGCTACGCGCCAGCTCCCGCGCCATCGAGGCGAAGCGGCCGCGGAAAAGGATTTCGCAAATGAATAATTCGCGGCGGGACGCCCGCAGTCTTGCCACGCTTCGGCGCGCGACGTGTGTGGGAGGAGCACCCGCTCGTTTGACTCGGCAGGCGCCGAAAAACGTCTCGTTTGCAACGGAACTATCACGATCGTCTTCTGTTTTCTTGTGAAAAAAACTCTTTGTCCCTTTGACGTATCGCGTATGGCACCGTTAGTGACGATGGCATTAATGGCGATGACCTAATTTTCTCAAATACAAAATCTCTGGAGAAGAATTCTACAGTGATCCGATCGGTACGGTGATTCGATTATTCTAATATGAATAAATCATAAAATTTACTTACCGTTCCCCTGTGGAGATACTGTTGCAGATCTTCTGAAATTAGTGAATGCATTTTTAGAAACATATAGCTAATGGCACTGTAATAGAAGAGCCTTGAAGAGAAGTTGAGGTAGTGAGAGTTTAATATCCCAAAAAGACAGTAATTTTGTACTTGAATCTTTCAAAGCTTTCGATATTATCACGTTTGATTATGATCATTCTACCATTTATAATTTTATTATTAATATCTTGAAGTCGGAAAACAATATGTTTCAACAGCACTATTATTTGTAAAAAGAAAAGCAAATATTATTAAACATGCGTTACCACTCACACTTGTACACTTGCTGCGAATATATTATCTTGAAATCTGCACAAAAGGTAAAGTATAAAAAAGGAGAATTCTAATAAAATATTAATTTACATATGCGAACGAATATACGAAGTATTATGCAAAAATAGTTCTCTAATTGTTTTGTGATATTTTTCAGAATAGGTAAAAACGACATTAATAATTAAGTAAAAATAATGTTCGTTATTGCTTTCAGGCAATAATGCAAGGCATTTGTCATATTTCTTTGTGTTAGAATTTTCATCAGGGATGCTTGATGATTTAATTGTGTTTTTATAGATTTACTGCTGAACATTTAGGAAAAAAATTATACAAAATACAAATATTATTTTAACGTATACCAAATACAATTTTATGGCTAATAATCAAAAACTGAAATAACTGTGAGCACAATTGATAGACTCGCTAAACTGTTGCCAAGGCAACGTCGTGTGTGTTCACGTGACCGTTTTCACTAGCAGGAAATCTCAACCCAGCATCCTAATCAAAGCAGCGCCCTCACATTTTCCTGGTTGAAATGAAGGGCGACCGCAGGCCAGGGAAACTCCTTGGGTTTCACGGACTCGCGCACTCGTCGACTCCACTCGGGGGTCGGAATAACCCAATTACGACCGGAAGGCGGGCTGGCCGAGCGACCCCACGCCTCCACACGGCGCCGCCTCGCGCATCGGGGGACGGGCGTTTAATGAGCCCAAGGAGCGGCGCCGCACTCCAACTCAAGTTCAGGCGTTAATTCGTAATTAGCTATAATCAACATCCTATTTCAAAATACGGAAAATGTAATACTCACCAGAAGTGTGCTGTTCTACGGCTGCTCTCGGAGGTACAGAAAGAAGAAGAATCTAATATTCCCAGTTGTATTGTAGTAAAAAATGTATTAAAATTAAGTGCTAAAAAGTATAAAAAAGAGCATATAAAGCACAAAAAAAATAAAAATACGTATCTGACCCAACACTGGACATAGTGATTGATGACCAATGTTTTCTAAACAAAAATTAAGTAATTAAAAAAAGCTTTGATATTTATTTAAAACGAATAATTCTACGGTATTCAGAATCCCACAAGAGGGATTTCAAATTATTTAATTAACACTAGATTGATATAATAACAAAGAAGAAACCTTGGAAAAGGGTGACTAAAAATACGGGCGAATCTCCCGGCTATTTCCAGCGCACTAGCTTTGCCCGCTACAAATTCCAGTTAAGTGACCCGCGTAAAACCCTGGTGCGCCGAGGTGCGAGGACAACGGCTTCGGCGCCGTGGCTCGGGTCTCCCAATAAAGGAGGGTTGGAGCGGACGGGTGGCTTTTCTTTAATTTTCTACAAAATTTTACTTACAACATTCCTTGATATTACCCTCCTTGGGAATGTGGGACAGCAACTGGACACTTGTGTATATCATTTGTTGCAACTGCTCCACATACTTCGTGGTAGAATCCTCATACTATTAGTTGTATGTAAGTTAGCTTTAATGTTTGTAAACGTTTCTAACAAGGTTTCTAATGTATTAAAACAGATTAATATACATATCTCTATTTGTTTATATTACAAGTATTTCAGTGGCCGTGTATGCATACGAGTGTGTACATGTGCGTATGTGAGGTCCTGATAATGTATACGAGCGAAAGTGTGTGTTAATATGTTTGAAACATAGTTCATCATACTTCAAATTCAAAAATAATTTATGCGTATTTGAAATTTATATAACAGACAGGTTTTTATCCGTCAAAATAATTTCCAGCTAAAGAAATGAAAACTCAAAAAGTGGGTAGTATGCAAATCACATCACACACATATACACATCTCAAATTAAATTTCCATATATTAATGTTGATGAATTATGTGACAATAAATAATGCATCAACAAATAATTGGTGAATTTTTGTAAATTTATATTAATAATGTAAAATAAAATCACACGATAAAAGATTGTAAAAGCATATCAGTCATTTAAATACCAAATTATATTAATTCATTATGTTAGAGGACATCTGTGGAACGAAATATTGACTATTCTGTTTTCTTACAAGCGAATAGTTACGTTCGTAGAAAACGGTGAATTTTCCCCCAAACAACTTTTTGACAAAAGCGACTCCTTTTTTTCTTTAGAGGTTTCCCTGGGTAGAGGGAAGAGCCATTAAAAATGGAGCAAGTCTCTTTTTTCTTGAGATTTTAGGAACTTGCAAAAATTACAAATATTGCCAGAAAATGAGCTCTATAGTACCACTACTAGATTATCACCGCAATAAGGATTAAGTATTACAAGACATCTTTCGTCAAACATATTGGCTTTCATTTGAACTGATTCTGTGATACTCCGCACAGAAATAATATATGAAAGATGTTTATTAAAAATTAGTTTAGAAACAGACACACAACGATTTATGAGACGTCCAGCTTTTGAAATAAATTATCTCCCTACTAGGGTGGTGATATTTTTAGTTGGTGAACATTTTACTTAGCCTTAAATAAAATAAAATTATTTGAATTTGCATGAAATATTCATGATACTATGCTACTAGGATAAAATTATACATCATGCTGAAGATTACCACCCTAGAAGCATTTCTCAATTAGTACAGTCCTAAGAGTGCCGTGTTGGCGAGAATCATGACATGCCCCTGCAAAATGCAGACCCGCCACACTCGTAGATTGTGCGGGTTATCGTTCAAAAATAAATGTTACCAAAAACATGATGGAAAATTTTCTATGTGTGGGCGGGGAAAAGGGTATATATGTAACGAAGCTACACACTCGCACTTTTCATCGTCTAGTGCTGTCAATGTAAATTTCAAAGTTCACTCATAATTCGCCCTTCAATGGATTAACTCACGGGCAATGGAAAATTTATGATATTTTCATCAGTTTCACTTTAATGACTGAGAAAAATGCACCAATTCCAGCAATACAATCGTATAGCTGTTCTTCACAAACTCGGATTCACTGTCTCTTAATAAGCAGTGTTCTTCTTAATTAGGTATGTAATACTCCGTGATTTTGTACAGGGTAGTTCAGTGGTTCAAACGGATTCTGTGTTCTCAAGAGGACATACATTTCATTATTCCTGGTGTCTTATTCAGATATTTAAAAAGTTACGTATTAGCTAATCAGATTTTTTCTTTTTTAGGTCACTAGAAACACCTTTTTGTGAAATACGAAAATTTGGCCATTTCATCTCTATCTGGAATATAGAAATGCATGTGGATATTTTATTCCTCCAGATAACTGACACCAATATCATCTACTCACCTCTTACAGTATCCATTCGCACTGGAAAGTGAAGAAATGTGACACTAATAACATGGTACTACCACAAATAATATTTTACCACTAGTTTGCACCGCAGTGAATTTTGATCTCACATTATGAATTTTAATTTTTAGAAATTTAAACGATGGAACACGCTATTTCAGTCTGATTGTCTCTCAGTCTATGCTGATAAACAACGTCATGTTCTTTGGTTCCAGTGGCAGCCAAATTGTATCTTGGTCTACTGTAACTAAGCAAAACAAAGTGACTGTTCCAACATAATGTTTTAGTAGTTACATCAACGTAGTTTGGAGAATCCATTGTGCATGCATCAGCTTACTTCACCATAATATCCACGTGGAGCAATGTGAGCTCCAATTCTGGTACCGGACATAGAAAGAGAGCTCGAGGAGAAAGGTCAGCCAGAAATTAATATTCCCTGTGGCTCGCTTTCCCCTACTACAGCAACGATCGCTCTCTCCACTGATCACATCTTCGTCGAAAACAAAACATATACCGTTTCCAACAGCTGCTGCTCTCGACGGAAGAATAATTGATTAGAAATGGTTTAGCAGAATCATAAATCGTCTGTCCCTTTTTTCCATTCTCTATTTTACCTCACGACTCCGCGGGCCAATACATGACAATACATTTTATGCGTAAACAACGAAAACCAGATCATATACATCAACATACGAGCATCTGGAGATACAAACAATTGAAACATTTAATATTGTTTTAATATAATTTCTTGAATGAAAAAGGATTGTGTTTCATCGTGAGCTTTTTGAATATATCTGATGTTATAACAACGTTCTATACTACAAAACACAAATTCTATTTCATGGAATATTTGTTATTGAATAAATAATTTATGAGAACCCAAGTGCTTATGTGTCTCACTATAACAACAGCAAACATTCAAAAATATTGCAATTGGCGAACTGTAATAACTCGTATTATTGTCAATTATTATTTCTATTACCAAAATGTGGAAATATGTTATTCCTATTGTTTTCGTTCTTATCGGGATTATAATTAATTGAGCAAATGATTAAAAATGCACATGGCGTAACCTGCAAACAAAAAAACTAAATTTAAAATTTGATTGATTAATTCGTGTCTGCTAGCGCGTCAAATGCTGTGGTTATTAGTCTTGCGATTGTAGTGATTTTTAGTACGGCACGTGGCAGTTATCTTCCACCGCTGGATGGTCAGATTCGGCGCTGATCTACACGCTGGCTTCGGGTTTTCCTCGTTCAAGTACCGCGGCACGGCTGGGGGCACGGGGTATTGATGACTAAGATTTTCACTGCAATAAAGTATTTACAGGTGTTCTTTATATATACTTTTACATACTCTAATACGATATGGTGCAGGGTTAGCAAAATATTTAATGAGCGAAATTTTATTGTTAGCTTGATTGATGTTTTGAAGCACGTAAATTGTTACGATCATTAGCTAATGCAGTAAACGTTTTATCGCGAGAGATGGCGGTGTTCGTTCCCCGCTGGGAGGTGTGTTCCGCCGCCAAATTAGACACTTGACGTTTTCCTCTCCAGATATTCCCTCCAGCGAAGCCGTGCCCAAGTAGAGACGAGCTCTAAGCTGGTTTTCTGACATGTGTGCTAGTGTAGTGTATGTGTGTGTGTGTGTGTGTGTGTGTGTAAGTAAGGGGTCCGGATAGAACTAGGAAGGGGAAGGAAAGATCGCGCGCGGTCCGTGGTCCGTCTGTTAATGCACTGCTCTGGCATTCACCTAGTGTTGATGAGAGAAACCATTGAGAACTACCGATCAGAGCAGCCTGCCTCTAGAATTGTCTTCCAGGTGTCGGCTGAACTCGACCTACCTATGAAGTGCGTATTGAAAATCCTGTCAAATTCCAGACTCGTTCCCTATAATCTGAGGATCAGAGCCACTACAATGAGATCAGTTAATGTTTGAAACCCCAATGGCGGATATTTTGTCGGGTAGAATTTAGAAAGATAAAATTAATGTACGTTTTCAGAAATTCAATAAAATAATGCTTTAAAGAACACTTACAAAGATAGGGCGATATAATATTAAACAGAGATCATGTAAGAATGACATCAAGAAGACCCTATTCTACCATACGAGAGTTAAAACGCAGCGTATTGATTCGTCGCCGCGAAGCGTTCGATGTGACCCACTGTGCGAGACGGCAGCGCGGCGAGGCGGAACGGAAAAGAAATGGATCTGGCGCATGCGCAGTAGCGGCTTCCTGCCCCCTCGTATGAAGAGCCGCTGCTCCGCTTTGATGCATAGCGGCGGAGCGCAGCCGGGCGCAGCCACGGCCCAGCCACGGCCGCTTCTCGGGCCCCGGCGTCGATAACGATAGCCGGTTTTGTATTCTTTACAACTCCGCCTACTTTCTTCTTTTGCTTTGTTTCCTTACTGTCTAAAGGACGAACTGTCTTCAACCTTGTAGCAAGCATTGTCCGTTCTTTGACCCTTCCTCTTCCCCTACTCTCATTTTTCCTTTTTTTATCTTTTCTTTACTTCTTCGAAACTCTGATCGTTACTCGGTTACTCTCTGATTTTAATATCGCCTACGGCTCTTAATGAAATTTAACCCCTCCACGAATAACATAGCAGTTTCAAGGTACTAGTATATTTTTGTTGTTTTCTCCCCGGCGTTCAGTGTTTATCAAACTCCTCCAGGCCACTTTCCATCGCCGACGCGAGCACTCCTGTGGACAATAACGCAACATATGAGCAGATAAGCCCGCAGGCGGGGCTGTTTGGAGGGCAGCGACGAGGGGTAATGAAGCTGCGGGAATAACAATCTAATAACGCGGCGACGCGGAACCTCGTTACAAAGGACGAGAGGCGGCCTCTGTCGGGGCGGGCGCGCTGCCACGCACGCACTCGAACACGCAGCCACCTCCGCTCTGCGCTCGCCCGCGCCCCCGCCCCCGCCCCCGCCCACGACGCGGCGCCGGGCGGGCGGCCAGGAGAAAGGGCAGACCGCCCGCCCAAATACTCACCCATCCACCGGTCCGTTTACCCGCCTGTTACTTTTCAGCACTTAGTCGCCCAGCCACATATTCTCATCTCCACTTATTCGCTCGTCCATTTATTCTGTTCCACACTTATTCGCCGTCCACTTATTCCCCTATCAGTAATCTTCTCACCCACTTATACCCCCACCCATTTCCTCTCCAACCCGCTTGTCTGCTCATCCGTTTACATGCCCGCTCGCATATTTACCTATCGGCCTACAAACGTTCATATTCACTTAAAAGACCAATCCCTTACCCACTCTCCTCCTCCACTCATACACTTGCCTACTTATATCTCCGCTTACTTATTCGCCCGCCCATTTCCCTGGCTGACCACTCTTCACCTTTCATGTCTCCAACGGCCACTCGCACACCAGTTTCCGCAATTTTGAAACAATATACAAGAGAAATAAATGTTATAAGAATTACTGCAATTTGCATACGCAGATTTAAAACATGCAAAGCAAATAACGTCTCGGTTACCTCTTGTGAAGGCAGTGTAGATAAAACGATAATCCATCGTGTCGTCAACCGCTGCACTGCGACATGTCAGCCTTCCATTACTGGTCTCTTTACCCGCATCTCGCTCACCACACCACGCTTCCTTCGCTCTCCCCATTCCCTCGCCTTCACCCAGAATTTAATACTCGTCTGCTTAATTGTTGTTATTCGTCTACTCAAAGCCGTCTGTCTGAAACTCCTCTTCCTAAAAAAACCCTCTACAAGCACACAAAATTGCCAAATTCAAAATTCCCATTCAAAACCCTACCACTTACAAAGACGTCCAACGGCCGCCAAAACCACTCTATCTACGCCCGTGGCGGTGCAGATTACAACCAAAAGCTCTCAAAACCAACATTCCACCTAATTGCACCCGCATCTACTAACATTTCGCTGTTCGCGGTAACAAAGGGTGCAACAAACGGGCGCGTGTCAGGTTAGGCAACCACTCAAGGGAGCGAGCGCGCATGGATGTCACCCCCACCCCGTCTGCCTTCTCGCCAACACACACGCTTACTAATCGGCTCGCTGGCCCGCCCGCCTACCTGACAGTGCGTCCGCCCGCCCGCTCGCCCGTCCGCCCACTTACCAGCTCACCTGTGTGTCAGTCCGTCCGTCCGTCCCCTTGCCTTTTCGCCCAGCCGTGTGCCTGCCCGTGCGTCCGTGTCTGCCGCCGCGCTGATGGCACCTCCGAGTGGCCCCTGAGAGATACCGCGTGATCGATTCGGCCGTAAAGCGCCGTAAACCTGCAGCCCTCCCCCCCGCCCCCCAGACCGCTCTCGCCCCCGCCCTCCGGGCCATCGCTGCCGCCCCTCGACTCGCGTCACCAAGCCGCTATCTGCATCGCCCGGCGCGCCCCGAATGACCCGCAAGTGGGCAGGGGAAAAACAGAAAAAGAACGATAGCGCAGCGTTTCATTCTTTAAAGTTTTAAAATGTGGATATTTTTGTTTTCGAGCTATTCCCACAAACAATATAAGCGTTTAATCAAAGCATGTTATTTTTATCTCTTATTCATTAATTCTAAAGAGCCATAGCACCAAACCTGATGTATGTATGTATGTATGTATGTATGTATGTATGTATGTATGTATGTATGTATGTATGTATGTATAACATTTTCTCATCGGAACTATCTCCTCCAGAATAATTCGTCGCTCAAGTATATTATTGCGTCTTCTGATAGTTACCTTTACCCATCTGCATTTAGTTGTAACACACTGTACAGTTACAATTCCAAAACCCTGATTGGATTTTCAATCAACCGTCAGAGAGTAGCTCATCTAAAGCGTATTGAGTAAACTGGAGGAAGAGGGATGGTGTGTGATTGCTTTCCGGGCCCAGCCAGAAGATACGGAGATACCAACTAGCCAGCGAATACACCCATTCAGAGTAGCACATCAGCTCAGTCTCATTTAGCTCATTCACATGCGTTATTATTGCTCCAGCCTCATTGATGGAGACACATTTGCACAAATTGCTTTTACCTTACATTGAATATCGTTTTCGGATTCCAATGCATTAAACCGTCGTAATTATGAAAATTTCGAAAGTTCATATTTGTTGGGAACTTGGGGTTGGACATTCATTTTTCAGCAACAGATTTCCATAATTCAAAATAATCAAATTTTTATTTTTCAAGCATGGTCTAAGCGCATTTTCGGTGGTTTTGAATCAACGAAACCTAGGAGTATATAAAAATCATTGTGGATTGTATTAATCGTAGTTAATTGCTGCACTTTAAGAGCGTTTGTTGCCGTGGGGTCTTTTAGTTTTCTGCTTGATATTTGGTCCCTCACAAGTACATTTTCCTCTCTTGTACGTTTTTATTAGTATAGATCACATAAGCTGGCTTCCATAGCATATGTGCCGTTTTCATTAAAACATTTTAACAAAATTAAAAATGTATTTTTTTAAATCTCTCAGACCTCTTGTGATGAATTTATAGGATAATTGTTTCCATACTATCATATATTGTAACTACAACAAGTAATACGATAAACTACGTAATTTTTGTAGCAATTCTACCGTCAGTATAATATTCTTTTCAACACACTTCCTAGAAAAAAATATAGAACTATGTTCTTTTAAATTTTATCAATAGACGTACAATATGTAGCCTATGGATACTTTCATTTAAATAAAGTTATTTTCAATCATTAGGAAATAGCTCATCTGAAACATATAAATCAACCACCGTTGAAATTAAATACTTGATCTTACTGTCGCAATCGATTCAAGCTCTGCTGAATTCTATTCGCGTTGATGTGCAGTTCCTTGCCTAAGTCCGCTCCTTCCACTTCCTCCGACGCCGTAACTTCTAATCCCATTCTTCACCGCCTGCCCCGCTCCGCCCTCCCCGCCCGCCGTCGTTCGCTTCGGCCCTACAGCGAGCAGAGGCGTCCCTGCGGACTTGTAACCGGCCTGTGCCCCGCCCTTCGCCCTAAAGCTCCGTAGTGGACCCTCGCCTCGCCCGGAGCGATCCGTTGCGCGCGGCGGCTGCGCGGTGCAGCCCTTGTCGAGTCGTTTCCGCGTTCTCCTCCGCGCAATGGCCCGTCGTCGTCCCCAGCGGTCATTTCGCTCTTGTATCGGACCGCAACTGCTCCGGCTGGCTCGTGGCTAATCGCTCCGCTGAGATGTGGGCGTTCAACCGCCCGCGTATTGCGAAGGAGCACCGCGTTGCACATCTTCGTGTCAGCTCCTGGGCTGCTTTTTATCTGTTTGGGGGTTATATTGTTGGCTGTGAACGTTGTGACGTTCTTCCTGCGCTCTCTAATTTTTAACTAGTCAATGTTTTTTTGTTTTACCCCACCACTTTCACATTGTTGGGTAAGCAAATTCATCAAAGTTATGTTCCGCAAGGTAAATGTCGCCCTTAGGCTATTGTTGCTATCGAACAATTTAAATTAATTATTCAGTTTATTCAAAGTATCGAACCGAAATCGAAGGCGGGACTCACCCTTGCCTTTAATTAATCTACCGAATTGAAATGGTGCCTCGGTTGCTCAGTGTAGCATAGGACTGCAACCCATGAAACGCAAGATTAATTTTAGGTCATGTTAACCCATAATTGCAACCATTTTAATGGATATTAATTACAGCAAAGCTTTAAAAAAATAAAATGACTAAAATGTATACCGTCACTTAATTGTCAATGTTTTTGATCCTATAGTTTTATTCAGTTTATTCGGTAAGGGATATAAGCTATTTATTAAATTATGTTGCTACTAACTTACTAGAGTTCTTTCGACTAATAAATAACATAATTATTTCTAACGACTTTATATTTAACACATCAATTAATATTTAGTAACAAAGATGAAAAGAGAAACATTTTAGCGAAGTCAATTTCAAAAAACTTCATGCATTTTAACATGATTTAGGACACCTTTATTCAAAAGGTCACATGACTTTTCCGCCGTCATTTCCCCCGCTAAACTAAATAACTTCAATACTCCATTATTTCTTCAATATAATACAGTCTTCATAGATATATTTCCATATCGTTCTAGGCCATTTTCACAGTGGCTTTCGTGTTCATCTCACACAACCGCAGTCTCCTCTTAACTTGTGCTGAAGGCGTTTGATATATCCCGATTGGGCCTCGAAACGGAGGTTCGGTTTTGCAAAATGCCGCCAGGGTTTCTCTCTGTTCTCATATCCATCGACAATAAAAGTTGTCTGGGAATTGAAACGCAAAATAGACTGTTTTTACAATTGGAGTTGTTTTGATTGCATATTACATTACGATTCATGTATTGATTACTGCCTCATTGGATTAATTAGAATGACCTAAGCGATTCCTTCATTACGTATACATTATTGTACGATGTGGAGTGATAAAACATTTATACATTGTCTGACATTTTAGGTATTGAAAATATTTTAATATTTTCCGATGGTTTTCAGAGTGCTTTTATTTTCTCTAAGAGAAAAAGGTCTTAAAAAACTGATCAGCAATGAAATATGATAGTACCAGAAAGTAACCAGCGCAAGAATGGTCAGTGAATGGCTACTACAAATAGTCAATTTCAAATTTCGAGCAAATTAATATTAACTATAAAAAACATGAAAATAACATGAATGTTTCCTTGCCAGAAATTTCAGACCAACACTTTCAATTTTGAAAAACTCTTCCTCTTAATCAAAACTAGTGACAAACAATATCCCCGCCCAAACGTTTCCAATGTTCGAATTGAATTTCCTCTTTCTGGCCGCCGCATTGTGCATCTCGACCACAGTGTGGCGCAGAAGCGAGAGATGTGAGCCGCAGAAGCGCGGCGACGCACTTGGGTGGTTTTCATTTCGACGCCTGTCGACGCCGCGCCGCGGAGGCGTCGAAACCTCGCCCCGGTGCACTCACTCAATCGCAGCCTCCTCCGCCGCCGCTACCGCCGCCTCCAGCCACCGCACCCTCGCCGCCTCCTCGACTTCCTCCCGCCATCTCCCCCTTGCCTTTCCCGCCCACGGCCGCACCTGCCCACCACTCCCCGCCTCTCCCCTCCTCTCCCCTCACTCTCCGCTCACTCTCCGTCGCCATCTCCCTCTCACCACCTCACCACCTCCATCTTCTCCTCGCAGTCGCATCTCCTCGCCCTCGCCATCCCACCGCCTTCGCCCCTCCGCTTTCTTCTTGCCTTCTGACCACAATCATTCGCCAAATCTGCCCCCTCCTTCTTCTGTCCAGTTCATCCTCTTCTTGCCGCCGTCTCTCCTTTCCCTTTTGTTTGCTGCGCGTCATCCTGACTTCCTCTCAGCCTTCTCCGCTTTCTGATCCCTTCCATCTCGCCTCCAACTCGCGTATTTACCACCCACCTGTGTTATTTCGTACGTTTCTGCCTCCTTCCCACTTCTGTCTGCCATCTTCTACCCTGTCGCGTCCCGTGCTTTTCCGTCGTCTCATCTTCTGTTTCCCGTCAATCCCCTCGCGCTCTTCTAGTCTCTTCCCCGTTCTTCAAATTCGCCCCCGACTAGTTTCTTGCCTATTTCTCACCGCCTCCTCCTCGCCACGCTGTCTCCATTCCCCCTTGGTCACGATATCTCCGCTTGCCCGCATTCGTTTTGAATCCTCTTTATCTCCTGCCCTCCTATGCCAGAGCTTTTCCCGGATGGGACGGTGCCCAGCTGGTGGGAAATACCTGGTAGGGGAGAACCCACTAGTCGGAGATAGGTCGGAATCAGATCTCCGATACAGCGGGAGAAAACCATCGCCACCTCTCGAGGACAAAAAAAAAACATTCAAACTTACGGGGCTAATGACCTTAGCAGTTGACGCGCCCGGAATTCCTAACAATCAATCAATCAAATACTCATCCTATCGGCCTCTTCTTCAACTGCACCATCAATTGCATCCAGTGTCTTCACTTTCACTCCGCCCCACCGCATCCTTTCCTCTTCTTCACACCACCTCTTTTCCACTCTCTCCCCCACTGTTCCCCACCCCACCCCATCCCAATCTCCTTGCCCCTGCCTGTTTAACTCCTCATCATCAGTCTTTCTTCTCCTTCCAGTTTTCCTTTCCAACACCTCACAATTTCTTTCCCTCTTCCGCCCACACTACCTCCCCTCACTTGTGCTTTATCTTACCGTACGCTCGAACATTTACGTCTCGACCCGCCCCAGGCCACATTTGCCTCTCGCCTCTCCTAATTTTATTTTTACCCTCCCTCCACACCCGTCCTCCTCCCCATCATCATCAACGCCCATCTCATCATCCCTCTCTTTTTCTTCCCGTGATCTACCTCGCTCCCGCCTGCAGTTCGCGGCTTTGAAGACCTCAGTCTCTGTCGGAGCCCTTAAGCCCTTGCATTTGCCCTCCCCTCCCCTCCCCTCCACTTCTTCATCTCGTGGATATATGGATTTCGTTATGGTTCTCAGGCATATGAGGCATATGACGGTGAAGGCATTCACTCTCGAAAGAGCCGATATTCATCTCTTTCAACTGCCTTATTTTGTGGAACCTAGATCAAATGTCTAGAACTCTTGGTCAAATGGCATTCAAGAACAAGGGAAACGCAAGTTCTATTTCTCACCTAAATAAATTTCATTGTTGAACCTGGATCAGAGCACTGCCAAAGGGATATAATGTAGTTGCATACCTCAGTATCGAGGTAACATATCTTTACTGGAACAATGTTTCAGTTCAATTTTTCAATAAATCGGATCAAAAATTGAATAATTCCCAACAAGTGGAATCTATTTCAAAAGTTTATCCAGTTCTGGAAAACATATTTTTTTCTTACGAACAATATTAATTTATAGTTTTAATTTATTTTGTATTTTGTATACGCTTCTTTTAGGGGTTCATAAAACCGCGAACTATATAAAAGGCGTGTACTGAGTAAACGGTGTATAATTATTGTGAAGACTGACGATATTGCAGTATTAATTTAGGGAAGTATTAATCATCATTGTTCAACCTTTGCAAACGTTAATCGTCTCTTCAAAATATACGCAAGTATTTATAGAAGTATACTTCGATGCTTTATAAACTAATTCATTCATGCAATTATTTTAGACTGTTTTTTTGAAAATCTACATTAAAATTCCGATAATAATGCTCTCGTACTAAACTTTGTTTAGAACCAAAGGTAAACTCTACACAAGGATATCCAAGTCCCACAGTAAGTGTTAAATTAAAATAAAGATATTTAGCCCTAATTGCAAAGTGAGTTTTGCAAAGTCAAACTGATGCCTTTCTTGAGGTCAGTTAGAGACTTTAAACTATTTATTGAGAATACATCTAAAGATATTTCTCAATGCTTTCCAAGTAGAAAAGACAGTTCTACGGGTCAAACTACCCATCTTTGGACTAAGGAATACGACGATGTATCTGAGATGGGAAATATTATTTTATTATAATGTTCGTACAAGCAAGCTACATCCTCATTTATTTAACTACTTATTTATTTCAAATGCTGCACATCATTGTGGTCAGGGCTTAGAACAAATTCTAATTAAGCCAAACAATGTACATCGCTTTATAACTGCAATTTTCGTAAGCGGATGCTCATTCGAGAACCCAGCAGTGCCCAAGCATTTCACGGAATTCTATCCAAACCCACCTCGCCTGACTGTTCTCAGAAACAGCTACTGGCGGCACGGGCCGTACACCGTCAGCGGCGCAATTGCAACATTTCCACTTAGCAAAGATTATTCATAAAAGTATTCTCATAAATACTGCAATTTAAATTCCTGCTCAATCCTGTTATTTAGTTTATTAATTAATTATAATTCTTTCACATTGATCCAACCCTTGAATACATTGCTACTCTGCTATTGGCGGAAATCAAACATAGGCGGGATTGCCACGGTGCAATCCTGCCGAACGCTCAGTCAGTCTCTCGATGAGTTCTACCCGGAACAGGCCTATGTTGTTTTCGTGCGGCGAACTGGTTAATTGCACTACGTGACTCATTTTCTTCTGCCCAACGCCTTTCAGAAGGTAATATTAACTGTTGTCAAACATCTCAGTGTAATGTATTTTGTGCAAATACAATATCTACGCTTCTGGGAAACGTATATGCATTTTAATGCATGCGTGTACATGCCAGTCAAAATGGCTACTACCAAAGACGTGCGCGTGCGTGTGAATAGTGGAACTCATTGCTGTGTTCGATAGTAATATGTAAGGTTCACTGCAGTGATTCCTTGTAGTTCGTGCGATTAACCACAATTACTTAACTCCTAGGAATCATGATTTAAGGTACAGTATGTACTCTCAGGTGCGGTCCTTTCTCCTCCGGCATCCAGCACAGCTCTTGTATTAACACAAACAACAATTTCGACTAACTGAAGTTTCACGCACTGAGATGCTTCAAAAGCCGACGAAGTATAGCAATCCCAAAGAGCATTGTTGTGCGCCAAATTTCAAATACAGTGCAGTCAACTAGCTCTATCTCAGAAACTCTGCATAAAATATCACTTATTCATGTAACTGTTTTGCTTAAATTGACCGAAAATGTAACCTCCTAAAATAAGGACGTTTTGTCCTGTAACCTCCCGTTTGCATACGTCCAGTTTTACACAGAATGAGTAATTTCAGGGGATAAAAACCACACCAAATATTGCTCATAATATTGGCAATAAACGATTAATTTATCATTTTGGTCTCTGAGGCGTATATTTCAGACGAAGGTGTTTTTTAATATTCAAATTTCGTCGCTGCAAGTATGTATTTGCACCTGTGTGCGTAAACAGTGCACGACAACGAAGATTAGAAAAGCAGTTCCTCGGAAGTGGACAAGTTCGATTTAAAAATCTAGGTATATACAAAAGTATTGGTCTACAAAATGTTCATTTTTGATACATTTATGTGTCGGTAAAAATAGCTACTGTCTGAAGAAAAATTCTAGCGGCCGGCTATTCTGATTTGCAATTTTCTGTGGTTTATCCGACCAGCACAGGCGAATACCGGAGCAATACCCTACCAAACGGGTCACAGACCGCGCGTGATCTCTCCTACCTGTCCTATCCTTTCCTTGTACTTACACACACACACACACACACACACACACACACACACGCACTACACAACAAGACAGTTAGGAGACCGGTAAGGGGCTTAGAGCTTGTTCCGGATGAGGTGGTGCCTCACCGTTGGGAGACACCTGGTTGGAAAAACCCTCACCGTACAGCGAGGGATAGATCACCGCCACCTCCCGAGCAAAAACTACACGTACGGGACTGACGAATCTGTTAGTCGACGAGTCCGGAATCCCCAAAACAATCAATAAATGCAAATAGGAGAAGCTGGATGCAGGTGAACGTGAGAATCGGAGCCAAGCCGCCGAGGCGCCGGGTGCGGAGTGAGGTGGTGCAGTCGTGACCTGCGTAACGAGGCAAGCAGGGCGTGCGCGTGGTCGGTCGCCTTCCGGCCACTGTACGTGGGCGGGGACGGTGGCTTAATTAGCCTGCGGTGAAGGTTTCGGGGGCGCCACTCGCGCTTGGGTCGTCCATCGACCGCGCTTCGATCAGCGCCCCGGCGGAGAGGCGGGCCCGCTCGCACTCGACGCGCGGACGGACGGGCAGACGGGGGGGGCGATTGGGAGGGGCGGGGCAGGAGGAACGTTGCGCGAGTGGGGCAGTCGGTGAAGGAGCGGACGGAAGAGGCTTTGCGCGGGAGGGGGGTTGGGGGGGACATGGTTGAAGGGAAGTGGGGCGGGTGAGAGGTTGAGCGGGTGGTTAGAGGATTGAGAGGTGCAAAATTTGGCAGATGAGCAAAAGTGGAGATTTGAAGCGGGTGGAAGATTGGGAGGCGTGGGCGGCTTGGGGTAGATGATTGGGTAGGGACAGGATTGAAGGGAAGTTTGAGGGAGAAGGAGATGCCATGGAGGCAGATGAAATCTTAAGCATGTAGAAGAATAGGTGAGAGAGCGGATAGAATGAAGGTTGCGTGGGGGCGCAAGTGGGCGGAGGACAAGGGAGAAGGGATGTTTATAGGGTGGGACACTAGGCGGTGGAGCGTATGGAAAGGACTGAGTACGCGGTGAAGGAGATTGGGTGGGGGCAGAGCAGAAAGGAGGTGTGCTCGAGAGGGGATAGAACGGGCATTGTGCTGATGGATTCGAGCGGCGGGTGTTGACAGGTTTGTGGGGGTGCAAAATTGGGCGGAGCTGAAAACGATAGAGCACTAAGCGGATGGAAAATAGGGGTGGGCGTGCGGCCGGGATGTTTGACGAGTGGGAGGTTGGGTTGATGAGCAAATGCAAGGCGAGTTGAACGTGTGTGTAATTGGGGGAGATCTCACGGACGTTTGGTTGAGCGGTTGAAAAAATATGCGGGGTGAGAGGCTGGGTGAGTGAGCCAGTGACTTGCCAAATGTCTGAAGGTGATCTGTTGTTCGAATAATCGTGGTGCCGGGTGAGTGAAAATGCAGGTGACTTTTCGAGTCCAGTGTGAGAGAGTTTGCGAACGATTGAGCAGATGAACACGTGGGTGGGGAGGATGTATATGCGAGTTTGTAATTAGGAGATTTCATTTCTGAATGAGTTTCTGAGAGGAACGCAAAAGTATATGGGTTGTTAGGTGAGTTCAAAAGCTGATTTGTGACGAAACGTGTATCAGTTGATGGGCGTGTGTGCGAGTGAGAGTGTGAACGCATGTGAATGAGTGAGACTGTGAGCGTCTGAGAGAGGGTCACAGTGATTGTGAGACAATGAGTAAACAGTGAGAGTAGGTGTGTGCATGCCAATCAGTGCTGGCAGGTGAATGAGGAAACGATCGACCAGGCTGGTGAGAGAGCGGAAGAGGTCATCGAAAGAGTGGGTGTGAGAGGAGAACGCTGAAATATCGAGGGAAGGTAACGCAGCGCCATCTACGAACGTGGCGTTCACGGAAAAGCCTCTTCTTTGTTAACGCGTGTTTGTATGTGATTGTGAAAAATAACTCGAAATTAAATTAATATACATATGGAACTACGTAGTTTGCTGTTAAAAGAACGTCCACGCGGAGGAAAGTTAAATTTAACCTTTTATTGATACCTTGAGTAATACCCGGCATTGGCAGAGCGGATTTTTTCCCCAATCAGTTAATGAAAACCCTTAAAATGCCAATAAGTATGCCGTTTACAGTCTATTTTTTCTTTATGTACCACACAATGTCTAATAAATGAAATGAAAATTGAATAATTTCTTAAATACGATATGGTTGTAGAATTAAAATGAGTTCTCTTCCAAGTACCATTTAAATATGATGTGTGAGAGTCTTAATTTCTACATTGATTTTTACACGTCTTAACTACATCATTTTCTGCAAATGTAATATCTCTTTAAACCAAAAAAAACTAAAATATTAAACAAACTCTCTCTAATGGGTTGCAATGTTTTATGATATTATAATAATGCAACTACACGCGTGTTATATCTACGATCATTAAACTTAAAATTCTCGGAAACTTTTTCAGAGAGAATTCTCGGAATAATTTGACACAGACCATTTTGGTGGTTCAACACGCTAAACTGCAAATTACATAAAAGGCATATGCTCATGGGAAATTTCGTTCCATTACTTTTGAAACGCGACCGGATTGTTTTATTTGCACCACTCGTTACTGCGACTAATTTCATCCAAATTAAGTTTCACGCCGAAGTGTCCGCCGTGTTATTGACAGGCCTCCGCCATTTGACATGTGTAAAGCCCGGCCTAATCGCATTATACCCCGTCTGTGGCACCCACGATCCCCCAACCGCTCCGGGCATCATCCCTGCAGATGCAATTTCATGGCAAATTGCTCTTTTGACGTGATCTGTCTTTCAGCAATGCCTCCCCTTCCTCGGAGCTCTTCCAGTGTTCAGACGGGGTGTGCTTTCCTCGTCGACGACTGGCACGTGGAATGTCTTCGACTGCCACGCACAAGAGTTTGTCGTTTCCGCTGGGGAATGGAGATGTTTTCCGGGAATATTCCAAACGTAGACGACGTAGTGAAAGGCAGGATGCTGAGATGATCCTTTGCAGCGTTTTTGTGATGCGCACGACTTATCTTGCTTGGCTTTCGGCGAGATCTCACGAGTATTCAAGTGACTCTTGTAAGCTTCTCTTCATTAATCTAGGTATTTTACCATTACCTTGTCTCTTCATATATGAATCAGTGGTTTTTGTAAAAAAAAATGACATACTTAAGGGCGAGAATATATTTTCAACAAAAGGCGATGTCTATAACTGTCTGTAACACTCGACGAAGTAATCATATTCATCATGAAACAGTATCAACAGCTCACTACAAAAAAATCACATATAATACATGTACATTATTTTACAACATCTTGCCAGATGACATTCAACGATTAAATTCGATACAAAAGTTTAAGTCCCAAGTAAAATCTTTTCTGCTGCACAACTGTTTCTATACAATTAGAGACTATGTCGAACGTCCAAAAGGAAAATCATATTAATTTTAACAATGACATTTCATGTATTTTATAACATTTGGGTTGTATAATTGTAAAGAACCTGTAACAAGTATTGTACTTCAGCTTCTGGGGCAATGACCCCCATCTCGATTAGGTTTTCATCCAGTTTCCCTGATCCTCGAGCAAATGCTGAGATGGCCCCTTGTTTTGCTTCTGGACATAAATGTAACTTCAAATTTACTTTTTCCCATAGGACGTCACAAAGATTTTTATCTGTTTTTGGCGTAAAATAAATAAAATACATAAATATTTGATTAGTGGGCGATGGCCTGGGACTTTGAAATTGATACAGATTAACCATTTCAGCTATGATGCTCAACAGACAAAAATGTTTGTAATGAACCTGTCTTTAATGCAATCGCCATAGGATGTTCTCTGCCTTCATATATTGCACATTTTCTTAGTTTTCGAAGTTATTTTTCTCCAGCAACTCTTTTGATTACTGTGGAGCATCTGCTTCTAGTTGCAACGATAGTAATACTCTAAAGTGAAATCACTTGATTTTAACAAACTATCACACTAAAACTGACACCAAGTAGTGCAAAATGAGGACACCGGAAAATTAAAAATGGAAAAGATTTTCTTTTAATTCCTTAACCGGTATGAAAGAAACCTATGATTTGTTCATCAAAATTATCAATATCAGCAAGCTAAAAGCTTACATGTAACTTTAGCCATTATGAATAACTCTTCCACTCTTAGTTGATCACTAAGCTAATGATATATATATATATATATATATATATATATATATATATATATATATATATTGGCTTCACAAGCCACTATGGTGAATATAATATTTTTAATTTTTTTTCTAATTTAGGCAGTGATAAAAACCTTACGCTCATTTCTCGATCGAACAATCAGTTGCTTGTGCGTTTTAATCCATCGGTTTTGATTCGTTTAACTTAATTGAAAGTTACATCTCGATATTTTTCATTATATTGGGCGCATATTGTGATTCCACGTCCTTTTGTAATATTATGTGTTAGCATTTTCTGCCAGGACAATTGAAACGAGTAATTGTCTCCCAAATAGGGGGACATATTAAATCTGATGTCATAAATTACTTTATTGTCTCTACAACTTTTTACATTAGCTGTGACTGCTGTGTTAATCAACATTTTACCACCACTCTTCAACCAACAAAGTTATTAAACACGCTCACAGGAAAGGCAATTCCGTTAATCTGTCTAAACATATAGAAAAACTGTAGCACATATGAACGTTTTTCATTTCTCATTACTAAAATTATAATTTTGTTTATGGAAATGTTTTATTGTTGCGTGGGATGTTTTAATGGCATGTCAGCAAAAATTATGAATGTATACATTTTGGAAGAACAGCGGTCGGTATTCGGTGAAGAATTAATTTCATGGACAAAGTAATTAAATGTTAAATTTTATGTTCAATGAAGAATAGAATAATATTTTGTTCATCTCAACAAAAGACATGGATTTGTCTGGCACTCTGAAATACCAAAGTGCTTTGAGAAAATTACATTAAGCGACCACAATTAAAACTTTGTTTACTCAAACGACTTCAGAGAAATATTTAATAATCATATTTCTAATTTCAGTTCTACGGCTTATATCAAACAAATATAGATTTTACTAAACATAGTCTGCAGAACGTTTCGGTATTAATTCATCAATTTTAATTGAGGAAAAATCTCCAGATCTTCATCGCAGTTTCAAAATAAAGTTTTCCCTCTACTAGTTCTTTTCGATAATATGAATACAAATTTTTAACTTTTGGAATTATAATTTCTTTTTTTAAGAAACCAATTAAGTTTATCTTGTTTTAACTATCAGAAGCTTTTTAACTTTTCAAATCTAAGATTCCAAGGCTATAGACGTTACAAGTTAACTTCAAAATGTTTTATGGAACCAATTCCGGCAACTCTCGGCATTAGACTTTTGCTACATAAAACATAAATAATTTAAATACATTCATGGTTTTTTAGATGTTTATCTTCAATTATCTGTGACAGTTGAACTATACTGTTTCTCTTACTCCATATTTTGTCATTGATTCAGCCTACCTGTAATTTTGATCAACTTTCAACTCATTAATATGATTTACATCATATAGAAACAATAGTTATCCACTTCGTTTTTACCAAGGCCCAGGAATAAGAATGTTTCTGCTGCAAATTCGCCGTTTCCCCCCCGCTCCATTGCATTTCTGTCTCTGTTCTTGGTAAGCTGTATCCAGAAAAGTAAGAGTAAATTCTCTAACACTTTGTGTAGACAGAATCTACGTATTGTGGGGTCCTTGTTACCGAAAAAAGTTATGGCGAAACGTCGATCAATCAGTCCGTCTGTCCTCGAGTTGCAACGGTAGCCGTGAACCGCAAGCAGCATTTTCACCACAATCAGTATTCCCTGATTGATCTGACTGATGTCTATTGCTGCAATGTTGAAGAGATACGTGTTACCGAAATGAAATACTTTAATCAAAAACAAATCTTTATGTTACTCGAGCTGTTTTGTCACACAAGTACCCGCGTGACAAACTTTGTACACCAAGCCTGTTTTGTTAAACAAATAAACTCTGCAAGACCTCAATAATATATATATATATATATATATATATATATATATATATATATATATATAATTTTTTATTATCCTTATGTTAGATATGTATATAATAATAATATAATAATAATTATTATTATGTGGCTGCGGGGGCTAAGACAAGTGGAGTCTGCACACCGAAACACAATAGTTGTAATGGATAAGTATGTAACCCAGCAGGCTGACTATCTTTTGACGAAGCAAATTATCCTGACCGAAGCCAAGAACGAAGGCAGGAGTATTGTAAAACTTGCGAAGACAATAGCTTCAAAAGACATGCAAAAGGAGAACCAAGCATACACGGATCCATTGACTAAATTCAATACCAGAAACGGATCCCCAAAACTACTGAAACAGGCTTGGAGAAACAAACCTCTGCATGGCAAATATAGCTCTTCTCGATATATAGCTCTAATATATAGCTCTTCTCGATAATGATGAGGTAACACAAGCATGGATTCCTACATGGATGCATTCAACAAGGATGCATTCCTAATACCAGCAAGAGATCAAGCACTACGAACACGGTATGAGGTCATTTTGAAGACTACATAGAAAGACAGATTCCGACTGGGCGGAAACCAGTCAGAAACGATTGATCATATTGTTTCAAGAAGCTCAATTCTGGCTAAACATGAATATCTGAAAAGACACAATAAAATGTATTCATATCTTCACTGGCATGTAAGTAAAGCTGTGAATGGACCAGAGAGAAGCAATAAATAGTACAACCACACACTCAAACCAGTAACAACAGCTGGGCATAACACCATCTTGTATGGTCAACAGATTCACACAGATCGTACTATAAAGCTAACAAACCAGATATATTATGTATATTTGTCACCATTCCCGTCACCTTGTTGGAAGCAATTACGTTCGGAAAATATATTCCGCAATCGCAAAGAATTTCAAATTGTGACCAGGTTTCTGAGTAACAATGCATTTTAATTAAGAATTGGTTGACCCGGCTTGGACTCCAGCTGAACCAGAAGACCCGGGATCGAGCCCGGTCAGGAAAACCAATTCTTTGAACAAATTCTATTATTAAACCAGATATAGTGATATGAAATACAGCGAAAAAAAAACATGTCTCCTCATTGATGAACCTGTCTCATGTGATGGAAGTGTAACAGCAAAGTCTGCTGAGAAATATCTAAAATATAAAGATCTTCCAATCGAGATCCTCTAATTAGGAATGTTAGAACAGAGATTGTGCCTGTAATAATAGGTTTCCTGGGCTCCATTCCTAAAGATCTTACTAAGCACTTGACTAAGATCCCAGGCTGCAGTAAGCACTACGAAATTCGTACCATGTGCACTCCCGGCCACTAAAACTTCTTTCTCAAAATCACTTGCAGCTTCGCAAATTTCTTCTTTTGACGATTCCTCATGAAATAATTCACATATCTGCTTTTCTTATTAGTTATTCATCTCTGTATTGTTCCTAATGTAAAACAAATTAATTAGTTTAATTACAACAGTAAGTATAAAATACTCGTGTGATAATTAAAGGAAAATGAAAAGTCCCATAGGTACCCGCGCAGCACAGAAAGTGCGCCAACAAACACTTTCCAACGGATATGCAATCGTCTAGCCTCTGCTGTAAATCTTAAACAAAGGAGTATCGAAAAGGATGCAGCTCAACGCCTTCTGCGAGGCGTATTTCAAATTATCAATTGAGAGTAAAATTTAACATTTCGATTCGAAAGTGTCTTGATCTAGTAATCATCTTTACTTAAGAGTGACAAAATAGCATTCAGTTTTTACGTTCATGTTAGGAGGTTCAACAGACAAAGATTTTTAAAAGCTCTGTCAGTTTGTAGGCGAGAATTGTTTACTTATAGAGAAAATTTATTTCACATTATTGCTAATTACAATAAATAATTGAATGGTTTAAACAAAGCAAACAACGAAAACGAGGAAATAATCTGCCAAATCACTGCTGCCCATTGGGAAAAATTGTTTATACAAGGCAGGATTTAAAACGAAAGTAAATATAAAATAGTAATAAATAGAAAAGGATACACATAATTGAAATCTCGATTGATCGATAAAATAACTAACAAACACAGTTTCATATGAAGCCACTATTCGCCGCCACGCACCTCTCCAGCTTGCACATGTAGACACCTTTCTGGATTCTTCTTCTTCTTCGACGGTTTCTACCCCTTAGAGTTTGCCGTTTTCGATTTCCATAATTCTCGGTCCTCCCATTGACCCTCTTCCAATCCTTTCTCCTCCATTACTTCATGTATATATGTCTTCCAGGTTAAACCAGGTCTACCTCTTCTACGTCTTCTTTTAGGTATCCAATTTACAATTTGTTTTGGCCATCTCTCATTTCGCATCCTCTGGACATGTCCATACCATTGAAGAGCTTTATTTTCTAGTCTTCTGGTTATGGTTGTTTGAACCCCAGCTCTTTCCCACACCACTTCGTTTCTTATTTTATCCAGTCTTGTTATCTGCAAAGATCTTCTCATAAAGTCGAGCTCTACCGACCGTATTCTGTCTCTACGGCGTTTTGTTAACGGCCACATTTCTGCTCCATATAATATAATACTTTCCACGATACTGTGGAATATGTGTCGTTTTGTGTCTTGCCTTAAAACACAATTCCATATAAGGCCATGCAGAGCTTTAATTTAATTTAAATATGCCTCGGACCGGACCTTTCTGGATTTGGAGAGGCAATGTGTGGTCAGGGGAAGTCCCCTGGGCCCGTAGCATCTCCGGGCTGGCCAGGCGGGCAAGTAGCTGGTGCGGGCGCGGTTGGCCAGCCTGCTCTGCGGTTAGAGCCGCCGCCGTCGCTCCTCCGAGTTCGGGATTCGTCCTCGCGTCAACGGCCAACTGTTGTCACGCTCTACCAAGGCCCCACCACAGGCCAGTGTGAACTAATCTAAATTGCGTACAAAGTAAATGTGTGTTTATTGCATAACGACTTCCTAATTTAACCAATGTTACGAAATTAAAATATACATTTGTTCCAATTACGTGAACTCGTGGGAAAGATAATTGAGGGATGTGGCGTCGGTTACCATGCACACGACTTTTTTAAGAGGAGGCTGGAGTGAGTTCGCTAGAGAACGGACGCCTGAATGTAGGCCGAGAGTATTAACGTGACATTCTGGTTTTAAAGCCAATTAGAAGCGACTTCAATATTGTGACGAACGCATGTGAGTAGATTCGTCCCACATGCCCACATGTCGTGAGAACGCCTGTGACAGAACGGGTGAGCGAGCGCGGCGCAGTTCAAAAAGGGCGCGCCCGCCGCTAAGGAAACTGTTGCCCGCGGTACCCGCTGAACAGCGCTAGGAAAATGACGTGAATCAGCTGGAGAGGGGGAGACGCCGCCTTACCCCTACATCGGAGGGCGCGTAGACAAATACGCGCGCCCGCGAGCGATAGCTCTCTTTCGTTCCCGTTCGCCGAGCCAGCATCACTTCGCCTTAGATATTGTCAGCCGCAGCGACGACTACGTTTATTAGATAGGAGTGTTGGACGTCGAATAGACGCCTAGTCAGCCATCCGCGAAATTTCATAGTTTTCCGGAATTAATTCTTCGGACCACGACGCGGGGATTGAATTTACCTGTTATTAAGAAAGTAGCACAAGCTGTGATCTAATAAAGTGCAATCAGCCGCGAGCAAGGCCTGCACGATCGGAACTCGCTCGAGTTAACTTGTGAGGTGCGAAAGAAATATTCACGCGGGCGTAGTAAAAGGCGCCGGGAGTAGGCGGCGTAGAAGATGAGGACGGAACCGGGCGTAGGAGGCGGAAGAGGACGGATTCGGGACATCAAGACCGGAAGGGGACACGAGTAGGCAGTAGGCAGTCCCGTCTTTGGCATCGCAGAAGCCTGGCAGCGAGTGGTGTCGACGCCGAGGTCAGTGCACTCCAAGGACAAACGTCGAAATCCAGAGGAGGTAATGGTTCATGTCAGTCGGGGAGAACTAGTTAGGAGAAAAGTGCGAGGGAATTAGGGAGACGGAAGGCAACAGAATTTAATTCAGAGTTCTTGCCATTCTGAAGTCCTGTTGCCTACAAAGAAATTGTAAATAGGTCATATTCATTCTTGTTATTCATTGCCACAGCGAAACTTGTGTAAAGAGAGTGGTTCTTGGAGTGGCTCTCATCACCCCAAAAGATCCCACTGCCCTTTGATAAGCGAACCACCGCAACGGGCGATTCTATGGAAGTTAGGGTTGCAGTGGAGGGGGGTTCGTCAGAATATATTCGAAGTTTGGCGAAACCTTAGGTAAGGTACTTCTGAAAATTAATCGGCGACTCTTTATTAAGGAACAAGACATCAACGGAAGCGGAGAAGGTAACATTTCCGATTGATTCTGGTTACAATAATTCACTAATAATATACTTGCTTTGTGTTTGACTTATTTTTTTGTGTTTGAGGTCTTCCTAGCGCAATACAGTGTGTAAAACATTGGGCTTAGAGACCGCTTTTTGATCAGATGTTTTGTCTAATTACCCAAAATACAGTTCGTAGAAGATATCTGTTCACTCGACAACAGTTGTAATGAGAGCGTGATACGTAAGAGACATGGCGCATCTGAGTATGCGCAGTTAAGCCATCAACGCGTACTATCGCTGTTCAGAAAACATAGATTTCAAACCCTTGCCCAATGTCTGCAAAGCATGTAATCACTAAACTCATGACTGGAAATGTATCGGGCATTCATTAGTGATTTGTTTTATTGGTTTTCTTGGGTGTTTACACGAAACGTAAACGAACGTTTATACCGAGGATGACTATCAATAAATTAGGAAGTCAACGTTTTTGCGACGGATAATGTGTAACAATACCTCTCATATGTGACAACATCGACTGCTGAGAAGGCAACGTCTTGGGAAAACAGGCTTTACAATCCTTTCTAAAAACAGTTTCTATAATTTTACTTATACTCGTATAAACAAATATCAATCTTTAATAAAATAATAGAAAGAAAGGCATTTTTTTGTTATTTTATGTAGGTTGTTCACCCGTTTTTCTTAACGCTTTATCCCAGGGATTCACTGTATATTGACAGCATAACTTATCCTGCACGGGCCTTCAAAGGTTTCTCCTTCCTAATAGTATTATATCCCTGGCTGTTCTGACTAGTCTGTACCCGCTCATTCATGTTATGATTATTCAATTCTTTTTATCCTTATTTACACAAATTTGGTAACATCACTTATTTTACGCTGTTTCCTTACATCCTGATATCTTACCGTCTCTCCTGGTCTTTCCTATTATCGATCGTAGCTCGGTAGTTCGGTATAATTATTGTTTGTTTTTCTTCGTAACAGCTCGAGTTTCAGCTTCATGTGTCAAAATTGGCCGTCAGAAAAAAAGAAGCGAGGGAGTGGCGATAAAAAGGTGCTTGCGTATCAAGATAGTTATGAGATGTAACTTGAAAGAAAATAAGCGTATCATCCTCCATTTCGGTCGATCTCCACCTCTGCCCCATTAGTGCAGCATTGCCGCGTCTGGGGTGTGAGCGTGGGCGTGGGCGTGGGCGTGGGCGTGGGCGGAAGCGTCGGCGCCGCCGCCGCCGGGGGCGCGCCCGCGGGCGCCGGCCTGCGTAATTTCATTACGTCAAATCACACGCGCCGCTTGGCGCGGTGCGCAGGGCGTTGCAGCTGCGCGGCTGCGGGCGCGGCACGGCAGGGCAGGGCGAGGCGCTGGGAGCGGGCTGGGAGGTGGAGGTGGGAGCAAGAGAGGAGGCGGGGTGAGAGCGAGAACGGAACAGGATTGAGAGCGAAAACGTAGGGTGGGAACGAGAGAGGAGGTGAGGTGGGAGCAAAAGCGGAAGGGAGGGAGAAAGAAGGGAGGGGTGGGAGCATGGAGGCTGGGTGGGAACGTGAGTGAGAGCCAAGCGGAGTGGGGGCGAGAGCAGGAGAAAGAGGAGAGGTGAAGTTGATATGGAGGACGGAGGCAAGGCCGGCAGCGGGAGCGGCAAGAATGAGGGGTAGAGCAGACTTGAGACCTGGTGGGCACGTGTGGCCATTACCAGTCCAGACCCAGTGATAATAGGATGAGGATGGAATGGCGGAGAGCGGAAAAAAGCGGAGCGGTACAAAACGTGGCGGGGTGAAAACCGGGTTGCGGCGGAATGAGGTGGGTTGTGACGAGCGGGGCGGGGAGTTGCGTGTAGGCGCAGTGCAGTGCTGAATGGCGTGGGGTGGAGTGGAGCGGAATTGAGAGGGCAGGATGCGAACAAGAGGAATAGTGGAGCGGAGAAGAGGAATATGAGTGGGACGTGGAGTGGTTATCATATACTGTTGAAAATAACTTTTTTTATACTAGGTGATGATGAAATTTATATATTGCATTTTAAGAGATAGTAACTGAAGTCTTTGGTAAAGGACATTTTCGACCTTTTAATTCAGGAACAACCACAACAGTCGATCAAATTCTATGTAACCATTGAATCCATCGGGAACGATAGCCATACATAAACAACCAAAAATGGACGCAAAGATACCTACTACTCATGAGACCACCACCAAACTAATGCCATTTTTTTCTGATGTGTCGCACTCAAAAGAAAAAAAACTGCGTATTTGAATTTTAAATATTAGATTTGTGAAAAGTATTTTCACGTGCTCAAAAGAGATGACTGAAAAGGTGTAATGTATTTCAGACACTCATTTTCAGCTGAATGTATTTTCTTAGTAATGTAAATTGGATTCTCAATTCTATACTGCATATTGTCATCTTACCCTTTCTGAACTTATTTATTCAAATGATCAAATCTTTCTGATGATCTGATTCTATTCATCGATAATTGTGTTTAGGTGAGTATGTTTTGAGATTGAAAGTTGCTAGAATATTTGCTTAAAATATATTAATATATTTAAAACATATTTAAATATATTTTATGTAGAAGTTCAGACATATATATTAAATTTGGATCCATAGACAACTATCTTCTTAGCTGACCACCAACATGCTACAGCAAGAAGAAACCACAAACCCCATCACGTTAAAGCGATGGTAGTGTAATAAAAGCTGGGCCAAATAATATTAAAATTATGTTTCTTATCTTCATATAAAATGACTTATCCAACAAATGCAATCATGACATGGCGTTATAAAGAAAATACTAAGAAAATATACGCCCTTTGCTCACTTAATCGCTCATTGTTATGTTATTAGTTTATTTGCACTTAGGTTCACGCATCATTAATGCAAAGGCTGCATGACCAAGGAAGTCTTTATTCTAAAAAACTATTTATTTTCATTGGCTTTGACCTAATCGAAGTATGATGTTGTGAAATTCTGCTGGAGGTAAGGCAACATAAAAGAAATTCCTGGCTGTAGAGAGAATGCAAAAGTTACAATACACGTTACCTAGAAGAAATATTTGGATTTGATTCACATGTCCTGATGAACTAAAAACAATTGAACGGATTTATAAAGAAATAAATAAACTTCAAAAGCAGTAGCTTGTTCCGGCTTGCAACACTCTTGACCAACAAGCCGGAAACAAGTAATAGTAATAAGGAGACAAAAGTCACCGTATTTATAATCGATTTAAATAAAGAAAAAAGAATACCAAGAAGGTAATGGCAGAAGACCGAGACCCATGAATAAAATGCTAATTCAAAGAAAAAGAAAAGCAAATATTGACGAACATAGATTTACTGGGTTTCAAAATTTCATTTCTCAAATACCAAAGCATCTAATTACTTCTAGAGCACAATTAAAAATTTAACAAAAGAAAATAATACATTATCTCCCATAAAAATAATTTAACAGCCCTAACGAATAGACAAGAAGCTTCGGCCTCGACTACTAATTTAGAAATGTTATTTAACCTAAATAAACTGGAAAATATAAATCAAAACAACAAATTAACAACAAAAGACAAATTAAATTTGTTTGCCTCTTTCCTTCTCAACAGTTATTCAAACATTAAAATACCTGCTGAAACGTGTAAAATAATCAATAAATTAAAACAAACGAAATCAGCCGGTAATGATGAAATTTCTCCCAGATTCTAAATTAGCTCATACGGACATAAATAGCAAGAATTGCAGTTATATATAATGCTGTTCTAAGACTATATTACTTCCCAGATGTAAGGAAAGAAATCATAATAATCCCATTTGGCAAATAGGCAAGGAGCACAGTTTGTCTTCAAACTACAGACAAGTACGTTAACTACCTAAGATAGAAAAGGCGTTGAAAAAGTAATTAATTGAGGCTAAATACATTCTTGAAAGAATATAATACAATTCCAAAAGAACAATTCTGATTTAGCGAATATTACTCCACAACACAGCATCTTATAAGACTAACGAAAAATATCTTTTAGAAATAACGCATTTCATTAGCATAAACATGCGTTAGCTATATTTCTTGATGTGCAAAGGTCCTTCGACAAAATTGCGCATGCAGGTTGATTGTAGAATTTGAGAAATTTGGGAATATCCCACTATTTGTATGAAATAATTAAATGTGTCCTGCAAAGTCACTCTCTCAGAGTAAAAGTGGGTACTACCTTATTGGATCAAAAAATCAAGTGTGCCGCAAGTATCACCGCTCTCACCAACTCTCTGTAACATTTGCGTTGCAGACCAACCCCGAATGGAAAGAACAGATAGAGCACGTTTCGGGGATGGCAGTTCTCTCCGCGGCAAAGATGTAGAGCAAGGAACAGAAATCCTTAAAAAATATGCAATTATATATTGTAACACCTCCGTGCATCTAAACAATGCGCGGTTAGCGGCCCGGTTGTAGCTCAGTCGGTGATGGAAGGAATTGTTAATTAGATTCAATGGACATTCGAAATAAACACTTTGATTACTGGTGAAAAAACTACTTTTATTCCTGGACAGAGTTGTACCAGGGAAGTTACATTTATAAAATAAAAGAAAGAAGAGATTGAATGAAAAAAAATAAAGATTAAAATTAATAGGAAAGCTTACAACTAGAGAAGAGTACAAAATTATTATAACTAAAATTACAATAAAAAAATGACCATTCGATGTGCCTTGGCGCGGCACCGCGTTGACAAAATTCTACAGAGGTGAATAGCCCCCAGTTACATTGCCTGAGAGCTTCGTGTTAAAAGTTCAATGTGCCAGGACACGGGCGCGGCGAAGCTTGTGGGGGGGGGGGCGGAACGGCCTTCCCTGGAATGTGTTATGGCCTGCACCCTCTCGACAGCTGGGCGGCTTGCAGCGGCTCGCGGCGTCTGCGGCAGAGTCTGGCGGCGTCTGGTGACGTCAGCAGGGGGCGTCTGGCGTCTGGCAGCGTCTGGCGGCGTCTCCGGCGGAGCTTGTAGGTAGCCGGGGATATCGCCCACGATCGTAGGTGCGGAGTACACAACAATGTGTTCCTCCGAATCTCATGAGAATGTTCTCAGGCACAAATTCAGAAAGTTGCGAAATCCTTCAGAGGCGCACTTGCCTCTTCCCGCGACTGGCTCCCACCCCTAGAGAAATTTCTCTCTAACTGTTCTCAGCCCACTGCTCTTAGCCCACTGAAATTTTCCAAGTGCCTTCAGAGGCGCATTCGCCTCTCCCCGCGACTGGTTCCCACCCCTAGAGAAGTCTCTCTCGATCTGTAATTTTGTAAGTTAAAAACGCATGAAGTTAACTTTTACCCCCACCCTTTCTCCTCATGTGCTCTGGCTCCCTACAACGATCGCGTCGCTATTGGCTAAAGGTGATGGCGTTGTACACTATATTCGGTCAATAGCGACGGGGAGTAAAGGAATTTTCCACTCTCTGTGTTTCTGTCGGAATACAGTGTCCCTTTGTTCCGTCTCGAAAATAGGCCATGTCTGTGAAGGGGCCCCCCGGCTACAGAATTATCGTTTTGGGTTTCCCCGTTCACGACGACAGGCGTTCCAAAGATTTTCCAGATGTGGCTGCATCTGGGCGCTTTTCAATTAACCCTATGACACCGGCCGTTGGGTGGGGTGTCATAAAAATCCGAAATGGGCCGGGGGGTCGTGGCTGTTATTAGAAGGGGGGCTGCGCGCGTGACGCCGTATGTTTTCTTCTCAGTAAAAATTCCTTAGGTCTGGTTTACTTAATTTAATTTGTCTTAAGAATTCTGTACCGCTACAATATTAGTGCTGAGAGTAGCAAATAAAGATACTAGATCTCCCGCCGAAATCACAACCCAAAATATTAACTATACAAAATCCTAAATTTCCCAACACACTAGAAATTGAAATGGGGAAATTTAAATTGGAACAAAAATGATCAACCAGTATAATATTTAGGCGTACCACTAGGATAGAAACTCATATGGAATTCCATAATAAAGAAATCTATTTCTATATTCCATAATAAAGAAATAGGCAATAAATCAAATGTGGAAATGTCAAAACTACATTACTACTACCTACATTAGGTAACTTATAAATAGCCACTCCAAACTGAGCGTCTTGGGTGTCCGGAGGTCTGAGCGGCTTACCCTGTTTGGGGTGAAGCAGCACACTAGATAAAATACACATTGCGCAAAATAATTTTTTATGGCGTGACATTAAATCCCCTTGGAACGTTTCAAATAAATCAGAAATGAACTGCGGAAAATTTACGGTATATAAGAATGTTATAAGAAAAATCATCGAAGACTTAGTAACAGCGTTTAGAACTGTGCCAAAACTACTCAAGATCTATCAGCAGAAAACATGAAAATCAATTCAAGGTACTGCAAGGACAAACTTCGACCACCATAGATACACTCTTCAATAAGCATTAAATTAAAAAGAAAAACAACAATTTATAAACACTGAAGTACGAAATAATCTTTTAATGCTCAAGCAACCCATAAAACAATAGCCTTTAGAAATTCAAAATAAAAAAATCTCAGTTAACACAAACCAAAACTAAGAGGGAACTTCACATAAAATGAACTTCCAACCTGTCCATGCCCTACACCACTTCTTGTAACATTTATTCATTGCTAGTGGTACCGTATCAACTCCTAAGGTCATTTAGACCCAGGAGTGTAGAGCATATTGTTTTGCTCGGAAGATGGCGGAGATCTTCTCCCTCTGTATGGCGAGATCCAGCGGCGACCTACCTGTGGGTGATGAGGGTTTTCCCAACCAGGTATCTCCCACAGTCGGAGCAGCGCCTGGGCTGGGACTAGCTCTAGGCTCCCGCCCGCTCTCCCGGCATGTGTGTTAGTGCAGTGCTTGTAAGTGTGTGTGTGCAAGTAAGGAGTAGGATAAGACAAGGAATGGAAAGGAAAGATCGCGAGCGGTCCGTGACCCGTTTGTTGGCGTATTGATCGGTAATTCGCCTGGCATTGACCGGAGAAACAAGGGAAAACTACCGACCAGAGTATCCGGCTGCTGTAAGTATTGTCTCTCCTTGGTGACGGTGACTTGAGTACGACCCAGCGAGTGACGAAAATCCTGCCCCCCCTTCGGGACTCGAACCTAGTACCTCCTGGTAAGAGGCACTGCAGTGACATCAGTTGATGCCCTGAGCCTCCTCTCCCAGTTTGGAACATTGTTTTGCAAAACTCTGTAAAATATGCGTGATTGACCAGATAGTAAATAACAGCATTAAAAAATAAATATGTCGGCAAATTTAATCGGTATAGAATATCTGTACTTACGTCATGATGTTAGTTAACAAATAATCTACAATCATATATTTTATGGCATAATAAGTATTTGTAGAAGTATACTGATACTTTGCAATATTTATATTTCATATTTATTTCCAAGCACTTTTATCTGTTGTCGATGTGATCACCTTATTTTTCTCTCAGTTTGTAATATATTGATCAAACGCATTTACTTTTCTCTTTCTTACATTAGGAAGAATACGTAAAACAATACGTGCAAATCTCAGAATTACTTGTATACTTTTTCTCTTGTTAATTTAGTAAAAGTCTAGCATGCGTAATGTTATTAACTTTTTCGTTTAGTTAACTAAATATACTCATTAATCCCACGAAAAATCGTTGATTATCTCTATGTTAATAGTACGCGTTCATCTAAAACCGTACAATTAAAACGTTACGTCTGCCAATCATAATTCAAAAAAGAAACAAAATCGTTCCTTTAAGACACTATAACACATACGATGCAAAGGTGTTTCCAGTCGGCCATGAAATATGAGTAAAATGTATATCATATATATACACACACATATACATATCATGTACATATAAAGAACAAATGAATAAAAGTAAATTCGCGAAGTAAACGTTAAGCTAGCTGACTAATGGAACAACAAAAAATATTGAACGTGAATAAATTAAAGGTTTACATGTAATATATTTAGTCTTAGTCTTAATTTAGTCTTAGAATCACTAATGTAAAACGTAAACGTCCGTTGTGTTCACCCTTTCTAAAAAGTACGCTATAGCACAACTGTGTCAGAAGAGACCAGTTGTTTTTACTTACCAATATTTATGCAGGTTTTCATTCTCTCTCAGACCTGTCTTTATTCTTAGTGTGGAGTAATGTTTTCATGACTTTGTCAGCTTCTTCTGTTTTATTCCCTATAAGTGTTGCACCTTCCATATGCAAATATTTCTTGCAAACAATCAAAGACCCACTAAAATGGATCTTTTCAGAAGCAATACGTCATCAAATCTATACCTCTAAAGACGGAGATTTCTTGAATTTCTCAAAATTTAAATTATACTTAAATTAAAACGAGAAAACATTGAACGTGTGTACTTTGTGAAACTTGGAACACGTGTACAAAGGGGTACGATTGCACTGTAGGTAAATACGAAAACTCGCTGCTATCGTCGCTCGTTTTCTTGAACACACCACTCATGCAATTATACCCCTCTTATTCACTCGTTTCGTTAATTACTATTGTACTAATAAAAACCTTTTAAATGAACAAAATTATAATTCGTATTTCAATTTATCGCATGACGTTCTTGTACACAAATTGTTTGAATACCTTGAAAATATGTAAACATTTCTATTTGTTGAACTTACTTGATTTAAAATTCGTCTTTTAATTTTAACATTTATATTTGTATTTTAGTTATAAAGTGAATAATTCAAACACCATTATCTCTTCAATCATGAAAATGAAAGTTTTTTAACAATGGGCTTATTTAATGGGATTGGAAATCAAACATACCTACTCTGATTGAACTGGGAGCTGATAACTGTCCCGTGTAAACAGTCGAATGATTTTAAATTATTGGTTCAATTTGCGTGAAACACTCCATTTGAGGTAATAAATGTTCACATTACGGATCATATGGTTTCAAAGATGATAGGAATTTCATGGAGGTTATTATTTTTTCGGGCTGATGAAATATGATTACATATCTACGGTGGTTTAGTTAATCGAAAAACAGAAACATTTTTGAGTTAAAAAATCATAATATTTATACAGAAAATTTTAAAGATTTGTAGAAGAAGGATAAATATGAATAAATTTAAGACTTCTAAAATCATTACTACTCATTCGAATATTTCGCAGTTGATTTTTACAATTAGTAAAAATCTCTATTGCATGGCGTAATGAATATAATACATATCAATCAGTTACCATTTTATAATGTGCATCCTATATCAATTATACCTAAAATGTAATTTCATGTGTCTGCATTTTGTTGTAGGTAAGTGGGCTGTACTTCATATTTTGAAATGAATCTTCAACTGTTTGCGTAAGTACTACGTTACTTTTCACTATCTTAGTACTGTAGGTTGTTTTTCAGGATTATATTTCTGTCATCAGATTAGTAATATTAATTTCTTTTATATAATATTATATATACCAGTTCAGTTTTATAGTGCGTGTTCTTACAACATAAAATATATTAAATGCAAAATTGAACAAATATTATCACATGATTAATTTCACAAGTTATTTTAAAGCATTTCAGTTTGTTCAGTATGCAAAATAAAGAAAAAATTATTCGATTAAATATTCTGAACGTTTTCTGAATGTACAAACTACGATCAGTAACATACAGTAAAACTTCATATTCGAAACCAATATAAGAGCGTCTCATGATGTGTGGAAATGGAAAAACAAATAATAATAGGGAGTCGAGAAAAGTTTCTAAAACGTTGTGTCTTTGACGCAACATACATGACAAGACTAAAACTGCAAAGCTAAATTACGATAGTTCTAAATCAAGTATTTCTTGAATTTTTGTGCCACAAAGTATATTTTCGTTTTTAATATTGTTATATCAAATTTATATTAATAATTAGAAATATATTATATATTGCACGTGAAAAGTGTTAATAATGTTCGAGAACTGAAAAAATACCAAAACAACGAAAGAGTTTTGCGTTTCTCAGAAAAATTCATATTCGACAAATTTATTTCGCAATTTCATTTACTCAGTTGGAATTCAATTTCCTACAGTTTATTTACAAATATTAATAAAAATGTATATAATTTTATTCGACACTTCACGAACTTTAAAATGGCGGTTAAAAATAAAATTCTATAAAAAAATGTATATCAATTTTTTGAAAATGAATTTAACAATAAAATTATATATTTTATTCCCTCATCAGTTACAATAACTTGGCGCCCAAAGTATCTCATATCTTTCTAAAGATATTCGATGCAGCCAACTTAAGTTCACCACCCAGTATAACGACATATGTCTACAATGTGTATTATTGGTTGAGTTCTGTGTCTGCAGTGTCTTTCCTTCCTTCCATTATTTTCATACACATTTTCATTCATAAGCGCGGTGGAATCTGTTTGGAATAGAGGAACCTTCAGCAGCAAAAATCCTTTTTTTAACAAATTTGCAAGGATCTTTTTCACTGAAGTACTTCATTAGTACATATTAATAACAGTAATAATAATATAACATTCAATTAATAATATATTAATACATTATAAAAAGAAAGTTAAAGTTCGAAAATTGCTCACGGAGCTAGCTAGCTTCTATGAATTTCTCGTATTGCACCGGAAACGTGACCATAGCAGAAATGTTCCCGATGCCCAGAGGACATCAGTAGTCAGCCCAGATGTCGCCTGCAGAGAAGCGTCCTGTGGACGTCTACCTCCTCTCCCTTCCCAGCCCTTCGGCTCAGCCCTGTGGAATTTAACACCGCGGCCCATTACTTCCCGTTCTCTCCAAATCCCTCTAAACCCGTGGCCCGACGCCGTACATAAAACAACAATGCGGCCTGGAACCCAATAAAGCAGGCTTTTGCTTTCATCCTCTTTCCTTCCATCCTAATCAGGCACCGGATGTGAATTTCATGGTGGCGGAGATTGAGGAGCGGTGAAAAACTACGGATTTTTATAGTGCTCTGACACGAAAAATTGCTTTATTTATACCTCGAAAGATTCGCTGTTATTGCGCCAGAATATGCAATTTAAACAGATACCAACAAGGGTGAACGACTTGCACATAGTATACTTTTAATGCCATTTTGTTTTTAAAGCATTAAAAACAGCAGTTCTTAGGTATAAAGTTTGAAGACGGTAGTAAGGATGGTAATATGTATGAGAAAACAAAAATTGTTTGAAATAAATGTGTTAGAAATCCACCTTTCAAAGTGTGGAGAACATAACCCTAAAAATATACAATTTCTTTGTATACTACTCGCATGTTAGCAAAGAAAGACTTTTTTAATTTTGTTCGGTTTGGAATACAAGTCTAAATGCCTAGTTAGTATAAAATAATATGATAGGAATGTTCAATACTAAATATTGTAAATAATGTAAATATTGTATATAGATTTATTGTAAAAATACATATAAATAGTTTTATATGTATTTTTACAAAACAAACAGCATGTAAAGATCTGAGGAAGAACAGTGACATATGATTGCATTTATTGTCGTAATGGAAAGAAATTCTGCCAGAAATCATTCATCACAATGTTCCGAAATACGAAGAAAATCACAAATATGATCGGGAATCGTATACTAAGAAGCTATTGGAAGCTCATCAGCGTTTCTAGAAAGAAAGCAAAGAGTTTATAAAAATGAAATAAAATGTAAATAAATAAAATATAGTGAATATGAGTTGTAAAGTTATGAAATAAACGCATAAAACAAACTCACTTTTTGTAAGCTAAATGATGAAACTTTTCATGGCAATAGTAAAAGAACAATAATTCAGTAAAAACCATTCTTCCTGAATTTTTGTTCTTTATTAAATATTTAAAATATTTAAATAAGCTCTTAACTATAGTTTACGAAGTATAATTTCTATATTGTAACTTATACAAATGACACAGTTACGCTCCTTATTAATAAATAATTGCGTGAAAACTAGTGAAGTTTCGTGTAAAGTCGTCCTAGCGTAGTTCAATTTTTAAAAAAATCATTGCTTTTATTGCCGCTTTCATTACCCCATTTTCATTTAGTTCCTATCTTGGAAAAATAAAAACGAGACAATTATCTCAGTTGGTGTAGTTCGTTCCATCAAATTCCGAGAAACAGAGCAGTGACAAAATAAATCTCTACAACGGAAAACTTTGCAGATCGTTAATTATTTTCGCTGCGTAGACACAATACTCCGCCGCAGTTGTGTGCACTTCATCAAAGACCACCTCTGTCGCCGTCGGCTGTGTTCCTGTTGCTTTGGTGGCGATGCATCGGGCCGGATTGAAGGGCGCTTCTGCACTTTATTCTCCATTCTCTCATTTAGTTTCTCTTTGCGAACCCTCGAATTCGTCCCTGTGCATTCTCTCTGGCTCACAGATTGCCGAGAGGTCCCGACCCGCGCGGCGCCGCAATACGCCAAAGCTCCGCGCAGCCGCCGCGCCTCGCCGCCGGGGGCGCTGACCGCGGGGGGGGGGGGGCAGGAGGCGTAGGAAGGCGCAGGCGAGAGCAGAATGGAGGGGGGAAGGGGGTGAGGTGGAGGTTGCGCTGCCGATGGTTAAGATGTCAGAGAGCGTCGTGGGCAGAGGCAGAGATGGAATGGAAAATGGAGGCGGGAATGATTATTCCACTAGTTAAGAGAACATATATGTTTAAAATAGATTGGCAAAATTGTGAAAGTATTATATATGAGTAACGTCTATTGAAATTGGCTAAAGTATGACATTAACCGAAAAAAGCAACAACAGACCATTTTATAATTAAACATTGCCATATGTAGTATTCATCGCACCTGTATAGAGCTTGATCTGAACGCTGTAACCTTAAATCATGTTTATTCGACGCTTCAAATAAAATCAACAAAAAAGTCAAAAATGATAAAATACAACCTCGCAGGTATATGTTCTGAGAAATTCTGTGTTCTTCTATTGTGTAAAAACCCTAAACGCAGAAAGTTTGGATTTTGTATAAATGGCATATTTGTTAGTTTATATAATATGCAGCTATACTTTTTTGCAATATTTGTAAATTATCGTGTTTCCCATCACATTGAAGATAATCTACTATTAGAAAATATAAGAACACATATTTCGTTGTGTTACAAGTATAAGAAAAATGGTTCCTGATAAGGTAATGTTGCCCATGGTTTGTAAATGAACATGTCATCGGTGGTCATTAAAATTAATAAATCTTCAATGTGTTGATAGTGTTCGATTCACTGTCAGATAGTTTGGTGTAAAACATTCCTGTTGTTATACGGATTTCTTCTGTAATCATGACTAAATCATAGTAATGTGTACTTTACCTTCATAATGTTGAAGAAAATGAGAAATCCGGATTTAAGATTTTTTGCGTAAGTTTGTCCTCGTAATCCTGCAGAGATTATCGAAGAATTCAAGTACTAGCCAATATAACCCTCAATAATTAGTTTAAGTTCTACTATCTTTGACTATTTAAGTTTCAGATGTACTATCTTTGTTTATTTGCTAGTGCTTCATTCATGTCACAAGAGCGATATGATTCAAAAGACAGAAGCAGGAGTTCCCAACTTTTTTCTTACATGGACTCATTTTAAAAGAATACATTGCTTCATCGACCCTCTTCAAATTTTGTACATCATACAGGATACAATACACTCATAACACAAGTATTTCCACCCACATGACTTAAAGTCAATATTTAAGCAAAGAATATGAAGAAAAAATTGCATTTATTTTTGTACTATTTTCATTTTTAATTCTTACAGATATAAAAAAGTGAAACAAAATCAGAGATTCTAAATGCGCAAAAAATCAATGTGAATTAAAGCTATTGATGATAAAATACAAAAAATCTGAGATAATTTACAATGTATTATTACACTTTTGAAGTTTTAGAAAAGAAAAGTTATTTATCTGCTTCATTAATATTTAACAACTTCAGTACTCGTTTCCGACAACACTGGAAACAACTGGCCTAGAGCTTTACGGAAATGGTACAGCATGTGCAAATAAAGATGACTGGTATCATTAATGTCACCTAATGTTATGAAAGCTGTAGCCAACAATAAATTATATCATCAATTCTTCCATAACAAACGAAATACGGTGATTCATTCCATTTTTATGAGAGCAACAATAATGTCCATCATGCTCCTTTCAAGTACAAGAGGAAATGAGGGGTAAAGGGAGAAATTGGACCGACTGCGTCGAGGGTTTGGCAGGTCAAGTGCGGAAGCGGTGACAATGGCTGACTGTAGGAAGTCCGCCGCGTCGGCGGAGGTGGCGCGGGAAGAGGAGCGTTGGTGGAGCAGCGGCGGCTGGGGTGGCGCGGCGGGGCGGGGCGGCAGAGACCGGGAATATGACGTGGGTCGTAGAGTTGCTGTGGAAGGAGGTGGATGAGTGGGGGCGTTGACGGAAATGGGAGCAGCATGGACGGCGAGGGAGTGGGGGCGGCGAGAGTGATGAAGGAAGTGGCGAAGGTGGCAGAGGTCTGGGTAGTGGGGGCGTTGCGGATATAAGGGTTTGCATGGACGGCGGGGGTGACGAGGCTGGTGGGGAAACGGGAGTTGTGGGAGCGGTGGGAGGGGCGAGGCTCGGATGCAAGCAGGGGAGGTGGGTCGGCGGGGGCGGCAGTAGTGTGGGCGATGGGGCGGCGCGGGCGAGGCAGGACGCACCTGGCGACGCGCCAGCGCTGCACACGTAATGGGTCGCGTTTTATATTTCCCCCCGTGGAGCACTGCGGAGTCGGCTGCCTTGCAGCCTGCAGCCCCGCCATCCCCCCGCCGCGTCTTCTCCCGAGGAGCTCTTAGCGCCCGCCCCGCACCGCGCCTTCTCTGCGGGCGCCGCCCACTCGCGCTGGAGGCTTTCTCGCCTGAGCGTCTGCCGCAGGAAAGCCGCTGTTTACGCCCAACTCCCAACTCCGCGCCTGCTCTCGTCCTCTTTATTAATCTGACTTTCTGCTGAACTTGTCATACGGTCATTTTGCACTGCTTGTGCACACGCAAGAATACGCACACTCTACGCATCACCCCTCCTTCCAACATTTATAGATATGCATGTGTGTATATTTGTTTACATCGTTTATATACATCGTCTTACATAGTCCCGATCGATAAATTATTTCAAGAGTTTCCTTTGTTATTAGTTATTCAATTGATTTGCGCAATCCCCAAACTCTTTTCCTTTTTCTACCCTAGCGTAATCCGTGAGTAGATAAATCAGAATTATTCATTTTTAGCCGTTTCTTGCATACGTACTGTCAAGTAAGTTTTATTATTATCAGAAAATTATTTCTCAAAAACATTTCGAATATCGTAAATTTCTAGCCTAATGCTACATAAAGCATATTTTTCAAAAGTATTTATTTCTCGCGGAGTAATGGCATTAATCTGCAACTTTTAATTAGTATTACAAAATTTTTCTAAAATATATTTTGTAATCAGTGTCGCAATGTAAATCAGTGTGTTTTTGTGTTCCCTTTTAATGGATGGAGTTTTATCTCTTGATGGAGATTTGCAAGGTATGTTGTTCAAAATCCAGAATTTTCTTAAAAACCGGAGTGATTTGTGATAGTACACTTATTTGAAAATTATGCATCTAAATCGCGCAAAATTTCATTGAGTTGGAATTTACGAAAACTATATTTCCATTTTCGTCACAGTCTATTTAATATAAATCAGATATTTTGTTTTTGATGCAGTTAAGAAAATAAAATAAGTGTTTGAAAGATTTCATTCAAAATTTGAATAATATTTGCGTTAATTATAAAATTCAACAGTTTTGAAATATATGGCGAATACTGTAAAACAATTCAAAATAAATATTTTTGAACTAATGATCGCTGTGATAAAAACATAATAAATTATTTGTAATGACATTCATCAAAACAAAATAGTTAGATTATTACAGAAATTCAAGTACAATAACTACTAGATCTAATCCATTTCGTATCTAATATTAAACGAATCTTCAAATTAAAATGTTCTTTCACTATTACGTTCTCAAAGAGTTTTCTGTTAATCGCCTCCGAAATAGTAATCAACAACTTTGAGTTAAAATAATTCAACGATTTCTAATGTTTAATTTATTCGTTATTTATATTTATATGAATTTCATATTCATAGTTACTAAGGTAATTGCGATATCAGAGATGGTAACTAAAATGTGTTTTAGAATTAAATTTCAAATACATTAGAAAATTAGTTCTCTGATTCAATATATTTAAATTCTTTAATGGAAATACATGTGAAGGAAAATGATAAATCACTTGTGTAATATTTCATGCCCATAACAAATTCTTTAATAAATATGTGGCAGTAATATTTGTTCTAGAAACGTATATTTGTAGGTCTAGTTGCAACACTAGTTTTTGTACCTATTAGTTTTAAAGTGTTGTGACTGACTTTCAGCGTATTCAACAAAAATTCTTCCATGCCTTTTTGTCTTGTATAATATCACTCTTATTCCCTACCGCTTGCAAAATTTCTTCTATCATTCCCTTTTCTTACCATCGCGTATCTTGGAACCGCATTTGCTCTGTAGGTACTACATTTACTTACCTCTCCTACCTCAAATGTCACAAGTGTCTCCAGTGACCTAACATTTGCCGTTTCATTAATTTAGATATATCGTGTTTCTCTTGTTCATTAAAACAAACGACTTCCGGGAGTCGTTATTACGTTCACCTGTCTCTGTTGCTCAAGAGTAGTGTAAGCTTTCTTCGCCGCACCAACAATTTTATTTTGTGTTTGCTTCCTCTCCCATTTACATGTTCATCTTTGTGAGATCTAGATATGCAGAATATGAGACGGTTATAGAAGTGCTGCGAGATCAAATATTTTCACAGGGAACTGTTTTCTCGTTCTCCTTTACATTTTCAGGAATAATTTTAACAGCGCTCGAAGGGTGCTTGTTTTTCGTTTTACGTCCTTGGCAAATTTTGCACTCTTTTTCCTTTTCTCTTGTGTTCTCTCCGACCACTCGACTACCAGATCCAAGTATGCAAACATTTTTCCATGCTTTTCTAATTTGGAAAGTTAAATTAACATTAAATTTCAGTTAACAAGATTAACATAGCTGAATGAATCTTTATTGCCTCAGGTTTTGAAGGAGTCTCAAAGATAAGGTGATGCTTTTAATTTACCTCCTTTTTATTTGCTCTGCAAAATTGACATCCATGACCGTTATAATTTAAGAACTCATGTTTAGTGTAAGGTTCGGTTTTACGACGTTCAGTTCAAAATTTTCTACCTCATACAGTAACTACGTACACGTACGTTCCCAAACAGTTCAGACTGCGAGTAAGCTAAGCCATGCAATGAATACATTTTCGAAAGATATTTCTTTGTGGACGACGAACAGAGTTCCAACGGAGGACCAAGTTCTGATGACGATCAAGGTTTGAATGACGAACTATTTGCTAATAAAGAACAGTGTGGGATACTAAGGAGGTTCGGATAACGAACGAATTTAAAATAACAATGTGCGAATGTCGACTAATACACAGATAACAAAAGATGCGCATATAACGAATGATGTACAGGTTACGAACGATCAGTGGATAATGTTACGGGTATAACGATGTGGGGATATCATGTGTAAATAATGAACGATGTGCGGATAACAAATGATGTCCGAATAACAAACAGTGTCAAAATATTGATGACCGGATAACGCATATTTTATAATTACTTTTATTTTTTAAATTTATTTTACGTCAAAAAGTATAAGAAACTGTATGTGACGCGCTACGGGGAGAAATATGGTCTTAGATATATTCCTATTCTTACACTCTTGTACTTTCAATTATATTCTTATATACTTATATTCTATGATACTATGAATATATACTTTTATTATTAGATATACTTCAATCTAAGTATACTTAGATTGATGTTTGTATTTTACTGCACGTTTTCAGCGATTTCGTGAAAAAGACTTATTGAAAGTCATACAAAATATATTTCTTTCGAGAAATCTTTACTAAGTGATGGTTATCGACATTGGGTAGGTCCTTTAGAGAGTCACAAATACACAGATCTTCACTTATATAGATACAATAGATAGTGGCGTATGGTTGTAAACGCTTTTTTTATTTAAAAAAATATAAGTAGTACGAAATTAGTATATATTTTTGATTTAACTTTTTAGATTCTCCAGAATCAATAGATAAAGTTTCTGCAAAAATTTAATTTTGATAAAGTGGTGACACTTTGATGAAAATTTAACTATCATCCAGTGGCATTGGTTATAATAATTTATCGTTATTTAAATACACAGGAAACCATAATAAACATCCTAGGGCAAAATTCATATTTTCTCTCACACGGCGTTGTAAACTACGTAAAAGAACAGATGTATATATTTGTTTTAAATTTTCGCGAGAACCAGATCAAATTTCTGTCGGACTCTATGAACCGAAGTGGAGCATACATTTCATATTCTTCTTGTGTCATATTCTTCCACTTTATTTTTCCTCTTTTGCTCTTTGCTGAAACTCCGTTCGAAATTACTTTATTGTGATACGAGCTTATAGAAATATTGACACTGAAAAACAATACACGTTTCTTCTTCTGAGTACATGTTTCTTCAATGTTCCTGTGGATCAAAGACATACCGGATTCCACTTGCACACTGCTCAAATATGCATGCAGAAAAGTAAGCATAGCGAAAGCTAGTTACAGTATTTTTTGACAATTTTGTACAGATCTCTCTATCCTGCTGTTCACGTTTATTTTCATTTGCTTTTGTCTTCTCTCTGACATGTTAAATTATCCAAGTTTACATACGCAATTTCATTCTGCAGACTTTTAATTTTAATAATACTTAATTTTGAAAATATTACTCTAAGAATTTTTCTGTTATAAGTAATTTATTTATAAAAAATCATTTTTTTTGAATGAGCATATTGTAGAACGCCCGGTAAGCGGCCCTGAAATAGCTCAGTCGGTGATGGAAGGAATTGTTAACAAATACTGGTAACATGAAAGAAACACTTTGATCACTGGTAAAATCACTTTTATTCCTGGGCAAAATAATTCAAAATGCCCCAGGGAAGTTACACATTAAATAGAATCGGAAATCTGAAAATTAGGTGGACAGATAAGAAGATGAAAAGTTAGTAGCCAGTATAAAGCTTAGAAATTAGGAAGACTTATAGTTAGCATCACAATGGTAACAAATATTACAGATTACTGTGTCTTAGCGCGACACCGCATTACAGGATTTTCGCAGGGATGAATACCCTGAATTATATTGCCTTGGTAAAGTTTTCTTTTGTGGGCCCAAGACGGGTGCGTTGCGGCCGAGAGGGCGGCGGCAACCTTCACAGGGGACGCGGCCGGGGCGATGTCCTTGTGCCCACCCACGCACGCCTGTCAGCTGGTCTGGCGTCTGAGGGCGTTACCCTCAGAGGCGGCGGCGCGGCCAGGGCGAGGGCGGCGGCACGGCCGAGGGAGGCGGCGCTGTAACGGCGCTTGGCAGTCCGGTTGAGCTCGGGGTCGGCCGGCAGTCACTCTCGATTTCAGGAGCGTAGTAACCATTCACGGATTCTTCTGATACTCGTGATTATTCACAATTGCAACTTTAGAAAGTCTAGAAATCCTGCAGCGACACATTCGCTTCACTTTGCAGCTGATTCCCGCTTCAGAGAATTTTCTCTGCCCACGTTACTCTGCTCTATTACAACAGCCCACACCGAAGTTTTTTCAAAGTCCATCAGAGGCGAACTTGCCTCTGGTCGGTGAATAGCTCTCCCTCCCAGTGAAGTTTCTCTCCCGACTGCCCTGCTTTGAATCCCAATTTTATAAGTCAAATCTTATTAGGTTAACTCTTACCCCCCACTCGTTTTCTCGCATGTTCTGGCTCCTTAAGAAAGATGCGTCGCTATTGGCCGAAAGAAATGGCGCATTGCGTTATTGCGACCAATGGTGACAGGGGTAGTGAATGGAGATCCGACTCTTTGCATAACTGTGAGCGTCCAGAAATTTTCTTTGCCCTTCGAGAACATGCTCGCACAAGACGGGCGTTGTCCGTGAAAGAACTGATGTCGATTTCAAAAGTGATCTAGAAGGTTCTTGCAGCCGGCCATGCGAACACGTGCTCCACAGTAAATCTGTCGACGACTGACCCTTGTAACTACTCTCTTAATGTGCCGGAGGCGGAGACGTCTGTCAGATAAGCAGGGTTGCGCGCGTGAGGCCATGTCGTAATCTGTTCCCAGTCGAACTCATGGTGGCCGAGTCTGTTTATTTAATTTAATTTTCTTGGCTTGAATTTCGTTTCAAAAGGTATGACGAAATCTGTATCGCTACAATATATTAACTAAAATATACGTTTTAAATATGAGTTTTGCTAATGGACATTTCTGACGTTTCTGCGGAGTCAAATAAATATTAAAAAAACGGATGTTAGGATCGATAATTCGAGATCGTATTGTTGAAGTTATGCCACTACTTTCCCTGCCTATACTTTCGAATACGTGAGTACAGAGTAACAAAAATATTCATGATGTTTCTAAACAGTTATTACAATTCTCACTGTATTTAGCCAATTAGTTATTTTACATGATCGATTTGTACATTCATAGATGGTAATTATACTACACCTCAATGTGATGGTCAATTGCTTAATTTATGTATCTTATTCGTTGTGACTTGAAGTAGATCACAACGTAAAGTTATTAACCATTATTCAGTAAGTTTATGATCCACTTTCTATTAGATTGTTAAGTATTTAATTTTTCCATAGAAAATAATTCAAGATTCTATTGACAATTATTAAAATTTTGTTGTTTCGAGGAACATTATAAATAGGACATTATATATTAGTAATTAAGTAATGGTATTATTGCAGATGGATCTGTTGGTGAGACGTCACAGCGCTTCGAAACGTAGTACTGCGTATGTTTATTGATAAAAATTATATTTTGACACTTATGACTTTAAATTAATATTTTATTTTAAAACTCTATAAAATAGTCAGTCTATAAAATGGAGATGTTACTTTAAAATCATGAATATTTCGCAAGAGGCAAGCATTCATTTCCAATAACAACATAACAATAGTTATAATTAAAGTTATAAAAATAGTATAAAGTAGCGTAAAAATATAACATGCTAGGAATGTGCAGTATAATAGCTGGAGATTCCAAAGTTGTTCGAAGAATTTAAATACCGAATATTTGAAAACAGTGAATTTGATTGGCTGCGCTCGCCCATTTTCGTGTGGGCCACGAGGCTCCAAACCTCGACCTCTGCGATTTACAAAAAACATCCTCGAGAGCGGTAAACGAAAAAATTTCAAACATTTTACACCAAAATATATATTCAACATCTCGACCCGCTTCCTCGCATAACTACTTCTGAAGTATTTCTAATTAAAAATTACTTAAATGCGTGCATTCTGAGGGTAAGCCATTTATCCATACGTTTTAGGTGTTCATCGAAATAATTAGTAGCGACTCGGACTCCCACATTATCCCGATCTCCATCTTCTCAATTGTCTCAGCCCTCGCCGCTTCTATTCTCAACCCTCTGGGATCATTGCTGTAGTCTTCTCCTTTTTCCAGATGACATTTATGCCATCACCGTCACCGTATTTGTCACTCGAATGCCCGGACACTATTCTGGTCATCACTATCTTTGACACCAAACACCGCCCCTCTGCTTCGTGTCTGCGTCCTTCCATCCCCACCGGCACCCTCATCACATATCGTCGGCCCAGTCGTAAGCAACTTTCCCTTTCCTTTTTGTGCCTCTCCGACCTTCGCCATTACCTCTTTACACTTTCCCACCTACTCCAATGAACCGCCCCCACCTCGCCCCCACCTGCGCCGCACTGCCCACATCCGCCCCCACCTTTAATCCGTTCCTGGACCCAACTTACCTCAGCAGTTCTAGTCGCTCCCTACGTCGCCGAAGCAGCATAGAAGTATAAACACGTGGGACTCCCAGCACTCACTACTGCTACACCGCTTTTATACATTTAAACACATCTCCTAAATACATGTCGAGCACACTGGAAAATACAGTTTTACAAATACAAAATGTATTTAAAATACGTATTTCAAATACAAGTATTTAAATACTGCGGAACCCTGTTAATTTCAACCTCGCTCCTCCTCCATCGCCGTCCGCCCTTCCACAACCGTCGACTCCACCTCCGCAACCGCTTCTTCGCCCCCCCCCCTTCCTCGGGCGCGGCGCGCTTAACGGCCTAGTCCTCGCGGCGGCCGCGTCTTAATTCCTGACCGGGGGTCAGTGCCAGAACGCCTTTCCAAACGCGCCCATAGGCCAGGCGAAATAACCCCGGTGAGATTTCTTGCTAATGAACTTTCTCGCGGTGGATGCGTAATGGAAGAGGCCTAATTTGTATGTAAATACTGCAGTCTTCGTAATTAAACATAGTTTAAGCTTTCCAACTTCTATTTACATCGTAAATTTACATACAGAATGACTTGGGCAAAGCTGTAACTTTAATTACGGCCCGACGTTTGAGGCGTTTTGTGTGAAAGTGAAATGACATGAGATCATAGAACTTGCGTAATGGTGTTGTTGCGTGTTGGTGTTGCGCGTTGTACGTGACAAGTTTAAAGTTGCTTGTGTCTAGTTTAATTTATCTTTTCGGAAAAGTAAGTGCAATAAAGGATAAATTTAAAAAGAATTAAAACGGTAAAAAATTACACGGGAAAACCTTGTTTTGTATACGTAGAATAAAGTATTTTTACTCCACAAGCTGGTTGTGTCTCAGATTTTCAACTATTATATGGTTCAATTTTCCCTGTTCTCTTTTCATGAATTTTTTATCTTTAGGTAAATTTCAATTCTTTCGGATGATTATATAGTATACTCTCCTGTGCTCATTTTCTTTTTCTTGAAATTATATTCTAACATTTTGATGATTTAATTCATGTGTATTACATAAAAGAATGAAAAGAAAGTTCGTATTTAATTTTCTCATTCTCTATTTACGTGCACCATTTACAATTACCGCATGTCCAGCGAAACTTAATTAAATTTACTCGAATTATTATAATCGCCATTTTTTTAATATATACAAAAAATGTACAAGTCGTTCTTATTAGTTGCCACAAACCTTAACACTGAAGCTTCTATAGAAACTCTCGGCGAAAATCTAAGATAATTTTCATTTCACTAAACATTCCAAAAGCATGAAAATGTTGTTCAAAATTATGAAGTCTTATCGTCTTCTTTCTCATCTCTAAATTCCATAGCGCAAAGAATGCAGAGCAGGGAAAACTCTTATGCCACTCGTCTGGGAAGTGTCGACGTTCCAGCGTCAAAATTTGCGAAGCATGCGAAGTACGCACGCAATTTTCAGAATGTGAGGGAATTATTCATACGCGAAGCGCTTTGTCCCTCTTGTGAGCAACATATACCCGGAAGCCTTAACATGTAAAAGTGCTAATAATTTGAAGCAACGCCCGCACATATACCCAGAAGCCTTTAAATTTGTATTATTTTTATTACTTTATTACATGAGACGCAAAATATTCCTATAATTAGAATGGTAAATTCTTTTTTTTTTTAATTATCAACGAAGCTCGAATAGATCGCCCTTTTATTAACACATTCTTCGATTACATATCTTCACTTCTCTGCCATTTTCTAGGCGAATCATTTCTATTTTTTGTTATTTATTTCTCTTGGTTGTAACATTCATCGTACACATGAAAGTGTTTTAAAATTTTTCTTTAAATGTTTTACTGAAACATAAATTCGCCTCGGAATATTCAATTTTATTTATATACCTGAGCGACGTTTCTAACGTAATCCGCTGTCTGATCGATCTTTATTTTAGCTTCCCCTCCGTTTTCACTTTCCTCTGTTTCTGCTGGCGGCGCACGCTGGCCGAGACTGGGAATGCTGTTCAGCTATGCCAGCAATTCGAGGTCAGATGGGCAGTAATTGTAAGTTCGGTGCCGCGAGGCAGCGGTCTGTAGTGGGGCCAGAAGGGCAAGCGGAGAAACGGACAGGAGCGGCCGCGGCGTGTGGCTTCTGCAGTCCTCCGCCGCGAACCTCGCTCTCTGCCGCTCTCTGCCGGCAAACGCATTCGGGCGTCACTCACCTTGCGCTGCTTGCGCGGCGCTGCTTCCATCACCAGGTCGACCTCACGTGTCATTCTTTGCAGTTCCTTTACCTTACTGCCACTTTGCGGTCATCTCACAATTCCCTCTCTGGCGCCACTCTGCCACCTCTCCATCACCTGTCAACTGCCACCACTCTATACCGTCTCGCCCCCTCCCCCTCCATCTCCCTCTCTCCCCACCCCCCCTCTTCCTGCTCTCTGCCACCTCTCTGTTAGTTCTCGGCCACCCCTCGGTCACCCTTCGATCACTTCTCGGACACCCTTCTGCCACTCTTCTGCCACTCTTCTGCCACCCTTCAGTCACCCTTCAGTCACCCTTCAGTCACCCTTCAGTCACCCTTCAGTCACCCTTCAGTCACCCTTCAGTCACCCTTCAGTCACCCTTCAGTCACCCTTCAGTCACCCTTCAGTCACCCTTCAGTCACCCTTCAGTCACCCTTCAGTCACCCTTCAGTCACCCTTCAGTCACCCTTCAGTCACCCTTCAGTCACCCTTCAGTCACCCTTCAGTCACCCTTCAGTCCACCCCTTCGGTCACCCTTCGGTCACCCTTCAGTCACCCTTCAGTCACCCTTCGGTCCCCCCTCGTTGCCCCGTTGATCACTCCTTGGCCACATCTCAGTGACTTCTCAGACTCTCCTCGGTCATCCGTCAGTTCCCCCTCGATCATTCTCGATAACCGCGCGGTTTTTTCTCACCATTGAGGTTAGTACCACGGAATGTATTTCGTGTGGACAGTCACTGCCGTCTTAGCGCTCCTTCTGCAGCATCTTACTATTAATTCCTCCTGAATATTATATTTGCAACCCCCAACTCAAGAGCTTATGACACTGTAACAAAAGTTCGCGAGGGGCGTTGTTCTACTTCAAGATGAAGAGCGCATATCGGTTTCAGACAGCGTGGTGACGTCGGGAAGCCGCGCCGATGGAGACGGTGGCAGCGGCAGCGACCACAGGCGTTCTGTCACGCCCTGCGTCGAGTGTTGCGAGGAATGCCCCGAGCCAGAGAGCGCGCGGAGATATTTCGAAGCGAGCGGCAGCCCCGGAATGCGACGGCGATGTGTGCGCCAGCGCGTGTCGGAGCCGATTTATGGAGTTCATTAAAATGATTGTGGTTGTGTGGGGTATGTGCGTTGCATGGCGATGATTTATTGTAAGGACAAATAACCCTGGTGATCGAATTGGAAACCTTTACCTTCTGCATTGTTTTACAAATTTAACTTCGATTATTTTTCTATCTCATAATTTTTGCTGTAATGCATTACAAAAAATTTAAAGTTTATATTTTACTGTAAATTTGTCTGAAAGTAAACTGTTATTTCTCCTATTTATCTCCAGGGAGTGTCACTCTTTTTTTACAGTTTTTTTCTTCGTAAATAATATTCAATAATTTAAAATTTCTATTTGCTTTCATTTGCATAAAACATATTTACTTCCTTTTTTAAAACTAATTTATCATCATAGTTTCTTATCTTCTTGTATTTTTCCCATTGTTCTGGTTCTCATGTTACTACAGCTATTCTCTTTTCTTCATCCTTCTTTTTGCACATTCGTATTTTCCATAATACCAATTTTTTCTTTGTTCCCGTCAGTGTGCTTCAAGAGGACTAGAAATAACTATTATTCTAACCCTCTTGTGAGCACATTCGATGTTTGAAATGGTTCCATTTAATGTAAAGATTTTGCTATGACTTTTATAAATTACAAGATGAATTCATTCTTTTTGGTTTCATTGGGTTTTATTTGTCTAATATTAAGAGTTACAGTTAATATTACGACAGTTAATAATACAATATTTACTCGTATATGTTAATATTACTTAATCTATAACTACACGTGATAGGTTACTTTTGATGTCTCTCATACGTTTATTTTTGACTTCAAGAATACAAGTTCAATGATTTTCTGGCTATGACTATTACAGCCTAGTTGGCTTTTTGTCCAATTGGTCGACACCTAAATATTCTAAATTATTTAATAACTTTCTTATGGCGTAATGTTCTCTTAGCACAATTATACTAAAATCCCCCATTATTACGCAATAATTAATTGTCATTAGTATATCTTCCACTTTGTAAGATAGTCAAAATGTTCGCTGCAATTTGCATTTGAAGAGTAATGGCTACTACAGATCCTTTGTATTCTTCACAAAATAATGTGGTGTGCTGCAAAAGAACATAATGTCTTGTCTCGGTGACAGTGAAGTAAAATTATAATACCGCAATTTCTGCCCATTTTAACACATCTAAGCAATTACTTGGAAACCTCATTTTTAGTCATACAGCATTAGGCGCAAACGTTTAAGTTAATACATAACGTAAATGAAGTATTCACGTTATCTTAGTTTTGGAACGACATTGTAATTCATGAGCACTTACTCATCTATCATTATCATATATTACCATCTACAATGTTGCCCCCTATCTCCCTCTTCCAGGCGATACATACACGTTGATCTCTCGTTATATTCTCGTCAATATCCACCTGCTCATACAGATTTTAGAGCGAAAGAGCGTCGCCTGGAGAAAGCAATTTCCGATTCAGCTGCCTTGTCACAAAGGGCTGATGACATTGATGACCTCTTATGGCATGGCTCTCTCTCCAGTCACGGGGAACTGGTGATGTTGGAGGCTAAAATGTGTGATCACATCTTGACGAGAAGCGTGTTAACAGTAGGAGCAAATACTGTTGCCGCAACCCGTTGTGTTAAATGACGGTATCACTCCCATAAAATGGGAAATACATCGAAAGAATCGGAAACAAAGAAAGAGGGAAAGAGAATACAAAATCGAGAGATGGAAAAGGGAAAGGGTGATATATAAAGTAACCGGAAATAAAAAGAAGGTATTGGCAGATGAGATTAAAGTATGGCAACTAATAAGAGTTTGACAAGTTTTCGGTACTCGATAATAGTAGGGAGGTTGAAGAGAGAGAATTTATAGAATAACGAAGCGTTGGGATAGACTAAATAGGCTAAATAGGAATGACTAAATAGGCATATCTAACACAATATATTTGCATTCTCAAAATAGATTTCACTATATCTAATGAAAAAATATATGAGTTGTACATTTTTGTTGCTTGTGAATCTCTTATTCAAACGAAAATTATAGTGCACTTAGTTTTAATGGTAGAAGGGGAAAAATTAAGATATTTTAATTTTAAAATTTATATAGAATATTTTGAAATAAATTGACTGTTATTTAAGAATTTCGGTACTTTATAAGTTCAATGCAAAGAATTCTCTTAAATCAAAGTTTTATAAGCTGCAGATTTCCGTGAAACTTGTTTACATATTGTTCAATTAATTTTGATATTTTTTGTATTCTGAGAAAAATTAAAAATACGTGTTCTAGTCCCCTTTCTTAACTTAGTGTCAAAGAGTGTAAGCCTTTGCATTTAGAAATTCTTTGAGTAAATAATTTGTATTTATTTTTTTAAGAAAGTTGGACACTATTTGTGCAATTTTTTTAAAGGAACAAGTGAGAAAGGTTTAATGATCATGGGTTAATCTGCAATAAGATGAAATTTTATTACCTAATGTTTGTAAACTTAGCCGTCACTTCATCCCCCTAGAGCTACTTTCTAGTTATTTCTTTTGATTCTTAGCGCTTGGATCTGCTAGACTAGATTTCACCTCTTTTCTTTTAGTTTCGCTTTATTTCATATTTCACTTTGTTTCGCTTCACTTAGGTCGTTATTGTTTTGTCTCGTTACCTTGAGTTACGTGATCGGCACCAACTGAACCATCTCAAAAGCACTGCCGCCTCTCGAATTGAGTCCTCTCCCCACCCGTAACCGTGACGCCACCCCCCCCCCACTCTGGGTGGGGTGGGGATAGAGGCGGGCGCTGCTGGAAGCGGACGCGGAGATGGAATCTGGAAAAGTGTCGGCGTCGCTTGACGGGCACCTGCCATCGCGCCCCCTCGGCGCGTAATTTCCTGTTGAATTAGCCGCCGTCGCAATTGCAGGCCCTTTGCCCCTCGCCACCCCCTCCCCTCCCCTCGCCACCCCTCCCATCCCCTCCCCTCGCCACCATCCCCTCCCCTCCCCTCGCCACCATCCCCTCCCCTCCCCTCGCCACTCCTCCCCTCCCCTCGTCACCCCTCCCCTCCCCTTCGCCACCCCTCCCCTCCCCTCCCCCACTCCCCTCTCCGCGTCGCGACGATCTGCGCCGGCGACGCCACAATCCGGCTCGCGATCAGCGTCCGCGCCTACTCCACGTCAAGCTCCTTACGGCGCCATACCCCCCCCCCCTCGCCTGGCTCCTTCTCGTCTCGCTCCTTATAGCCTCCTCACATCGCTCCTTACCGTACCATACAGCACCTTTTCCCCTCCCCGTCACGCTCATTATGGTATCACACCTTTCCACTCCGCTTATGGCACCATACGTCTCCTCCCTCCCCAATTCGCTCCTAACGCTACCGCAAGTCTCCTTTCGCTCCTCCCCGGCGCGCTGCTTCCGGCCCAAACGGAAGTTGACGCAAGGGGGCGCACAACAATTTGTCGATGGTTACGGCGCTTCGCTGAGGGCAAACAAGCTGTTAATATTTTTATAGGCATTTAACTAAAAATTATGACTTTTTGCTTCATTTACAAATATACGCGATTGTAGAAATGAAAGGAAAATTTAGAAAGCCGTTCAGTTTTTTCTCATAGATGTAGTAAAATATCGTTGCGATATCACTCGTTCTACTGAAATTAACATTATTTAATTTTGAAGAGTAATATTTCATAAAAGCGTCAGCAAATATTTAACTTTCGATCGTGATAAGTTGTAATGTCAATGATTTCCGGCCGCTATTTTAGCACGAGTGTTGATAAGAGTTTTATTGTGTTCATTACGAGTCAGTAGCATTGCAGTAATGACAATAGGACACGCAGCAGGAAGCTGGTTCTTAAATTAGAAAGGAAGGTCATTTCTGCACGTCATTGGCTTTGAGATGATTTACGACCTGAAGTTCCAAGATAACCATGCGGCCTGAAGAATTCAAAGTAGTATCTCCCTGCAAAAAGAAGAGCACAAGAAAAGCCTCATTGTCCATAACAAGCTCAACTCTTTCTTCAATTCTTAAAAATAGTTTATTTTTAACCTCTTCAGAATCCACCTCCAAACTGAAGTTTGTCCACCGACGGTAGCGGTTGTATTCTTAACCGGCCTAACTGTGTTCCTACAAAAACTCAGATTTCATTGGAAAACTAGTGATGCAACAATATTATAAGTCTCTAGCATTATTTCTAAAGTTTGCAATTTTCGAAAATTCAGAGAATGCAGTAACAATAAAATCTGCGACATTTCAAGCATCCTTTCCTGTGGTTGTGTAAAAACAATTAAAGAACGAAATTCCAAACTTCCAAGCTGTTTCTGAGAAAAAATATTTTTTATAAATTGCATTAACTTCCAGTAGAAATTCTGCAAAAACTACTCGTTCTTTTTTCAAAATATTTTCCATGATTTTATTAAAGATTAAATTTTCTTTCAATACATTGTATTTAAGAAAAAAACTCAATCATCATCATTGTACTCTTGCAATGTACAATTTTTGCAGTTTTCGAAAACATAGTTATCCGAAAATTAAGCCAGTAGAAGATTTTAGCATTTTTTACGAATAACAAATTATGGAAAATCTTTGGAACCGTTTTTGAGAAAAAAACGGTTGCATATTTTGCCTATAATGATGCCTTTATTTCATGCAAAATTACGCAAAAACTAGTAATAATTTCTAAAATTTGCACATGACCTTCATTAAGTACATATATTTTAATTTCAACATTAAAATGCCATTAAGATAAATATTTACCTTCAGTAGTATAGTTGTAGAAAAACGCCGTAAATTTTTCAACTATATACATTTTTAAATATCTAGAGATTTCAACGAAATTGATACCGGCACCATTTTTAAGCTACTTTCTTGCTGTGCTAGAACAATATTTAAATCAAACATTTTTTAGTATTTTGAGAAAATTTTAAACATTTTTTTGAGGCATCATGTGTAGTACCCCCAAAACGAAATATCAGATTGAAACTCGCAGGGCCTTCACTACATTCAGATTGATTGAGGAATATCAATTTTGGAGAAAATCGTCTGCACAATTTTAGTGCTAGCGTTGAATATTGACGGTCAGACAAGTTTAAAATTATACCCTTGTACAATATTTCAACAATATCTACAGAATCTTAAAATTAAAACCGTTTGTTGAATGTATAAAAACAAAGTGTAAAAACAATGTACTCAGTTTATTGTGCCACTTTTTTCAAATGTCTACGTTTTAAATACTCGCGGAATTCAATCCAGCCGGTTGCATGTAACGCTCAACACTCCAATAGTTGAAAGGCATCTAATAGAAATACAAATTCTGAAGCAGAGCGTAAACACGTCTGATATTTCCTATTATCAGAGCAGCCATTTCAGTGCATAATTTGTATCAAAAATCTGAAGTATGGATATTACTTGTTTTTCACATTTTACGGTTTCGATTGCGAGTGTATTGGGAAGCAGCAACATGGGAAAACTCAATCGGCTGTTTACCGCGTTTGTAATGTGATTGTGTCATTAACAGATGAGCAACTGCAAACTTGCCTGCGGGCGATTATTAGTTCGCAAACAAAATGAGCTGCGGATCTGTTTGCTCCGTGCACTTGGCAGCGTAGCATATGAGATTCGTGTAATTGGTTTTTAGATCTCTTTTCGTTTGTGACAAATATTGCACTGCAAGGAGAAATGTAAAACAGGTACACCAGGATACCAAGCGTATTTATCAGGGAAGATATTTAATGTTTACTGCAAAAATATATACTCTTCAAATATTTCCGACGTATTGTTTGAGATTGCTTTTTTATTTCATATGTAAGTAAGGTTTCAATTGTTTCTTCAAATATTTCGAACGATTATTTCTCGTTTTACAATTACTTTTTTATCTTTTTCTTTCTTATGCGAGTTATTTTTGAACCAACAATCTTCATGTGAGTTGTAACAATATCAATCAAATTATTTCATGTGGCATTAAGTGTGCTTTCGGTGATTGTTGCATTGAAAACTAATTTATAAAATTTGTAAACATATAGAAGAACTTTAGAAACAAGATGGCTTCGGACATTTGTAAATATTGTGCACTCTTTGCAGCTCTTTATCAATTTAGAAATTGGTTGAAACAAGGGCAGTGCTTACTTTGAAAGAACGCGAATTACGGAGCACTTGAACAAGAGTTGAATACGTACTAAGTATAATATGTGTACTCTTTGGATTCATATTTTTCAACTTATTTTAATTCCCACTTATTAACGTCATTATTTTAATAGACATATCCGTTTCAATCAATTTCTGCATAAAATAAGTAAATTCCACAGATTTTAAAAAACTTGCAAGTCCTCAAATATACAAAATTCTACGTATGCTTTAGGTTTCTGCTGGGGCGGTGCCGGGAAGATACCTGGATGGGAAAAGCTCCGCACGCTGCCATGTAGGTTGGCGCGAGATTTCACCATTCAGAGGGAAAGATTTGGTGAGGGTTTTCTTTAATAAAAACATGATCTATACCTACAGAACTAAAACCTAAGACGGTGACGTCCCCAGGAAACTCGAAATCATCAATCAATCGCTGGAGCATTGAAAATACAAAATATATATTACGTACGGCTACCTCTTGTTGAATCTCGATCACGTAGGTGTGAAGGGGCATGTGTTTCAGTGGCTGTCCAGCACGCTTTCCATCGAAGGTTTTGGGATTTCATTCACTTTCTCTCATTCTATCTTATTTATTTATTAATTTATCTATTGTTGAACTCTTCAATATTTCCGCTATCATCCATTCGTTATCACCGATATAATTCACGTAACCTTGTTTATTGATCCGGGTTTATTGAATACTTTCATATAGAATTATTCGCGTATAGGGAGGTAGTAGCGTCATTGGCCTCAATTGTTCGGTGCCTGCCAGCCCGCCGAGCGCCGGGGTGCCGCAGGTGTTGCAGGTGGGGCCTGCAGTGCCGCCGGACCGGAACGAACTGCGTCTGTAGCCGATCGGGGGCAGTAATCCCCACGCAATGCGCGTTGATCAAAGTATTCACGACGTGCCGGAATAATTAGGCGGCGCCGATGAGGTTCGCTTTCCGAGCGCGAAAATTGGTGTTGACGGAGGATTTGCGCGGCAGCGCGCCGGGCAGCGAGGGCGCGGGCCCGTGAATTTTTTCCGATGCGCGAAAGGACGGCGGCTGAAACCGAAGATGGAACCGTGGGCCGTGAGGGACAGGCTGCCAGGGGACGATGGGAGGTCAGGGTAGTTTGGAGCCAACGCGTGGCATAGGGAAAGTTGAATGATGAAGGGGAAATGATGAGTAGGAACGGGAATGATAGAAAATGGGAGGTTGCGCAGGTGGCGAGGAGCTGATTGAATGAGAGAAAGACTTCAGTGAATGATGTATTCTTTATAGCAGGTCGTTACAACAGCCTATGTCTCCCGCATCGAGAGCATCATTTCCTTCTGTTTTGGGTATAATTTTCAAACCAATTCCTGCTTATCGTTAATCTGCATTACGCTGTTCTCTATTTGTCTTTTCCTTCTCTTTTCTCTCTTTTAGCAAGTGACCAGTACAACAATTTCAAAGACCATCACACAGATATTTTTTCGAACCACATTAACCTGGTCTTTTCGATTCTATCAATTATATATTTTAGGGAACGTTTGAATCTGTCTATTTTGCGAATTATCTGGTTAATGTTTTTATTATCACAAATGTACATTCCATTGTACCAAGTAAGAATAGGTTTGAAGCGTACTTCGTACTTTACCCGGACGAAGCGTACATTACTCAACACGAGATTGATGATGAGATTGGTTAAAGTAATGAAGAGTGGCAAATAATCTGTGATGAAAAAGGGTGTGACTGGTGCTGGGGATTTATTAAGGCTATTTTGAGAGTAAAGGTATGCATTCCATTGAGACATTCACAGATTTCTATTTCACTATACCACCTAACATCACCATATACGTGAGTTGACGCTTCACTAAACGAGATCGAATTTTGCTCTTTATTAGATTTTTTAATAGTTTCAACGTTAAGCGAATAAATGAATACATTTCTTTGAATAAAGCATAATTAATTTAATAAAATGCTAAGTTGAACGCATGAACCGGATGAGGAATTTTATTTCAACAAACTTTTAAGCGAAGTACTTTTGTATTATTTTAAAATCGCATATTGGAAGCAGAGTTTGTACTCTTAAAATCCGACCTTCCCTCATAGCGTAGGGATCTTAAAAAGCTTAGGGGAGCAGAAATTAGAAGAGAATCACATCTAAATTCCACGAGTATCGCGTATCCAACTTCATCATTGCGTTCCTCTCTTCCGCTTTCCATCCCCCTTTCGCCTCCGCGCATCGATGTGAGCGTGTGTCCACTGTTTTGCTGCCTTTGTTTTTTCTCCAAACACGAACAGCGCACGCGTTGCACATGAAATATTTTGCTTCCCGCCCTCCCGCATGTGCTGGGATTTCATCGAAGTGGACTCGCGTGTTCTGTGTGTTTTCTGGTGGAGTGTCCAGTTGAATTTCTTTATACCCCTGTTGGCAGAATCCATGATTCCGGTTATTAACTAATACGTATCAGATACAAGACCAATAAAAGGACAATTTGGTTGCAGGATTTTTTCAGAATATATTTAGCGTTCGTATTGTGGATATTTTATATTTATGAATACGTTGCAGTGGTTTTTTATTGCGTTTGAACTTACAAATTACCACAATAAAATGTTTTTTATATTTATTTACAACTTCGTGATAATAAAGGGTATATTTTCTAAACTGGTTTTGATGAATCATGAATTTTTCTATTGTAAGAGGCCCTACAAAAATTTAGTTTTCAAGTATCAACAGCACACACGCGCTGTGTCACTCAGAATACGAGAAACCATTCTCTCAGAAATTTTCAGAAATTCAGGAAGACTACACAAAAACGCGCGCGATATTTCCTCCTTCTTTCTTGTCCTGTCTTCTTCACTTCCACAGGCACAAACGTACATTCATAATTTTAGCATATACGAGAGTTTAGGGTTTGTCCGGCTAGAACGGTGACACGTGGTAGGGATAAATCTCTCTCTAGTTGATGTGTAGGTCGTCAGCCGATCTCACTATCCACCGGGGAAAGAATCCGAGCCCCTTCCCCTCCAAATAAAACATTCATTACTTTAATGGCTCTAATCACCATTACAGTTGACGTGCTCGGAAATATCTATCAATAATATATGATCCCATTAAATTGTTCGACAACCATGCGCTAAGAAAGAATGTGCGTGGCTTACCCAGTCATATATTGTTTCATTGCCCACCGACTGCGATAGCACGCAACTTTGCTGTCGCTGCAGCATCATTGACAGGGAAGTTGTGGGGTTCGTCGTCTGACTGTGCGCAGATGCGACGAATTTCTTGTGTTGGGACGAATGCGACCGCCGGTTGCTCGGAGTTGGTAGTTTGCGGCCGGCTGCGCTGGCAGTTGTTTGGTTCTTTCTCCCACCAACCCCAGACAAATGACGGCACAGTGCCTGAACACAAGGGCCATGGACCGCATGAGCTCGTCCGTCCCCGTCTCCCAACGCGCACTCACGACATTTGGGCTACACCAACACACGTGTAAGGAGAACTGTCGAGGACTTAAAAAAGTTCCTACTGGAACGGCGCCCTGCTGGGGAGGTGCTTCGAGGTGGAAAATCCCGCAAGTCAATGTGTAGGCGGGCGCCGGATCTCGCGTTCCAGCGTGGAAGAAACTCCATCACTTGCTAGGACACACGGACACATGCACAACACTTAAGGAAACAAATTACATGAGTAGTTATCACGCCGGGAATCAATACCGTCTGGCTTGCGTTTTGCCGTACTTCGTCACGCCCTGAGTCCTTCCGGACACCGAGACGCGCGTGTCGATGGAGGGTGGGTACCAGGAGGTGGAAACTACTGCAAGCCTACATGTAGGTGGGCATTGGATCCCGCGTTCTAGCTTAGACGGAACTTCCCCACATGCCAGGACATAATATGCACAACACATTCGAAAGCAAATGACTTGAGTAGTTGTCACGCCTGCAATCACAACTGACTCACATTTTGCCGCCGTGTCCCTCCGGCCATCGAGACGCGCGCATCGGTGGAGGGGGGCGGCAGGGGCGGGGTGAGGGAGGAGGGGGCGGGGAACGGCGACGTCGGAGGCCCGTCGCGCGTAAGCCGCCTGACATGCGCGCATTACAAGATTACGCGCTTCTGGATTGCGGCAGCGGACGCTCCGCGCGCGCGCGCGACGTGGCGGCGGCGGCGGCGGCGGCGGCGGCGGCGGCGCGGTTCATCTCCCGCGTTCCGCTAATGCGCTTAGAGGCTCAGCCGGCGGCGGCGGCGGCGGCGGCGGCGGCGCCGGTTCGAGGGCCCGTTGTCCGACGACGCCACACGACTGACCCCGCCCCCCCCCCCCCCCCGCCCTCGCTTGTTGCCCCAACACGACCTTGCTACCCGCTGACGTTGTCAAATCCAATGGCCCGATTCGTGTCTGGCTCCATGCTTTGTTTCCCCGATGGCCGACTGCGTGATCTTTCAGACTACGTGGCTTTTCCGTTTCTGCTCAGAGATGCAAATTCGTCAGTGAGTAAGTCACCTTCCTAACGACCCTCCTCTCGTCCCTCGATCAGGTTTTTGTCTAGTTTTGTTGCTCTTTTGTACAAATACTGAGACTGTCCCTTTCTTTGCTTCTGGATATAAATATGCTCAGGCTGCATGTCTATTCTAGTTTTCCGTTTGTCATTGAGAAAACTTATTCGTAATTGATCAAGTAATTTATCCTAATAGCCTCCAATCTCACAATAATATTTTTCATCCAGTTTACCTTGATCTTAAGAACAAATGCTAAAGTTTTGTCTGGTTTTGCGTCTGAACACTAATCTGCTCACGCGTCTTGAACTCTGCGGAGTGTTTTGGGAAAGCATATGTAGTTTTTTGTTGAGCACCTCAAGCAACCGTCTCCAAGATTATCGTGGTAGTGAGTAGTTTTCTTCACGTTGCGGATGTTAAAGAGATAGATGTATGATCTCTATATAATCATCACCAAAGCTAACATTTTTGTTAGGACGTTGTTGGACTTGTTCTGTGTTTTCATTGAACAAATAAATATAAAGTGAATAAATAAATCCACTCATCCATCGCCGTCATTCCAGACCACTTCGACGACCTCAATCCTTGCCCTTATATGCTTACAATTACATCTCGTTGTTGCAGAATCGCGCCTGAATCCTAGCCCTTAAATCCTCACCCTTGTATCGTAGCTCTCAGATCCTAGCCCTTGGATTTCAGATTGTCATTCATTCTGGATGAGGTCTCCTTGTCCATCATCCTTACGAATTCTTTTCGACTCAGCACCCTCGTCTATTAATCCTCGTAACTGCTTCGACCCCTTCCACTTACGACCCTGATTCCTCCCTTTCTCCTCCCTCCCTCTCTCTCTCTCTCTTGCTCTCTCTCTCTCTCGCAGCTTCTATTTCACCGTCCTTCTTGCCATCCCACATGCCGCTAGCCTATCTCTACCGTGTGGCGCTGACGGGTCTGTGGGTTGCGTCACCACTTTCGATCTCGCCCTGAAGCCGCTCCCACACCCGCCCCTCGACCCCCCTCTCGCTGCCCGCTGTCCGCTGCAGCCGCTGTGCGCCTGGCCTTTGGTGGCGGCCCCGAGGGCTTCCTGCGGACTATCGGATCCGTTGCCGACCTAGATGTGCTTCGTATCGGCTGACGGTTGGATTTCAAGAGTAGAACAGTTGACGTGCAGGCCGGACGTCTGGGTTCATGTCTATTGAGCTTCAAAATCTCGGTTCGCTGCGTATCTAATTTGAAAGGGATAGAATTGGGTTTAGGATTGGGAGACTGTAGGGAAAGGATTTTTTACCTGTGTTTCATTTAGACTGTTGGGAATTACTGTATAAATTTTACACAGTCACAAAAAACACACAATTGTTTTCTCTACTAGATGAACAAACTTTTTTTAAAAATTTGATTTAGTTGAGAAACGCTTCGTTGTAGCACATGTTTTTAAAATTTATCTCGTCCTGCAACGTCCAGAATGTTGAGAACTGAAAGATAATCTGAGTGTTGTGTGCGGCGATCTTTCGAATTAGCCGCGCGCGCGCACATTTTACAACGCACACTCTAGGGTCCGCTGGTAGCAGTGGTCATGCGTCGCAGGTCACCAGGCAAGACGCGAGTTTGTCAGTGCTGATCGCGCCATATAAGGAGCCAGCCAGCGCTAGGAAGGCAGTTTCGGCAGTACAGTGAGTAACGAGACTACACAGTTCCACACAGCGCATTGTACGGTAGCCTACGCCGTACTTGTGAGACGAGACGGAACCCGGCCAGCCCCGCGAGTCGACGGAGAGGAAGGCTACGAGATCGGCCGTCAGCGAGTCGACACGAGCCGCCGGGAGCTGCGGGCCAAGGGAGGCCCACGCACCCACCGAGCCAGAGAGCGCTCGTGGGAGGGGGAGAGTCGCCCACCCACGCCGGTGAACGCTCCAACTGCCGAAGGCGACGGCTGAGCAAGGGAGGCTGCAGCCCGGAACTTCGGCTCTTCTCGGCCAGGCGTGATGACTGAGGCGTCACGCCACTAAGAAGCTGGAAGATAAACTTTGAGAAAGGGATTTGAATTGTTTAAAGAGTTACAGCAAATGTACAAAGTTCGATGGAATAAAGATGTGTTTAGCCGAACTACAATATCTCATTTCTTGAACGGGACATTCAGTACTGAAATCTTTTTACGGGAATCACGCTTCTGAAACCAAAACGGAAAGGAATGTTTTGTTACTACTACAAGAGCACGATGTATTTTTTCCCTTTGAAATTACTCATTATGTATAGTTGCAAGCGTCCATAAATTTGAAAATCAATAACGCGAACAATAAAAATATTTAGGCGTTCATTTCAGTGCCTCTAGTGACTTGTTCTGTTATCATTTCTATTACATTATTGATTTGATACTTATTATATACTGGTTTTAATACATGACGTGTGGAACAATGTGGAAAAGAGGACCAGTGCGTCATTTGCGTTCAATGATATACTAGGAGGAAGACGGAGTCGGAAAGATCACACGCGGTACATGATCTCTTCTATGGAGTGGAGCACCGCCACTTGCCTTCAAATAAGAAAAACTACGAGAACTATCTATGAGAGAAGTCAGATTAAAAGTTTAATTTCGGCAAGCTTATAACTACATTGTTTAACATGTCAAGTAACTTTCTGCTACTGTTCATAATCCTTCCAGCGATCTTTTATTCATTGACAATCTCATTCTTAACATTTTCCTAATGGTCGTGGCCATGGTGCAAAGACAGAAGTAATCCATTGCATATCGCATCTGATTTCAGCCACCAGTTACGTCAAAACATAAGTTTAAAAATAATAAAGTATAAATTAAAAAAAAGTTTAAAAGCATCCAGATAGCATATCATCATTATGTTACAAGTCATTTAAACAGATGTATGAAGCTTTGTTTAAATATTGCATTTTTATTTCAATTACGCAGTTATGCAGTTATTAATTGTGCAGTTATTTCTAGTTGAAAATGGACACTTTATGCCACTCTCAAAATGTTTCTCTACTCTTTTCGCTCTCCATGCAACATGGCGGCCAGCGTCTGATATGTCTTTTCACCCGAAGTGCCTGTGATGTGGTCACGTGATTTGTGACGTAAACGGGTGCTGGAGAACGAGCAAAAGTCGATGCGCCGGACTAGTTCACTCACTTCTTTTCTCCATGGTCTTGGCTACCGGAGTGAGTCTGATGCCATTTGAATAGTTTTTCGAACAGTTCAAAAGTAAACGGACTGGTGATAGAATAAAAACTACACTCTTAACACAACGCTTTTCCCTTGTACGAGGTGTGGCTAGAAAAAAACCGAACTGATGCTATAAAAAAAATTTATTTTCCATTATTTACAATTTGATGTTATCTCCTTCAATGTACTCTCCTCCTCGGTCTATACACCGCTCCATACGAATTTTCCACTGTTCATAGCAATGCTGCAGATCATTTTCGGTAAGTCCATACATTACTTCCGTCGCTTTTTCTTTTACTGCTTCAGCACTCTCAAATCTAGTTCCTTTCAAAGCTGACTTGACTTTAGGGAAAAGAAAAAAATCACAGGGGGCCAAATCAGTTGAGTAGGGTGGATGGTCTAAGATGGGAATGTTGTGATTGGCTAAAAACGTCTTCACTGACAACGCATTGTGAGCTGGGGCATTGTCTTGATGCAGGATCCATGTCTTTCTTTTCCACAAATCGTTCCGTTTTCTCCCTACTCGCTCACGTAGGGTAGGCAGGACGCTAATGTAGTAATGCTGATTCACTGTTTGTCCCTCTGGTACCCAATCAATGTGTACAATCCCTTTGACATAAAAAAAATCATCATTGCCTTGAATTTCGATTTTGACATTCGTGCTTTTTTTGTCGTGGAGAATCAGGAGATTTCCAATGCATCGATTGGCGTTTGGTTTCGGGATCGTAAGTAAAAAACCATGATTCATCACAAGTAATAACATTTTGTAAAAAGGTGGGATCTCTTTCAATGTTTTCTAGGATTTCAGAACAAATCATTCTTCGGCGTTCCTTCTGTTCAATTGTGAGACACTTTGGAACCATTTTTGCACACACTTTGTTCATGTTGAAACTTTCATGAAGAATCTGCCGAACACTTTCCTTGTCAATTCCTGTCAACTCAGACATTGCTCTGATTGTTAAACGGCGATCTTCTCGAACAAGTTTACCGATCTTTTCAATGTTTGCATCAGTTTTTGCTGACAATGGTCTGCCAGTGCGAGCGTCATCACTTGTGTCTTCGCGGCCATCTTTAAATCGTTTAAACCACTCAAACACTTGTGTTCGCGATAAACAATCATCGCCGTAAACTTGTTGCAACATTACAAACGTTTCACTTGCAGATTTTCCAAGTTTGAAAAGAAATTTGATGTTAACACGCTGTTCTTTCTGTACACTCAACATTTTTCCGACGCACAGACAAAACGTCAACTACTTAGAACAGACGCCACGGGCAGACTGAGTGCAGGAGGCAGATGAAACTCGAGCAGTAGGCGGAGCAAGAGTCACGTGACAGGCCAGGCGACTTTCAGCCTTATTGCATTCGTTTTATTGTTTCACCTGTGCTAGTTCGTTTTTTTTCTAGCCGCACCATGTATTTGAGATAACTAACATTCTCAATAATTTATTAAAAACATGTTTAATCTGATAATGACGCTTAGACGACTGTGCTAATCAATCATCAGAGATAATCATCGCAAAGAGTAACTGTTTTTTCTTTCTTATGTGAATACAAACTTGTTTTCAAAGCATTAATGAGCGAAGCAACTTTCCAGAAAAACAACAACAAACAATTTTTGTCGGTCATTGATTTCCCTTTTCAGAAAGCAGGTAATTAAATTTGTATTTTTAATCTACTTTCTTTTATGCTGTTCATAGTATGACAAATCGATAACCAATTATTTCCAAAATATTTTGAAATCGTGTATTTTACAAGCTGGGATAACACGAGGGACGTTAAAAAAATCAATATTGAGACTTACACTATTACAAACAAAATATTTCTGTTATTATGTCTCTACTAAAACTATGTTAAAGTGTTTGAACATGTTAATACGTTATTTTTCACTGTACAAATTTCTAACTGAAATATGCCACGGTGCATTATAAGCAATAAACGCAGAGTAGTATGACCTGCTAAAGAGTACTAGGAAAAGGAGGGCGTAGACATTTTTTTATCTCAAAGAAGATGAAAATTCCTTAAATATATTTTTTCCTTTCTTAGTTCTTGATAAAAAGAATAATATTATTTTGAAACATATTGTTTCCTGAGTAATAAAAGGGTTTTTAAAATTTCCATTCACAACAATTCTACAACTTTACTGTCTAAGAATACATTCTAGTTCGACGCTGCGAACGTGAAGGCAATACAAGCTCTCAGATAAAAATAAATTTCTGGCGATAAACGGATAACAATTAATGAAGCATTGTTGACTTGTAGGTCAAATGGGAGAATAAAAGTGTAGTTGTCACCAAATTTGTATTAGCGATATCTTAAGTTTGCTTATGTCACTTGAAAATTGACTCTCTACGCACATGCAGGATTTATGATATCTTGGAAGTTACGTGTTTACAATAAAGATATATTTTCTTTCATCTAAACAATAGTTACATAGTAAGTAAAGTCAGTAGATCAAAATCCTCTCGGTATTGATTCCGTTTTGACAGCAAGTTTAACGAAATAAAAGTAGTTTATTTCGAGGCTGATATTTTGATAACAGCTTACAATTTTTCACGTTAGGTCGTATTTCTTCTTTCTTATCACGTCTAAAACACTCAGATATTGATAAGGCGGAAAGTTGAAAACAGTGTTCGTTTTACAATTTTCTCTTATTCTTCAGGATTTTCTTGGAATTAGTGTTCGTATTTAATTCAGACAGTAGATGCAGCCCAGTACTTTTACAGATACACTATTTCTGAGTACTGTTTTAAATTTTGAATATATTAATTCGCCAATGTTCTCTATTTAATTTACATTTAAGAATACTAAAAGAAAAGCACCTGTGCAAAGTTCATTCCTACTTTTGAAGAAAATAGAGTAAGGACTTTTATAGAGCACATCAGGGTTCAGTGATAGGGTTGAAAGATCCCCAAATGTCTGTTTCGTCACCTTTCGTCTATTCCCCTAGATCCCTTGCTTACTGCGTCTCTACATATGGAGACGTGTGAAGTAAGGAAACATAAACCTTTGCAAAAACGACAGGCGCTAAGGCAAAATAAATAAAACACTAACACACAATTCAAAAGACTTTAATAAGAAAAGGGTCTTAATATAGAAGTTTCAAACCTATAATTTACCTCAAGTTTTGTAGGGTTACTGAGTTTGAACTACAAAATTAAAGAATTATTTTCACAGTAGTCTGAATATTTTGTTTCCCTCCAATTGGTAATATTTTACATTCATTATTAATATTTAGACTTACCGATTATCAAAAGAAAAAGAGAATAATGCTATAATGTCCTGACATTCTTACTGTGCTCCAAAAGAATAGACTAAGAATATACATGTTTACTTTTTCGACCTCATTTCATAAGGAGTAAGCACTGCAATCGTGCGCCGAATAACGGCGAATTTTCGACAGAAAAACTCTGGTGGATAAATCGTCTTCGTATGCATATAAAATGGATTCCTCTAACACTTTAAGTAGTCAGAATCCATTATTAGTAGGTCCTTGCACTGAAAAATTTAATGGCGGCAAAACATGTTCGACCGGCCGTTTATCTGTGGTAAACCTAAAACCAAAAAAGTTCTGCTTATTTTCTCCAGAATTGATATTCCTCCAATTTAAATTAACACAATGCTATCGGAGTTTGAAACGGATATTTTGATATTTCGAAGCACCTTACATAAATTGTTGTTTCATTTTCCGTGAGTCACTGTACTTCGTGACCGTGAGCCCCCTTGCCTTCCACGTTGAGGTACTTAATCACTATGTCTCCTTTCCTTACACGGCAGGCTGAATCTTTACGCATGTCCCTTTGCCTCTCACTATCGGGGTGCTTGATTATCGTGAAATCACATAATTCACAAGTCTAAAGTGAGGTGGTTTCATTGTAAATTGTCTTGAGTGCTTTTTTGTACCTTTCGATCAGCCGACAATTCGACATTATCTCCGTGTTAAAATGTACTTTAGATAAAAAAATAACAACTTTTTTTTACTTAACGGCCGTAACGACTTTTGATCAGTATAGTCTAAGAAACAACATACTAAATTTTCAGACAATTTAATCAAAATCTCATTACAAAATGATTTGTGAGGGTTTCTTTCGAAAATTGCAAATCTAGAAACAATGCGAGAAAGTATATGCTTTTGAAGTGTTACTAGTTCAAAAGAGCATCATGGAATTGTGATAGGACTGTGAGCTGTCTTTCGCCAAGTCGTGTCTGCTCCCTGGATTTGGCTTATTGCGTCTGCGAGAACGGGGGGCGTGCAGGGGGCGTGCGGGGGGCTTGTGGGGGCGTGCGGGGGTGTGCGGGGGCGTGCGGGGGCGTGCGGGGCGTGCGGGGGCGTGCGGGGGCGTGCGGGGGCGTGCGGGGGCGTGCGGGGGGCGTGCGGGGGGCGTGCGGGGGCGTGGCGGAGGTGCAGAGCCGCGCGGCCAAGTGAATCGCGAGAGGCCGCGCCGGCGGTGATAGCGTGTGGGGTTAGCGGGGCGCTGGAAACGACGTCGCGGAGGGCGGCGGGCGGGGTCGAGATGGAGACGAGGGCCGGGACAAAGAGCCAGGCGGCGCGGCGCGGCGGAGAGGAAAAGCGGGCGGGGGGGGTGGAGCCAAGGGGAAGAAGAAGGGAGGCTGGGACGGCGCCGGTCGCGGCCGGGGCTTACCGAGGAGGCGGAGGTCCAGGGCGGGGGCGGGGCGTGCAGCAAACGGCGAGGGCGACCTGCTGGGACAGGCGTGGCGAGGCGACGAGACGAGGGGCGTGGAGTAACGAGGCTGGCTTAGGCGTAATGCGATGCGGCAGGCCGGGAAGTAGCGGAACGTGGAGGGACGTAGGGTTGTGTGCAGGGCGAGAGGTTATAGGGAAGATTGGCCACTGTATAGTGAAGTTTGGCGAGGTTGCGCTGCGAGGAGATGTGCTTAGTGAGCCAAGGGTTTGGTGGGACGTGGCAGGGATAAACAAATTTAGGAAATAGAAAGATATGGTGTGATTAGGATTGTCGTGACGTGGTGTGACTGCTTAGTGGAAAGCAGACACACTGCTTAATGTTGTGCTGCGCTGCGCTGCGTTGCGTTGCGTTGCGTTGCGTTGCGTTGCGTTGCGTTGCGTTGCGTTGCGTTGCGTTGCGTTCTGGAATTAGCGGGAGGTAGAGCGTTTCATGTCATACGGTGTTGTACTATGTGATATCGTGACGGGTCATGTCTTTGCCATGTCGTTCGCGTTGCGTCTTATCGTATTGTATTTCGACGTATTGTGTTGTATCATGTCGTGACTTACCATGACATACCGTGGCCTGGCTTGGCTGTGGGAGGGAAGCGGTTGTGGACTTGTAGTTTGCTGCAAAGGGAAGTTATATCAAGTTCTAGGGTAGGTGGAGGTGGAGAATGTTTGGGAGAGAAGGCAAACATTGCTTGTGGGTAGGATGTTTAGGAGAGAGGAGCGTAGACTTGGCGGGCTTAGCGAGAATTGCTGGGTAGACTGGGCAAAGTGAAGCCCGATAAAATATGGTAATAAATGGGTGTGTTTTGAAGGAGAGGAAGTCAATCCATAAGTTGGAGAGAGGAGCAAGCTTAAAACGACTCTACTGTTATTAATGTGGTGGGTATTGGTTTTACAAGGAATATCTAATAAATTGTAATACTTCTTTTTGAGGGCATATATCATTGTATTAAATTCAAATGACCTTTGTGAAAATTTCGTTTCGTATTGAGATATAATAATAAATACATCATGTCCAATATATTTTAAACTATAAATGACAAAAGAACAAACATGAAAAATAATTTTGAAAATTTCATGTTTTCTGAGTATTATTCCTATAGCAATATATTTACTCCTGTGATTCCTAGTGACAACATAAGGTCGTAAACTTGTAGAAACATCCAAAATATTTTCATGTTGAGTATTCTGAAAACAAACAATTATCAGTAGTACGAAGGAAAATGATGTCCGAATCACCCGAATGTAGGAATTTAGGACTACTTGCAGGGCGAGAGCGTAGTATTGCAGACGCACTAAGCTCACCGGCCGTGACCCGCGAGTCCTGGCAGCTTCTCCAGTTCGCGTTTACTGCATTCGAACGGCGGATGAGTACACCGTTGCTTCCTCGGGAGGTCCGTCTGCGCAGTATTTACGTACGACTCGTAGCCCCCGCTTAAGGAGGCCAGTCACGCTCCTTCATTACACCTTCCGCCCTCCCCTTCTCCTCTCCCCTTTTGCCTAATCTTCCGCCGCCCCTCCGCCCGCGCCCCCGTGTAATGACGGGTCGTTCGGGGCGCGCTTTTTAACGCGACTTCCTTCCGTTTGGATCGCCCGCACCCCCCTCCCCCACCCCCACGCGAATCAACTGCATCGCAGCTCAGCTTCTTTTTCTTCGCCCCCCCCAGTGCCCTTATCTCGGCCCGCTGCATTTCGCCGACGGGTCAGCCTCCAATCGAAAGCTATTATCCGCGGGTAGGCCCCAGAGGATATCTGCGAGGTAAATCTTTGTTCTCCGTTAGTTTGCCCGGGGGCTATTTCTCGGCCATCGCTTCTGGAGAGCTGGAACAGTGAACGCACTTTATCCCATACCACTCCCCACCCAACGCCGCCCCTCCCATCCAACGATTTCACGCTTGCGTCCCCTTCATACATTTTAAATCTCAACGTAATTGCATTATCTCGTTTTCTAAACTACGTTTTCCTCTCTCGTTTTCTTAACGCTTCTTCATCTATCCTCTTGAAAATAACATCATCTTCATCTTCCTCTTCCGGATTTTTTACCTCTTCTTCTTCTTCTTCTTCTTCTTCTTCCCCGTGACTGGCTGGTCGAGTCATGCTTTCTCCGTTCTTTTCTATGACTCTTTCTGGGGGCGTCTTTGTGTTGCGCTTAATTAACATTAATCAGCGTGAAAGTGCCGTAACTTTGAAATAACTTGAGCGCAGTTGGAACTTTTCTTGCGTGGGGCTCGTGGAGGTGCTGGCGAATGTTTAATGAGCTGGGTGTTTATCTTTGCCCCCAACGCGTGCGCAAGTCGTGCGGCAGGCGACGAAGCACGTGCTCGGTCTTCCGAGTCCGGCCCGGCCAATACACGCTGTCGCGACCTCAAGACCAAAATAATACACGTTGTATATTATTTTTGTAACACAGTATCGTGTTGCGATAGGAAATACGCAGCCAAATAGAGCAACAAAAATCCTCTTTTAACGGCCGGCATCCAATAACGGCTTTTACAGTACACCGTACGATTAGAACAGGGTTGTCCAAACGCTGGCTCGCGGTTCTATTTATTGTGGCCCGCCAAAGGCCGTGCCAAAGGTGATAATCTCTAGCGTTCGTGTTGAGCGAGGCCGTTGTGCACCTAGCGCACAAACCCTGCCGGGGCCAATACTGCTTTAAAATAAGTAAAAATAGGTTTAGTTTAGATTTAAAAAGAAACTGGAAAATTCAGAAATTCAATTGCATCTCAATGTGTTTCACTGCATTTCTCAAGGTAAGGCCTGACATCGCACATTGTTCTTATCCCCCCAGTTCGAGAGCATCCAGACAAATTGCATATTAACAATATGCGAAAGTCAGGTAAATGGATCTCTCGAATAATGAAAACATGGACCGCAGTCATTTTAAAGGTCTCAGCTCTGGCGCTTGAAGCCTGTTTCGTTGGTATGGTTTGGTTGTAGTTGGACACCTCTGGTTTAGAATAACTAAAGCACATAATGGCGTTTGTGTCTTTCTATTAAAAATACTATTTCATAAACTACTTTATTCTTGTAAGACGTGATATTACGAAAAGTATTGAGGAAACTATGATTGTAAACGTCGTCCACAGCACTACACGTCCACCACAACCATTGTTTACTGTAGATTAACATAATAACTTTAATAATTGTACTGATTTATAAATGTTACAACGTGTAATATTTTGTTTGTTTTATACACAAAAAGGGTAGTATTTGTTGATTGATGGACTTTTACAGTTACGCTATTATTTTAAAATTATAATATTAATGGCATGTTTAATGTAAAAGAGGTAATAAATGAAACTTTTCACAATCAAATTAAATACTCGAAAAAGGAAAAAGTTTCTTATGGAATTGATTTCTGTCTTTTTAACTCAAGTTCTAGTAGTTCCCATATTGCATTAAATTGTTGTTTGTTTGTTAAATTAGTTTATTGTTTGTTCATTGCACATTGAATTAAGTGGTTGTTTGATTGTTAAAATAGTTATCAACACAATGTAATATTGTTATAAATATTACTTGATGTAGATGAACTTTGCTAAAGTCAGGTTTCCACTGTTGCCTTTGCTATGTGAGTGAAAGAGAAAACAAAGTAAAATTGCCAAAATTTGTTTTCCGAGTTCGAAACCCGTAGCAAACGTCTGTCATATGACACCTGGGTTACATACGTGTAGGTATGGGCAATAAACACAAACACTTATATGGTTCGGATTGTACATAATAAAATGCAAATATCTTGTTCCTTTTTACCTTTTGCAGTGTGAATTACCCTGAAACATTGTAATTTAAAATGCATGTTCCAGCTAAAAAATATTATTTTTGGAAGTCGTAATCATTTGTATTTTCTTTGTTTGTTTTGTTCTTCTTTATAATTAATCATCTCCGTGACAGAAGCATGGTTTTCAACGAAACAATAATGAGCGTCCTCAATAACGACATAAAAGCACAAAAGCTCTTAATGGCATTCCATTTGCTGCAAACGCATTTTTTCGTCATTTCCTTGCTGCCTAATCAAACTCGACAGCAATCAGACAACGCTCATGAAAGCGCGGACGCACGTTTTATGGACTTCTTCGCGTGGATCAGCAGCCGAAAGGATCAAGTAACAATTTAGAAGTTGGCCTTCGCGAGTGCCAGCTGGCAAACTGGGCGCTCTTTCCGTCACCCCACCTCCGGACCTCAGCGCTCCTACCGCCCTCGCCCGCCCACTAGCCCTTCCCCTTCGGCGCCCGACCTTCGCTCCGTACCACCCGCGCTTAGTCAAGGTCTGCTCTGCACAGCTCGACACCGCCTTGCTCGACCTCGCTGCGTTCCACTTGAGGAGCAAACATTCAAAATGTGACACGTCCATTTCACACTTTTCAAATAAAAATGAAAAAAATGCATGATTTTTGTTTTCAACACTGCCTATAATTCAACAAATAGAATGCATTTATGTGAGGCGTATTGTAAGACATCTTGTGTGTGTGTTTTTTTTAAATAAAATTGTAGTAAGAACAGTAGAACTCAATTTTTAACCAGTGGGCATGCCATCTGTTGAATCCATGCTTCTCACTTATAGTTTCGTCCCCTCTTGGCACGCTCCATCTTGACACCTGCGCTCCGCACCACCCGCGTTCAGTCAACGTCTGCTCAGCTCAACCCCGCCTTGCTCGACCTCACTCTGTTCCACTTTTGTTTGCATCGTCTCTTATCTCTGGCCACGTGCCGCGTATTCTCATATCAACTCGTATCGTCACCTGCACAGCATATCGAGCCGTTTCCATTATCCTGTCTGCCTCTTGACTTGACATCCCGTCACACTCTGCACCACTCACCTGCCTCTTGCCCTGTGCTCGCAGCGCCATCTGCTCTGCCATCCCGCCACACGTCCTGGCTCCCCTGCTCCGCCTCTCCACTCCACGGCCCTGTTGGTTTCCTTCCACTTCGTCACATTCCTCCTTTTCTTCTTCCGCCTCGTCACGTGTTGCCCCCTCCAGCCCCACACGCCTCTTCCGAGCCGGGACGCCTCGTGCGACCCCGTGTCGCCCTGTGCAGTTCAGTGCCCTGCCCCATCCCTTCCTGCCCTCCCTTCTCCTTCTCGGTCCCGACTCGTCCCGCGTTCATCTAGCCTCTACCACCTCCGACAGAGCTCCTGCCCTTGCGTCCCCAGCCTCAACTCTTTTTGCCCCCATTCTGTGTGTTCCGTCTCGCCTAGATCAATTTCGTCGGTCCCCGTGCCGTTTCGGTCCGTCCCTTCTCGGTGTGGTCCGTCTTGGTCTGTCCCGTTTCTCCTTCCTGCCATGCCAGTTCCCAGCCACTCCCTTCTCTACCGCCCCAAGAGACTTTTACAGGCTGTCGAGTCCATTTTAATTTCGGTCTTACAGTCCCTTCCTCCCTCTGACACTTCCTTTGTCCCGCCGCCTTCCCCTTATTCCCATGCGTACAACAAACGAGTGCTTGTACTTCGAGCTCCTTGGGCCAAGTCCCGGATACGCTGCCGCCCCGTTTCTGCCAAACGAGTTCTCAAGATGGCGCGCACCTCGGGGGATTTCTGAATCTTTCGAGAAAGAGCGTGTTCATTAGCTACATTAGACCGAAGGGTTACTAAAAGTTTTCATGCCCTAATAATTCAGTGATGTTAAATGAAAATTTAGTTATGTAAACATTATTACATGAATATAAGTTGTACCGTGAGAAACGTAACATGTTTTCAATATTCAGGGGCGTGACTGTTTCTTTAGGAAATGTTATAATCATTGAATTAATATTAGAAATGAATGCTATTTTCATTCAGGAAATTAACGTGTCAAAGACGGGACTTCTTAAGATAAATTTGATATTTGAAACTATATAATCCGTTGTCAGATTAGTAAAGAATATTTAGGAAAACATTTTCATTAATATCGCAAAATATATACATATTTTTGTCTTATTTAAATGTTCTATAAATGTCTCAGTTACTGTAAATATAGTTCATTCTTATATCCTTGATTTAATATATATATTAGTTCGTTTTATAATTGCTCTCAATACGATATTTCCTTATCATTTTAATTACGGTTAAGTCTTGTACCTGTTAGTGGTATATTTAAAAACAAACTTATTTGCAATGAAATTTAGTACACATGAGTGCATACTCAGCCAGTTAATATGAAGGTACATCTGAAAGCCAACTTAATGAATTATAATGTTATGGATGAAAATCCCAGTCGACCACACCAACAGGAACTTATATAAAAGCCAATTTGTGTGAAAATATTACTTCATTAATTTACAAAAAATCCATTTCATTTATAATCACGTGTAATTTAAGAGCAAAATTGGTGCGACAAATCAAAACAAATAAATGATAGCACATAGAACAAATTGAGAGCTTCAATGATTAAGGTACATGCAACAAGTAAAATGTGTGATTAGACATTCTGCAGTGTATTGCATTTGCCAGAATAGTCTGTATACAAATATAAAACCTGTATTTTTTCATAAAATATTATTAAAAAGAAAGAATGATGTTAATCGTGACATTGCTGAAAGTAAATTTTTAATAATGTTGAAATTCTATTTTTATTCTACATTTTACTATCAAATGCATGTTTTCTTATTAAAAATTTGCAACTGCAAATTAAAGTACAAAAGTGATGAAATGAAACCCCTTGCGACGATAGAAGGTAGGATTGTGAATTGAAGAGGAATTCAGTGCGCCTTTACCCACATCTTTTAAATTTGATTCATTTTTCTGTTTTCGGAGCTTTCGTCTACTTGTTCATAGTAACAGATATTAGGTTCTTTGCAGGACGGATTTTATTCAACTGCAATTAATTATAATGTCGTTTCTATAGAAACAAAATGTTTCTTCCATACGAAATTTATTCTGATATTAAAATGTTTTATATCAATAGTACAATTAAGTTGCCAGTAGAAAAAAATAAAATGCCATACCAATTCTCGCTTGGAACAAAGAAATGCCACGTTATACACAATTTTATCAGTTCCGCTGTATTTAAGCAAACGGCTCGTTTAGAAAAGAGTAAACATCATGTTAACATTTTTGTTTTCAAATCCTTGTTAAGTACCCGTCATTTACTCTAACCGGAAACTCTCCTCTAGACTCCCGATCTCTTAACTCGCGCCTCGCGCGCTCGAGCAGACACGAATTTATCGCGCGACCATCCAAATTATTTATGGGCGTCGACAAATCACTGTCGGCACGTGCCGCCAAAAAGAGCGCGCCGCGATCGCATTCATTTCGGACGTCCGGTTCTCCTTTAAAACGCAAAAACGGCCAGAGACTAACCGACCGGCGACGGTCAACGCGCTGAGCATCTCTCGGAGCTTGGTCGCGCGAAAAATAGACAGAAAAAGGGCGAGGCCCGCTCCACGTCAGCAGTTGGGCTGCGGTATCTGCCCCCCCCCCCCCCCGCCTTAGTCGTTCCCCCACAGAATGCACATCGCGCTCCGCATCTCCGCGCCCATTGCTTCCTCATTTAAGGAACCAAATTCGTCACCACATCAACCCGTCTCCTGCGTCCAGGCCACGAGTCCCCCGGGCCACGAGTCCCCCGGGCCACGAGTCCCCCGGGCCACGAGTCCCCCGGGCCACGAGTCCCCCGGGCCACGAGTCCCCCTGACGACTCCTGAAGTTGATCCATGTTTCCCACCCACGTTTCTCTGACCACGTCCACACCCAAGCCCCTGGCACCTAATCCGACGTCATCGCTCTCTTGCGTTTGTACGGCCGTAGCCGGGAAGTCGAAACGATCAAGACGGGACGGGTGCCTTGGTGGCACGGTTTGGATGAAACATGAAGAGGCAAAACCAAAAGTGGAGGGCATGATAAGGTATAAAGAGAATTAGTACACGTGAGACCGGGACGGTTTGCGAAGAAACATGTTGTAGTTAGTGTGAAGTGCCGAAACAGACGGACCGGATGCGGAGTGGGATGGAAAGTAACTGGATGTAAGTGGCAGATGGGAATGACAGTACGGTCGGAAGGGGAAGTACGAAATGAAAGGGGCGGGAGTAATGTTTTGGAAATATGCATATGGAGAAGAACGAGGCAGAATGGCTCCTGACGGGCTGAGCAAAGTCGGACCGGGACGGATGAGGCGAGGCAGTTTGCAGTTTGAATTCTGAGCTGCAGGGAAGCGAAGAGCAGCAGACGAGATTGGAGGGAGCGGAAATGGATATGCCGGGCAGTGTGGGGCAGCGTAAAAAAGGGGCTCCGGTTCAGACGACAGAGGCGGTGACGGGAGCGGCGAGTGAGAGTGAAGTGGTTGAGGCGGGATAGTTCGTGACGGCGGCGGACACAGCGGAGGAGGGCGCGGATTGCGACAGCGGCGGGGAGAGTGAGGGTAGTGGGGACGGTGGGGGAAGTGGGGACTGTTAGGCCAACGTCTGCGAGGATGGCGGTGGCGGAATGGTGAGGGTGGGGGGATGGCGCAGGCCTCGGGGGCAGCGAGAGCGGTGGGGACGGCGATGGTGATGGCCGCTGGGACATGAGGGTGGCGACGCGGCGGCGAGGACATGGGGGACGGGGCGGGAACGAAAGTGGCGGCCGCCCGCGTTGGCTCCGCGCTCGTGTCGCGGTTCATATCCGGGCGTTCGCAGCAGATAAACACAGGCGGTCGCGGCCAATTTCAGCCATCACTGCCATCTGGCGGTCGTGACTGGTGTAAAACGGCGCGGCGCCGGCCGCTCGTGCATAATGCGCGCCGGGGGCGGCGGCGGGGGCGGGGGCGGGGGGCGGGGCCGGATGGCGGCGGTCGCTGCGGCGGGACGCGCGTCCATTGCATCCGACGGAGCGCTGGAGCGGCCGCCGCCCGCCGCAGCAGCTGCCAGAGCTCGACTTGCACGCGCTTCCCTGCGAGGTGGTTCATGGGGCTAATTGCATGCCGGGCACGGGCACTGACTCATCAGAATAGTACTGCGTGATTCTGTAGTAAGGTACTTGCACTATTTGCACACGGCTTATTACAAATCGAGTCATTTGCGTTTGTTATCTACAAATTAAAGTTCTGTAAAAAATAAGATTGGATGCTACTTTCTAAAACCAACAGTAATGGTAAAGGAATCGACTACTCTCCCTACATCTGACCCCTTAGCAATTGGTTGTTCCGGCTTGAATTACTCTATAGTGGTGCGCACACATCACGTGTTTTATGTGTTTTCCGCCAGTACGCCATTACGAATATTGACACAGGAAGAAGTGTTTAGGTTGTATTGCGTTCTTCGTTATTTCTAATAGATAGTAGAAGGTGTGTGTGTATGAATATGTTAATTAATTTTCTGCCATTAAATTATTTATTTATTTTATGAGTCCATGAACTTGGGGTTCAAGATGGTTTAATTGTGTAATTTGTATAACACCAAATATTTTTCCATAGATACACTGATATTATACATTCAGTAATACGTAATTATTTCATTCTCTAACAGAGAAATATTTCAACATCTCATCGTAATGTTTTAATGTGTGATCTGGGGAGTGTAATATTTCCTCTACAAACGCAAATATAACAAAAAAGTTAAATAGCACAAAAATTAACGCCGAAACATAGCAGCAAAAACGAATTTTTTCACTGTAAATAGTCAATGTAAATCAGTGAAGTTTTCATGAGAATATGGAAAAAAAGAGCAGGCAAGATACATTGTTCGTTGTGGCAGAGAATTTTCGAGCTGTAGGCCCATGGAAGCGTTGGCTGTTTTTCCTCGTGTACAGAGCGGGGAGAGATTTGCATAGCAGGGATCGCTCGATGCCCCGCAGCTGCTGGGCGGCACAGCGCCGAGACACCGAGCCCGCCCCACGCCCGCCCCACGCCCGCCCCGCCCCACGCCCGCCCCGCCCCACGCCCCCCGCGCCCCACACCCGCCCCACGCCCCCCCCCACGCCCGCCCCACGCCCGCCCCACGCCCGCTTCGCATAGGGCTCCAAAAAATTCAACGTGTCTAAGCAAAAACCTTTGGTGTTAACACGTCCGCTCCCACAATAATAAAGATAATGACGAACCATTTGGCAGAGCTAAAGTTAACTCATGATGACTGAGAATCAATTAATTACATCTTCAAACATTCTTTAAACCCAAGTTCATGAACTCAAGAAATGAATCGACGATTTGATGGCTTAAACTTATCAGTGGATAATAACGTACATACTGAGCCATATTACTTTGCAAATTGCAATTTAAAACATCTCGCATCCTTTGCACTAAACTTCAGTTTATGCGTATGCTCATTAATTGTAATGCCCCAAATGGTGAACTAACTTTGTTTTGAGATTGTCTACATTTTCAACAATAAAATCACGCTTATTGGTCAATAGGGGGCACGTACATTATTCAAAGGGCGTGTATGCAAAAATTTACAAACTATGAACAGATATTTTAAATATATTACATTCTTATTTAAATTTTCATGTGTAATGTGAAGTTTGTATTATAAAATCTTAAGTATTAAGATTTTGATTGCCAACTGATAACAATGTATGATTTATAAAACAGCTGAATGTTTTGGGGATTTATGCCGACTCTGCCAACACTTCCACACACACACACACACACACGCACACACACACACACACACGCAGCACAACCCACGCCACCGCCGTCGCCAAGGTGCCCGCCCGTTCTTCTCCGCCCTACAAGCCGCGTCGCCCACTACATGTCCCAGCAGTCACCGACTTCAACGCCCCACACTCCACGTCATTGCTCTCGCCCACGCCACGGCCCCGCCCCCGCGACCCCCGCCGTCATCGCCCTGCACCTCGCACCCTCCCCTCCCCACCCGCCCACGCCCACGCCCACGCCGTCACTAGTGCCACCGCCCCCACGCCCGCCATGTCTCCCCTGAAGAGGAATTGCCTACCAATTGGACTATCTTACCGATTTGCGAAATCAGTTTCATTAAATGCTCTCTCAAAGTGTTCATTTTCTTCGTGTATGCATTTGGGAGGTTCCTAATACTCTGTCTCCCTTTCTTCCTTGGTAGTGCGACCCTCTAAATACCTTCATTGAAATGGTGATGTATTCCTATGTACCAAATATTTTGAACTCGTAGATCTTTCTGTAGCTTCGGTTAAAGTTTTCACCAGTTTTTACCACACTCATAAGGTTTGTAAAAACTGATGTTATACAGACATTAACAGGCACATGTGAAGGAGGGGGGTGGTCAACGTTAGACTCCAGTGTAGTGTTTCAGTTTTAGGTTTTTTATCTTTATTTGAGTATGCAAGTTCCTGTTTCATCGTTCAGGGCTTTTATTTTTAGAATAGTTTCTAATCTCTTAATAGTTCCTAATTTGCAAAAACTAATTGTAATATATTTCAGAATATATGTAGCAGAAATATATTTTATTCAACGTCTATTGAAATTTATTGTAAGGTCCTATGCAGCCTTCTGTCATGTGAGAGATGTCTACGTTTTTGTTAGTTATTCAGGACCTCAGGGAAAATCCCCACAGCCCCAAAAATGTAGTTTCGATTTTGACTGCAAAATGCTAGTATTTGTTTGCGTTTTTCCTCCTATTGGCCAATTGAATTTTCATATTCAGTGCGTCATTTCTTACTACACAGATGACGGTACGTGATAGAAAGGCACCAACCAAGACACCTCATGCCGTTGCGTGTTATGAAACAGCGACTTGTTTATTATTCTTTTTACGAGTGTAATGAACCGTTGCCCTGTATATGTAGTCTACACAATATTTTTTGGGAATCCATGAATGCTTGTGATAAATTTTCAAATATTTCAATGTTGTGCGAGAGCATTTCATTTGTTGTTCTCAACCAGTGTGCAGGTTTCTTTTTAGAAAACCATTTCTTGTGGTTAGGTTCAGCATCATTTTTGCTTCTACTGCCCCGTGCACTAGTTATTATGTATATCTGTACCTATTGCATGACTTAATTACATGTAGAAAAAAATCATGTGCGCGCCGTATCTGGGCATCGCAGTTACAGCTCCCGAGCACACGCACGCGGCCTGCAGCCGGGGGTCTTCGCGCGCGTTCGTGAATCCGTTTGGAAGTTGCGCCCGAGCGGACGTGGCGCGCCTAGGGAAAGAGCCGCCAGCGGAGGGCGGTTGCGGGCGACAGGGCCGCGGAGACGCCGGGGCGAGGCAGGCGGGGGCAGCTGCGAAGATGGCGAGGGAAGTTGAAAAACGGGGGATCGGTTGTTTTACGTGGTTTCTTCGATCAATACCAGGCGAATACCGGAGCAGTACCTTAACAAATGGGCTGCGGAGCACGCATGATCTTTCCTTCCTCTTCCTTGACCTATCCTCACCCCCTATACACACACACACACACACTCGCATTGCACTACCACACGTGACGGGAGAGCGGTCGGGAGCGGTGCCCCGCTGGTGAGAGATACCTAGGTGAGGGAAACCCTGCTAGTCGACGGTAGATCGGATCCGGGTGTCACCACACAGTGGGCAAGGAGACCACCTCCACCTCCTGAGGAAAAGCATGCACTACATTAACGGGACGAATGGCCCTGGTAGTTGACGCGCCCTGAATCACTAACAATCAATCAATCAATCAATCAGGGAAGTGGGGTGCTGGGTTTGGGCGGTAGAGCTGGGAGGGACGACATGGTGGGGAGTGTACGTGAAGGGAATGATGGAAATAGGAATGTTGTGTGAGTGGGGTGTGAAGGAGGTAGAAGATATTAAATATCATATATTAAAGATGTAAAGAGAACTATTTTGATAATCTCCTATACGTCTCACAGAGAACGGTTTTGATCAAGTGATGTACCAAAATTTAGACAACAATTAGGAGTGGAGGTCACTATATATTGAACAGATCATAGCGTTCTTTTATCAAGAAAGTAATGAACGGGCCACGGACCGCACGCAATCTTTCCTTCCTCTTCCTTGTCTTATCCTCACATTTTCTTGCACACACTACACTGATGTGCACTACACAACCACATGCGTCGTGGACCAATCAAGAGCTTAGAGCTTGTAGCGGCTGCAGTGGTGCCCCGCTGGTGGCAGATACCTGGTTGGGGGAAATCTCACGCACTACGCTTACGGAACTTAGCAGTTGACGCGCCCGAAGACACGACTGAATGAGCGTGAGCGTCGCCAGTGAGTGTGAGGTGGTAGGTGGAGACCACGGCCGGGGACTGGGTTGGGACCCGTGAGGGTGACTGGCAGCGCAGTGCAGGGAGCGTGGCCGGGTCGGGCGAGGGCGGGCGGCGCAAGGCCCCAGGGACGGGGCAGCCGTGCGTGCGTGCGTGGGCGCGTGCGTGCGCCGGCGCCTGGCACGCGCCGGTGCGTCGCGCGCACGCCGGAAAACAAAGACGCAGCGGCCCGCGGCGAGCGCTGTTTGCTTGCGGGAGCTGTTCCGGGCCCAGCCGCCCGCTCGGTGCCAGAGGCGGCCGGGACAGCGCTGCGGAGGCTGGAGGGAGGACTGCTGATCCTCTCGCGCTGCACACTCGGCCTCGTTTCGCAAGAGGACGCTGACACTTCTTTCACCAACCACCGTAGTGTGGAACATTTTTTTCGAACTCACAGGAGGGGGTTTTATGTTTTGTTTTATTTTTTACCTTGGAGAGTTTATTCACGCCTTCGCAACTTTTGAATCAACCAAGTTTTTCCAAAAAAGTAAACAATGCCTGCAGCCCACTTTATATTCAACATCTCAATTAAAATACTCCAATTGTGCTTTACAAAAGCAGCCGCCTTTTTTAAAAAAATGTAGTACATTGACTAATCCCTACGTTATATAAAAATTCCTTTGCTGCTTATTGTTCATCAAAAGTTCTGCTCTCGCGGTCTGTTTGTTCTCCTTTCAGGTATTTGTCAAAGGATTTTTATTCTTAAGGGAAGAGAAAGATGCAGGTAGTATCATCCAAAAAGAAATCACCTACTGTTCCCAATCTCTTATAACCTTATCTTAAGATAAATATCAAATTTATGCACAGAGCATCTTTTTTCATTCTTAAATTCTACTTACATTGATTCCTAACGGATTATTGAATTACAAGGATACGGATTACATTGATTTCTTAGGAGCTACGAAAAGAACAACAAATGGAGCGCGACCGTACGTTAAGAATGCCCAAGGTCATTCAGAAGGAGTTAGGGTTCAAGGAAGTCGGAAAGCGAGGAAACTGCAATGTCAGAGGAGGCTGAGGGACACTGCCTCGCCAACAGAGACAGATCCATACTTACAATGAACACTGTAAGACGCCAGCTATGTTAGGATTACCTGTTCGTGCACCGAAGGAGTGAAAGAAATATGTCTTTGTTATTCACAAAATCAAAAACACATGCTTGTTTTACTTCGTATATCACGAAGAACGAGTTTCAGTCTTCTGAACCTGACATGAAACATAAGACTTCGTCTTTCACACGGTGTTCGCGGGCCGTGGTGGGCTATCCTTTCGTTTAGAAGATCCACACACTTTCAAGAGTCGTGAATTTTATTCGTATAGTTTAACTCGTCCGGAGAAATACTTCTGTGATCACAGTGAGAGAAATTGTCAAGAAGAGCAACTATTAATTTTCTTGAGGATACAGTTAACTGTAACCTGAATGTTTTGTACGAGAGAATCATCTCTGGGTATAAATTTATTATAGCCGTAAAGGCGAAAATTTTACTACTAAGCAGGAGATGCGGTAAACTCAGTCGAGTAAAATTGGGATTCTGTATATTACTTGAGTTAGTATGATTGATTAGTAGGCCTTACCGTGCGTGGCAACTACACCCGTTTGTAGAGTGCATGTTATTTTCTTGCACATGGTGTAGTTCCCTCCATGTTGGAAAGCAAAATGTGATGTTAGTCAATACGTCTGCATTGTTTTTTCCACAAGGGATTTCCCCCAGAGGGTGCATATCCGCGGTCGAGATAAGCTCTAAGGTTTTGCCTGGTCTTTAGAAATGTTTGCTAGTGTAGTGTAATTATATGTATGCGTGTAAATTTGAAGGGAGAGAAGAGGAAAATACAAGAATGAGGAAGGGAAAATCGGCGTTTTTTACAACTATTCATTGACTTTTCGTGTACATTAGTACGCTTTATGCATTACATATGCCTCAGTAGAGACTGGCGGAAGAGATAAAAGGATCAGTTCTGTATTATTCAGCGAGTCATGTTATTACTTGTGTTGCGATAGTTTTTCTGCACCTACTTTCATAATATATAGCATTAAACTCATCCAAACTCAATTTCAGATATTGCACTGCTTTTACCCACTGATAGACATTCAACGCAGTAGTAATTTCATTGTAAATTTCAATAAAACCAGTGTCCATCAATATTTCTCCCTGATTTTCTGGTTCTGTAATTGGTATGTAAATATTCTGTTGTGGAAATATTATTATATAATACAACAATTATTTGATGTAAAGAGGTACAATTGAATGAATAAGAAATATAACTTCGTACATTGATAATACATTGTTGATTTGAAACCTGGTTATGTGTAGAAAACGGTAATGCAGTAAAACTATTTTTAAGTAACTGTGAAACTTAAGATTACTTACACAGGTGTTGGGGAAGGTTCATTCTTTTTCTCACAACATAATGTTCAAAAATAATTGGCACAAAATACCCGTTTTATGAAAATCAATGCCTCAATATCTCATTTTAAATCCGAAATTGGAAACCTATGTAGCAAGAAAAAGCAGAAGGAATCTAATAAGGAAATAATTATGTCACGACACAGCAAAATTACAGGTAGAATATCGGCACCCGAATGGAGAACTCCCATCGGTGCGCTCACACAATAGTATTTCATTTAATATTATAATAAATTGCCAATATTTAAAATTGTGGGTTTTTCGCCTATCTACGATTTATAACAAATTAATCGTTCCTAATAAGGGCACAAATCGGCTCTCTTTATCAAACACAAATTTTAAAAAATATATATTTTTCCTCAGAAAATAATGTTTAACAAACGTGTGATCAAAAAGCTGTAAAATGTAACATAGATTATGAATATTGATACCAAATTCCATTGATAAATGTTTGTTATAACTTTATGTAACGGAATTGAATAAAATAAAACAAACATTGAGGGTACGCAACATTGGCAGGTTCCCCTGTAAATGCGGATGTCCTCCTGCCAAATCCTCCGCTCCAAAGTATGCACCTGCAGGTCATGCACCTCTGCACACTTTGCCGCCGCAGCCATTGCAGCGAAAGCGTCTCTTTATCGCCGGGCACCCTCCACAGACAAAGGCGGGCGCCGACGCCCACGTCGCAGCCGGCGGCGCCGCGGCACAGTTCGGCGCTTTCTTTCGAGGAGGTTCCGCGGGCGGGCGGGGGGGGGAGAGGGGGCGCGCTGGGGAGTTAAGGGCCCGAGTGAGGCCCTCCAGGCTGAGTAAGAGCAGAGGAAGTGGCGAGCGCGGGAAGATGTTGCCTGTGACGTCGAGGGTTATCGGACCAAAGGCTCGGAATGGGGGGTTGGTGATGGTGTTGACGAAAAATGGAGCGTGCGTGCCAAAAGTGACGCATCCGTGTTTTTCATTTTGCGGCAGATTGGTTTTAAACTGAGCAGGCCAATTTTATTTTTTCGGCAAAGTACGAAGCGTTTTAATCTGTATGTGATTGTCTCGTGAAATATCTTTTTGAAAATTTTCCTCAGAAAACCGAGCATATTTTCTACGGGTTTCTATTTATTGAATCTAAAAACGAGAGTTATTTATGATGACCTTCTTGAACGACACGGTTCCAACTGACAAACGTGAAGAAAATTTGTTAGCTTCTACCTGACTTCTGCTACAAGTAGAACAAAATCATGCTGCCATCTGGAAACAAATAGATACTGTAAAATTAACTATGGTGGAAGGATGATTTTCAGAGTTTGTGGAGAGATTCAAGTTTGACATTGATTTACTCAAATCGACTCAAATATCAGTTAAATTCGTGTTATTGTGCAGGATTGGTGTGTCACTTTTTCAACATCATGACTTTTGGCAGCCAACAGAGCACAGTGAAATGTTAAAAGATCAACATGTTTGTACTATATTTCTTTAACACACATTAAAATAAATAATTCTTATAAGAAACATTTTCTTTCTCATTGGTTTGTAGGTGTGTTAAACGAAAATACCAGACATTTTTTGTTTTGTAACAGATTGAGAGACGATAATATTACTAGACATAATAGTCTCTTTTATCTCCCAAATATATGATTGATCGAATTTGGGTGGGCTTTCAGTACCATTTATTTTCCATTTCTAGGAATTTGAGTGGAGGTATGTGCGGTGATTTAATGCTGTTTGGAGGGTGGAATGCTACAATGGGGTCACATTGTCCTTAAATTGGATTTTGATCTTCATTTCACACGTCCATACTAGTTTTTACGTGATTAAGCACATTTGTTAATTTTTCGATTTCAACACTCATTATACTTAGAGTATGGAAAAATGAGATTTTTAGAGCTAGTTAATAATGTTCCGTGTCATCGAACATTTAAGATATTTAGAAAACAATTTTGGATTAATATTTTTCCATTCAACCAAGAATATATTAGTACTGTATTGGCACTACATGTATGTAACAGAAGAGCTCACCTTGGAAAACAGAGGTTTTTCAAGTTTTTCGTCAATATTCATACTTCCTTTACAGTCATGAGATGTCGAAATTTTTATTGTGGGGCGACGGTATTTGGAGTAAGACAAATGGTAATTTTATTAGCACTATGGTAATTTCGACGACATGAGATGTTGTAAGCTAATAATAATAATAATAATAATAATAATAATAATAATAATAATAATAATAATAATAATTTAGACGATACTTTTTAAGTACACAATTCTTTCTAAAGTACGGAAACATTCTATAAGGTGAGCTCTTTAAAGATATTTGTATTATTTATGCTAGGATTTATTGCAAAAATGTTTGCCTCATTTCCAATCTTCAGAGTCTCTTCGTTGCGTTTTCTAGCAGTTTAGGAAGCTCTTGGGGACCTCCAACCAAATCGCTCCATGTTTCTGAGTAATATCCAATACTACTCTAAATAAAACTATAAATCAATTTTTCACTTCAAGCTATACATACGTATGGGACAAAAGTCATTTTATAATAATGAAGAGCTCATTTTTAAAACATAAGACTCATTTTTAATCTTGAATTAATAATGATTCACTCCATATGATTCATCGTAAACTTTAAGAAATAATACAGAATTAATCCCACTAATAAATTATTTTTTAAGAAAAGAGGCTGAAGACGTCCTATGGTTTATCGATATAACGAAATATTTCAAAGGGCAGACAATAAAGCAACGAACATTTGATTATACGTAGAAGTAGGTGGATGCAAAGTTTTAAAAAGTGGAATGTGCCGAAAAAGGGGAATCGGCCAACCTAGTGGTGTAGGGGTTTCAAGCAGGATGTGTCCAAGGAGGCGTTGCCCCGAATGTTGTGGATCCACATCCGTCAAAGGTACTGAGAGTTTCAGGGGTGTCCGAGGGATGGTGACCTTTTCACAACCCATCCCCTGCAATCAATCGTACTTAACCCATTTACACACCCAGTATTAAATATTTGAGGTGAGTATAAGGATAAGGTGAACAAAAAATATGCTATTAGTGCTATAATAGCATAATATTTCTCATATTATTTCTAATTTTTGAAAATTGCAAGTTATTTCGAAAATTGTAAAAGTTCAAAGAATATTAAATTCAAGCCCTTTGCTATATCCGTAGAAACAATTTAAAAAATTTAACTGTTCTGAAGATTTTTTTAAATAAATTGTATTCACTTCAAGAAGAAATTGATAAAAAACAACTGTTTTTTAAACTAACGCAATACTACATTTTAAGCCCCAATTTAAAGATATAATTCTGCAGAACAGATTTTATTGAAGAAAAATCTCTATTATTGTACTTTTGCAATGTTCATTTATTTGCAATCATCAAAAATACGAGTTCGTTGGAACTGGAACCAGCACGTTTTTACTAATTTTTGATACAAGAAAAAATTGGGAGCCGATTTTGGGAAAAAAATGATTTAAAAAAATCTCTTTGCAATATTGTTGTTATAGGAAGACTCCGAAAAGTTTGAACATTTGCAATATTGTAATATTCTTAGATTTGAACTGAAATGAGACCTACGCCATTTTAGGCGTCTTTTGCGTATCCTTTGAACAAAACTTAATAAATAAGTTTCAAGTATTTTTTTAGAAAATGTTGAATCTATTGAGGCTCCATGAAATACATCTCAAAAAACCAAAATACCCGTTTCATCCAAATACCCGCAACAGGGACTTGCGTATGTTGAGATTGATTGGCGAAATCAACTTCGGAGGAAACCCTCTGAACGGTTTAGACAACTAGTGTTCACCGCACACAGGTGGATAGACACACCGAGACAGACGCGTTTTGCCGTCAATCGATTTTTCGGTATCAAGGATCCAGAAAACTTTGAAACGAAGATGTTGAATGGATAATATGTTACAGATAGTAATTTTCCAGATATTTTGAACTTGATGTATCAATTTTCGTTCGTTACGAGAGCCCGATAATAAGAGTTTTTCTCTCGAAAAACATTTTTCCTAGCACGTTTAAATATTTTCTCTTTACTACTTAGGCAGTAAGGTGAGAAATAAAATACCTAACCTAGATGAATCAGGCAGTGATGACGGAAGGAGGAATATTCTCACTCATTCTATCAAGAACTAGAGATTTTCAATAAATAAATGAACAGTTAAAAACAATTATAAGCTTTGTTCACCAACAAATATGTCCTTGTGGATGCAACGAGAAGTGCACGGGTCGGTCCCTCGGAAAGGGGAGCATACGTTGTCTGCAAAGCGACCATGAAAGCGATGTTGACCCAGTGCCATAACGAGCAGCTAAGGAGAAGAGAAACTCGCGTTGTAGTTGCTGAGACACTCGGTCTTGAGACGGAGAGATCATGCATTGTTAAGGCAAGGGAGGCAAGAGTGTACGTCACCAGACTCAGGAGACAATGTAGAACTTTTACATGAATACCTGAGAAGTGCATTACGTGACAAAAAGAAGTGAACCTGTCAATTGAATGTATCAATGGCAAGAATTGGTACAAACGCAATCCTAACATCAATGTAAATATAACAGATGAAGAACGTTAGAGGTTTTGAAAAGATTTGGAAATTTTAGAACTCGGGAATTTTGGGGCCGTGAGAGGGAAAGAGAAGCTGCAGACGAGGCTGTGGAGGGGGCTGGTGAGGGGACCGGAGCGGGTGCCGGAGCGAGGGCCGGAGCGGAGGCCGGAGCGGGGGCCGGAGCGGGGGCCGGAGCGGTGGCCTAAGAAGGGGGCCGGAGAAGGGGGCCGGAGAAGGGGGCCCGAGAAGGGGGCCCGAGAAGGGGGCCCGAGAAGGGGGCCCGAGAAGGGGGCCCGAGAAGGGGGCCCGAGAAGGGGGCCCGAGAAGGGGGCCCGAGAAGGGGGCCGGAGAAGGGGCCCCGAGAAGGGGGGCCCGAGAAGGGGGGCCCGAGAAGGGGGGCCGGAGAAGGGGGGCCGGAGAAGGGGGGCCGGAGAAGGGGGCCCGAGAAGGGGTCCCGAGAAGGGGGCCTGAGAAGGGGGGGCCCGAGAAGGGGGGCCCGAGAAGGGGGGGCCCGCGAAGGGGGGGCCCGAGAAGGGGGCCGGAGAGGGGGCGGTGTGGGCGACGTCGAGGGAGGCGGCGAGGGCGCGTAAGGCGTGGGAGGCCAGGAGCGGGCCGCGGGTTGCGGCAAAGAGAGCGAAGAGGCGAAGGGGCGAAGGGGCGGCGCGGGAGGCGCGTGGCGCGAGCAGCGTGATGGATAGGCGCCGCATTGTTCAGCGGCAGCCGCTGAGGCGGACAGTGGCGCAACGCCTCTCCACGTATGGCGCCGCTCGAGCCCGGGCAGTGGGGCGACATCACTCATCCCTGTAGCCATGATTTATTACGAAAAGAAACATAAAACTTGGTACGAGTGTATCAACTCGTGAGAGAACAAACAATTAAGTATGTAATGTGTTGCTATTTTTTATTTTTTTAGAGGCCTATTTATTTTGGGAGAAACCAGCCAGATTTCGTAAGAAACGATTGCGTGACAATTAAGTAGTTATATTTAAAGTGAAATACTTATTTTAATATGCAATTAGTAGAATCTTAAAGAGTTTAGAAGATCGGCGAAACCTTGGGGAAGGTATTTGATATTATTCGGTGGTTGAAGCATACAGAACAAGATATCCGTGTAAACGGAGCAGGTAATGGTTTGCAGAATGATTAGCCATCCAAAACTTACAAAAAATAGTATATTTTTGTTTTGATGAAACCTTAAGTGTTTTATTTGTCATTACCTTAAAATTATGGTGAACTGTCAGCCACACTGGGTAAGTGGAAACCAGAGGTATCTGAATTATATTGGAAATACCGAGCGGGCGCCTACGGGAACATACACTGTTCCGGGACGGAAGCTTATTAGATACACCACAGATTTATTCTGATTCCAATGTCAAATGCATGTAATGAAAGTACATTACATGAAAGTGGTAGAAGTGTTGACAGGTGAAGCCCGTTGTCGAAACAAAATTTTACATCCAGAGTTAAAGTGTTAGTCTACACTAGAAACTACTAATACTAGAATATTGGGAGAATATTTGGTACACAGTTTCTATAGTGATACCTGAAGTAAAATGTAGAATAAAATGACCCGAATCATTGCTTGAAGTGAATAAGACGACTTTTTGGTGGATCACGTGTGTGAAATAGAAATTCACGTAATCCGTGTTAAGAATAGAAAAGAGTCTTTTAAGAATAAGAATAAGACTTTTTACCACGAAAGTTACAATTCACATGGAAATTTTCCACAAAAACTAAAAAGATAAACTTGTAACTTTTTAGGATATATTTATTAATAAGTGAACCTGAAAATACTTACTTGGAAATAAATTATATTCGAACATTTGCTTAGTAAGTTAGATTAAAAATAAGCGTCTAAAGTACAAATTATATGTGATAAAAAAAATGTAGTAAGAAACTACACCGTACGTTCATATCTATATTTGCACTCGGGTATCAACCAAAGATATCGACGCAGATGTTTTTGAAGAATTCTTCTGAAATTAGCAAGGTATTGTAGATATTTGATAGCCTAGGACCAGCATCCAGGGCAGTAGCGGTCTGATGGCTTGTCACCTGGCACATGCGCTGTATATCTACCTCAGTTCTGCGATGACTGAGATCGTAGACGGGAGTTGAAGTGCCGCAAACTTTCTTTCAATTTGGCACGCTTCTCTTAGAAATATTGTCTGTGGCCTAAACGTCCTTGGTTGATTCGTTGTTTCTCTGCCGCCAAAAGCTGAAAGACACGTCATTGACTCCGCTTTATCACGTGAGTTTAAGGTTGCGAGTTCACTGATAAATTTATGCGTTGCGTGGCAACGAGTCAACTCTTTGAGTAAAGATGTCATTGCAACAACACTTATACCTAGATTGATTAATTCGTGAAGCGCAGAGTGAAAATTGAAAGTATAGCTAAAAAGAAGATTATTTAATAAAACACAAAAGTTACGCATGAAATACTTACGTGTACTGTTTTGAAACTACTTAATTCAACTCCTTGTATATCATAACTCGTATTAAGCAAAGTGGATATGGTGATGGAAAATTATAGGACAAAATGAACAATTTTTCAAGTATGATAATTCTGCATTATTTTCTACAATGCGAATACTTCAACTTCTTTGGACAAATATATCGGTATTTTGTAATTATTATTGTTTCTACGGTTATCATTTTTTACCATTATTGATATTATTATTATTGTTGTTATTATCATCTCCATTTTAAAATAATTTAAATAGAAGTTGTGTTATTCTTAATTGTAATGTTTGTAAATTGTAGGTTGCATAAACCTTGTTCCAGAAATAATATATATGTATCTAAAACCAATGAAAACTTTATCTACCCCATGTTCACATTTTTCCTTACAAGTCGGTCGGCGCATTTGCCGCATGCCACCCAATGTGCTCCGTTTTCGCACCCGCGTCTCCCTCCACCCGCGCGCGCGAACAAATTCTCCGCAATCAATTCATCGTTATGACACGCGCAGCGCTCCAGGCAACCCCCCCTCTCTTCCCCCCCCCCCGGTTCATGCCGCACAGCAGTCGGCGAACAGCCCCTGCGAGGAAGAATGCGCTGCGATAAAAGTTGCAGATATAATATATTATACATATATAAAGTACTACGAAATAAAAACCCATTAATCTAAATTAATTTGCTGGTACCATCGGCGGTTACGTCGTGTTGTAGTGTGGCTGCGTCATTAATCAGATGCGATCAATCATTTTTATTACGAAGCTGCGCGGTGCTATGCGTAGTACACACGTTTGTTTTATAAAATATTTACACTGTTTTCCAAAATTTTTGGGATAATAGCGAGGCGTATGGTTGCTGCTTGGAGATAACGCTGTTAAATGCGTGTAACCGGTGGGTACACGCGTAATCACTGTCGGTGATCCTTAAAATAAATCGCGATGTTCGCTTGACTAGTACGCACTCGATACACATCGAGCGCTGGTGTGTTTGAGGTGGGCCCATTCATTTCGGGGACAATGAGGTAGGTTTTGACAAGCGTTGTGAAAAATACTTGTTGGCGATGTGATAGTTCGCAGAAGGGTATAATGTGTCTTCAATGAGACGAAATGCGATATAAACTGAAAATCAACTCATAAAGAATATTTGATGATTATCACCGGTACGTATTTCAATGTCTGTATGTATTTCCGAGTTAGCATTGAAAATGACATGAAAATTATCTTGATAAAAAGAGCAAAATATAGCGTCCATAGATGAATATTTGTAAGTTTATAACTACAGTAATATGTCAGAGATAAATATAAATGACGTGTCATTTATGAAGTATGAACAGAATATTTCTGTTGCTAAAATTGTTATTTATTTAATGAATTGGTTGCACTCATGACAGTAACTTTTGAGTTCAATATACATTTTGCAGGCACAAATTTTATAAATAATAAATATGCGTGTTTGAAGTATTGCAAATGTTATCAATATTGCCTGCGGAAAACAAAAAAATCCAATAACATGATGGTGCACATTGTTCAATCGCAATAATTAGCTTTGTATTTCATTTTTTTCTTTCACCAGTTTATTTAACTGGGACGAAATCAATGAACAGCAATATAAGTAGTTTCTTTAGATGGTGCAAATGAAAAAAAAATACCCACAAATGTGATAACATATGTCACCAGTGTGTTATAAATTTAGACCAGTCTGTGATAAATTCTCTAGTACGTTGACCAAAATTTTAAATAGATTTACTAAAAATAATGGAGAAACAAGTTGATTAATATTTTTAATTCCTACAGCAATAACTATTATTTAGATTGTTAATGAAGAATTAATACAATATTCATTTTATTAGGAATATATATAGTTCACCAACAAAAATATTAAATTATAAACGTATATCACGACATCTTCACAAAACTTCCCACTTTCAAAATCACTTTTCTACGCATGATTAATCTTTAGGAATGTTCTCTACACCTTCCTTATAAAACTTCACAACGTTACAAAGCTTTAAGTTTCCCAGCGCCGGCAACACAACGTGAGTGTACTTCCTTAACACGAGGTCGTAACGAGGAATTTATAGGTGCAAAAAGAAAAGACTGGACTCCTTTTTCTGCAAACCTTCGACGCAGCACCGGAGCAAGTGTTCCCTCCGCATCTGCGTCTTAATAACGACCCCGATAAACTGGCGCGGCCGGCGGAGGCGCGCGGGACTAGAACGTGCGCTCGGCGCTCGCCACTCGCGCTGGCTGCGATCGCTTTCCGCGCGGCTGCTCCTCCGATCTCTCTGCCGCCCTTTCGCGCATGCAGCACGTGCAGACGTCCCCAGGGCCGACAGAGAGGGTCAAACACCTGCGCACAAGTGGTTAAAGAGAGGCTCTTTCACCTTACGTGATTAAGTATTTTATTTCCGTAAATAGTTTCCCTTTTTCTCTTGTTTCCCCCTTTTGAAATTTGTATTCGACACTATGACAATAGACTCCTCATGTCAACTACTGTACACTAATAAAAGTTAATTCAACGATATGGAACATACATCGATACCACAAGACGGAGTGCATGAACACACGTCTTGTCTTAGAGACTCGTTTTGACGGTTGTTGCAATGTTTGGTAACGATTAATACGACACAAAATGCGAAAAATGCATAATTTAAATATGTTAATAGGTGCACCACAGTCAGTATTTATCGCCTGTCGCTAATAGCAGATTAGTTTCTAATATATTAAGAACTTTACAGAATCGCTGGAGATCAGTAACAGTGTATGAGATTAACAAAATCCTCTGTAAAAGAAAATGAACTAAAATTATAGTATTTTATTTAACTTTGAACCAATTACATTAACAATAATAATCTTAATCAACGTGGTTTGCAAAAAATTGATATTTTCCCTCTTTTACAAACATTGGACATGAAGGAAGTACGGAAACGCTGCGTAACTCGGTTGTAACACTGTTAACGGCTCAGCAGAAAATAAATTGTATTTATTATTCGTATAATTCATGTTTTGCTCCCATTCTCCTTTTACAATATTTTATTTATCTTCTTATAAAATATATCAGATGAAAATAAAAAAAATGAAAGAAAAAGAGGGTTGGGAAATGTAGTTACCCCATTGTAGTTTTAAGACTGCACACTTCTCCGGAGAAGCGTAAGAGTGGAAGTTTCGGTCAGTAAACTGTTGATCTAAAATGACCCCTAGACAGACAATATTAGTGTCAATATATTGAACATTACATTATATAATATTTTTATATTTTTAACTATTACATATGTTCATTTTTCACAATACTTCATGACTATTCCTTCATTTTGAAGAGCCATTTTCATTTTAAAAACATATTCACATCTCAATTAAACAAAAGAAAAAATTCATATCACTTTAAAATACAAAATTTTTTATTGTTTAAATCTTTCTATAACATTTTAATATATATTTTATATCTAAAAAGGACGTTTCGGGTAAAAATTAACAACCTGAAACAGAAACGTAGGTGGGTGAAGGATTAATTCAAGAAAAGAAATTATTACACTCATAAAAATTTATTAAGTGAATTAAGAATCAGTGAACCAAGTGATTTTCAAAACTTACTACTACTAGAGATACATTATTTGATGAACTGTTGACAATGGTAAGGTCTGAAATCTCTTTTCTATTTGTACTCGTAGCCATTTTAGTCGATGTTTACTCTAACACTGTGGATCTGCAACAGAATCAGTTTTTGCACAATATTAGCCACAGACGACACATTATGTTCCAGATTTCACAAAAAATCTCATTTTCATTTCTTCAATATAGAGCACAATCTTTCAATATGATCTTCAGACGGTCAATATAGTTTTATTTTATCCAGTATTGTACAGTATATTGACCTCAAAGGGCCGCTTAAGAGACGGGCGTACGTAATAAGGCTCGCACGGAAAATGCGTCTGCCCTCTGCGTTGTCATTGTGCATCACTTTCCTCTTCCTTGTCCTAACATCACCCCTTACACACACACATTAACACGCACTACACTACCACACATGCCGGGAGACCCGTCAGGAGCTGAGAGCTTGTCCCGTCTGGGTCGGTGTCCAACTTGTGGGAGACACCTGGTTGGATAAAACACCGCTGGCCGACGGTAGGTAGGCGCCGGATCTCGCCATGCAGCGGGGGAAATATCTCATTGAAAGTAATGGAATTTTCAAGTGTATCGCAAAAGAATCGAGTCATTTCTCAGCACCACTGTGTCCGTCTTCCCCTACAATGTGACGCTCTTTGACGCCGCTATGTTTATGTTCGTAATTTCTACCTTATTCCAGTAAGTCTTATTTTGAAGCCAACCGTAGGACTTGAGTGTAACTCGAGATTCCGACATCTCAAGAAAAATTCTAAATTTTATACTTGCTTCGTGGCGAGTGCTGACCACTTACTCGCTCGATTTATTGATGGAACTTGTGTTCTTTAACCCATCTTTCCTGGTCTATGCGTTTGTGCACTATTTTATGAAAGTGTAAAATATCTGCCAAGAGGGGACTAAGAGTATTTTCTGTGTATAAATCATACAAGCCTTGAATACTATCGGTTTCTTCTCTATTTGTTTTCTGTTTATTTAACTCTCTTCCGTACTCCAGAGACTACGAAATGATCTTTCAGGAGCAATGTTCTAGATGCCAGTTGACTTTAAGAATATTTGATGAAAAATGTTGACTTGCGAAGAGAGACTTGTGCAAACAAATGACTGGTTTTAAGACTTGATAATTTTGGATGTATAATTTTATTCAAAAAATTCTTTGTGAAGAAACTTAAACTTAGATCTGAATTTGGTATACAAATGTAATAAGTATTGTCATTAAATACAAATACGTAGAAAAACTATATTTTTATCCTATAAAGTCAGAAATTGAATAATGTTTTTTGTTTAATTGATTACCAGAAACATGCAACAATTTTTGCGGCTGAATTTTGAATGAATAATGTAAATTTTCTACTAGATATTACATTAACCTACTCTTGCGAAACTTGTACCACTCAGTTTGCAGTTCTACTTGCAGTCTTGTTCTATGCATCCTTCTTCCGACGCATATTGAAGCTTTGTTTTGTAATGGCGCTAGAAACACCTGTGGGTACCGAGATTCAAATTCTCATCCATCCCTGTGAGATTTGTGGTTGATATAGTGGGTTGGCGGCATATTTTCTCCGGGTTCTGTTTCCCCTTCCTCTAACTTTACCATCTGCACCATCTAATTACTCACCTCTTCTTTTTCACCATCAGCATAACGTTTTCATTACTTATGATGGCGAAGGATTGTCTCACAATTTGTCGAGTGCATCTTAATAAAAAACCAACAACGTTGTGCGTGTGGGTAACAACTCGCGACGTGCGCCTTCTCTTTCTGTTTCTGGGATCTTTTGATGATTTTACCCTTATTTAAGATTCCATGAAAAGAGAGGCTTGTCGTTTTAACTTTTAAAACGTTTTAATTTAAAAAAAATACGAATACTCTGGCTTCCGTAATAAATGTTGTATGATTCAAATGAAGAAATCCTGGAACACTTATATCCAACAATAGATTTCATTATTAAATTGTGATGGATTTATTCTATTTCTTAAATATAAGGTCATGAAAATGTAACTTAATTGATTTTCTACTGAATATGGTGGCGAAGATTAAGACGACGAAGGAGAAAAAGAAGGGGAAGAAAAAGAAGGCAGAGAAGAGGAAGAAGACAAAAGAGACATCAATGAAGATGAAGAAAACTGTGACGAATATTAAGAGAACAAAGGGAAAAAGATGAAGACGGTTGCGAAGATGATGATGAAGAGGACGATAAACAATGAAGAAGATGATGATGGCGATCGAGAAGAAGAAGATGATGATGGCGATCGAGATGATGATGATGACGATCGAGATGATCACGATGGAGATGATGACAGTGGAGAAAAAGAAGCTGACGATATAGAAGAAGAAGCAGCAAATGACGACGATGAAGAAGAAGACTACGGCAAAGGGGACTGCAGATCACCATAAAGTCGTTAACGCTCGGTTGCCTCTTTTGGAACAACCTGTACATCGCTGGCGCTCCACATTTCCAAGGAACAACTTTACGCAACAAAGGGCCCCCTTCCCCTTCCGTTAGTCCCACCCTCACTCTGCCGCCCGCCACCAGATCGCGGAAGGAGCGAGGCGGGTTGCGTCGCGCCTGGGGCGAATCGCAGTTGTTTACAGGCGGCGAAGCGAAAACAAGTGAGCACCAACGCGGTTTTCATGAGGAGCTTCGAAGAAACGCGAAACACGGAATAAAGACTTCGCTTTCGACTGAGGCACCCAGAAATGATTTCCCTTCCTCCTTATCCCCTCTTAGCGGCCTTCTGAGGAATGTTTTCGTCTTTTTGCGAGAAAGTGCTGCTTGAATGAGAAATAAATTGATTTACAAATTCTGTTTGAACACAGTGGCCCAGTTTGGCATGTCTCGCATTTTATATTCTATTGCAAACAATTAGTTTCAGTAATGCGTCATTTTGAATCGTTTTGTGGCTTTTTATATTCGATACTTAAGTTGTTATCCTGTTTCAAAGCCCATAATTTATAATATCAATGAAAACGAAATAGTGAGTTAAGAAGTACTAAATATTGAATGTGCGCAGTATTTTAATGAATCTACTGAATTACTATCAATTAATTTCTAGGCAATCCGCAATAAAACCAATACTTTCAATTATAACTAAATGACATTTTTAGAGTAATTGAAAACAAAACAAAGCTGTACTTCTATTGATTGAAATGAATGATAATTTAGTTAATGGTTTAGGGGAATGTGAAATAAAAAATAATTATCAATGTTCATTTGTCTATGTTAAAATAACAATTAACTGTTTAATTAACGGAAAATGCCGCAGAATTACACTGCAATAAAAATAGAGATTCGTTTCTGTTGATGTAAATTAATAGTAGCCGCCAATAGACATTTATTAAGGTAACTTATAGTGCTTTTCAAAACTCGTCAGAAAGCCACGAGAATTTATTTCTACAATTATGTACTATAATGAGTTTACTTTTACATTGATAGCAAAATATAAAATCGCGTCTCACAACATCGCTGTCAACAAACATTTGCCTAACATTATTGAATTCGTTCTGTATTCGTCTCAGGGTCTCTATTGTTTTTTTTTAAATATTTGTAGATAGTAACAAACAATTAGAGAAAACATTTGTATAAACTTTATAATTGTAAGATGATATTCAATGATTTCGAAAATCGCGCAAACCTGGAGATACAAGAGTACAAGAGATATGTTAACACACAAATGAAGAAATTGACAACATGAAGAAAACGTTAATCTCACCACTTGGTTTTGTGAAAAATTGCAGAATACATATTTTAAAAATTCTTTGCTGTTTACGTTCCCGTAATATGATTGGTGATACTAAGTGCAAGAAACATTGCGGCTTCGCAGCCCTCGAAATAATCTTGAATATTCTTTCTAAGCGGAGATATAACACTTTTAAATTTCGAAGACAAACCGGTAGAACGTAGGAATTAATACGAGTGCGTTTCGGCAACGAGTTTATGTGTAACTGGGGAATACTTAATATGAGTGTATTTTTCATATTTTATTATATTAACGAGAATATAACTTAATGTTCTCAATGTTAAAAAGTTCAATGAAACGTAAGGTGTGCAGAGCAAGGAGATAATAAATTTTGAAATACTCTTGAATGAAACTACCCTGAAGCCCTCAAGATTTGGCACCCAAAGCCTTGCACAGCTGGCAAAATTCCACCACTCACAGGACCCATATCTGTGAACAGCTCGACAGAACTTGCGGTCATCACATTGCATTTGCGGTTAATCTCATGTGGTAGTAAAACCGTTAACGTCACGAACCCGTTCCCAACGCAGATGGCGACATCAGAGCACTGAGTTAGGGAAGAGGGTGTGGAGGCAGAGAATGGAACAGGTGATGCGAGTGAGAAAAACTCGTTGATGGGATGCGGTGGGGAGAATTGAGAGAGGAGAAGGGTTGAGGCTAGGGGCTGGGACCAGAGAAGGGGCCTGTTGTTGCAACAAAGTGAGATAGTAGCAAGGAAAACAGTAGGGAACTAGAGCGTGGGCACCAGTAAAGGCAGATCAGGGAATCAACGGCTGTCTATAATCGGGAGGTGCGAGAGTTCGAGTCCCAACAATGGCAGGATTTTCGACACTAGCTAGACTGTGGGGTGATTTCTCCGATCAACAGCAGGCGAATGCCGGAGTAGTGCCCTGACAAACGGACCACGGACCGCGCGCTATCTTACCTTCCTCTTCCTTTCCCTATCCTCACACCTTCCTCACACTTGAATGCATTACACCACCGCACATATCGGGACGCCATTGGCCTGGTTTCGACCGGATGAAAGGTTGTGAAGGGGTTAAGCGGAAGGGGGGGTGATGAGGGTGGGAATTTACGTGGAGGTGGCGAAGCCTTCGCGAGCGCGGAGGTCAGCGGAGGGGGGCGGGGCGGTGAGGGCGGCGTCGTTGTCCAGCGCTAACCGCCGCGCGTCGGAGCGCGTCCCTCGGGGGCCGGGGATCGATGCCCGGCGCCGCTCCACCGCAGCCCAATATCGGGCTCTCAGGCGCCGCGTTAGAGAGGTCGAGCGGTGCGACCCCACCACCACCCCCGACAGCCCCGCGCGACCGCTGCTGTTTGGCGCACAGCACAGGGCTTCTGGCGAAGAGCGCATTTACTTCGTAGGAATTAGGGCGACGGTTGTAAATATGCATGCACTCGTTACTCATCAATCAAAACGGATTTGACACATCTGATTAAACAAAAATACAGAGATTAGTAAATCAACGAGTATATATGGTCTATTCAGAAAAAGTTGAGCAATTGGCTTATTCACCTGGGTCAAATACTTTTTTTTGTTCTTTAACACATTCATACACACACACATAGATATAGATACGTATGAATCAAAGTAATTGTGACGCTGACGAGTTGTATATGTATACTTACCGTTCATTACATACATACACAGCTCGTCAGCGTCACGTTTGGTTCTTTTTTAATAATTTTCTCACGTTTCTATGAATAAGTGTAACCAGACATTATAACGTCTATCATTAGAGGATGAATGTAACAGGCAATAGACTGATAACTTAATATTGTTACATCACCTATATTAATTAATTTCACCAGAAATAGGGAATACCTCAATTCACATCAAGTCTTAACAAGAAAATTCTGAAGTCAACAAATTTTTGTTGGATTTTGTTGGAGAATATCACTCTCAAGCTCCTCACTAACGGGTCCAAGAACTCAGCCCATTCCTGCAGAAATGTAGCTCTACTCGAACGCTGTACTATCCGTCTAATACTTGATATTCAGTCATCATACGTCGTCCTTCGATACTCCGCAATGAAGTGTCTTTATTTCCCAAATGCACCCCACGCTTTGTATTTACAAATATAATTCACAATACAGGAAATAATTGTAGATTATCAGAGTAAAAACAAATAAAGTTACAGTACAATAAGAAAGAAATTATAATGGAAAATAAATCTGAATAAAATGTATGAGAAGAACATTTTCAGCTCAAATTTCAGTTCGTAACAACGTTCAGTATCAATGGGATTTCCATACGTATTTACGATTTGTCTGAGCTTCTGGTGCTCGACCCACCACGTATACCGCGCTTTTCCCGTTCTATCTTCAGAATGTAGATCAAGTTAAGTTTGATTATGGTTCACAAACTCCACGTGAAAAGTGATTGAAATTGGGAAGAAATATATTCGAGTAAAACTATTCAAAGAAAATGGTTTGAAGAGGTTTTCAGAGAGGTGTTTATGTAAGTAGACAGGAGTCTCAGTAGACTGGAGTCTAAGCTATGATTGGTCTACATCCCGCCTACCACCGCAGAGTGAGACAGTATAAACGAAAATAGTAGCAATTAATGTAGTGTAACCATGTACTTCATACAATCACAAGTCGGGATCTGATTCACAAACTACTAAGACTAACACAAAACTCCTTTAGTGCATCGACATCGATTGGCCACAGTGTTTTCTTTTACATTGAAAATGATGGTCATCTTCTAAAGGGATTCACTTGTGGCTTGTTACAATCATCATATGGAAAATATGTAGTGAAAAATTACTGTAGTGTGAACGTAAAATTCTTGTCGTATCCGTACACAAAGAAGCTGTGATCTAAAAACGAATTCCGAGAAAATTCTTTTCAGCTAACGGACAGCTGCAAACTTTCACGATCGTAAACTACTGAGTACCATGTGGCCTTCACCACACGTGCCTCCGCGTCTTGGCACGTTCCTGACGCAACCACTCGGCACATCACATACAGTAGCGCAGATGTGGAACATAAAAAATACATAGTTGTGGTATAAAAGTGGAAAGAAACAAAATCTCAGTTTTTCTTCATAATTATGTTCATTGTGACTTTGTTTTATTGACAAATTTTAAAAGAAATTCTGCCGTGTTAGTACTAGAAATTGTTACTTGAGTTTACTAACCAAGTAAAAAGTTATAATTAAAAAATAATAATTTATTTATAGGAAAACTGAGGACTGAAAGGTTGACAGGAATATATGGAAATATTGATAGGAAAACTGAAGTTAGACAATAATGAATCAGAAACGAACCAGCAAAGACGGGGTAAAAATGATAGATTCGACAATTTCTACAATGTATTACTGTAAGTATATCGTACTTATGTTATACTCTTAACCCATTAACATCACATTTAATTTTCTGCGCTCAGCACTCGCCTATTGTCGTCGCGTTCGTGAGCGCAAAGCAGTTGCTGAAGATGTTTAGTAGTTTGTATTTGCTTCTTTTATATCTTTTAAATTGTTATCCTTCTAAACTCTACTGTTGGTGTATTATTTATTTGCTAAATTCATTAACAATTGCAGTATCTTCATATCATATACTATTACTACCAACAAATTTCCTCAATCGTAAAAAGAATAATAAATCTTAGTCTTAAAGAATAATCTCAGAAAATGTAGTAATGTACGTTATATTACACAATTGTACAAACACCCGACAATTTTACAGGCAAGATAAATCAAAGATATCAAAGAACCATTCATTGCTGAAATATGAATAAAGTTACCAACAAATGTTTGTTAAGGACGGTTGTAGACCATACATTTTCAATCAAGCGTAGTAGACAACGTATTTGTATCGGCTAACGAACTTCGGATTTAAAGTCATAATTTCGCTGACAAAATTACACCTTTCGCTTTCTTCTCTCGTATCTGGCAAAAAAAAAGAGTTAAACAAAACACGCGCCGATAGTGAAGGATTGAAGTATTTGTATGTTCTTAGGATTCGTGGGATTTGAAAGAATGACGCAATGCAACAGAAAATCAATATTCTTAAATCACATTCCTCATTTACGGGACTGGGGAATTCATTGTTCTTCCTCCACTATTAGTACTTCTGGAAACAGTAGATCTCTTGACACATAATTAAGGTATATTATTCATCGCGGTATTGTCTCGCATTTGCTCGGAAGTGAACAACGAATGAATATATAATTACGAGGCTAAACAACAGAGATTTATTTGAGCAGAAGTGTAGAAAAAGGAACGTGATACGTGAAAAAATGTAATAACTATCACTATTACCAACAAAAAATTAATATATTCACCGTTTTGGTTCAGAAATACAAAATATATTCATGCGTCAGTTTCAGTAACTTTCAGTAACATTCGTGATAAATTTGAATGAAAAGCAAAGAACGAGTTTTGTCCTGACTGCGTAACAAATGCATTTACAGGGAAATGAAAGACTGGTCTAATATAAGAACTTTCTTTGCTTTATTTTATTCTATTACACTAGGGAACACGAGTTTTACCTCCAGAAAGGTAAAACTCGTGTTCCCTAGTATAATAGAATAAAATAAAGCAGAAAGGTAGAGTGCATCAAATACTTTATTTTATACGTAAATTATGAATATCATAATAAAAACGTCGTGTCTCATCACAATTTCTAAATATTTCGTAATTTTTATAGCGTATCATACCGTATTTTGCTGTTAATTCAAATACATTTAAAATACATCTGTAGGATATGTAGAATCAATAGGTATAAAAATGATTAAAAATAAAATACTTGTTTAGTTAGTTGTTTTGTGTTGTTAGGCTTTTGTGTTTTTTTTATCTTCTGTATTCCAATACAGACACCTTTAATCTCGCGTCTAATATTCGCTCTGAATTACGATGATCATGAATTATGATGACAATGAATTACAATGACAATGAATTACGATGACAATGAATTACGATAATGAATTAACGATGACAATGAATTACGATAATGAATTACGATGATCATGTGCACTCTCATATTTCCTACTGCGCATCTGTCACTGAATGAAATTATTTTAACCCCTTACCTTATCGGAGCCCTACGTTACCTTAAGTGGAGAAGTATTCAACTGTTGGCTTGGTATATTCTTAGTCAGTCGCTGTCATGCGGAACTATTCCCACAGTGCGCATGAAGTTCGTGTCTGGTTTGCGTGTGCCTCAAATACATTACAGTTCTAAGGGTTTTATAAAGTGGAATTCGCCACATGAGCTGTTGAATTGAGATGTTTTCATAAAATGCACATCGTCATATCACTGTGAGAGTGCGCAAATCAACCCTGTTACATTTGTGAAAGATTTACACCCAAACTTCAAAGCGAAAAAAAAGTGGAAATTACAAAACTTGCGTGTTCTTCATACATTACTCGTAGCTGTTGTGTTTGTGATCAGGACAAACCATGGTCTGCTCACCTACGGTGTGTCACATGTACAACGAACTTTAGGTTGTGGTTGTAGAGAAAACTGAAATCATTGTGATTCGCTCTACCAATATTGTAGAGAATACCAACAAACCATTTTAATGTCTGTATATTATTGTACTAATATGAGTATTACATTTTTAACTTGTTCTTACCTCATATAAAGCATGTTCATAAAATTGTGTAGTAATATAACCTGAGTGACTATGTGAAAAGTAGTATAGGACTTTGAATATTTTAAAAATTAAATATGTTTATATCTTTTGAACCTCGCGTGATAGAAACTTTTTATGAAGACATTCAAAATCAGCGTGATTGTTTTGTATGAAATCACCTACTTTAATCGTGGAGGTATGCTTTTTTTTGTTCCCTAGTGTTATCTATCCCGCTCATGTCACCCCTTCTCTGAGATTTTCCTTGAACTACCCACGCGCCAGGACCTCAGCGTTTGAATTCCGTCTCAGAACGCCTCACCACCACGTCGCGTTGAGAAACGTATGCGCACTAGAAAGTGCAGTGTTCGTTGAGGACATTTTAAAGATGTGTCGTATTCTATTGATTAGTTAGGATTGTTAGGATTTGACCAAACTTAAATGGTCACCATATACAGTCGCATGTGGTAATTTTCAAATTCCATTCAGTACTTTTAAATTGTACGATTCAAATACCCCGCCTCTACTATTAACACTGTACTATAAATTTTTGTACATAAAAATCTATATGAAAAAAACAACAACAGATGAAATCCCAAAATATCGTGTTGTCCAACCTCTACTAGTAACTGTTCCACGCCCTCACGAATGCCGCATCTTCTAGGCGTAGCAGTAAAAGTGCACCAAAAAGGAGCGTATTCGTAGAAGCGAGAGTAAATAGATTTTACAAGTGATGTATTGAAATGATTCGTTGTTTTTAAGATTCGTTGGGAATAAAATGGTAACAAAGCCGCCAAATATTATTATTCACATATATGATTCAGAAACCGTGCTATTGGAGGATTCAATGTTCCCACCCCTACTATGAACTGTTCCGTAGCTGTTACCGCCACTTGGAATGTTTCTTTCAGCTGCCCATACGCCAGATCCACAGCAGAGAATTATGTCTTACAAATTCTTTTCCAAGGAGGACGGAAAGGGGGTAATTTAGATTACGTAACATAACTTATTTAGAATATCAGAAAGCTACATACTCTTAGGAGCGGTAATAAACACATTTTACAAGTGCATTATTCACATTATTCGTTTGGGGTAATTGGATTTGTTGGGTTGTGAAGGATTACAAACCAAATGAAGATCTGGATTCTCAAAAATCTCTGACCGCATTCGTAGATTTGGGGATTCAGAAGTCTCACTAGAAAATTACACTTCCATACAAACTAAAATCTGTTATTCACATCTTTCAGTATTCAAATCTGTTTTTCATTCAATGATGCTATGGGTTGCCTCGTGAATGCATTACATGAAGATTTATACGGAAACAGGCAAAATACCCAATGATAAAGTTTGACGTGCTCCATCTCTACTATTTCCTTCTAACAAGCCCTGCGCAAAACGCTATTTTTGTGCTTGTTTTACGTGTGCGAAGCAAATAATTTTTTCACGGTGTATAAAACATTGCGAAGAGCTTGCGAAACATCTGTAACGATTCGCAATTGTCTTTCGTCTTGTCGACGTCTTTGTTTATTATTTACAAAGAATAGTGTTACGACACTGACTGAAAGTCATTTACTCTTGTACATGTAAGGTGTACCTGGTTATTTCATATTTAATTTACATTATTTTACTTGCATTGTGTTTCGCATTAGCATTCCCAACACGGGCGCGAGGTGATTCCTGCACTCATCTCTTCGTCAAACTCGCCTCGTTCGCAAATCACCTGCTTCGCGTACTTGTTACGTAAACTACTATTTGCGCATCCGCCGACGTCACTTGGCGCTTTTCTCTCGCGCCGGAGCCTCGGGGGCGAATCGCCTTCCGCCCGCCTCGAGTCCGCGGCGCGGCGGTAACTCGCCGGATCGAATTCGCCCCTCGCGGCGGCGCCTCTCCGGTTTCTTTGCCGGAAGCACGTGACCTCTCCCCCCTTCGGACTGTCGACACTCGCGCCGCGGACGCTCTGCCGCGCAGTGGGGTGGACACGACACGAGGGAGTCACACAGCCAGCTGGGATTGCCTCGCATTGTTCGTTTTTCTACAGCGACTATGTCCGGGAGGTTTCTAATCGTGACAGTGACGGATTTTTTACACTAGCTGCATAGATATAATTCAGAAGTTGCCTGGAGGAGAATTCTATCTGTCGGCTGCTCTGATCTGTAGTTTTCCATGTTTTTTTCCGATTAATACCAGAGGAGTGCCGGAGCAGTATCCTAACAAACGGGTTACGAGAATTAGACACACAAAGTACTAAAAGACGTTTATTTAGAAAACCACTTGCGTTTTTCGGAAAATCGGAAAATTGTTTTTTTGAATAATGAAAAATGTAATGTATATATGTATATTCACTGTGACAGCGTGTTTAGTGATTATTTTTTTAAAACAAAATATATTACACGACCAAATCGATAATATATTTATTAGTATGGTAAGTTATAATGAAGCTATTGTTGTAATACAGTAAATTAGTTATTTGTTTCACATGAATGCGTGTTCTAGACATCTATAAACTAACTCTAAAAAAAATCCAAATCTCAGACGGAGGGCTCAGCCATGAGACCAAATCCTGGATATTGTAGAATCATAACAAAAAATAATTTCAATTACAAGAATACAATTAAGAATAATTTACCATTATTATGGTTTTGGCAATTGGCCGCACTTTATCCATGGAAGTTCATTTAGTTAGTTGGTCTTTACATCTGTGTTTTTCTACTATTCTACATACGCATTTTCTCAAACGCTTTTTAATGTATTTCTGAATAATCCAGTTGAATTATCCTGGAAATTATTAGGGAATACGCTAGTGCTGGTAGCGTTTCGGGCAGAAGATTTTTCCACAAGCTCTCGTCCAACCGGCTCTGTCGTAGAACGCCCGGCCGTGCTTTCCTGGCACTCCCCCACCTCCTGCACGCGTCGGCGCTCGGATGGCCTAAGTCCTTCACCCTCAGGACCCCTCTCAACCGGGATTCGCGCTGGTCGTTGGCGCCGCGTAGCGCCTCTTGCACGAACAATTGCGATTGCGTCCGTGCAGAGCCCGCCAGGGGAGCTAAACGCTTTCCCGGAACTTGTATGACTTCTGTGGCCTTCAGGCCGGTAATGAGAATGCTTCCTCGTAACTGCTTGCCTTTTGTTGGAAACTTCTGCTGCAACACATTTGCTGTTTGCGTCATTTTCAAGAACATTTATGCGGTGTTAAGTTTGTGTATTTGCTAAATGCTTTCGCACAGTTGTTTAAGAAACTAGTGTTGCTACAGAATGGGACAGACTTTCCCACATTAGTTTTATATTTCCTGTGGTCAAGGCTAACTATTTGAACGTCTTGCCCCATACTCTTGCCAGCTGCTATCTATCGCCGCCCAAAATATATTTTTTTGAATCTTCTTAATTTTTCGGCTTCATAATAGTAGAACGGAAATATTATTTTAAAAATATTAAAGAATAGTAAAATCTTGTCCTATATAACAATTTTCTTTGAAAAAATTTAGAAGTTTTCAAGAATATGGCGCTTACGTGCAATTGTAAATTCGAAATTGCAAGCTCTTTTTAATAGGCAATTTTTGAGTTTTCAAAAAACCTCATTGAAAGAAATTTGATATTAACTCTAACCCACATAAACAATAGTGTTTACAAATTGTAGGAAATGTGCATATCAATGGCGTGAGGGATGTTTCAAAAAATTTACATTTGTGCAATGTTTTACATTTGTGCAATGTTACAATGTGCAATGTGTTCTTTAAACTTTTGGTAGAGATAAAGCTAAATGTACTCTATGAGAGGACATAACCGTCATATTGCTCTATTCTCTTGTTTTTTCACAATTAACAAAAGTGTAACTTTTTTTTACTTGTGTCACGTCGTTAATATTTACATTAGCGGCGCTTTATTACCATATACATTATTATATTTATGAGCATATGTGCTTTAAATAATTTCATATACAATTTCTCAAACACTCAAGCGTTTCTTTTCAAAACTGGTACAAATTTACGCATTTTCAGAAATGTTATACATTTTCTCATAAATCGCTCCAAATTTTTTCTTCAACCTTTTCGAACGGATAGTGATTATTGCACTCTTTGATATGATAGAAAGTTCATTTTGGGGTATTTTTTTGTTTTTTCAGAAATTACACAAATGTAATTTTGTGAAAGATTTCCCACAACGTGAATATGCACATTTCCAGCGATTTGTAAATAGTATTGTATTTGTGAGTTAATGTGCTTCAAATGACTTCAAATGACGAATTTGAAAACTCCAAAATGTTCCTTGAAAACGAGCTTCAAATTTAGAATTTACAGTAACGCTTAAACGCGTTTTTCTTAAAACGGCTCCAAATTTTTAAAAAATTCCATTAGGGCGCGGTTTGCTGTTCTTTAATATTCTTAAAATAATATATCCGTTTATCTATTACAAAGCCGAAAAATGAAGAAAGTTTTTTTTAAAAAATGTGTTTTGGGCAGTAGTGATAGATAGCATCTGGCAAGACTATGTGGCAAGTCCAAATAGCAAGCCGAGACCAAAGAAAAGGAAATTGAAAAAAATCTGAGGAAATCTGTGCCATTCTGTGACATATCTTAAACTACTAGTTTATGCGAGTAAATATGAGCAAACGTCTCCCTATAAACTCTGTCACTAAGCTTTTTATCGAAACCTATTAACCAATAGAAGTTGTGATGAATAGAGATTTCGAGTATCCTGCATGTCGCACTATGAAATTTATTCCTCCAAATTTAGTTCCCGTAATATAATTAGTTCAGAATATATAGTAGGACAAGTTTAAATTTAACCCAGTGATTATATTCACTTAAACAATATATCTCTCTAACCAACATTTGGAGCCGTATACTCTGATGAATACTAACGCCTCCATGCTTATTTCCTCTCACTACTATTCAGCGCCTGGCACCACACCCTCTGCTATTTGTGGATCGCTTTTCTTTCTTTCTGGACTCCTTCACACCCTCTCGGCCTCCAAACAAACAGCCTATTCCTCCGCTTCCTGTGAATTCTCACACTCATGCCCACGTACGTTGCACGCAGGCAACAGGCGCCCTTTGAAATGTAGTGTGTTACGCGAACGAGAAAGATTATGAGGATGAATAAGATAATGGTGAGGATGATGCAAGAACTCTTTTTATTTTGATCAAAGTAAATTTACAATATATTTTACATTAAAATAATGAGTAAATATGATAATATGACAGTGACAATTTGTGAGTGAAAGTATCTCAGTAGTATATTTCCCTGTCTTCTTACATATAGAACAAAAAGACGTTTTACTACTTTTGGTTAGAAGTTTAAAGTTGGGGAATATATGAGACTATATATACAGTGATTAATTTAAAAGTATTGAATGGGGTTTTAAGGATTGAAGTCTCTGTAATCGGTTGATATCTTCACCATTATCTAATTGGTTAATGGCTAAAGAATTTGAGTGGTTTTGCAGACGTTGATGGTGGCTCTAGTTGCTTGCTTTTATTTTTTCAAACAAGGTCGGTACTTTTATGTCTTTGTGTAGCATTGTATTTGAGATACACCATGATGCGGCAATAATCATCCTCACTATTTGTGTTTCAAATCTCTGTAAAATGGAGAAATTTGACCTGCTTACAGTGCCCCAAAATTTCGATGCCTTAGGATCATATATGGATTGATAAGAGAAAAGATGAGGCTAATCAATGCTACCAAAGCTGCCACTGCCACGTCTCTGACCTTGTAGTCCTAGGGTTCGAGCCCACAGTGGCGAATTTTCGTCACTAGCTGGATAGCTAGATCGAATTCTGATCTGCCTGAAAGAGAAATCTACCGCCCGGCTGTAGTGATTGTTTTCCGTGGTTCAACCGCGAATGCTGGAGCAGAACCCCAAAAAGGGGCCACGGACCATGCTCGATTTCTCCTTGTCTTATCCTCACTCCTTATTTATTACATCCACATACACTGATAAGCGATGCACTAGCACACCTATCGGAGGACTAGTGGAGAGATTAAATCTCCCATCTGTCATTGGCGCACTGGCGCTGCTACCTCAAATGGGAACCCTCGCAAGTCGGTGCCAGATGTCCAGTTACAGCGAGAGAGGTACACGCTCCCTTGTGCCTAGTTGAGATGCCCGGAAACATTAATTACTTACTCACGAGGGTGAGCAAGCGAAATAAGATTCTTTTTATTAATAATTATTAACACTTTATTGGCATTCTTACCCACAATCTATCCAGATCCTTCACCTCACCGCTTCCTGTTCTTTTGCTTCCCGCTTTGCCCTATCCTACCCCTCCCGTTCTTCTACTGCTCGTTCGTCCAAGTCGTTCCCTGCCCCCATTCCGCCACACTTCGACCAGCTGATCCACCTCTCCGCTTCCCATTCTTCCTATCCCCGATTCACCTACTTCCACCCCGCCTCGTCCTTTCCTACCTCGCCCCAACTCTCCTTTCCAGCTCTGCACCTCCATCAACCTCTTTCCCGCCACGCTTCTTCCAGCTCCTCCGTCCCGCTTCTTCCCGTCCTCCCGCCCCCTAATTCTCCAACCCCATATCGCCCTGTCCTACCCCTTCCCGCCCCACCTCCCATCTCGCCGGCGTCGCGCGTCGCGCAAATGGATTCCGACGATCGGGAGCGCGCGCGGGCGCGGGCGGCCAAGTGGATTTGCTGCGCGCGCAGGCTGGAGAGCGGCTCCGTCGGGAGGCGCCCGGCCCACGCCCGATGCGGCGCCCGTGTTTCCGCCGTGACGTCTCATCAACGCCCCGGAGATGAGCGTGGGCGGCGCGGCGCGGCGCCGGCGACTGTTCCACGCGGCCAGCGGCGACGGATGTGTGACAAGGAGCGCATCCAACTGCACGTGTCTCGTTACACCTCCGGGTGCCGCGCGCCGTTTCGTGAGGCTAGTCATCGCGTTTTCAACGTCTCCTTTCGCCCATGAATTCTTGTCGGCGCCGGATCCACCTGGGGAAGATCACCGCCCACTCACGAGGAAAAACATGCGCTACACTTACGGGTCTAACGACCTCAGTAGTTGTGATCACTAACAACCAACCAACTCGATTAATTCTACTGTCTCTGGTTGGTGAGTTCGAGATTTCGAGTCTTAATAGTGGTGGATAATTTGGTACTAGATAGCTAAGTCGAATTCAGACGCGGTCTGGAGGAGAATTCTACGCTGTCTACTCTGGGATCTTCGAGGTTCACACCGCGTTACTGTCTGGGACCCACATCCTATCTGGAAGCCACAATGCTAAAGCATGGGCGAAGATAAGCGAACGAACGGGGGATATTGGGGCTTTAAGTGGCTACATCACAATGATGTTGGTCAATCAATGAGGTCGGATAATACCCTCGGTTATGTTGTTTTCGTTCTTGACGCTTGAAACGAAATGCTTACCAAATATCGCCCCAGTTTGTCGCACTAATAATGTTGGTAATATTTCTCACTGGTCTCAGGTTCCATTCATGGCACGTTCAAGTTGGCTGGACGAGCAGTATATGACGATTGTGGCACATTACTAATTTATTCATTTGAATAATATTATAACACTCCTGCACAATTCGACTGTAATCGAAAAAGATAAACTATCTTCACTGTGACTGATTTCGCACAACGGTGATTTCATCAATTTATTTCGAGCCAGCGAAAGTGATATACTTTTATATATCGCCATACTTCGAAATAAGTGAATATATATGTTGTGTGCATATGTTGCGTTGATGTTGTGAGAATGCTTTGAAGAAAAAGAAGCATCGTAAATATTGATGAATAGGTATTTCCGAAACATTTAAATTCGATTTATTTCATTACTAGCATCTAGCGACTCTTCGACCTCCTTGCCATCATTTTGTGAATCACCAACGCTTAGGGAAGGAACGGTCACTGTCTTGACAATGAAACTATTTATATATTTTGTCTGTCTGTCCTTCTGTCTGTCGAGTTCGGAGTTTATGCATTTACACGCAGACTATGCGATACCACTTCCATTTGAACTAAATCGAGGACGATAGCAAACGAGCGTACATAAAGAAAGTGATCCGTCATCCGATATACGAAACAGTCTGCTGCGTTGCTAGCGTTCACAATGAAAATGTTGTGAAATATAACGTGGGGAAGATGATCTTTGGAAGTAGTACTACGATCTCGAGGGAATATAAAATTAATGTGGAGAATGATATTAGGAACTTGGAAATGACGAGAGGTTAGGGGGAGAAAGATGATAATGAGATGATGCCGAGGAAGAAGCTAATGAACACGAGAAAAATTAGAAGGAGAGTAAAATAGATCATGAGGAAAATGATAAGGCGGAATATGACGGAGAAGAAGAAAATTCCATTTTTATAATATATTTCTTTCCTGCAATATAGCATTTTGTCACCTGTATTTCAAATCTCAAATCTATTATTTAGGGGCGGATCCAGAGTCAAATTTTGGGTGGGAAACTTAAAAATTCTTTGGTCGAATGTGTCATATTACAGATATTGTAAAATGTCCAGCTACACGCAGCACGTACTGCGATAAGATTTTATTCGTTGAAATGTTTGAAAGTTTCGTGACAAGTTAAAATTACTAGTTACTGAAATATTTTAGGAGGGGGATTTCCTTTATTTTCCTCCTCGTGTATTCGCGCCTTCATTATTGGACAATAGTCCCTGGGTTTGTGTACGTCACGCGAGTATCCACGTAAACGCACACACTGCATAGCCCTAGTCTCATTGGAATGGCGGCGGCGGGGAGGGCGGGAGCGAGTCATGAAGGAAATGAGCTGTCAGCTGCCAGAGCGTTTTGTTCCACCCACAGCGTTTGCAATGATGTTGAGGAAGGTGACACGAGAGAAGATGTCATTAGAACAGGGAATGCGATCTCGAGGAGAAATGAAAAGGAGAGCGATAATTATGAGGGGATATAATAATAATAATAATAATAATAATATAGTAATAATAATAATATAATAGTAATAATAATAATATAATAGTAATAATAATAATAATAATATAATAGTAATAATAATAATAATATAATAGTAATAATAATAATAATAATAATGATGATGATGATGATGATAAAGAGATGAAAACTGACAATGAGAAGCGACATGATAATGAAGAGGAATAAGAAGAGAAGGATTATGTGGCGCAAGAGTATAATGATGTGGAAATCATAATTAAAGAGGAAGGAAAAAATAATGAAGAAGAGGTTGTAAATTAATAGCAACGAGAAATAATATGGTAAAAACAAAGAATCATGAGATGGAAGAAGATTTTGCTCAATAAAAAAAATTTGTAATATACATATTTACCTGAGATACGGTACCATACCTCACCCACACCAACCCATTAATTGACTAATGTGTGTGTTTCCCTGATTCTGGTTAAATCCCACTTCTACGTACTCGGCGCATCTCTAAACCCATCGGAACTGCACCAGTGGCGGCGGGGGCGGGGGCGGAGGGACGTCATGAAGGAAATGAGCCGTCGCCCGCCAGAATGCTCTGCCTACAGCCGCCGCCGTGACAATGGATCGCTTCGCGGCCCCGCGACGGCCCAATCAACACGCGGCATGCGCGATGGTGGCGCCGTGTATCGCCAGCCGAACGCGTGATGGTTGAGGATAAGCGCGGGCTTACTGTGACTCATGGCCTATTATCAGCTATCGCCAAACTAATAAATTAGAGTTAAACCGCGCTCGCTTCCGATCATCTGCACAATGCCGTTCGCGCGGCCACATCTCCCTCAACTCCCACCGCTGGGGAGGGGGGAGGGGGGAATGGGGGGCGGGGACCAGTATCGCTGCGTGGTGACGGCCCTGGGGATTCGTTATTGAATTAGCTCCTTACAAATAATACTAAAAACGCGCTGCTTTGCTGTTGAATTTATAGAACCGATGTGCAAAAGCTCTGTCGAGGGGCCTGTTGGCACGCGAATGTACTGCAATAATTTTCTGTGTGATTTATGCTTTTATTTTTTATGTTGCGGCAAGAGTCGGGCGCAAAGTAGCGATATACAGCTTGTAATTTGAAAAGCAGCTCAAATGCTGAGAACAATATGGTACGTAATCGAATGAAATAATATACATCATTCCAAAAGTAACAAATTTGGTGTGGGCTTTGAGGACAATTTACAGTGAGTAACGTTTGTATAGAGCTGAGCCAACGTGGTTCTTTATAGTCCTATATATTCTACGGGACGGTATGCGTAGCTGAGGCTGAAAATATAAGATTAAATAGTCTCTCTAATTAATCATCAACTCGTTCCTTTGAATTTTGTTATTCGTGATCGAAATGACAGTTGCTTGACGTCTTTCTTTTCAATTTTTTGCTTTCGATTAGCTTTGCATATCAATGAACAAACTTTGATTCCGGGTGGACGTAACTCTCTATTTTCAGTGTTGAAGTAACAGTTACGTAAGTTGTTTAATTGTTTGTAAAATCTCCCTCACACAGTTTGCTTGAAACGGCTAGCAACACCTGCATGCTGATTAGATTGTGACTTTGCCAATGGCTACGAAAACAATGTGTCTGCAAGTAAATTTGAAGGGCATTGGATATGTTGTATGATTTCTTTTATGATTTATTGGTAAGCAGAAGTATTTTTCGAAAGAATTAGTTCGGGTTACCAGGTATGCTGTAATGTCTGTGTATTTTGTGAGTTTCCGAAATTTCCGAAAAAAATACACATTTCCGATGTAGGCCACATTTATTATAAGGGATAAATATTTGAAGGTTTAACAACATAAAATAATTTAGTTATGTTTCTTTTCCCTGCTGGTTGTACAGAAACTAGAGAAATGTTAAAGAATATCAAAGGCATCCATAAAAAATAATACCATTCCATATTTCACGCCCATACTCAATTCCTAAGACAAATAACACACCTTTTTAAAATACAAGACACTCCGTATTCTCAGTTCATACACGGTCTCTAAGAAGAAAAGCGGACCTCCAATATAACGCACATTCCGTATTCCACGCACAGACGCGCTTTCCAAGATGACTATAGAAAGCGGTAAGCAACGGAAAGCTCTCTCGCCCCCTATGCGCGTCGCTCTATTACACGAATCTTATTCGCGTTTGGCCGCGCGTTTGTTTTTTTAAAGAGGACAAATCCTCGCAATCATTTAGAGCTTTGCCCGCAATTTACGGGCGTGGGCGCGTGGCGGTTCTCCGGCGCGTAACTCGGGCGCCAGCTGCAAGCGGGGCTGCATCTGCAGCTGCGGAGGCGGCCCGCGCCGGGGCCAACTGCCTCAGCACTGCGATCGAAGCGTCCGCGCCTGGGGCGAAGCGGGGGGCGTAACCAGAAACGTAGCTGTGCTCTCCTCACCCACGTACACTCGCAAAATTAGAGCACGTGCAGACAAATTAGTAAATTTAACGGTTTTAATGTTAAAACATATTTTAAATAGATAGATATTTACATTATTTCTGTAGGTAGCTTTAAGCATGCTGATGATCGATCACTACAATTTGCAAACATTAAAATTATAAACATTAATTCATTATAACTTTAAATGATTTTAAAATAATAATAGTAATAATAATTACAAGAATAGCATTAACTATTATATAAAGATATTTTAAAAGGATGTACAGCGATCTGGCATATCAAGAATCAACGGAAACAGAACCGATTGTCGGGCATTACTGTTAAAGTGTACGTACGTATTTGAAATATTATTGAATGAACAAAATGTTCAAAACAACTGTTATTGGACTAATATGTTTGTATATATATATATATATTAGAAGGAAATAAATTAATTTTATGTGCTCTGAAAACAGTTTGCGAGCGACGGGCTGTGACACGAACACCCGAGAGCATTCCCACGATTGATTGCGGAAGCCTTGGACATCAACAATGTTAAGTGTTTACAAGTGTTCTAATATAAAATAACGCTTTATTTGTCTAGTTAAAATAGTGATGGTTCGGTCTATGATGTCGGATATTTACACAGAGAGGGTCTTCTCTCTTAGAGAACTGCAAAGTACCAAGAAAATTTCAAACCAGAAAACTTATTTTACTTGATGTAACAAATTCCACAGAATATTAATATTTTAATGCACTATGATAAAAGTAGTAAACTCAAATAAGATAATATTGTATGCTTTGTTTAGATTACGTTTATGGTAGATGTAATGAAATATTCTGTAGACGTAATGGTGAACACTAAGAATGTACAAAGAATTGTTTCGTAAGAAATAATATTGTTAGCTTATTTTATTGAATGTTTTTATGTCTTATGGTAATAATGCTAATGTGCATGTTATGTTGAAAAACTCAATTTCACGAAGATACATTATTTTTGTTATTCATTATATTGAGAAATATGTTCTTACAGTTTATGCATTCAAAAAATTTTAGCTTTTTTCGAGTAGTATTAACAACTAACTTTTGGTGCACTAATGACAATAATGCAATTGAAAATAAGATGGTTTCTTCGTAAACTATGACTTTTAGAGCAGATAAACGTGTTTGTAGAAGATAGATTTGTTTATATCATCTTCAATTGGGAATAATAATGTGAAAATTGGTTGCCGTTACTTAAAAGATAATACTTTAGTGTACTATAAAATAGAACTAAAAATACTATATATTTCATTCGCTAATACTTGAAGCAGATCTCTTACACTAAATTCAAATTATTTCGTTTAGCTTCACACGTTATTATTGCATTAGAGGATTTAGAAAATTCAATGCATTAGTTTTTATTGTTCAACGGAACGAGAGTAGAGTACAGGGTAAACAAACGGAATAAAATATCGTCAATGCAAGGTATAGTTTAATTTTCCGCGTACATTGTGTCCACAAAGTCCGCGAGTATTTCTATTTACTTCGTACTATTTATTTCTATTTATTTCCGACTTTTTCGAATGAACGTGTTCGGTCAACGTGCGGTAATCCTGCTGGGTTTGCACTCTGGGAGAAACCCTAGCAACAGGAGCTTAGTGCGTTCTCTTCCCTTCCACACAAAGATTGCCAGTGGCCTGGACTCGCTCATGCACACTTTTCTATTACCGAGATCATCTCCACCGGTGTATTGTACTGCATTTCTGCTTTTAATTCTGAATGTTATTTTTCCCTTCCCTCATTTGTTTCTCATTGCCGCCTCCATCACTTTGTGGTCGTTCAACTCGTCATTCCAGATTCTTTCTTCTAAATGATTCTATCATTATTTTCCGGCTTCTGACGAATGGTTCATGTTTGAACGAGGTAATGGTCATTGTCGTTATGCACTGAAGTTGCTATCAGCGTCATTGTCCCTATCCTCGTCAATTTTACTTTCTCATGACTACCACTATCAACCATCGTGACCGAGCATTATGTCACGCGTGCGTTAGCAGTGTGGAGTTTTGCTGTCATTCAACTTTTCTTAAATCATTGTTTCCTCCTTTTTTCATTTCTACCTGAAGTTACCACAGTAATTAATGAGATATCATAAAATGGGAGTACTTTCAGTTGCTAAATTTAGAAAAAAGTTCTCTATTGCTTATACTAAGAATCCTTGTTTTAACGGTCCTTGATACCGAAAAATCGAATAACGGCAAAACGTCCGTCCGTCCGTCCGTCTGTGAATAACGCTAGCGGCTAAACAAATCAGCCGATTTTCTCTAAAGAATTATATTCTTCGTTAGTGATTAGAGCAGTTCTAAAAATTCGATTATGGCAATCGCCACAAACTCAGTAATGTCAAACACATCGAGCATCATTCCTTGGCTTATTTGATCTTGCAGTCGTCTTTGGGCAGGTATTCTTCAGTTAATTTTATCTCTCTTTTATGACCTCAAAATGTTTCACAACTGGACGTCTCCCCTCTTTACAGTGTTCTTTGCACCCCCATACTTTTCCCCGCCTTGACTTGCTCTGCACTTACCCTCCCCTGCTCGCCCCATCTCAATTCGCAGCACGTCACGCCCCCTCACCCCTCGTCGCCCCGCCCCAGGTAGCTTCCCACTTCGGCCCACATCACATCACTTTGCACCGCCCCGCCTCACTTCACTTCCATCGCTTCTCCTCATCTTAATTCGAATCGCTTCACTTCTCCTACTGCTTTTACTTCCCCCTGCTCTACCTCTCCGACTTTCTTTGCAACCGTTTCTTTCCAACACTCTCCTCTCTTCTCCGCCCTCAACTTATTCGCCCACCCTCGCACGCGGGAACCCTGCTCCTCGCCACCTCGCTGCCCTCCCTCGTGCAGTCCCACTCCGCTGACTTCCCGTCCGTCCCTGCTCTGCCGCCCGCCCATCCCGTTCCCACTCTCTCTCCCACTCTTTCTAAAGTGCCTCTCCTTCGTAAACCTGGAATCCCTTCCTGACCACTCCTCCCTTTCCCGCTTGTCTTCACCTTCTGTCTGCATCATCTTTTCATTCGTCTCTGTTCTCTTTCCCTCACTCTGATTCGTTTGGCCCCCAGCTCTCTCTCGGCTGCCTCGTGCCAGTGCGTCCGCTAAGCGGGAGTTACGAGGGCGGCGCTGGCCTGACCCTCCGGCACGATACAACGCCACTTTTAATATCGCGGCTTTCCGACCGCAGCCCTACCCCTCCTCCGGCCCTCTTGCCCATCCTCCCACTACCCCGCCCCTCGTCTGACTGCACTGTTCCTCCTCCGGCATCCCTCCCTCTCCTCCACACTTCCAACACCTTTACCAACCTCCCTTTCCGCTCCTTCGACCTCTCTGCCACTCCTCATCCTCCCTGCCCCTCACCCAAACGCTCTACCCCTCCGCGACCACCCTACGCCTCTAAGAACCTCCTGTCTCACCTCTGATCTCCCCTCATCTCGTCTCCCGACCCTCCCCTTCCCTCTTTACCCTTCCTCCATCACCCTCGTACATCTCCACCTTTCATTTCTCTCCCTGCCCTTCCCCTCCACTCCACTCCCCTCCCCCCGTCTCGTCGGCCGCAGCACGAAGCTCCATTTCGCTTGTCCCGCGTCTTCGCGGCGGCTTTTGTTCCGGCATTTTCAATATCTCGCTGTAAATCGCCAACTTTTGAGGAATGAATATTCATTCTGGACGTCCTTGCGCGCGGTCCGTTTCGACGTCCCCACGGAAGGAGAGCGTTGCGCAAACTGTGAATTATCGCGTTGTTTCTCGGCTGCTGATTAAGCTCGCATTTTATTCCCCGGAAAGCTCTTTTCCGTGAAGGAGAACGGGTCGCTGTGATACGGCTTAGACGCGCGGAGATGCGCCTTAGGATCTTGCGTAAAGTCCTTTCAAGTCTGTTGGTGGGGATTTAGGTGTGCATGCGCATATCGCATTTCATCTTATATTGTACTCTTCCCTTTGTCTTGTAATCCTTCTTGAAATAAAACAACCGTTACATTTTTTTAATAATGTCGAGAGTTCCTCATGCTACTAACATAAAACGGAATGCTTAATCCTTGCATAACTGTGAGTGAAATGAGAAAAGGACGTGGCAAACATGTTTTGTGGAAATTTTTATGAATAATAATGTACTAAAATAGGAAATTAATATCATGGCCCGTGGTTAAACTATGTGTAGTCATACCTTAACAGAACACGTCAATTTAGAATTAATAGATAGATAATGGTTTTGTTGGGCTGTTTAATCTACACGGCCGTGTGCACTTGTGAGATGAACATATATTTGTCTCACAATAACCCCTTCTCTACGTAATTTCACTGTGTATTATACTATTTTATATTGCTCTACAGTTTTAACATAACGATAATTTTAAAAGGAAACCTGTCAAGTCAATGGTAAAAACCAGTTCATGTCAAGTCATAAGCAATTTAATATTATCTCGAAATTATAAAAGATTTTACTAATTGTACTACAATATTGTCCTTTGGACTTATCTAATATTGTTCTGGTAATTTATTGTTTCATTGTAAAATTCTGGTTCTGGTTCATTGCAAAAATTAAAAAAAAATAGATATGGGTATTTTTTGAAATTTCTTTTGTGATCAGGGCCTGCAAAATATATTCCTTCCACTTTTTATAAAAAAACAAGCTGAAATATTCTCATAAGTTAGTTTTGTTCGACAAACTATTGTGGGGCTCTTATATCGAAAAAATTGATAGATCGTGTTCCTATACGTGGTAAACTATTTTCTTTACTGCTCTACTTTCAGAGTCCACGTTTTTTGAGTCCTTGATGTCGAAAATTTGGTTTAGGGCGGAATGTCTTTCTGCCCGTTCGTCTGTTCGCATTTGGTCAAAGCTAGCTCATAAACCAATTCAGACCCTTTTCTCCAAACGTATATTCCCCGAACACTTCGAGTGAATTCAAAACCCTGGAAATTTGAAACGGGTATTTTGATTAGGGGGCGTATTTTTCATGAAGCTTCAAAACATTTAAACTTTTTTACAAAATATTTTTACTTTTTTTGCACAGCTGGAGCAGAAGACGCTTAAAAATTATGTAGGTCTTATTTCTCTTACTGTGAAATTTCGAAAGTTGCGAAAGTTACAAATGCTCGTAATGTGAGAAAGTATGAGCTGTTGGAGATCCACTAGTTTCTCTTCGAAACTGTCATTTTTCTAAAATTCTAATAAAAATAAAAGGAAGAATTAATATTCAGGAGAAGAGAAATAATAAACTATTGTCATTAATTGCATAAAGAATTTTGTAAAAAGTATACTCAAGTCTAAAGTAAGCCCGCTGTTCACTCCTTCCGCACTGTCACTACACTATATTTCGCACTCAATGTTTGAATAATTTCATTTGATCAAACTCCTTTCTTTATTAATATTTCAAATCACATCGAGCGGCCCGTTAGAGTACTTGCACGTCAAGTGAAATATGAAAGTGAGCGCTGCACTCGCCCATTGTAACTGCTATGAGTTAGCTCAAGGCATTCACTCTGCGGAAAGCACAATTTATACTGCTGATGTCCTATGTGAGCACCGCCACAGCTGTGGTTTGTGCCGCGCGTTTCAGTAGTTGTTTACAAATTCACAAACCTCATATTGGACAGCAATAACTAGAAAATTGCTTACTCTCACGAGTATACTAGTTTGTATCATATATGAATGTGTGAATAATATATGAAAGTATTTTCCAATTGATGAGGTTATAAATCGAAAAGCACCTTTTCCTGCCCTCGGATCCCACGTGTAACATAAAATCCGTATATAACCCATATAAATTTAAAATATCCATCTGTTTTAGTGGTGCCTTTTGTGGGACGCAAAGTTATAAGTAGGTAGTACGTGCAATATATCCTGTGAGATTACCAACCAACTCTCATTGGTACAACGCTACGACGCGTGTACCCTACTTTATGAGCTCGGTTACGGAATGTTTCTTTATGGGTGTGAGTCGTGGCATAAACTTCTACAAGCGTTCTGAATGATCAAGTGTTCTCGTTATTTTGAAGGAATTCGTTTCTCACTTTACATGAGAGTCAATATGTCAATATGTTCAAGGGTTTTTGAGTAAAGCAATCAAAGATTAGTCAGATTCACAAGCGAATTAAATTGTTTGAAATCTAAATAGGCCCAGAAAAATATTTTTATTATATTACATTTTTCTTTTTAATGTATAATTGATAACCTCATATCTTTATATTATATAACAAAAGGTATTTTTCCTAATTTCCGGAATCCGGATTTATTCCAAACTTGCGAGATGACTGTTCAAGTTATTCATGAATCAACGAAGTCAAACAATGAATTCCAGCACAATGCATGAATGTACGCTACATGTAGAAATACGCGCTTATAGACAGTTGAAAACATTTCTACAAGTTTTTTTAAACGTAGTTGTATATTCTTCACCATAAAAGTTTTTCAATGGCGATTTTTTACCACTCCAACTCCTGTACGTTTCACCTTGAGTGGCATATCTGCCTTCCCAAAACAATTACTTTTTGTCCACTAAACATGCTACATGATTAAACTGCATGCACTTGCTTTTTTCGTTTATTAGTCTATACCAATAATAATTTATATTTTTAAAACAACTACTTGATGTTTAATTTAAAACACAAGTGTGGTAAATTATTTATAAACTTACGCAGTAAAATCACATACATTGTCTGTAATTATTTACAGACCTTCCTATTTAATATTACAGGCATATGCATTTTTAACAAAATAATTAAATATTATATCGATTAAAACGAAAAACCTTTTCAAAAATTGCAATTTGCGTAATTTGTAATTGCTTTGCATTCAGTGCCAGACTCGCATTCAGGGTCGCTCGGGAATAAGAGTCCGAACAGTGAGTCAGAGGTCGAGAGGTTGGTTGCAACACCTGCTTGTACCAGCAATGCCGATGAAAATGATATTTTTTCAGTCTCTTGTTATGTGCAGTGCGTTAAATTGAAAAGATAACGACGACGTGTTCGGGAGTGGAAGTTATGTATTTGGAGAGCTAAGCTTTGCAGAACTGAGCTTCTGTTCATTTTCGTCAATCATCATAAGGAAGAGTGATGATAGCAAGTGATGAAAGCCATTGAATGTCACATGTCAAACTTTGTATATTAATATACTTTGAAGATAAGCTCACAGCTTTTATAAACAATTGAACAAAGGTACTGAAACTTGCGTGTCCCTCGGCTAGCTGTTTCCCAGTTGGCAGTGAATTACAATTGAAGGAAATATTTTGAAAGAGACAGGGTCAATTAAATGTAAGCAGAGAACCACATCCAATTAGATTATATTAAATAAAAGTGAATATTGGTCAATATTTTCAAATAACCGAGATGACGCCATGTTTTGAATCAAAAAGCAACTTATTTTACAAAAACTTATTTTATTCTCGCAGTGGTTCGAGAAGTGGCTGTTACGAAAAGACCGACTCAATTGGACACTTTATTTAAAAGCTCTCCTTCCTTCTCGGAATAAACGTGAAAGAACCGATTCACTTTCGCAGGAACATGACGAACGATATCACGGACTCGCAAGCGAGATAGCTTCTTTTCAACTTAAGAACGTTATAGCAAGTTCATGCTTTGCTACTCGTAGCTAATTTCAGACTGCCTTCGGCCTACGAGATTAGCATGAAACGTCCTCAAGTCTGTTCAACGCAGTTTCCAACGCAAATTATTCCAAAGTACGTTTTAGCCGAACATTTTGAATCCATACTTGACGCTTCGCTTTGCATTTCAAAATCCGTGACGAGCCTCTGGCCTTTCACTTAAGATATTCATATAAAATTTCCTTGAGTCTATCCAAAGCATTGTACGCAAAATCACTTTATGAAATAATTAACACTCATCATTCATATTTGAACTACGAAATAGAAAGATCGTCTTCCCCCACTAATTCAGCTCTTTCATTCACCGACCTCACTATGTTGGAGTCGATTTGCTATAATTTAGGAGAAAAAATGGTTTAAAAAGTGGTTTTATTGAATGATAACCCATATTTCACACTAGAAAAATTCTTTAAAATTTACCATAAAAAGAGATATTAAAATCCAAATACTGTACAAATATATGCAAAAAACTACCATTGCTATACGTAATGGTTTAGGCAGTGTACAACTTATGTCTCAATGTAGATAATTCACAAATTATCCGGTTAATATATGCATTACTATATAAATCTCGCGGATTATGAGCTAAATAGGAAAATCTTTAAATGATATTGCGGAATTTACCTGAATGATTAATTGATTGACGAATGATTCTGGGTGCGTCAACTTCCGTCATTAGTCCAATAAGTGTAGTGCATGTTTTTACCGCGAGAAGTGGCGGTGATCTCCCTTTGCTGAATGCCGCCCCAGCTGGGACCATCTCCAAGCACCCGACTGATGTACCGACATGTGTGCTACTGTAGTGCATGTGTGCGAGTGTGTAAGTGGGGGATGAGAAGACAAGAAGAAGAAAATGCAAGATCGCGCGCGCTCCGTGACCCGTTTGTTACGGTACTGATCCGCCATTCACTTGATATTGATAGTAGAAACCACGAAAACTACCGATCAGAGCAGCTGGCCGTTAGCATTCTCCTCCAGACAGCGACTGAACTCCATCTAGCTTTGTAGATAGTGTCGAAAATCTTGCCACCGCCTTGACTCGAGCTCTTGGACCTCCCAATGAGAAGCGATGCAATGTCGAGTGGCTAGATACTTTACGGTGACGAAGAATGAAGATGATAAATGAAAAAAAGGTGTCAGAGTACTGGTGAGAAGTTCCTGAAGCTATTGAAACTACTTGGTATGTGGTATTTATATAAAACCATATTGAGTCTGTGCCATAAGTAAATTTCTCCTTTGTTTTAATATACTTCTTGCAAACTCGCAAGACGCTTCATCCTCTGATAATCAACTTACTTTAACCAGAGCTCTGCGGCTAATTCCAACATAAGCTAAATAAAATCGCAATTTTCCGTTTATGTAGAAGTCTACTGTAGTTAATGTGTTTATTAATCCTGGTATACCTAAAATTATCCATATAAGATATTCACAGTTTGAAAGGCCCAGTTTTCTTCTGGCTTGCGTATATCACCAACAGTAGGGTCCCCTCAATGTTATACCGACTCCTTCCAGGACACAAGCTGGTGTGCTGGCGACGAAATATTTTATTTTTTATGTCTTTCAACATATGTTCTTTCAGATCTTTATTTTCTCAGTTCTTTATCTTCTTTATACGGGAAATAACAATGCGCATCTACATCAAATATGAGTCATATAACAGAAAAGTGTTGTCAATACATGTTTCTATGTTAGTACATAGGAATATTTCCGTATTGAACATCTGTCAGTAGTATTACAGTCATACACACTGTATACATACCTACATACATACCTACATACACACACACACATACACACTGGTACATAACCCGTCAAGTCAATGTCTTACAGAGTTTCAAAACCAAACCAAAATGTTGCAGTATCCTCACGATCATTCTGTTAATCTGATTAACGGTACTTACACATGGAACGATGCATCTACACTGCTTCTATTTCCTCACAAAAAGAGGAAATTCAAAAAAGAGTGCCTTACGGGGTTTTAAAAACAACTGATTGAATTCTAATCAACCAATAATTCAATAATTCCATTCTAAGTAAAACTATGAAGCGAAAACACCAATTTCTTAACGCGGAATTCGAAGCCAGAACTGTTTTCGCGGCTCTTTTTAGTTCAGCACCTATTCAGCAATCCGTAAATAAAAACGTTCACTTTTTCCTACACATTCTCCGAAGAGCAAGATTGCAACGCGTTGACGTAGGAGACGTTTGATCAAGAAAAATCGCTCGTTGCCTTCGGGCGCATCGGGTGAGAAAACGCGCATCGGGTCCGCCGCTCGATACCCGCTAACGTAAGAGTGCGTTCCCACGTAGCCTAGTAGTGCGGGTAAACGCGAAACGATATTTCACCGGCGGTGGCACCAGTCATTTTTTTTTTTTGCTAGCGACAGAGATTGAAGGGTTCTCATAAGAAAAAAGACGTGACCTAGCAGCGCGGGGCGGAGAAACGCGGCGGAGAAAGGTGAGAGATAGCCGTGCCCTTTACCTACGTGCTCAGATCCACTTAATCTTCTGATAGTGTCGCGTTTGGTATCCGAGAAAACAAAGCTAGGTAGTGTGTCTACACGAACGGAAGACTGCTGTTAAGTCGTCGTCGGCTTGTGGTCAACGCTGTTTCTCAGTAAATTGGTAGAAATAGTGTTTCATTCTCAAGTATTGAAATTGTTAATAAAGCATACAGGATATCGTATGATATACTGTATTAAATGCCATTACGAGCATTACCAGTAAATTAAAAGTAAAGTATTAATACAATCATAAGTATTAATAGAAGTAAACGAAGGGTTTTATATAGTACTCTTTAAATGTAGTGTGTATTGTTAGTAGCTAATACAAACATCTAATGGCAAAGGGCTACTTAAGGACGCATACGATACGATGGGTCGGGTGCAATGCGAATGGATATTTTATTTATTTTCAAGCCATTAACGAGACCTACAAATCAATTGTATATGTATTGGCAAAATATGTGTTTATTTTTACAACAGTAAAGGATTGACAGAAATATTACTTACAGTTTTTCATGAAGATTAATAATTTCTAAAGCTTCTGTTTATGAGGAAAATAAGAGTATAAAAAATATCTTAAACGTTTTGAACCACCTCTGTGTGGTATATTTCATGTTCAAGGAAGATAAGACCATTTTTCTGACCAAACATCCCCGGTCTTTTCCACTTTTCCGTAGATTTATTTTTTCCCCATTGACCTTCAAAGTTTTAACTTCTGTGATGAGTGGAAATGACTTCTTACGCCCCATTATAGTGTCAATAACACTTTTGACAGCATCTAGCTATCATAATTTGGTATAAACTTCTATAGAACGCCCTGCGCCATGGTTCTAAATCATAAACGTTCCCAGTTTCCGAGTACAATGGTATGTGCTAGCACTTTCATCCGCGCTCCCATTTTGTCCCAAAACAAATCAAAAACATCGTAACTATTTGTTCCAATGAGCTGAATTACATTTTGTGATCCACTTAGGTCTAGTGAAAAAGGAAAAAAGAGGAAAATAGCTGTGTGTAATGAAATAATTGTGTTATTAGGAGAAATTTGAATCGTATCTGATTCAATCAGATGTACGTTGTAGTGAAAACAGTTACGTTAGATTATAATAGTACCCAAATGCTCCATCTGCAGTAAGAGGTAAATATGAAATGAAAGAAGGGAACATGTGATCTTGAAAAAAAATGAACTTTTACATTTCTCAATGAAATTTTGCTTGGGTTGCATCCGAGCCTGGCTATCCCGTGTCAGGTATAATTTAGGATTTACGCATTTTTCTTTATTCTTGCAATGGTTGTATTATGAACTTTTTAAAATTCTTTTATTATATTTAACATTAAGAATTTTTATTTTTAGTTTTTATTTTACTGGTTTCTTGGCCTTTAACCATCTGTTTATAAATAAAACAGGCGTAAATATATTCATTTTTCTCATCTATATTATTAGTGGTATATATTTTATATTTTCAATGTATTTATAGGTATATGAACTTATTAGCAATAAACGTGATGTTAAATAAGAAACTTATCACGTTTGTTTTAAGCCGTAATAAAGTTAGAACAGCTAAATCTCGAACATTGAGTATTCTGCTTTTGTAATATTTGACTCTGGAGTTGAATTAAAACGAGTTTATTGTATGTGAAGCGGAATGAAATGCATTAATGATAATGAGGAATGAGTGTAAAGGATAATTTGTTTATTGAAGTTCGCTTCTCATTTAGATCATTGTGGGATATTTTGCATATCAGTAGCCAGGCTTGTATTTGTAGTTGTGCGATAGAAAGCACATAGGAATGTATCAATGATATTTTCACATCATTTTGAGCGTTTCTCAACTTCTACTTCTTTTTCTAATATTTAATTTTAAAGTTTAATTAAAAGATGTATATGTTTGGTTGAGTAGATGGAATCATATCTGATACCAGAAATTTTGAAGGCGATACTCAATTAATTGAAGTTTTCTACAGATTTTGGTAATAGTTGTCTGTGTTACAAAATATTGGTTGCATGGCTACTTAATGCCGTTTAACGAAGACGCGATAACCTGCACTGTTCGTTGGGTATTAGCCGCCGTGTTTTCTTATATGTGCGAAAAATAAATTTTCAATCTAATGAGACAAAACAAATGAGAGAAATAAACATTTCTTTATTAATGTTTCCTGTTTTAGAATTAAATCATTCGGTAAAGTGATTCAGATATTTTATTGGAATTCAATGCTGCTTCAAAGAAGGCAAATTGCGATTTATGGGACGTACTGAAAATAGTGATGAGAACCAACAAAGCTCATTCGATTCCCGGTTTCTCGTTTTGCAAAAAGCCTGAAACATTAAAGGATATTTTATATTGAAAACTGATTTATTGAAATTTGGAGAGAAGAATTGTCCAACACAATTTGTGTATAACCAGTTTCTCCTGTGAAAGTAGCAATGCGTCTAGTCGAGGAGTAACGATTTGCAACGCAGGGCAGGGAGACGCGTGAATAGAAGCCACACAGCTTCGTACGCTCAGTGAGCCGGGAGAGATGGAATTCCGCTATGGCCTTCGCCATTAGAGACAAGCGACTGCATGGTCGAACGCTACACTGACAACTAAAGCCCCTCACCTTCAAAGTCCGGCTGAAACATCTAAATTGCGTGTCGCAGGGTTGGAGAATTCAAAACAGGCTTGCAGATGCAATCATTTAGTTAAGCTCTTCTCGCGTCTCTCTGCCAGTTGTATTAAATTCCAGAAATTGTCCCCCCTTCAGGAGATGAAAAACCGTACCGTTTCCACGTTCGAGACGATCCATTTTATTCTGAGTAAAATGCCATTTAACTTCACGGGCCGGAAAAATTTTTCGGTTAAGACAGGTTTCCGATTTGAACAGGTTTCCGGCTTAGACATGTTTTACTGTATTTGGTGTGCATGCTACTTACGAGAGCCATGATCCTGTCCCGGCGGCGTGGAGCAGGAGCGCTACGCAGGCGCCGCCGGGCGCCGCTAAGCGTCCATTCCTCGGCGGCGCCGCGACGCCGTCCACGCGTCGGAGCCGCGCGCCCACAAAGGGAGAGTTTCCGGCGGCGCTTCGAGACGCCGAGCGCCGAGGGCGGGGGCGGGGGCGGGGGCGGTGACGGCGGCGTGAGAGCGCCCGCTGACGGAGACTAACGATGCAGGCGGGCGGGCGGGCGGCCGTCCCTCGAGTGCCAAATGAGAGCCGTAATTGCCGGCCCCTCGGCGCACGCAGCTCTTGGAGGAGCGGCGCCCGACCGCCCTCCTGCTCTGCCTCTCGCCCGCGCCCGCCGCTCAACCACTCACCCGCTCATCCGCCGGCGCTCCCTCGCACCCGCCTGTTCTCTCTTGCACCTTTCCACCCTCACCCACGCCCACCCGTTCAGGCGCTCATCCGTTCTCCCTCTTCCCGCCCGCTCTCCCTCTCAACGACCAGCTCTCCCATTCACTTTTCCACTCTCACTCACTCCCACCCGCTCAACCGCTCACTGCCCTGCTCTTCCTTTCACCTTTTCCTTCCCACCCCCACTCACCCGCTCAACCGCTCCCCCTCTCTCCCTCTTACCCGCCTGCTCACCATTTCGCTCATTCCCTCTCTTTCACCCATCTCTACTCGCTCAACCGCTCAACTATTCTCTCTCACCTTCCCGCTCGTACCCCTACGCCCACGTGTCCTCACACAGACACACCTGTCTACCATTTCATATCTGTGTGCCCTCCCACCGACGCTCAAATTCCCTCTCGAACTTCCCCTTTATCCGCCTTCTTCACCTCTCACCCCCACAACGCCCGCTCGCCCACCCAAGACCACCCGCTCTCTCATTCACAACCTTCCGCCCTCTCAACCATGTTCACACGACCTCTCTTTCACGTTTGATCGCCCTCTCACTCACGCCTGTCCGCCCTGTCACTATCGTTCACCTGCCTTCTCACTCGCGCACATCCACTTTTTCTCACGAGTTCGCTTACAGTCTCGCCCTCATTCACTAGAGATCCTCGCATTCCCTGCCACGCCCCCTTTTCCCCCACCACTTCTGTCACGGACCGACCCCTCCCGCTCCGCACGACCATTCCGCCTGACACGGGTCTGCGTCCACGCGCATACTGCGGCCTTCCGCCTGCGACCTCGCCACGTCTACAGCGCCCGCTTCTCCACTCCCACCCACGACCAAATCGCAGCTCACCATGATAAGCGCACACTCGTGTATTACGCCTTGTTGGGCACCCTCTCTTACGGCACTGTGGGTGTAGAGTAATTGTTCATAGTGTACGGTAACTCTAGCGTTCAGGAAAGAAATCGAACTGTTTTCCGGGTTCTCTGGAAAATTTCTGAGGCTACATGTGTCAAATTCATGAAGCTCTAATAAATGACCACCGCGGTTAACATAAAATAAACCTAAGTCTGCATTACGCATTGTATAACAAAACATTTTTTAATAAATACAGCTATGTAAATAAAATAGTTTGTTGAAATTTATACACATCACCTAGGATCGGCCTGTTATTAAACATTAGTCAGCAGCGTTGCTCCTGTAGCAGTAAACTAGAAGCATAAAAATGGATCTGTACTCTTTAAGTGTACGTATGCTATTCACTCGAAGTCCCGCTCAAAAACTGTCGTTTCCTTGTGAGCCAAGCTTTGCTTCCTCCGACGAAGATGAAGATGAAGATGTGCAACGGGGTCTGCCGGAAACGCTGAGAAGGAAATATTCTGCAAGGAGACACACGAGGTAGCAATGAATGATGGAACGTAATTGTAGTGATGCGATGGTTGATGAAGTTGACAGACCACAGAACTGAAAGAAGGGAACGGGAGATAGTGAAGTTTTATTTGCGATTTGACACTTGAAAAGAACCTGACAGGATCGGAGGCGAGACAGCGTTGTAATCCATTTGGTATGTAGAGAAAGGAATGGAACCAAGGAAGCATTGTGCAAGATAGTTTACAGTGCAGCAATGTGACAGAGAAACACAGAAATCTTTTAGAGACTTCCAACGGAATAGGGTCCAGCCTGCTCGCTGATATTGTAGTATCAGCCGAATGACATGATCTGTTCTGGCTTAGATGGAAATAGCAGTTCCTTTGTTGGGGAGGTTCCTGAACAGTTGCAGCCCTGACCCGCAAGTCTTGCTCTGCTCACGTTCTAATGACTCAAAACGCTTGTGAACGAAATCTGGAACAGGTAAAGACGGCTGCAGATTTGTGACAATCATGAACAAGTCTTTCTCGCAATTTTCGTTGCTGTTGAAATATCTGGCGACGAGGTAATGGAAGAGGAAGGAGACGAAGGCAAATGAAGATAAAGGAACATTAAATGTAGAGGTGGTTGATAATGGAACCAAAAATTGTTCGCAGAAGAGGTCCTTGGCAGCATATGCCAATTTATGCAGAGAAAAGCTCCGAAAGTTGCTAAGAGATCCAAGATTAATTGTTTTATTTAATAATTTAAGATTCAGAGTCGATGATAACTAATTTAAAACTCATGAAGACTATTACTGGAAAAGTATTTGATGCCATACTAACTTCAGGAGAATTCATGAAATCATGAGACTACGATACGTCTTCAGTGGCGAAACATCTGTAAATTATGAGATAACGGCAGATGATATTAATGGAATATAACGACTAAAGGTATAGCATCAGAGGGACTGAATACCGAATCATGAGTTAACCACATGACACATTGAAAATGATCAAAAATGCCTACGCTGACAAATTGCTGAGCTGAATGCTGAGAAATGCTTACGCTGAGAACGAAACTCACTCACGAGAGGAGCTTGAAGGTCGCGGAGCGAATCGCAGTTTCTGGAGAGCTGTGCAGCGGAGGGCGAGGCGCCGCGAGCGCGTGGGCGGTCGAGGCGGGGCGTCTGCGCCTGGCGGCGGGGAAGTCGGAAGCGGCGTGGGCGGTGGCCACCTTGCCCGCCACGCCGCGTGCGCCCAGGCCATTCGCAGCTGGCGCTTTGTATCCCACGCACAATACGCGCCAAGGCCGAGTGCCTGTAAGCCACGGCGCGAGGAGAGCTCAATAATTCTGAATAGACGTAGTGCGCTGCTCTACACAATGCCTTAAGCTAGTTGTATGCATCTGTGTTGTGCACGGTTCATTAGGAAAAGCACCTTCTTTGTTATAGACATGGCTTGTAGAGTATTGCTTTCAAATATTTCCTTTTGTTTTCTCCGCAGTTGATCAGTATCTGCATTTGATCAGTCCATGTGCTTACCGTGTGTTATTTCATTGGCCAGGTTACGAAGCCACTAGTGTTACGTATTATGTGTTGACAAAGTACAATTTTCTTAATGGTCGAACTAATTGTCGGTATCTTATTGTTAAACTTAAAATGTACAAAAAGTTCAAGTATAATAAACAAATGATATATTGAAAGACTTTGTATATCTACAACAAATATTTTTATAACAAGAAAAATGTTTGTAAAATGATCTTTCAGCTTTCTGGTCTTATTTTTTTTATAATATCTGCGGTTAATCCCACGATGATTTTGTCTGTAAATAATTAACCTCGACTAGGTTATAATGGTTTAAATGTTGGAATTTAATTCTAGTTCTACGTAGATATTTTGTATCTAAATTATATAAATCGAATTTGAAGGATTCATACATAAATAAAAATATGTAATTATGCTGTGCGTGGAACGACAGTAATTTAGAGATTATTGAAGTCTCGTTTGAAATTGTGTGGAAAAAGGTACTTTTACGTACGACTTGACGGTTTAAGACATTTTTCTGTAATTGTTGTGTGTGCAGTTGCGTTTCTTCACGGAATGTCCGCCTTGGCAGGATTTTCACCTACTTAAATCACACAGTCGTTAGCACATCCGCAGCTGTTTTTGCCGAGATGCGGGGCGGCGCGTGGCCGCAGCTGGCGACGCAGTATCGACCGAGCGCTAAGCGCAGGAAAACCACGGGACAGCGCGTCGTTCCCTCATTATGCAGTGAGCGTGCCCGCCCCCGCCCTCCGTCCTGAGGAGCTGCCCGGAACACTCCCGGAAGCGAAGTAGCGCCCGCGGCAGAGCCATCTTGGGGATGGAGGGTAGTTCAGGCGGCCGACGGCGCGGATCGGGAGTTCCTCGTGTCTGATCGATTCTGGGGCTGGGCAGCTCTCTTACAAACGGAGAACGAGCCGCTTGGCGATCTTCTCTTACCTCGGCAGAGGCGGGGGAGGAAGTGACGTCCACTCGGCCTCGAGCTCCTCGGCGGTACTCGCGTCGTTAGCTTCAAGATGGAGGCAGTGAGGAGACATGTTGAGGTCCGGGAGCTCTCCGGATCTCAGTGCCTAGTTACGCAGTTAGCACAGCAGACGCACCTGCGGTGGGGGGTGGATGTAGGGCAGCGTCTAAGCCTACCCCGGAGAGAAATCCCCTGGTAGAACAGAAGGTGCGGGTATGAAGCACACTTTCAACACGATCTTCCCCTACACATTTACATACATACACTCATTTATGCATGGAACCACCACTCATACCAATCAGAAACGGAGAGCTTGTCCTTACTGACGCGGTGCTCCGCTGATGCAGACAATCTGGAAGGGCACCATCGTTCTAGGGATTCTGATTTATTGATTGGATACTGTTTCTGGGCGCGTCAACTGCTAAAATAATTAGTAGCCACAAGTTGAGTGCATGATTTTTATCGGCGCTTGGGCGACGACCCCCGCTTTTGCTTGCGGGGATTTCCCAACCAGGTATCTCCCATCAGCAGAGCACTGTCCCAGCCGGGACAACCTTTAAGTTCCCAATTGGTCTTCCTTCAACTGTGTTCATGTAAATTAAGTTACATTAGATGAGATTTATTACTAGTTCTGCAATTACGTTAGGGAACTTGGTGACAGAATACACTAACCTAACATTACAGATCTAACAATTTAACAAACTTTACAAATTAATATGAACATTCCACCGTGCTAGCTTTCATATCACTTCAGCTCACCACACTTCAGTTCTCTTCACAGCACTGCGGATCACTGAGCTGTAATGTCTATCTTACACACTCGTTTCCCTCGGTTTCACAACGCCTCTGCTCATAAATAATATTAACGATAATAGTAATAATAGCAATAATAATACTAGTGATAATAATGATAAATATAATAACAAAGGTGATAAAAATTTGATGCTCTATGCTTGATCTTTTCTAGATTCATTTACTGAAAAATTCTGTGTGGGTCCCAATATATCGTGCCTATTCTAATACGGGAAGCACTAATGGATTATACGCTAGTTCTTTGGCTCTCACTGTACGTTTATTTCAGAATCCGCAGAACAAAATGCAATGATAACCAGGCTTTCCCTACAACGAATTTTACATGCTTTTTCCAGCTCAATTTACTGTCTTTGTAATGTGTGTTGTAAATGCGAGTAAATGAGTGTAAATGTGTGTTTAAGAGTTGAGGATAAGATAGGGAAGAGGAAAGAAAGATCGCGCTGTCCCTGACGCGTTTCTTAGAGAACTGCTCTGGTAGTTGCCAAGTGATGATCGGAGAACCACGAAATATACCGTCCAGAGCACTCGGTCGCAACAACTCCAGACAGTGACTGAATTCAACCTAGCCGTGTAGTGTCGAAGTTCCTACCACAGTCGGAACTCGTAGCCTAGGACATCCGGTCAGGTTAGAAACATGAAGCATACGTTACACTTTCGGAACCAATGATCATAGTAGCTTGTTCGCCGGAAATCAGAACCAGTCAATCAATCAATCAATCACTTGGTTGGGTAACATCACGACGTGGCAACACCAATAGGGCGAGCGTAAAGGCAGAAACTTACGATGATATTATGATCGCGGGTTATTTCAGTCACTGTGAGATGACTGAAAATTACTTAGAGTATTTAACAACAGATCGGTAATGGAATCCATCAGAATGATTTTCTTAGTCCGACTGCTCTAAACGATGGTTCCCGTGAATTTCCTATCGCCTTCAACTGCTCGCATTCCTGTCGCATCCATTCGCATTCATTTACTGCTCCATACAGAATAGGGATTGGAACGTTTGTGAGTGATACTTTACCCTTCCCTTCCCTTCCCTTCCCTTCCCTTCCCTTCCCTTCCCTTCCCTTCCCTTCCCTTCCTTTCCCTTCCCTTCCCTTCCCTTCTCACGCCATCCCTTCCCCCCAGTGTCTTCCTCTCCCTTTTTTATTCCTTTCCTTTCACTTGTGTTCGGGCCATAGAAGTTGAAGTGCCATAAAATCACAATCTGACAATGACAAGACGAGAGTCCACGAGAGTCCAAACGTTTCCTAACAACTCAGTAGCAACTACCCGCAATTAATTTCACCGGAATTAATTCCGAATATCGCATTTCGTTTCTTTCTTCGGGAAACTGGGATCACATAAAAAAAGTGAACATTTTCCCATTTCGCTTCTTACAAAATTGCATTCCTGCATTGCATTTCAAGCTCCTTTCGGTTCTCTACGCCTTTTCGTCTTCTCGGTAGCTCTGGTACTCCCACATCTTCCGACTTATCAGCACTTCCCCCTCTATTTCCTACCTAAGTTCTTCAGACCCGGCTTGTCCCCGTCGCTGCCCCTCCCGCCCCGCCAGCGCTCGTGAGATCCCGATGGGATTAATGCGCGCCCGAGGAAGGCCCGGGGCGAGCGGGGCGGGGCGGGGCGGGGGCCGGGACAGCGCCGCCGAACGCCCATTGTGGGCCCGCTCACGTTTAATCAAAGTCGCGGCGCGGCGCGGCGCGAATGGCGAAATCGGCGAGGACGCCGAGGGCGGTGAGGAGGGCGGAGGGAAGTGGTGACGCCGGAGTGGAAAGGTTGATCACGACAGAAACGGCGGAAGAGAGTCTGCGTGGGTGGGGGCGTAGAGAATGTCGGAGACGTAGGTTTTATCAGAGGTGGAATAAAATAGATGGCAGTTCGAAGTTCTTATTTACAAGGATCTAGTATTCAAGGGGAAAATTGTTCAATCAACCAAGTGTAGTTGGAACACGAACTGAAGAGTGAGTGAATATTGTGGAATATTTTTGTATCTCCGGTAAAAGCTTTCCAATCAACAGCCCAAAGCTTATGGGCGGACATTAGAGGTAATTTTATTTGTGACACAATACTGAATCAAGAAACGTGTTCCAAGTATGTGTATTTAAGTATATTATTTGTATTTGAAGTGGATGAAGACAAAGAGGGGGAAAAAGACAAAGATGGAAAAAGAAAGAGGGAATAATAAAAGAGATAGAGAAAGAAAAAGATAAAGAAAGAAAGAGATAGAGAAGAAAGAGAGAGAGAGAAAGAAGAAAGAAAGAGAGAAGAGAGTGATAAAGAGAGAGAGTGATAGAGAGAGAGTTTGTGTGTGTGTGTGTGAGAGAGAGAGAGAGAGAGAGAGAGAGAGAGAGAGAGAGAGAGAGAGAGAGAGAGAGACTCTGAAACAAACTATGAAAGAATACTAATTCTAGTGTACGCGACAGTACTTGTGATAACACTTTTTGTTAAGGAGACCTACTTTCTAGTGACAAAATACTGTAAGTACACCAAAATAAAATAAAAATAGACAAAAGAAATTCTAAAATATTGACTAACTCTAAATTACCATAATTGCTATTACATTAATGCAATTTGAATTTTTTTCCTGTCCGACGTTTTTGTCGAATGTTTGACAGTTTCCCGCTGCAAAATTTGTAGAACGTATAGAATGTCTCCACGCATTTCATTACCTCATCCGATACTGAGTAAAACAAAATGGTAAAGCACCAAATTAATACGAAAACATAAAACGTGCACTTTTATAAATTTAATCACGTCAAAAATCTTTCAATTCTAATTATTTGTTGGTTTTGAATTCAATTGTCTATAGATTTAAATCCCGCTAACAAATTTATGAAATTCTACTAAAATATAGTTCACAGAGACCTTTATATTTCTTGATTTTTTTAAAATTACAACTTTATTTTTCCTTTTGTGATGGTAGAGAGTGTGTGGGAAAGAGAGGTCAACTTCATTTTCACCAGAACCGTTATAAAGGGCAAATTTTTCGTTTTCAGGCCATCTCTTTATAGAAGCAACTAAAATCAAAGTTTGAAAACATCCCTTTCTAAATATGTAATGAAGGAACTATTTCATGGGGCTTCTCTACGTCGCCGTTCCCCTCCCCTACGAGTATCTTACGGTGTCGATGAACCACTCGTAAGAGGAAGCGATCCCACACATCATGTTTCGCACACGAGTGTTCAGTTGGTAAATACCTTTTGAAGTGATCATAAATCAAAATGTAGTGTGAACTCCTGGAACGGCGAAATGTCTTCTGCAGACAGCTGCGAGCACTAAGCTGTGACAAAGAGGGAGTATTTCTCATTTAAGTCCCGCCTTATGAGTTGAGATGCGTGATAAACTTGTTAACTGCGGCCATATTTGTCTGCATAAGGAACTTTCCAGAGCAGCGACGCAGAGCTGAGGAGGTAATATTGATGAAGATATACATCTCCGAGGCACAAACATTGTAGGCGTTGCAGAGAGACTCAATTAAATTCTCGAAAGCCTCAAACTCTTAAAACGATCGTTTGAGATTATGATTAAGAAAAAAAATCCATGTTACCATTATCCAGTATTCAACATCCCTCTTTAAAAATAGTCAAACTAAACGCAAATCTTTCTTTAGTAATAATTTTTCTTTATAACAATAATAAGTATTATTATTGTTGTTATTGTTATTATTAACTACACTAAGTGTTATTATACTTCTCTTGTGATCTTCTTTCCCTTAAGTTCTGGATGTCGGAGACTTTAAGCTTTATCCATCTGTGACTTTACATATTTATAAATAAATTTAGAGATGCCGTTTAAATCAATAGGTGTACCATAACAAATAAGAAAGAAAGTGAGGTATCTTCGTTTGGCTTTACACCACATACCACTGATGATAGGATCTTATTAATTTTCAACTAAAAGGTGGGATTCATTTCTACGGTTACGGTTGAACCTGAGGAATGACATATTATTCTGAACATTCTGTGCGTTATTTCCATAGAATAGGGATTTAACCATACCCCGCGTCTGTCTGTGTAATAATGGGGAAGGCGACCGGACGCTAGTGACGGAGGTGCCACCACTGCCAGCGAGAAGTTGTGTGCGTGCCCTGGATTCGTCGAGTAGAAGGGCTTCAAGTTTGAGGCCTGCAGACGCGCACAACCCGCCATCCATGGCAATTACTCCGTCGATCAGAGCGCATCGCCACTGTTCACTGCATAAAGACGAGTGACATTCGGTCGCGCTGTAGAGGTATTTTGTACACAGCATAACGCATTTTGGACTGACATTTCAACCAAGAAGTTGAATAACGGGATTATATAATTTTGCCTTGGTTATTCCAGAGTATACGTATTTAGACAGTAGCGCAGCTCCGTGTAAAAGGCCCTATGACGACGTGTTGGTCAGCGACTCTAGCGATCGGTGCCGTGATCAAGGAATACTACACTAGAGCTAAGAGTATGCATTTCAAATATGGCGCGCCCAAATTTCCTTCAAAACCCGCGGACCCTCATTGAAAAAAGTAGAAACAACGGGTCTAAGAAGCGCAACATTTTCAAAGCTACTTCACAGCGGGTCAACAGGGCGCAGCACAGTCCAGACCGACGCCGTCGACGAATTCGTAGAAACGGCCGCTAATTACCGTTAAGATTTTCGACTCTCGGTTGTTCGCTACATGAAATTCAGTCGCTATCTGGAGGCTGATCTGATAGATAGTTTTCGTGGATTCTCTGATCAACACCAGACGAATTCCGGAGTAGAAACCAAACAAACGGGCCACGGACCGCGTGCGATCTTTCCTTTCTCTTCCTTGCCCTATTCTCATCCCTTACACTAACATGTACCACACTCCATACATGGCGGGAGACGGGTCGGGGGCTTAGAGATTGCCCCGGCTGGGGCGGTGCTTCTCTGGTGGGATATACCTGGTTGGGGAAACCCCGCTAGCCGACAGATAGATCAGCACCGAATGCTACCAATGAGAGAAGACCATCGCCACCTCCCGAGTGAAAAAATCACTACACTTACGGGAACAATGACCTCGGTAGTTGACGCACCGGGAATCAGTAACGACCGACCGACCGATCGACCGACCGACCGACCGATCGACCGACCGACCGACCGACCGACCGATCGACCGATCGACCGATCGAAAGATCGAAAGATCGACCGATCGAAAGATCGAAAGATCGAAAGATCGACCGATCGACCGATCGAAAGATCGAAAGATCGACCGATCGACCGATCGACCGATCGACCGATCGACCGAACGAACGAACGAACGATAGTTTTCCAGCGTGCTTCCAGTAGCTTGCGATCAACTGTGCGTCGATTTTCGCTCCAAACGTCGCAGCAAACGCACGTGCCTCATACGGCTCGCAGCGCCAGGCTGCCGGCTCGGGCTCCGAGGCGGGCGTGCGGGCGAGCTTGAGGGCGGGTGAGCGAACGGGGGCGTGCGTGCGTGCGCATGCAACATAAACCAACGCGCGCCGGCAAATAGCGGCTCGTCTTTGCCGGCAATTAATATTAATCATATTAAATGCTGCCACGCGCCCTTTCCTTTGAGCGGGACGAACTGAACTCCACGGCTGCAAAATGGCACGCATCTCGCGGAATGCCTGCGGAAGATTAGCTGGAAACATTTGCCTGCTCGAAATAACTAAGAGCTTGAGTTGTTCATCAGATACTAGTCATGGATGACGCTCCACTACATTCTAGCATTTTTTAAATTCAATTGTAATTTATTTTGTAAATGCTTTATTAAAATTACGTTGTGATATCGTTGCATGGAAACAAACTAATAACTTTTTTACACAGTAAAGTAAAACTAAATAAAAGTTAAATAAATTGTTTTGGAGTACACATAACAATTTGAAAACATAATCCAAAATTATCACGCTAAAGAAGGCAAGCCGCTTTATTCCTCCCCTTCCCTTAGGCAGGTGAGAACAATAGATTGCCTTACTCTTCCTATAAGCCTTATTAGTGTGATCATGAATGGTGAGTTATGATGGTGATTATGAAGATCCATAAATACTGGTGGATGGGATACGTGGTGAAATGAGAATCCAGGCAGGCAACAAGCTCATAATAAAAGAATGCATGCTCTCTCGGAACTCGAATTTGTAATATTTGGCTACGCATAATCGGACAAAGGTAAATTATTTGACATCCTGTCAGTTTTTTATTAAATCAAAATTAAACAGCTACTTCATTACAGTTGACTTGCATATTTTTGTCACAGGTTTGTTTATACAGAAAAGATCAGGCGCGCACATCTAATCAAATTAAGAAATATTTATCGTATTGGCTCAATAACTGAGTAGTAGGTATATTACCACGTGGAAATAATGATGTGGATGCTCTACAAACACACGGAGAGCTTAAAATTGTGTCATAACAAACGTGTTAAAACCTTCGTTTTTCATGCTTTTCTTCACCAACCATTTAATTGCTTTTGAAGTAATTACAAGTTTTGCAATTTTTATTCCAATAGGCCATTTCTATTCACACAAAGTATCTTTTGCAAGAACCCATTTTTTTATAATTGTTTGTGCAACTTAATCATATATTTAGTTATGTTTGACTTCTCCGCTTGTTATAGTTACGTCTACAAAAACCAGTCCCTTCTCTTCCAAATTTCTATTATTTTTTATTGACGTCGGGTTGTGATTAATTTCTTCAAATAAAAGGACAAAGAGGCTACTGATGTTTTCTAGACACCCCAACAGCAATAACAAAAAAAATGTTTCTGTAATATGTAATACTAATATTTAATTGCAATCATTTGCTTTATATTGCAAGAAACTGAAAATAATCACAATAATAAACTTCGAAAATGTTGACAATAATATAATGAAGTTCGGTGAAAAAGCACTCTTCTAATAAAACAAACGAACTTACTTTGAGAGACGAAAACAAAAATGTAATTGTGCTTTCTTTTTCCGAGTAAAAATAAATAATTTAGTTTTCTTTATCTTGCGTAACTTGAAAATGAAAAATATTCAAGTCTGCTGCCCCTGAAACTCAGTGAGGATTAAAATTAAATTAAATACAACTTTGAAATGCAGAATAGTGGTCTTTGCATTAGTGAACATTTATGAACTTCACTATTTTCTTTTACAAATCATTGTCAACCAACAACACTAGCATTTCACTTGAATTAGATTCCAAATTGATTCGAATATACAGCTTGGTTTGCAGGTAATTTCCTCTTCCGGGTATCTACCCTAGCCAAGCATTGCTCCAGATGGCACAAAATACTGAGTTCACACTGATATCCCGCTAATTGTGGTAATTGTGTAGTTCTTGTAAGTGTGTAACGGTTAGGGTATCGAAATAGTATACCCAAGTTCGCGGCTTCAAAACCAATGGAAGCCGTGAAATTTTAAGGGCGAAATAATCCTTCGTTCGCCCTCCTTCGGAAAAGACGTAAAGCCGGCTGCCCAATGTTAGTAGATTTATGCATGTAAAAGATCCTAAATGAAGCCTCTCGGCTAAATTCAAATTGCCTGTTTCGTCCCCCAAGTAATACCTTCTTTCTACGCTAGTGGGTGAAAAGAAAGTAGCAAATTTTCCGCACTCAGACGTCACGGCCTGAGTCACGCCACGTAAAATAACACAGCAATTCAATAAAAGTAAGGGGATGGCTCAGAACAAGTAAGAGGAGCAATAGATTGCTTTGTGATCTGATCCTTAGGGTATTCTCTGGTATTCGCTTCGTATTGTTAGAAGAAACCTCGGAAAGCTACCAATTAGCGCAGCCGTACTCTGGAATTCTCCCTCAGACATCGACTAAATTCTATCTATCTATGCAGCTAACATCGAAAATGTGCCCCCGTCGGGACTCGAGATCTAAGACCTCCCGTCCAGAGCCCCTGCAGAGATGCGGCCCGGCCGACTCTGAGCTTGACTCATCGGGGGCGGCGGGGGAGGGGGCGGGCCAGACAGCAGCCGTCCTCCCACGAGGGCGCGGGCCGTCCGCAGCGCAGACGACGCGGGGCGGTCCTCCCAAGCGGCGACCCCACCGCCCGCGGGCGGGCCCCCCGGGGACGACGCCACTTTTAAGAAGTTAAAACAGAAGACGCTTCCTTAAGTATGCCTGCTTTTTGCGAATCAGCCCTGCCGGCCCCGCTCGCCTCGCCTCGCGCCGCGGGGGGTAAAAAGATTTGACTTGGCGGAGAGCAGCTCTTTGTGGACGGGAGGAAAAGACGTTTGTGGCATCGGACGTTTTGTTTGCAAACGAAGATTTTAAATGGGTTGCTGAGCTTGGGTTTTATTGGTTCTGGAAGTCCTTTGTCTATGCTGTTCAATATACTTTTTTAAATGATAGAAGGTTAGGAAATAAGATTATATGAAATATGAATGGGAAAACCAGAACAGTTCAAGTGACATTTTATAAATGCTGAGGAATCTGTTTATGCAATTCAATATATCTGTAGAGTCGCAGTGCTTTGTGTCATATTAAAAAGTCACGGCATTTCATTTATTAATTAAAATAACAAATTTTGTTGGCACTGAAATATATCCTAATATAAACACGCCTTTTTTCAGAATTTATAAATGTCATTTATACCAATTTGGTTTTTACCCATTCATATAAAATATTTTTAAATGACTTATTGATATAAAATGTAAGCATATTTAAGCACTATATATTCAATATTATTTCACATATATCAAAATATTTTCAGATATGTCCTACAGTTTCATTCCTGAAATAATTTTCTATGACTTTTGAACCCTTCGAATCTAAAATTCCTCCTATATTCAGTTTTTAGCCGATAGTTTTAATGAACATTAGAAGTCCCGAAATTTAATTTAGAGTTTATTGCGTTAATGAATTTAATGTCGACCGGAGTTGTTTGTCCAGATTAACTCGATCTCCCTGGAAATCCTAAGCTATACATTGATTTGTTTCATCTAATCGATAAATGTCTTCAATACTTGGAATTATGGAGATATTACATAATGTAGAATCATTTAATGCATTAAAAATATTACACCATATTATTGATAGATTTCTTGTCCACAGTTTTGAAATTAAGGAAAGACTGTAATACTTATAAGAACAAGTATTGAACCTTTTTTATGAATACATTTTTTAAATAATCTTTACAAATGAATTTCGATTTTATCGCAGTCTTTTTCACCATTTCTCAAAAAAATATTTAGATATTGTTCGACATTAGTTAGTTTGTAATTTTTCCATTCCTTAAATGTGTACTTTAAGATACGTTCATGAAAGCTTTTCAATATATTCAATGTTTTGTTTGCGATGTGTTGCTATTCAATGGGTTGCAGAGCTTTGAATTTATGATATCTAAAAGACTTTTGACAAGTCATTTTATGTTTTTTTTATCACATACGAAAATGTATCAATGAGTCTGGGCAAAATGAACTATCCTGGTGAAAATATTCCTTCAGATTTTTCGGAAGCAAGCGTTGATACGAATACAATACTGAGGTAAAGATAAAAATATTTGCCTAGCATTACAGATTAGCATAACATTTTGAATAATCAAATAAACTGATAGACAGGTTCTTTTGGTTTAATTTAGCGCTTGCCCAGAACAACTTATGAGCAGATTGTTTCCCTTTGTTTTTCACGCTCTGACAGCAAAGAGAAGATTTTATCGGTCGTGGCATTCTTACAGAAAACACTTTTTACTGTTGGGATGTAGAATTAGTTCCTAGAAAAGTCTTCGAAATCTTTTACACCCCAAATGCTGTTTAATCAGCTAATACCGCTATATCCAACAATCCTAGATGCTCTTCGAACGATCTGTCGTAGATTAGGGAATGTGCATTATTCAAGGCATGCAACGTCAATAATGAGGAGGCGCATCGCTGTTTCACGCGAAATGCCAGCAAGTGAAGACGAGGCGACAGGAAGTCGGGCCAGACGAGTACAAATGACGTGCGACACAAGGCCTGGAAGTGGCGCCGGGGGGCGAGGGCGCTCTTGGCATCCCAGTGAGGAGGGGCGGGGGGGGAGGGCCATGCATCATGCGGGGCGGACGCGCTCTCCTCGCCATTCGGGGCACGTCCCACGCGCGCCTTCGACAAAGACGTCCGCCGGGGCGCGCCGCCCCGGCCCGTGCCACATCCTCGAGTAGCAGCCTACGCGCCCAGCCTCCGAGCCTTCCCCCCCTCTTCCCCAGCCCCTATCACCATGCCTCCATCCTCACTTCGAGCCTCCGGCCTGGTCCAAACCTCTGGCTCTCTTAATAGTCTTGGGCTTGCCTCTCTCCCACACCTCGTCCCCGAGACTTCGCCCGTGTGCTTAATTTCTGATGCCCTCACCTGCCTCTCCCTTACAACCCCAGCTTCCGAAGTATTCCTCAATTTCCATCAATGCAGCCTTCATTCCCAGCCTCCGATTCCGACTTCAGCCTCCACCACCGTCCACATCCTCTGTTCATCTTTTTTACGTTACCCCACCCACTCACCCACCCAGGCAGGAATTAGCTCCTTCCTCCACCGGAGCAAGATCTGGCGGGGCGAAGCGGGGCGGAGCGGGCCCTTGCAGAACTTTCTCCCGCCTTTCTCCAAGCAATCCACGTGCTTTTATCCCGACATAGGCCGCATATCTTTCTCGTGTCTCTCTTCCTGGTGACGTTCTTTCTGGTCTGCCGCCGCGTCTTTCTGCCCCCACAACTCACCATAACATCCCCCATCAAACTTCTCTTGTGTCGCCATCCATGCCTTGCAGTTGTTCCCTCCTACTTGGACCCGTTTCCCTCTGTTCATCCCCGCCTCCCCCCGCCCTGCCCTTCCCTGCCCCGTCACGCCCCGCCCCGCCCCATTCCTCAGCGCCCCGCCCCGCTCCGCCACGCTCCATCCCACCTCACTCCGCCCAGCCACGCCCTGCTCCACCTCGCCTCGCCCCTCCTCACCGCGCCCCCGCCCTGCCCCAATCTTTCTCCCTACAGCACTCCCCCCCGCCCCTGAGTCGGGCCTTGAAAGCGTTGGGGCGCTTCGGGGCGCGGACGGGCGGGTGGGCGAGGGCCCAATATTTCTCGCGGCGATTGGCAGGCGCGGGTGTGGAGCGCTCGGACTGCTTCCCCGAAGCCGCTCCTCGGCGCAGCTTCCTCCGCTCTGTCTCACTGGCGGAGGAGCCTTCCTGCTTTCGCGTCGGACGAGGATTGGAGATTTTAGGATGCCCTGTCTTTTACAAGTTTCCAGCAATGAATTTTCCATTTGCCGCCTTGATTTTGTAGGCTGTCTTCCTCAATCGTTGCTTATTAATTGGGGGCGAATTTTAATGTAATGTCATATTCGCTCTTTTCACTTTAAAACAATGCTGTTTAGTGTAGAAATTCATTGTATGGAATGACAAAAGAAAATAACCTATTATTATATGTCATTTTGTACATTTTTACATCATGTTTATAGCAGATTTTATAGATTTTAACATCATTTTAATGGTAAATTCTTCAAATGATATTTACGAGTTGCATCCAATGTTCACCACAAAATTCCAGAGTAGCCTATTCGATTTCTTCTCTCAGAAATTGTAATGTCAGCCGTTGTATGTAATCTAAGATCTTGTGACGCCTACCAACGGTTCAGTCGATTCGGGATATATGAACACATAGATTTTCTGGTATAGAACTGTTCGCACCAAAAGTTTGAAAGCTGAGTTCACTTGAACGAAAGGAAGAACCTACATTATATAGGTAACATATCAAATGGCTTGAGTTCATCAAAACTGGTATTCATCACATTTTTTCAACATTTTTTTTTGCTTTTAGGGCATTATTAAAACATTTTAAAAGCATGTTATTGATCTTTTGTGGTAATGTTTAAGATCATCCACCCCCCATTTATTAGATCTTTACGGTCAAAGTACACGCGCGAAGGATTTTTTAAAGTTGATATTGATGAAGAGAGAGATCTAACCTAACACAATTGATGAAGAGAGAAGTCTGATCTTACGCAAATAATATGAGTCCTTCAAAAATTACGGGTATTACGTACTCACCTTCACTTTCTTCAGAAGATAATCATAATTTGTGTGTAAACCAAATTTAATGAATTAGGGAAAGGTATTATTAAGGATTAAGTGTATTGGGCAAAAGTGAATAAAACAATACCATTGAGTAAGAATAACATAAGCTCCTTTGTCAATTTAGTCTATGTTTTTTTCTTTGTGCTTATCTATGAATATGTTATGATGAATTACAATTACTGTTTTGGTACTATTTCTTATTTAATACATTTCAAGTCACTCAATAAGATATTACGCCTCTTAGAACTTGATTGGAACTTTGCATTTTGCAAATGTTTCAAAAAATAGTTGCACATTAGCCAATAAAAACTTAAATTTTCAATACATATAAGTATTCAACACATAAAAATTGAATAAATCAAAGTAATAAATCAAACCTGCTTTCACCAAATTTCAGACAAAACAATTGTTTTTAAATTTTAATGGATTGTCAGAAGTTATACCTATGTTATTGAAATTCCATCTTCAACGGTGACAATTATCTATCTTAGCGAAATTAATTCTAGTCAAGAAATTTCATAATATTGTGAAATATAGCATTATTATCTATGCCTATTCCTTTATCATGAAAGTTCACACGATTTCCTCTGAAACCATGGAAATTATTTCTATTAATTTGAAAAATGTAATTTCCGTTGTAACCTTTGAAACACTCTCAGTAATTAAAATCAGTACAATTAAAATCATCAGGGTAACTGATAAAAAATACAAAATTTGACAAATTCATATTTTTGTGTCAAAATTTTAATCCAAAATCCAAGTGAAAGCCTCGTTGTCCCCCTGAGGATATATCTACAACTTTCGATTGATCAACCACCAGGGTCGTTAGTCCCGTAAGTGTAATGTATGTGTTTGTTCGGGACGTGGCTGTGATTTTCCCTCGCTGTATGGCTGACCGGCGCATACCTACCGTAAGCTACCGGAATTTTTCCTAACCAGGTATCTCCCACCAGCAAGGCACCGCCCCAGCCGGGACAAGCTCTAAACTCCCGACCGGTCTCGCTGCATGAGGGCTTGTATAGGGCGTGTTATTGTAAGTGTGTGTAAGGAAGGATGATGAAAGAATAAGGAAGAGGTAGGAAAAGATCGCGCGCGGTCCGGGCCCGTTTGTTAAGGTACTGCTCCGGCATTCGCCTGGTATTGGTCGGAGAAACCACGGAAAACTACCAATCAGAGAGCAGGCCACTAGAATTCTCCTTCAGCCAGCGACTGAATTTGACCTATCTGACGAGATAGTGCAGAAAAGCCTGCCCCCATCGGAACTCGTACTTAGAACCTCCAGATCAGAGAGACTGCAGTGACATCAGTTGATGCCCTGAACAATCTCTCCAGGCTCGCAACTTCGATGTGGACGTTATTTTGCAAAATCAACTACATTACACTTGGATCAAAAGTGTCATGACTTTTAAGGATTTAGAACAGAGTACCTCGCGTTTTCCGGACTCAACAGCAATTATTTTAATTCTTGGGAAACGGTTGACGAGTATGTCTCTGTCTCTTTTTCAATATTCATTCCACTTTGTAATACAGTGTGTCAATTTGTGATGGAGCCAACACTGATAGTGTCGAGCGCAATACCGTACCGTGATTGTTGTCAGAACTAACAAGATGCCAGAAATTGGTTTGAGATGTGTAAAAATCGCTGATTTTGTTACTTCCGACAAATATAAATGCGTAGATAGAATAATGTGATCACTGATATTCCTAGACACTCCAGGCGAGCGCCGGTGCAGCACACTATAATGTAGGAACGAATTACCAGTCAAAAGATTAGGTTGAATAATAGGTTGAAGTGTTCTGAAATGAACTCATAATTCAGCAAGTAAATTCGCAGAGCGTTTTTGTTGAAGTACTAGTTCTATATGAAAGTCTGCAAATTAGTAATTCTGGCACTTGACTATAGATTTACTTTGATAAAATTCGTACGTGTCCGTTTTTTATAATCAATCAACCGCTTGGGAGATTTCTTCATCGAAGGTAAATACATTAGAGGTTAATGCAGCAAAATGTTCTAACATCATACCTGATAATAGGAGAGAGATAAAATAGAAGAGAGAAATAACAAGAATGAAATAATGAATAAATATGATACAATAATAATATTATTACGCTAACGTTAGATAAATCAGATACGACGTTGTAACATATCAACACTTTAACATCAAGTAGAGTACAATTAATACTGCACGGTAATGGCAGCGTCATGATACGCCATTTTCGCCTCTCTGGAACACTTCCCATCAACACCTTCCAAACTCACTAATCACATGGTCGGGTCCTAAACGAACTTGGTAGCACGTTGAAAAAAGAACGGAAAAATATTTGCCAAAGATTCTCGAATTCCGGACGTATCGCAGAAATGAGCCGGGAAAAGAGGCCGGAATTTTCTTTTCAATTTCCGAACTTCATTAAGAAGTTTAATCAAGACCCGTCGGCACTGCGCGACGAGCTCCCATCGGCCTGAGAATCTTGAGGCAGCCGGAGCTCGAGGGAACAAGCTCGGGAGACATCTGGTGGCAGGCGGCGGAAACTGTTCTGGGAAGATCCGTGTCGACGTGAAACGGCGAGGTAATACCGTCGACGATGCTAATGTTGGTTGTTAAAAAACGATGAAAAAATCTATAATGGTAGACATATTGAACGGGAATTCGGTTTTGGATCAACGAGGTTGTAACTAGAGATTGAAGAGTAAAGAAACCGCAACACGACGTTTCTGAACGTAGTGCTGATGGTCGGTAAAGTGTAGAGAAGTTATGAAACCAGAACATTGTTTGGGTGTTGTGGATTTGTTATTTATGGTACAATTGTGAGAATTGAATAGCCTGTTTGTAGACGGAGGCTAGAGGCAAGTACCAAGTGAATTTTATATGAATGGACATACTTGTGGTCATACAAATGAAAACGGTTAGGAGAATCAAAACTGTTGGAAGAATGATTTGAAACTGTTGGAAGAATGAATGGAAACTGTTGGAAGAATGAATGGAAACTGTTGGAAGAATGAATGGAAACTGTTGGAAGAATGAATGGAAACTGTTGGAAGAATGAATGGAAACTGTTGGAAGAATGAATGGAAACTGTTGGAAGAATGAATCGAAACTGTTGGAAGAATGAATCGAAACTGTTGGAAGAATGAATCGAAACTGTTGGAAGAATGAATCGAAACTGTTGGAAGAATGAATCGAAACTGTTGGAAGAATGAATCGAAACTGTTGGAAGAATGAATCGAAACTGTTGGAAGAATGAATCGAAACTGTTGGAAGAATGAATCGAAACTGTTGGGAGAATGAATCGAAACTGTTGGGAGAATGAATCGAAACTGTTGGGAGAATGAATCGAAACTGTTGGGAGAATGAATCGAAACTGTTGGGAGAATGAATCGAAACTGTTGGGAGAATGAATCGAAACTGTTGGGAGAATGAATCGAAACTGTTGGGAGAATGAATCGAAACTGTTGGGAGAATGAATGAAAGCGGTTAGGAGACAGACGAAAACTGTTGGGAAAGTGAATGAAAACTGTTGGGAAAGTTGAAACGCTAGGGAAAATGGTAAGAGATGGAATCATGAAAACAATTGTGAGAATGAAAACGGTTGAGATAATGAAAACGAGTGAAAGAATTGAAATGCTTATGAGAATATGTACTGATGGTAGAATGGAAACTGTTATGCGCGTGAAAAACCGCGGACTTCTAAAAGAAAGTCCTGTGAAAGAAGTCAGTGAGAAAGCTGCAGAGTCAGAGAAACGACAGAGGAGAAGCAGCGAGCAGGAAGTGGTGGGGGAGCCGGCGAAGACAAGAGCCGGCACGGGAGGGGGCGCGGGGGCCCAATTACACAGATTACGGGGGGCCGCGCCCATTACTGCCCACTAAGCCCCCCTGTCCGTCCGGGGGCTTCCGCCTGCGTTCGCTCCCTCTGTAATTAATATGACGATCAACAAATCCCATAAGCCGGTGCCTGAGAGCGCCAGCCTTCAGGTACAGCCTGCCACGTTGACACACCAGTGCTCACGTGACACCCCAGTGCCCGCATGATGTGTGGCAGTACGGGAGGAGAGAAGGCAAGACCAGAGATCTCGAAAGTGGGAGGATGCGAGAATCCTATGTGGTTGTGGTATCTTTGATGCATGCACATAATACAATTTGATGTTTGGCTCTAACGATCGCTAATAAATATTGCTGTTGATAGAATTTTACCTTTTTTGCACAATTGTAGATATTGGTAAAAAAAAATTTCCGTCAGGACGGTTTAAATATGCTTGAAATGTATGCTTAAATTGCGACTTGTAATTTATGATTATATTAATACGTAACTTTTAATAATATGCTTGGAGGTGTAGAAAGCATACAATAGTTGGATCATTATTTCATCACTGAAGTGAAACTCATTTCTCTTTAATTATACCTCGTGTTCTGACATACGAATTCTAATGAATGTTACAGATATTGATTTCTCTAACATAGAAGATAAATTTTTACAGTTATCCAAATTGCTTGCTTTCATTTCTAATCTATGAGTGGGAGTTACAATGTTTAAGGGTACCATGGAGTAGAGTGGAGAGGTGCAAAGTGGCATAATGATTTGAATCGGGGCTGAGGCAGACCGGAGCAGGGTGCGGTCTGCTGTAGACGTGCGGGGAAGGGAAGGGCAATGAGGAGAAGGGGGAGGGGATGGAAAGGGAGGTGAGGGGAAGGGCGGGGAGGAAAAGGGGAAGGGTGGGTATGTGGAAGGGCGGGGAGGGGAAGGATGGTGAGGAGAAGGGTGGGGAGGGGATGGAAAGGGAGGTGAGGGAAGAACGGAGTGGGGAAGGGTGTGGAGGGGATGGAAAGGGAGGTGAGGGGAAGGGCGGGGAGGGAAAGGGGAAGGGTGGGTATGTGGAAGGGCGGGGAGGGGAAGGATGGTGAGGAGAAGGGTGGGCAGGGCATGGAAAGGGAGGTGAGGGGAAGGACGGAGTGGGGAAGGGTGTGGAGGGGATGGAAAGGGAGGTGAGGGGAAGGGCGGGGAGGGAAAGGGGAAGGGTGGGTATGTGGAAGGGCGGGGAGGGGAAGGATGGTGAGGAGAAGGGTGGGCAGGGCATGGAAAGGGAGGTGAGGGGAAGAACGGAGTGAGGAAGGGAGTGGAGGGGATGGAAAGGGAGGTGAGGGGAAGGGCGGGGAGGGAAAGGGGAAGGGTGGGTATGTGGAAGGGCGGGGAGGGGAAGGATGGTGAGGAGAAGGGTGGGCAGGGCATGGAAAGGGAGGTGAGGGGAAGGACGGAGTGGGGAAGGGTGTGGAGGGGATGGAAAGGGAGGTGAGGGAAAGTGGAAGGGGGGGTATGTGAAAGGGCGGGGAGGGGAAGGATGGTGAGGAGAAGGGTGGGCAGGGCATGGAAAGGGAGGTGAGGGGAAGAACGGAGTGAGGAAGGGAGTGGAGGGGATGGAAAGGGAGGTGAGGGGAAGGGCGGGGAGGGAAAGGGGAAGGGTGGGTATGTGGAAGGGCGGGGAGGGGAAGGATGGTGAGGAGAAGGGTGGGGAGGGGATGGAAAGGGAGGTGAGGGGAAGGATGGAGTGGGGAAGGGTGTGGAGGGGATGGAAAGGGAGGTAAGGGGAAGGGCGGGGAGGGAAAGCCCGGGAAAGGGAAGTGCTGGAGGGCACCACCTCAGCCGCCTTAAGCGCCGGCGCCGCCGAGAGGGCGTGGCGCGTCAACACGGAGAGGCGCCGCAGCTGGCGCTCGCTGTTTGTCTTCCCGCGCGAGCAGCCTCATGTAGACGCACGCGCGCTGCGGTAGGTAGCGCTCGCCAAGTTCAACTCGGTTCAATATGGGGCGATCGAAATGGGGCTGATCAAACGCAGCTGGATGAAGTATGAATGCATTGCTGCTTTACTTGTTTGCACCGTTTAGTGGCTGCAGACGACCGCATATCAACAAAATTGCAATGGTCCAATATAGCGTAGTGCAACTGACGGGCAGCACGGCCCAGTTGTAAGATCATCAAGTTGTTGAACCGGCTTGAGTGAGGTCGTCAGGGACGACCACCTAGGGTGCTATGAAAGCAGCGGTTGGAGAAGACACATAGCACACACACATAGAGTTACACACGTATAATCTTTATCACTTTGTCATTTGTAAATACTTGTACATAGCAATTTTAAGTCCTGTGTTAAACTATTTCAAGACAAATCTATATTGTCTGTTTATGTATCCTGTGGGCTATATCTCAATTTGAACAATTATCACTGTCTTTTCTAAATTCTTTGTTCGCTTAAAGATTTGTTTTGAAACAGCAGTTTTACAAAAGCGAATTTGTTAATTAGAAGATGAGGCTGACATAAGAGACTAGCGCCCCTGTACCGGTCGTCCTACTACAGCTAGACCGACGCTTTCGGCCATGTCCACTTTGAGTTACACAATAAACACACACATTCTGAGTCCAAAACAGCTTCTTCAGAACTGGACGTAAAGCCCCTTCGTGCCTAAGCAACGCAGATCTTTACAAAGATCTAGCCTCCTAACATACATATCACAAAAATTGTTCATACATTCTTCCCAAATATATCCACTTTTTCCGGCGCATCTCATTTAAATTGACTCCACTTTCGCCTCCGTAATCAGGCTGATTAGATATTCTCCCAACAACAGTCAATAATATGAACTCTCTGTCTTTAAGATCCGCATTGCTTAATTCTAATGTATAAGGGTGGTTCCGGTAGCCATCCCTCTGCACCATTTTCGTCTCAAATTGCTCTCTTTATACAACTGAGAGGCCATGTGTCTGAACGTTGCACTAACATCACATTCTGCAATAAAAACAAAAAAAATTGGTTGCCACGCTGCTGTTGGGTAAAGACTTCTTTTAATTAATAATATACAATTAATTGTCAAACATCAATTAATCATATCCAAATCATCCCGTCCAAAAACAGATTGATTCTTCGCCCCTTATGGTCACACTATCTTTCTTCTTACTCTTTATTTCAGTAAAAGAAAAAAGAATCAACGCTGTTATGACCTACACAAGAAAGTGGGAGTACGTTAAAGATTAAGCTTCAGTCCAGTCCTGTCCAATGGTACGGCAGCCCGCTTCGGGCCTTGGCCGACCAGCGGTGGTTCGCCTCTCGGCCATGGTTATCCCATGGGGGTCGTGAGATTAGCACGAAGACATCCCTTCAGCGAATATACTGGGCTTCTTAACCTTAGGGTGGATTTCTCTCTTCGACACACGGCAATAGATACTGGGACATTTGTAAGGGAAGCGCACAGTTATAATTTGCCTGAGCAGGGAATTGAACTCGGGGTTGCGCCGCAGAAAGCGAGCACGCTAAAAAATCCACCGAGGGCCTTCATTCCTCTTCTACGAACAGAAAGGAGTCATTGATCGTCATCAGAGGAAGCAATTAATCATGCCCTGGGAGATAAAGGCAAATCACCACTATAATCATCTGCCCAGAAAAAGGGAACACATAAAACAGTATATCTCCTCCCGCGCCTGCACAAGTAATTCAGTACGGCTATCATCATCACCATTTAACAGACCATGAGTGCTCTTTCTGAAATATCTCTAGTTATTTCATTTGATGAATAATAATATAATGAACACTATCATCACTTCTTGTAAGTGCTCGCTATATTTTGTCACATACTGGACTTCCGGATTATCAATGTATCAGTGTCTCGTTAAAGCGACTTTTTATGTCTCTGTTATTTATCTGTAGCTCAGTCTAATCATGTTCTTTACCAGAAGCTTCCAGATCGTTCCGTACAGAACAAATAGAAAACAGCATAATGGAATGTTTTGTAATAAATACGCTCTTCTGTACTCTGAACGCGATAGGTCACAACAGAGTAGACTGGAAGTTCAAGAAGAGTCAATTTTCCTAAGTGTATGACACAAAATCCTCGCCAAATAAATTAGGAAACAAATTAGTTGATAGTCCTTGCCATTCTGTAACAACACAAGTTTATATTTTTTCCGAGTTCAAAAGTTTCTAAGTAAACAATAGACCTCACACCAATTGACAGAAGCACTACAGCCACGTACCACACAATCCCTTATGTAGGACCCCTTTCTCTAAAAATAGCCTCCACACTCAATAAATTCGGTCTAAAAACTTCTTTCAACAATACTCACACATTATATAAAACACTATCGAACACTAAAGATCCAATCCCACCTACATCCTTATGCGGAGTCTATGCTCTCACGTGTAACAATTGCAATGCCATATACATAGGACAAACAGGCCGTAAATTCACACAGAGAATCAAAGAACACGAACAAGCATGGAAAAATAACACTACCACAGTCTCACACTTTGCGGATCACCTAAATTTAAACAAACACACATTTGATAAACACATAAATTTCCGAATTCTAGAAATTGAAAACAGGTACTGGAACAGAATAAAATTAGAAACCATACACATACACAACGTACTCAAAAAACAGAACATGACATGTCTCAACCAGCAAATACCTGAACTCTCGTCACCTCTGCTAAAATTAGCACAAAGTGTACACCCCTAACCCACCCCCAGCCCTCCCCACTCCCCTGACCTTCGCTCGCCCGACCGTCTCTCAGCCTCCACCAGCACCCCCGCGGTTTACGACCCTACACCCGCACCCCACCCCTCTTCCCGCCCCCTCCCAGCTGCCGCCCGGCTGTGTTCTTAAACAGACACACGCCCAAAAAATTCGCAGAACTTTGTTTTCGGCCCAGAAGCTGTAAGGTATGTACGACCCAGTTTGCTTACGCATCGTGCATACAATAACCTGTTACCTACAACCTGTTATAATATTTGTATTTAATAATATTTGTATAATATTTGTATTACATTTTAGCTCTGATGATGATCGCAACGCGATCGAAATGATCATAAGTTGATTAAAATTGATACCAGACAATATCTTTAGTCATTTATCATATAAACAATAGACATTTCTCACATGGCTGCATAGTTTCCTTTCAATTTCTATGCGTATTAATAGTATGGATACTTACTCATTATTGATTCATTAATATATTTAACAAGATATATTTAACTATTTTAAAATAAATACACATATTTTGAATGACATTTCTCTGCTTTTTTTCACGTGCCAATTCTCAATTGGTCACCAAACAACTCATTAAAGCGGAATTATACTGATAAATGTTTTTCTATCTCAACAAACATATTTTTGACAAGAATGATTGAAATTGTCGAAGTGCAGATGAAATATTTTAACATAAAGCCATTCAGTTGGCGAAGTGTCTGGTCACTTTTAAATGGTTAGCTTACGCCTCCGCAGGGTGACGTTGCTAAATAGATACGGCTTTGCAGGCTTTTCACCTGTCGATGCGCTGTTTGCGTGTCAGTGGGGGAACGTTTTTCATCGTTCAGTGTGATTTAATTTCAACAAAGCCAATATATTTCTCCACGTCATACCGTCTTCTATTGATTTTATTGTCGTCGGTCTACCATTAATACCGGGCAAATGCCAGTTTTTATTTTATTTTGTTTTGTGCGTTGTTGGAAGAGATGCGTTTTTACTGGAATTAAAGGGGCTTCTTACGGACTTTAAAGAGGCTGTATGTTTGGAAATTTTCGTTACATTATCTGTCCATTGTTTAAATAAATCACAAATCCGATATTAGAAAGGGGAAAATTTATATAGAGAATACGCTTGCTACAAAGTACAATTTGATGATTTGAAAATTCTTCACATAGGAAAGTTGCAGTTCCTTACACATGATCAACGGTATTGATTCTCCTTTCAAAATATCAGAATTCGCTGAAAAATTAAATGATAATCCTCATGATAAAGTAATCTACGGTTACATAGATAAAAACCATGCTTTTTGGACTCCTTAATGTAGAACAGCACTAAAACAAAAAAAAACGACAGGGCAGCATTCGTAAATAATTATTTGACAAAATTATTTTGTTGTGTGTTTTTATCAATTGTTTGTCAACGAGAAGCTTTAAAACTGTAATTAAAACCTTTGAAAAGGAGTCTTGGTTTGTTACTCTGTTTTATGAAAGAGTTTTGGTTGTTCTAGAGACTCCAAAAAGGCCACTATGTTGCTATTATTTCGAAGTCAGATTTGGGTAAATTTCACAAAAAAACATTTTCATTTTCAATCAAAACATTTCCAAACACATTTATCAGATGAATAAGTGCGTAACATTGATTATATGATACGAATCGAATAAATTTTAATTCACCAAGACCCAAATGTCTTTTAAGACGTTAACTTGTAGATGTTTCATCAACTTTGTCGCCGCTGGCGATTACACTGTTGAAAGGAAATAGCTGCAGAAAAGCTACAAAACAAGAGAACTAAATATTTCCAAATAACGGATAATCGGAAACTTCAAAAATGTTGTTTTAAATCCGTCAGTACTTATTATTCACAACTGATGAAATGAGAGAGTTTTACAAATTATGAAAGAATATAATAACAATTCATAGTGGACATAGAGTTCAGCATGACTTTGAAAATAAAATTGATTTTTTATATTTACCGAGACGTTTCTCTATATACTAATGGACTATTGTCGAATATCGTAATGCACTTTATCTTCAAACGTAACGCATCACATAAATTTATAATCCCTTTTTTTTCTTTTGGAAAGGGTTGCATGTTTCAGAAGGTTGTTGAGCACTGAGATACGTACAGAATTTAAAAACGATGAACCTACAAACTTAAAATTTCGATGTCTGCTTTTCTCCAACTATCATCTCTTGATGCAAGGACACCATTGCATTATGTACTCGTATAATTTCACGCACACATTTGCCCCTGCTATGACGAAACAGCAACATCTTTCGATAGATCAATCGCAACTCACGAAACAGAACGACGGCCAAAACTGCAACTGCAATTGTATTGTACTTAGTCTTGAAAATGGCATAATCAACAAATGACGGCAAATAAGAGATCATCCTTTTAATTTTAAGGTATTATTAAAATTATGTATTTAATTATAAAAAAGTTAATAAGAGCAAGTGACAAGGTAGGTAAAGTCCATTACCTTTCATTCAAAGAAAATATGAAATTTGTAATAGAAGAAAGCTAAACTTTATATCTAAACCAATTCTCTTAGAGTTTGATATGTACAGATTAATTTAAACAAAACAAATTGTGTTGGATCGCCATGTGCTTTAGCATTAAAACTTCAAAAATGCAAAAACACGTCATGCGTAGGGTAAAATATTATATTTAGTAGGGTAGAGAATTGTTTGCAAAATTCTTTTCACGGCAATTTTGAGTGATTAGTTAATGTTTTTGTATTTATTATTAACGTTTAAGAGATGACATCCTGTTTTCTTTATTATTTACTTAATAAAAGTTAACAGAATATTAAATGGCTATTTATTTGTATAAAAATTGTTAATATATTCAGCCCTATAATTTATCAGACTATCTCTTTTTCGTCTAATCTGACTTTTCAATGAGTAGTCTTCAATGGAACGCTCCTTTTGCAGTTTTCATCTCTGTGTAGTTATTACAAGAGCAATCTCAACTTGTCAAGCACGCTTGTCTTCTCTGATGCATTCTTTGGTAATAAAACGAGACTTCCACTTTCCGTACCGCTCCAGTGACTAAACGTGTAGACTTTACCGCGTAAAAAGATAATTCATTTTAAAAAAAAGGGATGCAGTTAACTGGTTTCAAATGTCTATTCTTACTATATTGTGTCATTTTTCCATGACCTCCGAGAATATAATTTACTAACTCCGCCACCACCACTTACAAGTACGCGTTTTATACTAAAACGAAACAAAAATGGGGTGAGGATCCCTTGGAAAGAAAAGGGCGAGCAGGAGTCTGGAATATAAAAACTAATAGTCACGCTCGGCAGAGCGCGGAAATGAAGCAGGCCCCGCAATTGTAATTAAGAGAAACATCTCATAAGCGGGCGCAGGTAAATGAAAACAATTAAAATCTTCAGCGCGCGCGGGAGGACGAGAGACACAGTCTGCGGTTTTCGAAAGAGCGAGAGTCGCAGAACCCTCTTTTGATGGCGTCAGCCGCTGCAGCGTTAGATGAAAGTGGCCAGTTACGAGAATAACATGTGCTGACGCTGCCGTCTCCACACAACCAGCAAACAACTTAACACTGGGGCTCGTGTAACCACCCTACTAACGGTGTAATCTCGTCACTTATTAGCAGCCTTGTTCTGTAGCAATGATCAAATGATTGATTAGGGTTTCTGGGCTGTTAAGGTCATTAGTCCCTTAAGTGTAGTGCAGGGCTTTTATGTGGGAGGTGACGGTGATCTCTCGCTGGATGGTCAAAGCAAGCGCCGACCTACACTATGACTTGTAGGTATTTCCCCAACCAAGTATCTCCCACATTCCTAGCCAGGGCAAGCTCTACTCTCCTGACCGGTCTCCAAAAAGTGTGTCAATGTAGTAAATGTATGTGTGTGTGAGATAAAGGGGCGAAGATAGGAAGAGGAAGGAAAGATCACGCGCGGTCCGCGACCTATTTGTTAGGAGCCTCGTGTTGATCGGATTAACCACGGAAAACTACCGATCAGAGCAGCAGACCGCCAGAATTGCTTTCCAAATAGCAGCTCAACTCGACCTATCTTTCTAGTGAAAATCCTGCCACTAACAAGACCCGCACCTCACGGTCACAGGCACTGCAGTGACGCCAGTTGTTGCCCTGAGCCACCTAAGCGAGTCCGTAGCAATGGACGATCGGAGGCTCAGCAAAAGAGAATCAGAACTATCTTCTTGCAGCTGTGCATCGCTGCAACTGTGAAGCAACCATGGTCCATCTAACAAGCGTGTACCGTGGATACTGTGAATCTTAGCAACAATACCCTGGCTGAGATCGATCAAAGAAACAAATATTTATCCCGCAGCACTAGGAGGTTCTGGGGTTCGAATCCCAGAAGAATCGGATTATCGACACTGACTAGAAAGCTCGATCTAATTCAGCAGCTGTCTGCGGGAGAATTCTAGTGGGCGGCTGCTGTAAATAGCACCATCGTGTTTCTAATGACTAGGAGTATCCTTAAAATAAACCGCAGACCGCGAACAATCTCTACTCCTTCATGTTTCCTCTCATCTTACACACACACACACACACGTACACACATACACCCACATACACACATTTGATGCGCTAACTTGAAACGCATGGCAGAAGGCAAGGTAGGAGCTTGGAGCGTGTTCCGGCAGGGGTGGTGCCCCGCTGGCAAAGACACCTCGAGGGGTGGAACCCCTCGCAAGCGGACATGTAAGTCGGGGCTGAATTCGATGTTCCAGCGAGTGATATGACTTTTTCAACATTTGTTGACCACGGCAATTAATGCGGCCGGAGACAATTAAACATTCAAGCAACCGTGCACTGAAGCCTCCGTGTTCTTATGACCTATAACTGATTTTTCATTATCTTCGGCGCACAAATCATTCTCAAAAATCTTTTGTTTTTTATAGAATAATTGTATTTATGGAGAGAAAATGGTAGATTTTTATTAATATTGAGAAAGGTAGTATTATTTACCAATGGATTTTTTTAATGAAACCTGCTTACAGGGACCAAAATGAATTCTCCTATGACTGACGTATTGCAGCTTATGATTGTCCAGTAGAGACAAGTGGTAAGAACTATCGAATAGAAAAGGTCAAAATTCATTTTTAAGTAAACATAAATTGGAGTATACCGATTGTATTGTTAAACCTATTTGTGTTAAAATTATGAATATCCTTTTATATATAACGGCACCACTTTTCAAAAACTAATTAAATGTGAAAAAGGTTATATGCACGAGAAACACCTTATACGACAATTATTTTTTCTGTAAAAAATTCTTTGATTATACATAGTTTAGGCGAATTCCATTTCAAAGTAGTTTTGTTATTTTTAATCAAAACTATATTACAATATTCACAGAAGTACGCTCATCAGACGAATTCATTTGCATCGTCGAAACAAAATTATATATTTTCCGTCCAACTTTTGTATATTTTAAGTCACGATATTCCCAATCTCTTCGTTCTTTTGTTACAAATTTTGCATTTATACTTCCTAATATGACCAAATACGTTCGTGTAAGTAAAGTGATTGAGTACGTTCTACATTATTTCTCTCTTAATTGCCCTGAATAGCTAATGATAACGAGGGATTTTCATGCCAGTTAATTGTAATCCAGTTTTAATTCATTTCCTCTTAATGAACGTTTGATGTACTGAAAATGCTGGATTGACTTCCTGAAAGCATTTGTAAAACGTATACGTTGATGTAGATGGAATATTAACTTAGCGTTTCCAACTTTTGTAATAATGCATCGATGTGATGCATCAACATGCCACGGATGGACCGGATTTGCGTGTAAGTGAATGTTGCAAATTTCTACAAATGCAGTAAAATTAAGGTATTTTCCTTTTAAGGTCGAATTAATCCAACTTTTTCCAGCTTGCGTTGTTCTAAGGCCGGAGCCCTGATTTTTTTCAATGCTGGGAAGAAAGGAATACATGTGTAAAACATGACATTCAAATCACCGTATCGAGTATACTTAGCCTACCTGAACATTTCTTTCGTCACAGGTATAGAAACTGAGACGATTGTATCAGAAAGCTACGGCTCTATTTTCGCCCCGACCGGGTATCGTACCGGAAAGCTACCACACTGTCTGTGGTGAGCCACCCCAAGATGATTACCAGGCAAATAATTATATAATAAAAACGTTATCTTTATAGAAGAAAAAAATACTTTCTAAAGCACACAAAATACTAATATATTGAGAGTTTTATCTCCACTCAATGGAGGCAAATGAATTTCTCGCACAATGTGCGAGTGTGGTGGGGTCACAAGTCAGATCGGCGCAAGCCGCTCAGGGAAGCGATTAATATGTAACGGAGACACGGCGGTGGCAGCGGAGCTTCCTAATTGTGATCACGGTGACAATTGTTACGTAGCCTCCGATTAGCGGCAAAATTACTGCCGCGATTATTATGGAGATGTTGATGAGGCCGACGCGCCGATAATTGGGCCGGAGAGTCGTAAATTAACAAGGTCGCCGCCAGAGCTCGGGCCGGGGCGAACCGCCAAGTGGAGGCCTGGCCTCCCGCAGTCCCAGCGGAGGTGGCAGCTGGAGACAAATACACGCAGATGGGTGCGAGCAAAAAGACGTATGTGATCCACACACGTTAAGCATACGCTTACCCGTTCCCTTTTATTGTTTTTATTTTTTACCTTTCATTTAACCCGTTTTACCTTCATGCGCGTTCTGGTTTACCCTTTCCGTTTTACTCGTTCCGGTTTACCCGATCTAGTTTACCCGTTTTCGCGTCTCTCGTTCCGCGTTATCCATTCTGAGTCATCCCTTTTGTTTTACCCGTACAGTTTACCGATTGTGTTTTACACGTTTTGTTATACATTCGTGATTTACCCATTGCCTTAAACAAGAGAGACAATGTGTCGGATAAATCTTTTAATATTTTCTGTCAGCTCGCTATTACCTTATGTTCGTAGTTACGTATAGATTGAAGGTCTGATCTAGTATTATTTCGGATGCATACCTCTATATGGCATAGAGAGCGACATATTCTCTGCCCTGCAAAGAGCACCCTCGCCCGTAAAGCTTCCTCTTCTAAAGAGCCGCGGTAAACGCGAACGGGTCAAGCTGGCCATTTGAGTGTGCGTTTGACAGTACCCCAATGAGGAAGCCCGAGACTCTCAAACTACGAGGCAAAATATTGCCACTTATTCAAAGAGTTCGTGAGTTCTTAAATTTATATTTCAGTATAGACAAGAAGCACACATTCGGTGCAGGTCGGCTCTGAGGGAAAGGAAGATGTGAAAGTAGCCGAAGTTCATATTCGGTTACGATTTAACTATTTCCTCGGTCCAACCTTATCAATAACCATATATCAAATTTATAGACAAATTTAAACTGGTTGTCAGGGTCCTACTGTAACCATGTTTCATAACCAAAATCGTGCAGATACTCGTACATGATTCGTTCAGTAAAAACAGCACGCACAGAATGAAGATCAAATGAGCGCTCTTTCGTCACCATATTCTTCTTTTGCCTCCTCTCCTTGTTCTCATTTTTCTTCTTTTTTCCACCGCTCCTGCTTTTCATCCTCTTCCTCAATTTTCTTCTTCTTCTTCTTCTTCTTCTTCTTATTATTATTATTATTATTATTATTATTATTATTATTATTATTATTACTCTTCTTCTCGTTGTCCCAACGAATGTTATGTCGCATGAGAAAATGCTGAGGTCAACTCAAAAGCTTGAAGGGCTTGAAGCTAATGACAAAGAATTTAATTGCTCTTTTTTAATACAAAATAATTTTTTATTTTGTATTATAATTTAAATATTTTGTATTTTAGTGACATTTTATCGACAGCCGGTTTATTCCATTTAACGAGTCATACAATATTCGAGTTCAAAAAATGTATGTCATTGGCGAGTTGAGTTTTGAGAAAGCAAATATTAAAAAGACTTTACTTTGAAATGTTAAACAAAAAATTTAATTATATGAGGTTTAAAATACTTACGAAAAAATTAAATGCTGAAGTAAATGATGTTTATTTCTGAACTGATGTTTATAGTCGTAGTTTTAAAGTTGTTTCATATTCCTAAATAATGAACATCTTAGAAACAGAAAAATGCTCTCAGCTTAATTTGCTTTTATAGCAATCTTAATAGAATGTTTCATTACATTTCATTTAGATACAATGACCAAATATTATGTCTACATATTTTTAAATTACATATAATCTGTCAACATATATAAGCAAAACATTTCGGCTGTACGTTAAAACGTTGCTAAGAGATCATTATATTTTGACATGCTTTGTGGATCATTAAGTTTCGTTCCAGAACGCACACATGTCAAAGCACTGCAGAGGTCACCTTAATGTAAACTGATTTGACGGTCTGAATACCATACGCATCCCATTCATTCAGTGGATGTCCACACCTCGACACACGTGACGTTTCGTCGATAAGGCGATTACTAACGGTCAGAAACGATTGATTTTGCACACAGTACGAAAAATTAAATTAAATTGCATAAATAAAATAAACTATCAAAAGAACCAATCGTTTTTTGAAAATGTATCAATTATGATTAGACATTTTTTTTCGTCGATCCCCCCCCCCCCGTATTTTCGTAGTCATATATCATGTCATATTTACGATAATCTCATTAAAGTACAGACGAATAACAACTAAAGCGTTATGCAGAATCGTTATTCAGAATTGAGCACAAATACCTAATATAAAATAAATTGTTGATGTGTATTTTATAATGTTTATTTGAGAATAATTGCTTTTGGCGGAGCGAATACAACACACATACGCACAAAGATACCTGAAACCATAATTAACTTATTAAAATTTTACATAATGTTAACTTGATTTCCATGTTCATTACTCCCAGAATCATTTGAAGTAGTTCCAATGTTCACACATTAGTGCAACAAAAAGTACGTATTTGTAGTTTCAATCCAAATGTAGATTTCCCATGATTGTCTTTAAAAATTTAGACGCATCGTTCCAACGGGAATGAAACAGAGGAACCGTATTCTGCACCCCGTTCCCCAAAAAGTTTTCGCAAAAAATAATTAGGGCTTGTGCTCTCACCAGCAGAGCGTGTCCGCGTCACCTGACATTTCATCAATTCGCCCGCTCCCCCTCTGCGAGGAGAGGAGGGAGGGGCGGGGCGCCGCGACAGATGGCGCCAGGGAGCGGGACGACGGCAAGAGGGGACGGAAGGGTCCAACCCCAACCCGAAGGTCCTGACCCCGCGACCCCCTGACCGTCTGGACCCGCCCTTGCGCCCCGCACCTCATCCTGAAGCTCAGTCCAAAACCCCCGCTTCCGAACTCTGCTTCCAGACCCTGCGTCTCATTTCCAAACTCACTTTCAAACTTCTCTTCCGGATCCCGGTTTCTCATTACATCTTTGTATTCCGCTTCCGGTCACTGCTTTCGGACACGGATTCGGTCAGAGAATTCAGACCGCTTCCGGACTCCGGCTTTGGGACCCCTCTTTGGGACCCCTCTTTGGGACCCCTCTTTGGGACCCCTCTTTGGGACCCCTCTTTGGGACCCCTCTTTGGGACCCCTCTTTGGGACCCCTCTTTGGGACCCCTCTTTGGGACCCCTCTTTGGGACCCCTCTTTGGGACCCCTCTTTGGGACCCCTCTTTGGGACCCCTCTTTGGGACCCCTCTTTGGGACCCCTCTTTGGGACCCCCCTTTGGGACCCCTCTTTGGGACCCCTCTTTGGGACCCCTCTTTGGGACCCCTCTTTGGGACCCCTCTTTGGGACCCCTCTTTGGGACCCCTCTTTGGGACCCCTCTTTGGGACCCCTCTTTGGGACCCCTCTTTGGGACCCCTCTTTGGGACCCCTCTTTGGGACCTCGATTCCCTGTCCCAGCCTCTCCGTGTCTCCCCACCCCATCTCGTCACACCCCGCACGGCCGTGTCTCTCCCCGCCCCTCCTCCCGCCCCGCACCACGCTCCGCTGTTGACAAACGACCGCCCGGGGAGGGATGCAATTAAGCTGAAAGTGTAGCGCGCATCTTCACAAGCCCTGCGACGAGTTTTTATGCCGCGAGAGAAATGTTCCTCCCGACGGGACGGGGCCTTCCTTTCGGAGAGACTCCGCGAATCTACTTGCGGCTGTTTTTTTCTTGATTGTTTACGTGCTTTGTGTCGGGCCTGGGTGAGTGCGTTCTTTTTCCCACAGGTGCTACTAGAAATTTCAGTGCCCTTGCATTACTTCTGTTTTATTCAAATTAGCATCGTAGAAGCAACAGTTTTCACTAAAAATGACACACCTTAGTAACATGTTAGGTATAAGGGTAATACGTTTATTTCAACCCTTCTGGTGCCTTTTAATACCAAGTACACCGGATGTTCCACTTATGATGCAATTAAATGAAAACTCTTTAGTTATTTTACCTTGACTGGGAAATGCGTTTCTCATATTTATTTCCTTCTTAAATTTCTAGCAATTTCAGTACACTCCAGTGGAATAGAATCTATTCTTAACTTCTTTCTTTGTGGGGACCTACTTATTCTAACACTTTGTACTGTGGCTTTTTAAATATCTTACTAAATAACTGTTATTGTTTGACAAATACATTATGAATTGTTGAGGTAAATCCTTGAGGTGAATGTGAATTCACGATTTATACAAAAAGTGGCGAAAACCAAACTTTTTGCATTATTTAATGGAACTTTTGGAAACAATGACGAATGCTCTGCATGATACTTTAATCTAGGAATCAAAAAAGAGCATAATTATTTGATCCAAATATAATTTATTTCGGAGAATTATAATAACTATTAAATACTGCGACTTCTATTAGATAATATGTAATTTGCTGAGAGAATACAAGAGTAATTTTTTCATAATTAAACATAAATAATTGAAACATAAACAGCAAATGTTTCGCCAAGAACGACTAAATATTTAGGAATACAGTTAACGGAATGAATGCTTACTCCCTTCATTTTTTAAACGAGTGAAGTCATTTTTACAAATTAGTCTGTATTTTAAAACGAATAGGCCCTTTTAAAAATATTGTCTTCCATATTACAAAATTATTGAAAGAATTGTCATAAATTCAAATGTAAATCAAATTAAAATAATTCAAATAAATTGTTCTTTAAAGCCCATCACATCTTAAATACCTAAAAATGTTAATGTGTATTTCATATTAACTTAAACCTCATGTATTAGAAGCTTGATTGCAAAATGGTTCAAAAATGCTTCCCCCTAAATAAGCCTCATTAGCGTTTTACTTTCTAACGATGTGATGTACACATTTTTAATGATCAAAAAAATGATTTATTTGCTAATGCTTTTGATATGTAGCGTACTGGAATCTAGTGAGGTCCCAGTGTTTGCTGAGCAAATCTATCAAAGAGAAGTATTTATTTCAAATAATTTACATTTTGCTCAGCAATGTATTGTACTTATTTCAGTTTTCTCTTTTGTTTCAGGTGAGTGTTTTGAAAATATATTAGAAGAGATGCTGGTTCCATCATTTCAGAATATGGTGATGTATAACCATTTACTAAGGTTTTTATATTGGGTATTTTCATAGAATGAGTATATATTATCAAAAATTTATTAAACTGTAGAAAATTTTATAATATTATTTGTAGCAAATAATTAAACGCAAAAATATGACTAGAAAATGCATTCTTTGACGTTATTATAAAATTTGCTTTTGTTCTCGTTGAATTACTGGATAATCATATATAATACGAAAAAACATATGTTATTTCTTTCCCTGATGTCGACATCTATATAATTATATTTTTAAGATTTATTTGTTCCATAATATTTATATTAATGTTCATTATCTATTTAATATTTCATCATTTGTTTAGATGGAGGAACAGAAACAGTTCGGCTCAATTAATTCAATAACATTTGCGTGGTAGTAATAATATGTATTGTGCAATGGTTTAATCTGACTACCGCCTTGGTTGAGCAAATATGATGAATCCCAATAACCGTTAGGGATTTTGTCCATATAGAATACTGCTCACTGTTTTAAATATATTTTACCATTGCTAGCATTAATGCGCGAAGTGTTATCCTTGGGGATAACCAGACTACTCGTTTGAAAGTGCGTGTACTCCACTCGTATTTTCTTTGACAAATGCCTCAGTTGTCCTCTTTTTACTCATTGCTACTGAACCCTCGCCGTTATTTCCACCAATTTACTTTCAAACGTTGTTTGAGAAGAAATTTAAGTAAGAAATATTTGGCACTATTGTCCAATTGAAGTGTGTCTGTGTCTACGTGGCAGTGATGAAAAACAGTGTTGCCACAATTGTGAATGACACACGTATTGAATGTCAACATTCATTTTCTTTATTCTGTAGACCAGGGCCCTTTGACCGAATAATATTCATAAGAGGTGGGTAGCTATTGTGTTTTGAAGGAGAGAGCGCTCCGGTATCCAATCGAAAGTTTCAATTTTGGCTGTCGTAACAGAGTTGTGAAAGCTCATTGAAGAACAGTTTTCTGAGCCCTGAGGTTCTGAGGCCTGAGTTGAGCACTGCCTGAATAAACCTCAGCTGAAAAGATTTTTCGTTCTCACATTCTTACCACCGGCGGTTTGGCTATCGTGGTAAACCGCTCTTCTGAAAAATATTTTCTGCCTTGGTACACAATAGCCATCAGGTGCCAGTTCTTGGAAACCATGTGGCAAAGCTTATTTACCGCACTCTTCTACATTACACTGAGCAGGCTGGTCTACGGCGCCCGCCTTGGCTGCCGGCGTCGGCACGCGGTCCGCTTCGCTCTCGTCTGCCTCTCGTCGCCCCTTTCCCCGCACCTCCCCCACCACCATCCGCGGCCCTCGCGCGAGGATTTGGCTTAGGTGGCGGAGCAGGGGCGCTCGGAAGGCGAGGATAAATCGCGCGTCGTTTCCGCCCGCCTGACGAATCGCATGCGCGCGCCCCGCCCCGCCCCGCCCCGCCCCGCCCCGCCCCTCCGCGCTCGGGGTGCGCCCGCGTCGACAGCCGCGCCGCGCCACGCCGCGCGTGTTTCGGGAGGCTGACGGCCGTTAAGGGTGGTTGCGCAATGCATGGGATAATGGCTCTTCTCCTTCTTCGTCTCCGCCTTTGTCTCCGTCGTCTTCTATGACAGTCATAGAAGCCAAGTCAGCGTAGCCTCCTTCTTTGATTCACCTTTCGACTCTACTTTGATTCCTTCTTGGACTCCTTCTTTAACTCCTCCTGCGACCCCTCCTTCGACTCCATCGTCTCTTTCTTAAACTCCCCCTTCGACTCCTACCTCGTCTCCTTCAATTCTTTCTTTGATTCCTTCTTCGACTTATCCTTCGACTCCTTCTTTGATTCTTCCTTCGACTTCTTCTTCAACTCCTTCTTCGACTATTTCTTTGTATCCTTCGGCTTCTTTATTTCTCATTTGACTTCCCGTTCGGTTTCATCTTCGACTTCTTTTTCTTCTTCCTGGACTCCGATTTCTTCTCTGACTTCTACTTCGTCTTCATTTTATTCTTGGATTCCTTTCTTCTTCTTCTTCTTCTTCTTCTTCTTCTTCTTCTTCTTCTTCTTCTTCTTCTTCTTCTTCTTCTTCTTCTTCTTCGTCTTATATTTCTTACGCCATTCTCGAGTTTGATTCTTATTCACGGTCTTGTTCCTCTCATTGTCTTTTTCTTTTCCATTTCCAATTCTTCCTTCCACAGCGTCGCAACCAAATTACAGTTATAATTTTTCCAATAAATTTACATCAGATTGTATATGAATTATTTTAGATCTGTACATAAATTTATACAGATTTCATGTTATCGGCATCGAAAAGGGTTGTTTTGAATGCAGACATCGCCACCTTGGCCAGGTTTAATTCCAAGAAGTGCTTAAACCTATTTGTTATTCTTGGCACAATTATTTAGTTGCACATAATACTACCTGTGTGAGGGTACAGGTTTTGGAGCCTAAACTGTATTATATACATCGCATTTTCCTTTTGCAGTTTTATATTTCAGTGCAATTTTTGGAATTATTCAATTGTCTATAAGCTCTAGCACTGACTTTTCAGAATTTACCTTATTTAAATGTGCAGCTCTGCTCGGTCTCGTTTCGTTAAGCTGGGCTTCGCTCACATGTTGGATTAACATGTAAACAAACCACTAAGCTCATTTGATTACTGTGGTTTCCAGGAACGGACAGCAAGCGGATTAATGGTTATTCTTCTTCCAAGAATCATGCTTTACAAGAATTTTAAAGCAACCGTAGTACTCGTTGGAAAAATATTTAACCGACGTGTTGTTTACGTAGATGAGTTACTAGAGAAATATTTATCTTCTTGCTGTATTTAGGCGATAAAAAATCCGCTTTTCTGCGTTCGTTTACTCCGACAGCTTCTGTGGAAAATAATTTTTATCACGCTGAACTCTTCTGTCACAGCGACAAAATACTGCACAGAGAGGAAGAGGATGTTTTTATTTGCGGGCGGTTAGTGAACGGGCTAATGCATAAAGCTTTTACGACATTTTAGAAATTTTCTCAGAAATTGCTTCAAATATTTTCTTCAATTTTTTTTCAAATCCAGCAAAAGAGATAATATGCTTATACAAATTGCACTTGTCAAGTTTTCAGTAAATTGTCTCAATGTTCTGAAATTGAAAAAGTTTTAAATTTGTTTCATGACCTCCAACTTCATTACTAAAAATTGTCTTTAAAATTGCTGTTCTTCTTTAAAATTGCTTTTAATGAAATCTGTTATCCAAAATTAAATATTAGTGCATTTCCATTAATTCTGGGTATAATCATGAGAATTGAAAATAATTATTAAATTAAACTTCCGATACTTTTTCGAAAAAATCAGGTTGAATCCCTAGCCCGTCCAATATTTTTTGGGGGATGGAAAATCATTTTTCGTGTTAATCTGCGTTACTGTTAAAAATAAATATACACTATAAGTTCAGAATACAGGTTATAATATGTATTGTGATAACATTACTTGTTTAATAACGCATGTTAGTCTATAACTTCTCTAGAGCTAGTTATCCTATTGTTAATATACAGTTAACCACAAAAATCATTCCCTATATATAAAGCCAATAACAAAGGAATGAAGATTTATGCAAAGTCTCGTAGCTCCATAAAGGCAAAATGAATGAATAAGATAATGATGAGGATGGTAGTTCGTAAATTTGGTCGCACTGCCACACACGACTCCTCACCGAGAGTGAAATTGCCGGCTCCTAAACGTAGTAACCCTCACTCTCTTATGCAACGGGTCCCATTTCTACGCACCGAACACGATTACTCCCCTCCTGGGCGCTCAAATGCGCGAGACGGGTTGCGCGGGGGAACTGGTGGACGTGTGCAGGCTGCGGCGAGATTATCGGGCAAGAGCGAAAGCGGTGGTGAAGGTGAACGCAAGAGCAAGGGCTAGAACGAGTGCGAGAACAAGAGCAAGAGCGAGGGCAAGGACCAGGGCTTGGGCGAGGGCAAGGGAGATGGAGGGGGCGAGGGAATGGGCCAGGGTATGGGCGAGGGCTTGGGCATGAGCGATGGAGGGGACGTGAACTGGAACGAGAGCGTAAGCGAGGGGCTAAGCTTTGACAATTGTGGGTACGGCCCGAAGGCGAGAGCGATATCCTATAGTCATGCATGTAGATGGGTGTGTGGGCGTGTGCGTTTCTGAGCGTAGGAGCGTTGGCGATGGCGAGTGTGTGAATGTAGATGAAGTGTGCCGCGGGGACGAGGGGTGGGCTCGGGGCGGGGCAGTAAGCGGGGCCCGGGCGCGGTGTCGCGTGAGGCGAGCCGCAGGGGCGTTGACTTCGGGCGAAGGGAGGCCGTGGGCGTGGCTCAAGGAGTGGGGGTGAAAGCGCGGGGGTGTGGTGGGCGAGGGGAAGGAGGAGGCGGGGTCAGGGGCGGGATGGAGGCATTGCCAGGGGCAGAGCTGGCAAAACACGTGGCGAGTGGGTGGGTGGAAGATAAAGCACTCCTCGCCAACGCAAGAAGCTGGCCCTGTGGGCGGCCGCCTCCAACGGAGGGCGGAAGTTCTACAAAGTCGAAATCCCTGCGCGGCAGAACTACTCACTGCTTTTAATAGGGGCTTCGTGAAGGCCTTCGCGACTGAGAATTTGTTAATTTAATGCTGCTCTCACATCAAATGAATAAGATAATGTATTTATAAAATAATTCACCTGCTGTCAGTCGCTTGTCATATTAACTGCTGAGAGCAGCGATGAGGCCACTTTCTGCCTATGAAGACAAACAATTCAACTATTTAAAACAGTTCAGTATAATATAGCTCGCCTTTATCTCCGTCGGCAGTTACTCAGGTATACAGATATTATTTTTCGAAAGCATTGTTTCGTTGAGGTGAATTAGCTTTCTTGTGTCGATCGTGTACAACCATACGGAGAGCATAGAAGTGTTTCGTAGCACTGCGGGTCGTTCCGTATTCCTTTGCAAAGGCGCTTCAAATTTCGAGACATGGCATGAAATACTGGATGCCGAGAACCTGTCGGAAGAAATGCTCCGAAGGTAAGGCACAGTATTCAGTATTGTAGTTAGGAGAACGTTCTTCAATTTAGGCTTTGCAGAGCATTTTCCTGATAATAATGTTTAGCATTTTGACCTCAATCTTTTTCAGTTTGGTTTTAAAGAAACATGACACATTCCTCGGTAATTGTTAACATATTAAAAATATTTATCCTTCATACGCAGCGCTATTTCCTTTTGTTGCTGAAAACGCACTCTCGCCCTGAATCAATACCTTGTCCTCACGTTCATGAGTCCAGACTGTTCAAGTCTGAAGAAGGACTGGCTTTAATAGTGAAATCGACTTATACGTATAAAAAGTCCGGGCGAGTCACCGTGAAGCTATGTTCAACTCAATCCTCGCGGTTGGTGCCCTACACATATAATGCATTTAATTTGGAAGAAAATCAACTCTCCCTGATATAGGACACGTGGCGATATCGCATTGAACGATTAAATTGAAGTTACCTGTCGATAATCCGAATGAAAATCTCCTAAATTTTGGAATACACGCTGGTAACCGAAAAGTTGGGGATATTTTTGTAAACGAATTACCCATTATGAATGAGAGTAACCAAGTGTCTCATTAGGATGCCTGTTGCTATCCCTCGCATAATCAATGGAATCGTGTAGAGTGTAACCAAGTACTTCAATGTTATTTAATATATGTCAGAAAATGACCTTGGTTGCCAAACGAGAGAAGAGATAAGTGTCCTACACTTTCATCTTAATTCTAATTGTTTGGAATCTGAACTATTATTCTTGGAACATTTGGTTCGTAATAAAGTAAATTTTAAATTAAGACTTCTAAATAATAATCTAAATTAATAATTCTCAGGTTTCTCATCTGCAATATTTAGATTTCATCCTAGTTCACGATTTTTATTAGTTGAAAGAGTAAAGATTCACGTTTGCGGCAAGTGAATATTGTCGAAATACTTTATTTTTCCAGTATAAATTGTCGCATACTTAACATGTTGTTCTACAACACCACATAATTTCTCGCAATATTACAATGTTATCGTTATGTACAACGGAACGCCCATACATGTTTCATTAAATTCAAACAGAAATTACGCGAAAACTGCTAACAGGCGCACAGGTAGACAGACAGACATGTAGACAGACAGACATGTAGACAGACAGACATGTAGACAGACAGACATGTAGACAGACAGACATGTAGACAGACAGACAGACATGTAGACAGACAGACAGACATGTAGACAGACAGACAGACATGTAGACAGACAGACAGACATGTAGACAGACAGACAGACATGTAGACAGACAGACATGTAGACAGACAGACATGTAGACAGACAGACAGACATGTAGACAGACAGACAGACATGTAGACAGACAGACATGTAGACAGACAGACATGTAGACAGACAGACAGACATGTAGACAGACAGACAGACATGTAGACAGACAGACATGTAGACAGACAGACATGTAGACAGACAGACATGTAGACAGACAGACAGGTAGACAGACAGACAGGTAGACAGACAGACAGGTAGACAGACAGACAGACAGGTAGACAGACAGACAGACAGACAGGTAGACAGACAGACAGACAGACAGACAGGTAGACAGACCGACAGACAGGTAGACAGACCGACAGACAGGTAGACAGACCGACAGACAGGTAGACAGACCGACAGACAGGTAGACAGACCGACAGACAGGTAGACAGACAGTCTTACAGTTACTGTTAATTATTAGCACCATAGGTTACACTGCAGTAAAGTAAGAGTTTAGAATCACCTCACATGTATCATGTGATAGAACTCTATATTTTCAAAAAGCGTTTTCCCCACATATTTGTGATATAGTTGCAGCTATGATTACGATGTGAAATTTAAAAAAATAATTAATCATATTGAACGCTCGAAAACTCATAATTAACCTGCTTCTGACACAATTATTTGCAGAATATTAATTAACGCTTGTATTTAATTATCTTTGTGGTCGGTTAGAATTTTTGCAAAACCCCAAACACGTAACTACCATTTTAAAAATTGAGTGCTTTATTATGAATTGTTATGAAAATCAACTCAATTTATTTTCACAAATCAATTACAAGGGACGTGTAGCGTTAAAAAATATTTATTACATTATCGGGTATTCGGAAAAAGACACTTCGTCAGGTAAAGATGAATTGCATCTTGTTTACACGCTATATTTCGTTACATTTACATTGAATACTATTTTTTTCAATTATATTAATTTCCAAATATGCTTTGTATTTGACAAATAGTTCGCGATAAAAACATGCACTTTACTTACAGGACTGCTGACCTTATGAATTGACGCGCCCGGAGCCACTAACCAAGCAATCACTGCTCACGCGAGCAGTGACTGGAAGTATGTTCATAGAACTCTGACATCGAAGAACTTATTTCCAATGTGCAGGTTCCCCTCTGCGATTATTTTATAGCTTATCATTTCAAAATAATCTTGTAACACTTCTTTATTATGCTTCCAAATGTTTTGTCCAAAACTGTCGTTTGTCATATGTTAAATGCTATCCGAAAACCTTGAGTTCTTGCAAACCCTTGGTAATCTTTAACTAAAAAGCATCATTTGGATAATTTCCTCTCATGAAATAATGTATATCTTCGAGATACGTCACTTAAAAGTCCAGCTCTTTTGGAACTAAATAATATTCACTTACAAAATCAATGAGTTAATTTCCTGAATACACATGCCTCCAAAAATTATATCGATGTTCGTAATATTTTTAAGCCACTTTCAGTTTGTTTTGGAAGCCAACATTCGTATAAGAACTGCATGTTGATTTCACTATTACTGAAAACAACTTAAAGATTTGCATGACTTGAGTGAACATCACTTTGAAAGGCACACTTTTTGTTTGTTGTGTTTAATGTACAATATTCAGGATCAGACAAAATTTGTTGTATATGATATTGATCAGACTTAAGATATAACATGTAATCAATTTATAACAACTACAAAGACAATGGATCCTATAAAAGGGATCACCCTTCCGGGTGCAGTTGAGAAATTTTGGTGTGGTAATTTTTTTAAGGTACATGGAAAAAGTAAACTTTTAGGGTCTCTAGTAAAACATTTCCTCGTAGGTACGAACGTTTTTATAACGCATCTTCAGATACAAAGCCATTTGCTTGATAATTTCATGTCCGAGATACCACTTTCATAGCGCGACAATAGAGCTGTACGATGTACCTCAATCCGAGTTCCTCTCGATCAAACGATCATCGTACGAAACGTAATGTTCCGATAATAATCGCCAGGTGCCTTACTCATGCAATACGTTTTCCCTCAAAATGGCGTTTCCTTCGCCGCGCTTTGGGTATCGGCCCATTAAAGTGGTTCTCGCGTAACATGGAACATTCACGCCGAAATCCCCGAGCCCTGATGGTGGCGACTGGCCCTCCTCGCGCGGTTCACCTGAGACGTATCGGCCGTCGGCCGCTCGGGGACCGGACGTCGACGATATCGCGATACCTCGAGCGCCGCTTTACGGCTGTCGAGGAGTCGATTCGCGCGCGTAACAGCCCGGCGGAGGCCGCGCGGCCCTCGTAAAAGCCGCGCCCCCCCGGGAGCCGCAGCGCGCTCGGCCACGCCCACGCCCACGCCCACGCCCACGCTCTCGCCCTCGCCCACGCCCACGCCCACGCCCACGCCCTCGCCCACGCCCACGCCCTCGCCCTCGCCCACGCCCACGCCCTCGCCCACGCCCTCGCCCACGCCCACGCCCTCGCCCTCGCCCTCACACACGCCCACGCCCACGCCCACGCCCCACCCCCGCCCCCGCCCCCGCCCTCGCCCTCGCCCTCGCCCTCACACACGCCCACGCCCACGCCCACGCCCTCGCCCACGCTCTCGCCCTCGCCCTCGCCCTCGCCCTCGCCCTCGCCCACGCCCACGCTCTCGCCCTCGCCCTCGCCCTCGCCCTCGCCTTCGCCCTCGCCCTCGCCCTCGCCCTCGCCCTCGCCCTCGCCCGCGCCCTCGCCCTCGCCCGCGCCCTCGCCCTCGCCCTCGCCCACGCCCACGCCCACGCTCTCGCCCTCGCCCTCGCCCTCGCCCTCGCCCTCGCCCTCGCCCTCGCCCACGCCCACGCCCACGCTCTCGCCCTCGCCCTCGCCCTCGCCCTCGCCCTCGCCCTCGCCCTCGCCCTCACCTTCGCCCTCGCCCTCGCCCTCGCCCACGCCCACGCCCACGCTCTCGCCCTCGCCCTCGCCCTCGCCCTCGCCCTCGCCCACGCCCACGCCCACGCTCTCGCCCTCGCCCTCGCCCTCGCCCTCGCCCTCGCCCTCGCCCTCGACCTCGCCCACGCCCACGCCCACGCCCTCGCCCTCGCCCTCGCCCTCGCCCTCGCCCTCGCCCTCGCCCTCGCCTTCGCCCTCGCCCTCGCCCACGCCCACGCCCACGCTCTCGCCCTCGCCCTCGCCCTCGCCCTCGCCCTCGCCCTCGCCCTCGCCCTCGCCCACGCCCACGCCCACGCCCACGCCCTCGCCCTCGCCCTCGCCCTCGCCCTCGCCCTCGCCCTCGCCCTCGCCCTCGCCCGCGCCCGCGCCCTCGCCCTCGCCCGCGCCCTCGCCCTCGCCCTCGCCCTCGCCCTCGCCCTCGCCCACGCCCTCGCCCACGCTCTCGCCCTCGCCCTCGCCCTCGCCCTCGCCTTCGCCCTCGCCCTCGCCCTCGCCCGCGCCCGCGCCCTCGCCCTCGCCCTCGCCCTCGCCCTCGCCCTCGCCCTCGCCCTCGCCCTCGCCCTCGCCCTCGCCCGCGCCCTCGCCCTCGCCCTCGCCCGCGCCCTCGCCCTCGCCCTCGCCCACGCCCACGCCCACGCTCTCGCCCTCGCCCTCGCCCTCGCCCTCGCCCTCGCCCACGCCCACGCCCACGCTCTCGCCCTCGCCCTCGCCCTCGCCCTCGCCCTCGCCCTCGCCCACGTCCACGCCCACGCCCTCGCCCTCGCCCTCGCCCTCGCCCTCGCCCTCGCCCTCGCCCTCGCCTTCGCCCTCGCCCTCGCCCACGCCCACGCCCACGCTCTCGCCCTCGCCCTCGCACTCGCCCTCGCCCTCGCCCACGCCCACGCCCACGCCCACGCCCTCGCCCTCGCCCTCGCCCTCGCCCTCGCCCTCGCCCTCGCCTTCGCCCTCGCCCTCGCCCTCGCCCACGCCCACGCCCTCGCCCTCGCCCTCGCCCTCGCCCTCGCCCTCGCCCTCGCCCTCGCCCGCGCCCGCGCCCGCGCCCTCGCCCTCGCCCGCGCCCTCGCCCTCGCCCTCGCCCTCGCCCTCGCCCTCGCCCTCGCCCTCGCCCACGCCCTCGCCCACGCTCTCGCCCTCGCCCTCGCCCTCGCCCTCGCCTTCGCCCTCGCCCTCGCCCTCGCCCGCGCCCGCGCCCTCGCCCTCGCCCTCGCCCTCGCCCTCGCCCTCGCCCTCGCGCGCGCCCTCGCCCTCGCCCGCGCCCTCGCCCTCGCCCTCGCCCACGCCCACGCCCACGCTCTCGCCCTCGCCCTCGCCCTCGCCCTCGCCCACGCCCACGCTCTCGCCCTCGCCCTCGCCCTCGCCCTCGCCCTCGCCCTCGCCCACGCCCACGCCCACGCCCTCGCCCTCGCCCTCGCCCTCGCCCTCGCCCTCGCCTTCGCCCTCGCCCTCGCCCACGCCCACGCCCACGCTCTCGCCCTCGCCCTCGCCCTCGCCCTCGCCCTCGCCCTCGCCCTCGCCCACGCCCACGCCCACGCCCACGCCCTCGCCCTCGCCCTCGCCCTCGCCCTCGCCCTCGCCCTCGCCCTCGCCCTCGCCTTCGCCCTCGCCCTCGCCCTCGCCCACGCCCACGCCCACGCCCTCGCCCTCGCCCTCGCCCTCGCCCACGCCCACGCCCACGCCCTCGCCCTCGCCCTCGCCCTCGCCCTCGCCCTCGCCCTCGCCCTCGCCTTCGCCCTCGCCCTCGCCCTCGCCCACGCCCACGCTCTCGCCCTCGCCCTCGCCCTCGCCCTCGCCCTCGCCCTCGCCCTCGCCCACGCCCACGCCCACGCCCTCGCCCTCGCCCTCGCCCTCGCCCTCGCCCTCGCCCTCGCCCTCGCCCTCGCCCTCGCCTTCGCCCTCGCCCTCGCCCTCGCCCGCGCCCGCGCCCTCGCCCTCGCCCTCGCCCTCGCCCTCGCCCTCGCCCGCGCCCTCGCCCTCGCCCTCGCCCTCGCCCTCGCCCTCGCCCTCGCCCTCGCCCTGGCCCTCGCCCTCGCCCTCGCCCTCGCCCTCGCCCGCGCCTCGCCCTCGCCCTCGCCCTCGCCCTCGCCCGCGCCCTCGCCCTCGCCCTCGCCCTCGCCCGCGCCCTCGCCCTCGCCCTCGCCCGCGCCCTCGCCCGCGCCCGCGCCCGCGCCCTCGCCCTCGCCCTCGCCCACGCCCTCGCCCTCGCCCCCGCCCCCGCCCCCGCCCTCGCCCACGCCCTCGCCCTCGCCCTCGCCCGCGCCCTCGCCCTCGCCCTCGCCCTCGCCCTCGCCCTCTCTCTCGCCCACGCCCACGCCCTCGCCCACGCCCACTCCCTCGCCCACGCCCACGCCCTCGCCCACGCCCTCACCCCCGCCCACGCCCACGCCCACGCCCTCGCCCTCGCCCTCGCCCTCGCCCTCGCCCCTTCCCTCGCCCTCGCCCTCGCCCTCGCACACGCCCCCGCCCCCGCCCCCGCCCCCGCCCTCGCCCTCGCCCTCGCCCTGCCCCCACCCCCGCCCCCGCCCTCGCCCTCGCCCTCGCCCTCGCCCACGCCCACGCCCACGCCCACGCCCACGCCGCGATCCCGAGGGCGGTCGGGGATGCGGACCGGACCCTCCGCCATCAAGTATACACTTGCCGGTGCTCTTTATCAAATTCATGTTTCTTTAATTAAGTTTCTAAAGGCTTCTAATTTATTCCGTTTAGTTTACAATATCCGACTATTTTTTATTAAATCTAGATCCGACCTCCTGACTTATAGTACTTACCGTATCTGCACATGCTGACTCTATAATTGTATTATTACATAATAGTTCACAACCTTCTTAAAACATTACATGGTTGTTTATGATATCATGTTTCACTACCTTGACGCTTCAATTAAAAAACGATTTCTTATTTATTATATTTGACGTACTTTTTAATTTAAAATGTTTGATAAATAATATTTAAGGTAACCTTCGTATGACTTCCATTGAGGAATCAATAATTAGTTTCTCATTTGAGCAAATCATAATTGTCTTTAATTCTTTTGCATTGAATGATAATATGAATATTTCTTTAAATAACTGCATTCTAGCCTGATGATGAATAAAATAATAGCATAAATATTTGCTATAAAAATTTACATTAATTGAATTATTTATTTATTTCCAATAATAATAGTGTGTTCTAAATACATGGATCATGAATAAATAAATGATTATAATACGAACAGACATATAAACATTAAATAAGTGAATTCTATTTGCGTATGAAATTGAAATCCTAATAATAGCTTCCTAGAGTCTAAGGATCTGTGTAAGTCTCATCAGTGGCTAAATTTCTAAACCGGCTAAAACGCATTTGCTATGTTGGACGCTGTCTCACAGGTATTCTAGGATTTAAAACTTTCAATAATTTTTATAATATATACTCTTATTTCTTTTTTATTATCTTGACTGTAATTGGCTTTTCATTAGCATCATTAGATCGAAGAAAATGATTAAAACAAAATTCTGAAGATTTCCAAAGTAGAAAATGACAATACACATTTTGTTGGATCTTTTTCAACGTTCTGATTCATCAAATAAGCCCATACACCCTTTAATGTAACAAAATACACAATCTTATTGCTGGAATCGTCAGAGGGAGCAAAGGTCACGTTTGTCATTCCAATTGTTTTCGCGATGTTGAAATATCACAATCGTGCATAATGTTTAAGTGAATAAGAGTAAAATATGATATAAACGTCTTAAACTATGTGTTCCTCGTGTAATGACTTCATTCGTTGAAAATTAACAAGGTGCGCCGGATAATTTTTGAAATTAGTTTTTAACTAAAAGTACGAACTAAAGGGAACTGGAAATCTTCAGTAAAGCACGGACGATATTTTATTAATATGAATGTGATAGATGTAGTTAATACTTCCTCAACTTTTTTGTCTAACCGCATATGCTAGCGCCAACAACAAACTAATTTCTTGGGGCTTGAACCAACCAAAATTGTGTGTGTGTGGCGGTATGTATCCCAGCACGTTGGCATACATTCCGTACGATATATCTATTTTGACGCAAAGGCCACATGCATGTCGAATGCGTTGCGTTCGTTGCAGCCCTTCAGCCATGTGGGGGGGGGGGGCGCAGTCGTGACGCGATGACGTCATTGCCTCGAACTGGGTAGAGTTCTAGTGCAACGCGTTGGAAGCGGTATTTGACTCTTACGTTACGCCCGTGATCCTTGTAACATGGCGCTACCATCTCTGCCGCGTAACTCGTCGGGTCCGTCTGACCTGCACGGTAGCGGTGGCGGTGGAAGCAGTGCGGCAAAATGAGAATTTACAGTTACTGCCCTCAGGATGGGCTGTATGGCGCGAAAACTCCTTTTAAGATTTGCACCACCGCCGCCACCGCCGCCGCCCCCGCCCCCACCCCCCGGCCCCGCCCCCGCCCCCGCCCCCGCCCCCGCCCCCGCCTCCGCCTCCGCCACCGCCACCGCCACCGCTACCGCTACCCGCCGCCGCCACCGCCACCGACGCCACCGCCGACGCCATCGCCCCCGCTACCGCCGCCGCCACCGCCACCGCCGCCACCGCCGACGCCACCGCCCCCGCCCGCGCCCCCGCCACCGCCTCCGCCATCGCCACCGCCGCCACCGCTATCGCCGCCGCCGCCGCCAAGTTTTACGAGACACGCTAAGTTGCCGCTGAACGGTATCGTGGACGACAGGTGAAATAAAAAGGAGACGCCCGCTGGCTTCGGTTTACTGCTGGTGGTGATAGACGGGTCGAAATGAGTTGGAGGGGGGGGTGAGTAGGCAATCTCCGGTTGTTCCGACATCTCTTCTCGTTCGCGACGGTTTAACGATATCATTCTCAGTGATAACTTACGGCGGAACTATTTTTAATTTTATGTGACTTTTATGTGGCCTGTTTTGAGAGGAAATGCAGTTAGTTGCCGTTTGCCGATAATGATCTTTTGTGGAGGGGGCGTTTACATTACAAACGATAACAAGAATTAATGGAGAATGGTTTATGAATTTAGTGTGAAATTTAATTTATAAATGTGAACATTTCAAAATACTTCTGTGAATGTTTCTGAAAAGTTAATGAAGTTAAAAATTATACTTACGTAGAACTTTGTAATCATCATTACAAAATAGTCTATACTTTTCTGTGTGCATATGTATTTTTTATTATAAAATTGCTAATGGGAGAACTTTCTTCTTAAATCTACAATTTATTTCGTACGTTTTGCCATTGCAAGTTGTTAGTGAATATTTAATATCTTCATTTTCCTGTGCGGCCGTGCAAATTTGGGTTAGATACCTGTCATGAATGTCAGGGGAAAATTACACTTCACTTGAGAGGAATTCTTGCTGGACAGGTTTTCTGTTGAAGAGAAAGTCACTAATTATTTAGAGAAAATGTTCGCCTGGTTAAAACGTGACGGTTACTGAATATCCTTCGTTCATTTTTTAATGGTGTTTCTGCTAAGTGACCTGCAGATTAGGGGGGAATTGTGTGTTTTTCATGAGACAACTCATCTTCCAGGATGTAAATGTTCTGAAGATTGATCAATTTTCATTTTCTCTCTCTCCCATCTTTTAACGTTGCGTGACTCTGGAAGAATTATAAATTTGTTAAACGAAATATCTTATTCGGATGTTCAGGAAATGTAGGTAAAAGGTGCTATAATTTACAAATATTTTAATGTTTCATTCCTTTGCTTCTCGATATTGTTTTTAATGAATTGATTTAGTGTTAATAAAATATTATCTCATTGTAATTTGTGTGATGCAAAATATGTCCATAAATATATATTCTGGAAACAATTAAAGACTAAGTTTTTTTTCTTTTTCTAGCTAACAGAATTTTTTTTTCAATCATTCTTCAGTTTTTAATGTTACAGTTCGTATCATATTGACTGATCCCAGCTGTAACATTTAATTGTAATTAACTATTACAAAATACATCGGATTTAAAAACTAAATTGAGAATGCAATGGAGTGCAATATAATTCTCCCACCCTAATTTTAGATAATCGGAAAATGTATTCTCGATGATGTTTGATGAAATGTACAAGATAGAAAGGTCATTCAAACTATGAAAATATCTGTTTAGTTCATTATTCATAAGGGTTTACTGTCCATTTCACCACACCAATTTCACAATCAAACTTTATTCGTAAATTCTTAGATGTCAAAGTAATACTATTTATGTTTAAAATTCGACTTAAATGTTATTTAATTTTCTCTAGAATTAAAAATTCTCTAGGATCCTACTACTTTATTTAATTTAACTTGTTTCGAAAGGTACAAGTGATGGAAATGACACAAAATACAGCAACAAAGAATGCTGGAGGACATTTTGGAAATGTTTTGTGTGTATAAATAGAATTTAATAATTTATGCTCAGAAGAAACGTATAAGTTGTTTTTATTACCTAATACATTATTAACATTATTACATTTCTGACCATAACTAGACTATTTTTGTACCTTGCACATGGTCGCAAAAAGAGAAAAATTGCAACAAATCCGTAGGTGGAAAGGCTTACTCAACAGAGAGGCTCGGTTTTCGTCCAAACTGCACTCCGGCCCTGGAGGCTGTATCGGATTTCCAAGCGTTTCTGGGCCGCTGCCAACTCAAACTTTGCCTGAGGGGTGTCAACCGGCCGATGCGTCCTGCCGGTCCACCTGAGGACAAAAGCCGCCTCCGCCACAGCCGTAAAACCTTTTTACTGCGCGCCTCTGTTTTTGAGCTCTCGCCAGCCTATATTTCTGGACGGCGGCTGCCCGTTTGTCTGCGGACTTCCAAGGCCGCGCCGCCCTGCACCGTGAGAAAGGGCCGCCGCCGGGCATCGATTCCGGGCTGTTTGCGAGCTTGTTTGCACCTCGAGACCGCGTCCTTCCCGCTCCATCGCTTTTCGGTGTCGAAGGCCAGCGCCAACCGCTCGTACAAAACGAACGTTGCTCAAGGTGGACCCGAAGGATGGGTTTGTCGGCAGCATTTGAAATAGTAATGTTTTTATGCCCGAGAGAATTACGATTAGTGTTGCGAGGTGGACTTAATCATTTCCCACTAGGTGGCCCTGCGAAAACCACCAAAACGTCAAAAACACCAAATTAAAAATTTATAACCTCGTGTTTAAAATATGAGGAGCTACGCAATTTCAAGAAATACAAAATATATTGTATGGTAAAGGAAATAATCTCCACAAAAGTTTTAATAATTGTTATTAATAATTTTTCAGAGTTAACTTTCGGGAAACACTTTTGCCATCCTCAGCGGATCTCTAGCAAAATGGAGAAATTAAAATATTAACACAAGTTGAACACAAAAATGGAGGTTGCAGTGAATTTAGAGGAAAAACAAACAAATAATATCATATTGACCAAATCGTTTATCGACCAAAATATTTTTGCAAATTAAAATGAAAATATAATACTCTCGTGTCCACAGATAATTAATACTCTCTGTAACACTTGTAAGAAATATTTTTTATCAGTTTACCTCGTACTAGTGTTTTTATTTTGCTGTTGTATTCATAAGCATAATAAAGTAAGGAGTGCTTTGTATGATAAAATGTACAAGTATAATATATTTGTAACATCTGTAAACATGACTTTGTGGTTACTGCTACTTGGATACAGTTTTAAAAAAATATTAAATTATATTTTGAGGTGTATTGTGGATTAACGTAGGATCCTGATTTACGTTTCAAATGTTATTAACAAAAAGAATAGAATGACAGAAAAGAACTTTTAGCAGATCGGCGTAATTAGCCTTCATAGCCTTACCCGAAATTTGCATAAAGCTTCTTCACACTAATCAATAAGTACACTTCCTTCCAATGTGAGGGTGAAAAACACAATCAAATTTTAACTGAAAAAAATTAATCTTAACTTTTTAATTTAATATCAAACGTATGTACCCCGCATTTACAATCACGTTTTAATATATGCTGTACAAAATTCTAATAAATGAAAGACTTTCTCGGAAGTATGGATTTGTTGTATGTCCTGGTTGGGATATGGTTGTCCTATTGTTAAAACGTTCTCTCTCAAATTTGGGCATGCATTCACTGTGAGAGTGTCTTGGAGAAATTTGATTTACTTGTCCGAAATTCAAGAAATAATTCCGGCTGTTATTTCACATTCGTAGGTGCAGAATACTTGCAGTTGAAGACGCTCTCAATCCTTGACTGTATGGCGGGTTGCGTAGAAATCAGGGGCGTTTGGGGAGTCGTAAACGAATAAATCATAATCATTAACGCCTCAATACGTCCTATTTAATTCAAATCAATCTTTAAACACTCCCATTACTAACAAAAATAGTAAATAAATTAGTCAAGTAGTTTTTCGTTTGTAGAGGACACACATTCCCTATTATTTATATATAGATGGTTTTCATCTGGGCTGTATGTTAGAGATACAGATAAGAACTAAGTATTAAAACAATTTCCAGTTCAAAAATAGAACTATTGGTGGTTTTTTTATAGTTGCTAATGTATTGTGATTGCCATCTTTGACGTCTTTTTATACGATTATTACTAGTTCTGATTGCAACAAATCTACAGAAATAATTTCCAGAAATGCTAAGATAAAAATTGTAAAATAACGATAGTTGGCAGAGCTTCCTATGCCGCAACAGAATCAAACATCCACCCGAGGCGAACTGGATCAGTTCCACGACGGACCACGCTCACCCACCTTAACGATCATGAATACCCACCTCGATCCATCATTGATAACGATATTTCCTCACGAACAGAAATAAATAAATAATTTAATGTGCTAAGCAGCCCAAGGAATTATTTCAGATTTAATATCGCCGAAGTTTCAAGTTTTGAAAGCCAACGCCCTTCTGGCCCAGGCGCGCCGGGCCGCCGCCGAATATTTCCGGAATATTTACGCGTCTACATGTCGAGCCACGCGATGGCGCTCTTTCGCCCCTCTCCGTTTCTGTTAAGCCTTAAATAATTTATGGTTCGCTCCGCTGTTTACGTAGTGTTGCAGACTGAATTACATGAGGAACGTAAAAAATGGAAGAGCCCTCTCTCTGCGTCACTTTCCCAGCTGCGCGCCGAGGGAGGGGGTAGCGGGGGCGAGCGTTGCTCTACGTGCAGCGCCGCTTCTTGGAAACTGTATTTTAGTTCTCATGTCGGAGAGCCGGTTCTGTTTTCTGAGTGCGCGTGGGATCCAACTCTTGAGGGAGCATGGAAGTGTTGCGATTGAAATGAGAAGGCTAGCGAATATACTTGTACGGTCGAATTATCACCTATTATACATATCTATATAAAATAAGTAAAGGAAATACGACAATTTATAAGAAATTATCGCCACAAAAATCCATAAGTGTATTACTGATGTATAGGGAATTATCCCAAAGACTGCATCATATTTAACACGAAATTCATACGTCCACAGAGTATTACGTATTGAGAAATCACGCGTACATGCAACCCGCAATGCACTGCAAAACATGTCGTTCGTAACCAAGATTCAGTGCGTCCTGGGGCCTTGAACTCAGATCTATGTGTTTACAATAGTGAATAAAGTCTTAAGCATAGTTTACCAAATGAGATCTACTTGAATGTTCTGTTATGTGTTTGCAAATCCCCTCACCCCGTAATATAGGCGGATTTTAATGAAATGCCATTGTCTTCTTTTTCACGTTAGAACAATGCCTTTTAGTATAGAGATTAATTTTATGTTAAGACAAAATGAAATTAACCAAGTTTTTGTCTTTTTAATTTTTCGTCGATTTCGACTAATAAGTCTTTTTTACTTTTTCCCGTCACTTTTAGAGCATTTTCCGCTGATTTCATCGATTGTAATACCATTTTAATGCTACTTGCTTCAAATAGTTATGAGACTCAACAAATAATATTCTCCAAACCATTCCTGAATAGTCTATTTCATTTCTACCTTCAAAATTGTAAAGTCACCCGATGTTTCTGTGACGACCCCCCTCACCATTGTCGGATCGGTCGATTTTGCGATAACTCAAGAAGTAAATCTGTATGATATTCTAATTAACAAGAATCCAAACCAAAGAGTTTGCAAGCTGAGTTCAGTTGTACGAAAGGAAGAAGCCTTGATTACATGAAAACATATCTAACATTCATCTGAACTGATTTTGATCAAATTTTGTGTCATTTCTGTGGGCTTTTAGGACTTTTTAATATCATTTTAAGAACATTTTAATGACCATTTTTGGCGATGTAGGTCATCTAAATCCATACCTTATATACTATAAAAGCTTAAAGTGTGTCAAAAGGATCCCTCAATATTTTTTGTGGTACAGAACACATCCTATAGGAAGTGAAGGTTTTCTTGATTATTTTGAAAGTTTGTTCCCTTCAACCCAGACGAAGTCAAAGTGGCGTCCCACCAATAGCGCATGCCACGTCAGCTATACAACGCTCACGAAGGTGCCCTCGCATTTTATTTACTCTTTGGGCGTGGTTGGTGTCGTCAGACGCTTTCACGATAATATTGTACATTTTCGGTTTCCTCAACTCCCATACCATAGGTTTCAATACATTAGTTTCAGCCAACATCTTGTAGTAAGAACTCTTCTCTACATGTATTGATCCTATTACACAAGAGGTGCTTTACGATTACGATAATGTGAGCAAACTCACCCCTGTGAGGGAGAGACACATCAGTTCCACACCTCATCACTTCTCAATGACTTGAAAGAATACGTGGGCCGCACAGATACGTTGTGCCTTCAAAATGGAGAGTAGCGCTGTTTCAACACAGTCCTCCATTCTCTCCGCGTGCACCCACTCAATTCTCATACTCAGGGCGTTGCGGTTTACGACACAGCATATGACAGCAAGGCTTCAGGGAAGAGGCCGTCTGCCATTCAATATTTGCTATTCAGTGTATTTTTTACTCTAGGTACGTCATTTTTGTATACTCTAAGTATTTAAAAACCTGATGTAGATGGCCGTACGTACTATATTATTATAATAATAATATTAATAATTGTATTGCATTATTTATGAAGTTTGTTATTGAGTAGTGTGCGTTTTACATTTCGGAAAGCCAGTTTTTATAGTTTTTTCAACAAACATTTCGCTGTTGCAGGTTTCTAGATTAAATTTACATATTTACAATATTTTTTAAGCAATAACATAATTTTTAATGTCAATACATTCGTTCACAAATATAAGCCTTCACATTTCGCGCCTTTGTTTTGTTTTACTTGTCGCCAAAACAAGTAGCGTGGAGGGGGCAATTTTGCAAAGCGCAGCTTTCTCTCAGCCCCCATTTTCTCGGGCAGAAACTTTTGTGACCAGCAGCAGCCGCTGTACTAATCCGAGATCGCGTTTCCGGGAGGAGTAGATGCTGACTCAGAAAATCGTAATGTTGAAGTATCGTCACAGGCCAGAAAATATTAAAGATATTGAATGTCAACCGAAAGTTAGGTATGGGCCGAGCGTGTCATTGGCTGTGGTGGCTCAGGGCAGCTGATGTTACCGCAGTTCCACGTTAAAACATTCACTACGCGTACGGGACTAATGACCTTAGCACTTGACGCGACCGAAAACCCGAAATAATCAATTAATTAATTAATGGAGACTGATTCGAAACGTGTGCTTCGTAGTACATGTTTGGCAATAAAAGAATTTTCTAAACGCATGTTGCAAATGAAATAAAACTCCAGAAATACCAAAACTCTGAAATCATATGAATCAAGATAGATCTGACATTTTCGAAATGTTAACAAAAGAATATACTTGGAAGTTTCTCTCAATTCGAATTAAAAATTAATGCTTACAACTCGTACGTGTCTTTTGACATATTCATTTCTACGTACCTGACTCAGATCCAAAATGAATTCATTCGTAAACTTACTACACACTTTCTTTACATTAGTGTCAAAGTGACTAAATTACCATTTTGTATTGTCAACACACAAATAAAAATTTCAAATGTTCAACATTTACATGAAAAGATATTCCTCCGAAAGCAATTATTAAAATCCACATTTCATTTATTTTCTGTTGTAATACATTTTATCCTGCAGCCATGAACCCACGAATGCCAAAAAGATTGGCGAGTTTACTGGTATATGAATTTTGCAACCTCCAATACATTTCTCGATCTTTGGCTACAGCGGCAAAGAATTGATACATCGCTCGACGGCACAAGCGCGACTCCGGAAGATCGCTTTCGACTGCACCGCGATGACAGCCGTGTGCCCACTCGTCCCCCCTTTCCCCCCTTCTCACTCGCCCCACCCGGACCCGGACCCTTTGCACCCGCGTGCCGAGGAGGTTCAAAGTTTCTCTCGCTCTGGAAATTGAATTTTGGTTCGCAAAAAACAAACACGTGCCAAAGCTCGCGTCTGCTCAGGCAAATTGAATTAATGTTTGCCGTCCGAAGAGCCACTTTTCACTTTAAAGGCAACAATTTTTTTGGGCGAGGGTGCGCGTGTTTTAGCGGGTGGAACACACCGGCGCCGACTTCTGAGAGCCACGCATGCGTGAGAGGTTGAAGAGGAAGGTCAGAATACTGTGGGTGGGGACGGAGGATAGGAGATAAATGCTAGGAGAAGGAAGGTGTAAAAAGAAGGCTGCGTGGAGGAAAGAAAATAGGTACACAGCGAAGTAGACTTGGGCTGAGACTCAGTCGAGGAGGGCGAATGAGAGTGTATGTGTGAAAAATGTAAGGTTTGATGTAAGTTGAGGTTATCCGACATTGCGGCGAAGAAATATATCTGGTACGATGTGAGCAGCTACCATGATGTAAGAAGTACGGTGAGGCAAGGTAGAGCCGAGACACGGTACGGGAAAGGCAGGGAGAATCGAGGATTCGACGAATAAAGAGGACAGCAACACCGCATGATTGGGAATGGGAGTGGCATACGGTAGCGGTGAGGCTGAGGACGAGATGCGTTGATTCCTGCCTGTGGCTGTGCAGTGTGAGGCGGAGAGGAGCATCAGGGACAGACGAGACGTGACATGGATGAGCGTAACGTGGAGAGTGAGCGTGGGGCGGTGTAGAAGAGGCTGACAAAGCCGGATAGATTGTGACGTAACGTGATGCGACTCAGTGAAGAGTGGTGATCCTGGGGATAGCGAACGGGCGGTGAGGTGGGCTCATATGACAGAGATGACGGACGGTGAGGTGGGCTCATATGAGCGTGACGTGACGGGTTTGAGCGTGGCGATGCAGGTATAGCGTGGCGTGGCGGGTATAGCGTGACGCGGCCGGGTATACCTGGCGTGACTGATATGAGCGTAGCGTGACGGGTATAGTAGGTCATGAAGGATATGAGTGTGGCGTGGCGGGGATGAGCGTGGCGTGGCGGGGATGAGCATGGCGTGGCGGGGATGAGCATGGCGTGGCGGGGATGAGCATGGCGTGGCAGGGATGAGCGTGGCGTGGCGGAGAGGAGCGAGGTTCTCAGGGACATGTGTCATTATGTGGCCTGGCGCGTGTGGTGTGTCTGAGGGATTGGAACGCGGCAGGAGGACTTGGCGGGGGCGGACGGGCAGCGAACGAGGTGTGGCAGCGGAGGGGGCGGCGAGGGGAGCGCTGTGGCCGGCCACCTTTCCCGCTGCACTGAGCCGCCTCCCGGCGCTTGAAGCCGCGCGCCTCTCAGCCGCGCGGGGGCGCCCGCTTCGCCTCCCGCGCCGCCACCCGAGACGCTCGCGTCTCCGTTGCGACGGGGGGGGGGGGCTCCGGCTCGCAAAAGTGGTCGGGGCTTCGAATAATAAGAGAGAGGGATCCAGCGGCGGCGGTGGACGCACGTGATCGGATCAGCGCCCGACGGGAAGAGCACCACTAGCAGTGCCTTGCGAGGAATCCCTTACCCAGGAGCTCCAGGATTGCTCTACGGACGTGAGCCTTGTGTCAAAGCCCTTATAAAGGCAGATAAAACGTGAAATAAAATGACGGAAATGAGCTGCACCGTATGAGCGATCTGTAAAGAAATGAAGATTAATAAATTTCTTAATTAGGGCATTCGATACGATAATATTTTCTAAATTAGGACATTCGATATGGTAATAACTCAAAATCTGCTCTCCTGCAAAATCTTCGCAAACCCGACTAAATGGCTACTACGTTTGGAAATATTGCAAGTTCTCCGGAAAAAGAAATCTGCAGAAGAGCAAAGCAAAACAAAAATTGAAAATGAAAATAACATTTCACAAACAAATTTTTAAAAAGTAAAACGAACGTAATATAATAAATTAAATTAAATGAGAGACTATGACACGTAAATATACGTAAAAACACGTAATATTAACAAACAATGAAACTTGTTTTGTTTGATAAACATGCGTAAAATCTTATAGGAATTAAAACTGGAAGATAATAGCACGAGAGAATGACAACGTCAGCAAGCAGCTGGTTATTTTTGTCATTCCAGAAGGTAAATTACTTTGAGAAATTTGAGAGAACGGCAAAATTCATAGAGCGTGCAATGTTTTGGTACCAGTTGAAAAGTGAGAAAGATAAATACTTCAAATATACAATAAAAATATCATCTACGATTCTTCAAGGCGCAATGCTCTCTCTAGATTTATTTCATTCAGGAGATTTATTTCATTCATCCTTTCTTTCCTGTCTGCCTTTGTTTTTTTTCTGAATGAGTAAGAATAAGAGCACATTGTTTATTACTTTACATTCTCCTCGTCAGGTTTTATTTCCCCAAAGAGCTCTGGCGCCAAAAAAATGATATTTTACCCCTTTTCCCTGAAGAGAAGTTCCTGCAACCCGACCCCCTCCTCAAACGTTGTAGAATCTGTCTACGAAAAATCACAACCCCAGTGCGGCAATACATTCCGCAATGCCTGTTTGTCACGTGTCTTCCGAAAGTTAAAGTGTTTTGCCCATATCATCCCAACTCCCACGTGGATCGTCCATATGAAACCCACATACTGTTATCGGACTAAGAATTACTGCCTGCTACAATACCTGCTACTCGTTTGTAGGTATGTAAAATTCAAAAAAAAGGGGGGGAGAAAAAGTGAACAAATGACTGAGAAACTCTCTAAGACAAATTTAAAAGATGAATTTTAGGCATGAAAAATTTTTAAAAAATTAAAACGTTTTTTGAACATATTGATCAATAATAAATTAATTTGCATTAAATAGAAAAATAAGTAGATAAATACCTGTCCATTGCACATGAGGTTTTGAGATATAGAATACTAAAAATCAATGTTATTAGGGGATACGACCATATTAGAATGTATTCACAAATAAGACACCTATATCTTCCGTCACTAAATTACGTCCTCCGTCACTATCCACTAAATTCTCATCTCTCCACACCACCCTTATTTACAACTCTATCCCACTTTTCCATTACATTCAACTTCCAACTCCACCCCACCCTCCTCCGTACCATTAAATCCACTTCACCCTACTGCGCCACACCTCGTCTATCCTGACCCACCCACTGCTACTTCACATCACTCCACTTCGACTTGCCCCCTTGCCCCACCCAACCCCGCCCACTCCGCCCACCTCTTCCCAGCCCGTAACCCTGAGCCACCCCACCTACGCCACCCACCTCGCCCACTCAGTAGACCCTTCTCCCTCCCACTCCATTCCACCCCATCCACCTCGCCCCACCCCACCCATCCCACCTTATTACACTCGCCTCGCTCCACCCACTGCTTCCCATTCAACCCCTTCCCACTCCACCCCACCCACTTCACCTCCGCCTCATTCCGCTGAGTCTCTCCCAACCCACCCTACCCACCTGCTTCGATTTCTTGCTGGGCCGCTCCCCCCTCTTCGCCCGTCCGCGGCCTTCCCTCCCCGCTCGTCTCGCTCCGCCGTCATTACGTGTGCGCTGCTGCTTCGTTACTGCCCGAGAGCTCTTTGCGTCTGTGGCAGCCGCCGCCTCCGTCGCCAAGGCGCAGCCAGCACTCGCGGCGGGTGAAGGCGACAGCGGAGAGCCAAGTTGCGGGCTTCAGACTCGCCCAGTGACAAAAAGGGTAGCGAATCGAAAACCGAGGAAAGGTCTGAAACAGCCGCTGAAGACAGGCAAGAAAGGGCTTGCGGTTTTATGAGCGATCGTGGTGAGCAGGGCTTGTGGTTGAAGGTGTGAGTGAATATTACGGTTTGTCGATTAGTTGATAGTACTTTTTTACTTTTACTTTTTCGTGTCCGGTCTTTCAAATTTTTCCAGCCCAGAAGTGGGCCAGGTCTTCTGAAGGTGCATTCCCCCTCCAGAGGTCATCATCTGTGCAGTGAACAGGGCACAGTGGGCACTGTGTGAGGTGGTCGGTGTCCTGTGCCTCTCCGCAGTCACAGTAGATGTCGTCCTCCGCTAAGTAGCCCCACCTTGCAAGGTTGGTCTTCACAGAGGCCACTCCAGTTCTTATCCTATTCAGTGCCCTCCAGGATTTCCATGGCAGACTGGTTCCAGTAGTCTCAGGATCCCGGAGTGGGTACCAGTCTGGAGGTTCTGGCTGTGTGAACCTCATGAAACTTCTCCTGGATTTGAGTCGGCTGCGCGATGGCTCCAGCTGACCGTACATTACGTGCCTCTCATCGAAGGTCTGTTTGAACCTCTCCAAGTATTCGTGGTTTGCTCTTCTGATCTTAGGAGTGTTCATTCCTGCAGCCCTGTAGAGTTTGTCGATGGGAGTTGGTTTCATGCAACCAGTTGCAATGCGACACGTCTCATTAAGGGATGTATCAACCTTCTTTGTGTGGGCTGACCGACACCAGACAGGGCAGTTGATAGTGATTTCGGGCGCGTCAACTACTGTGGTCGCTAGTCCCGTAAGTTTAGTGCATATTTTTGGAGGTGGAGGTGATCTTCCCCTACCGTCGGCTAGAGCGGTTTCCCACAACCAGGTATCTCCCACCAGCGACGAAAAGCCCGAGCCGGGACGAGCTCTAAGCTCCCGAGCGGTCTCCCGGCGTATGTGATGGAGAAGTGCATGTTAGTGTAAGTGTGGGTAAAGGGTGAGGATAGGACAAGGAAGAGGAAGGTGAGATCGCGCGGGTTCATTGCCCGTTTGGTAGGAGACAGCTATGGTTTATTAGTAATATCACAATCAAATGAACAGTCGCCCAAATTAAAGAGAAAAGCAATCTCAAGTTATGAGGTAAAATACACATTGTAATACACATTACCCTCAATCGAAAGTATTGATTTCCAAGATTTATTGCTTGTTTCTCTATTTTCGGTGTAATGATACATTTTTTTCTGCTAAGTGTTGTAAAAATTTATTTGAAGTGTTTTTTTTTTTGCGTGAATTACAAACGTTCCCACAGCTTTTTTGTCTCTTCAAAGTTTTACACTTTTCTTTTAGTCTAAGCGTCAATAAAAGACTCCATTTATCGTTTACTTGGTCTGGAAATACTCACTGTACTCACTTACTTCTGAACTTTGTTCGCAAATGATAGAAGAACTGTGTTAAACTCTTGTTTGAAACAGAACTTTTGTTAATTACAAGCCAATTTATGCGTTCATAACATCGCGAATTTTCTCATTTGTAATCTAACAGAATTTTTCTTTTTCTTTAGACATGACATTAATCACAAATATATACCTCACCTTAAAGTATATGATTCAGGAATTTATCGAACAAATCAATTCGTATTGCTGTAGCGAAATAGCTGTAGCGTGAATGATGAGAGGTCTGTGCGCTCCACTACGGGCCAGCTCACATACTGCGCATTCTCGCTTCCACGTGGAGTTAAAAAGCTACTTAACAATATCGCCACACAAACAGCCTCCTCGTCACAAAAATCCGTTCCATTCGCGGATTGTGTACTTTGGGTCTCTCCAACTCAGCATATGATTTTCATCTAACTTTCCTCACGTAATTACTAAAGCTAGAACTTTTCACTTCCGCGGGGGCAGCCGGAACTCCACGAACAAGGCAATCGGGCGCCGAAGCCTCTGGGGCAGCCGCTCCGTCCCGGTTGAGGATGACGGCGAGCGGGGCAGCCGGGCGGACGCTGAGAGCAAAGCGTGTGGCGGTGGCGTGGGCGATGGAGGTGGTGGTAGAGGGCTGGTCGAAAAAGAGTGAGGGGGAGGAGAAGTATATGTCAGGGAAGTCGATGGCTGAGAAAAATCAAAGGGACTGGGGGAACTGGGGAACGATGATGGGGATACGTAACAGGATGAGGCAAACTGGAGGATTCGGAAATGGTAGAATAGCTTAGGGGCGCGATAAAGATCGCAGATCAAATGGTTGGGGCGAGGGCGGCGGCGAGGGCGGCGGCGAGGGCGGCGAGGGCGAGGGCGAGGGCGAGGGCGGCGAGGGTGGCGAGGGTGGCGAGGGCGGCGAGGGCGGCGAGGGCGAGGGCGAGGGCGAGGGCGAGGGCGGCGAGGGCGGCGAGGGCGGCGAGGGCGGCGAGGGCGGCGAGGGCGAGGGCGAGGGCGGCGAGGGCGAGGGCGGCGTAAGCGCAAGAGGCGCGGGCTGGGGCGGTCGCCGAGGTAGGGTAGGCGCCGAGATCGATATAAGGCGAGCGGGCGCGCGGACGAGAAAGCGCGTGTGGCAGTTGGCATGAGGCGCCCGCCCTTTGCCTCCGCGCGACCCAGCGGTGACCAGACGTCGCGCGGCGCAGGATGAGGATCAGAGGCAGAGGGCCTTGCCGAGACCTGACCTACCTGCAGCGGGCTCAAGCTTGCGAGTCGCAATGGAAGAGTGACGGCAGCGACTTCGGTAGATGATTCGGAGACTTCCGCGGCTGGAGACGTTTGGTTGTCCAGGACGAGTCGCGTCGCAGTCAGTGCAGCTGACGTCGCGTGACAGTCAGTGTAGCATCATGTTGTGGCTTTCTTCTGAGAGATACTGCAATATTCTAGGTCAAAAGAAAGGCACAGCATGGTGGCCGAAACGGCAGCACGACCGACTGCGACGCGGCTCGCCCCGGACAGCCAAGTTCCAAGCGACCTCGATAGACGTTCAAAAGGTAGCGCTGCCAGGATGGCGTAGGGGGAGATCCAAAATAATCAAAGACGCATTTCTATTTCATCTTGAGAATTTCTCTAGTTCATTAGTACTTGAAAATGCAATTATAACAAAATGTAATCTTTAAAATATATTTTCTAAAAATTTAAATCAAATAAAAATGTGTATTTTATCTATTTGAGACGAAATGCATAAATTAAGTTTTTACTAAACAACTGTATTATACATTTTCATGATAAAATATGTAAAAAGTTTGGTTTTACAGAAGTGTTAGAATGAATAAATTCTATTATATTTTGGGTCGGAAGGAATCAACTCTTTTGGGTGAATCACTGCGTGGCACGGGTGGCCAGAGTAATAAAAACACACAATTTCTATCAGAGACGAGGGAGACGGACTTCCGTAATAACGCGATGATTAGCCAAAATTATACAAACTACGTTTTTCTATTTTTTAGAAGACTTGAGTATGACTAAAAGTCTACAGATAATTTAGTGGCAATACTAAAAAACAACTGTAAGAATTCCATGAAACGAGAAGCACGAAAGGGTTCACCAATATTAGAGCGTCGATCTCAGACACTTTGGGCCGTATGCCTTTACACATCGATAACCATCGATAGTAATCGCTGGATAGCAATCGATACGTAATAGCTGCGTTCGTAGCATTTCGGCTTATCCCGGCCATGTGCGGTGAATCCTGCCATTAGAACGTAGTATGAAGTAGTGAGAGAAAAGATGCATTGTGTTAGTTTGAGTCACTGTTTTTACTGGATTTGTTATCGTTTTTAGATCTATTTAGTTTTTGTTTTCTGTAAAGGATCTGAAAGAACTAGTGTTGTTGAAACAGTAAGTATTTGATACACTTACTTGTGAAGAAAAGCTTTTTATTAATTGAAAGTGTTTGCTTTCGATCGTGAAATGAATAACTGTTCTGAAAATTTATTTGCTAACTTGCCGACAAATGTTTTTGAGTCACTGCTGTTTTTAAATAAATGATGTGATTTTGTTTAAAAGCATTTCTACACTTCATGTCAAGTATTCATGAAAGTCTTTAAAACTGAATGTTGGAACGTGAATTAAATATTTGAAGGAAGAAAATGTAGAATATTTATTAAAGCAATTTTCTATTTATCAAAATGAATAAACGCGATACCAGCTTCTTTCTCTTACTTTTAATGATAATACATAATTTTAAGAGATTAGGCATAAAAATTAGAGCGAATTTGCAACTTGTCCCTTGAATTGATGAAGAAAGAACTCTTCAAACAATAAGAGAAAAATTGTATTTCTATAAGAGACTCAAAACAAACTGCAACCTCAACAGGACGGCTAGATTCTCTATTATTTCGGGATGAGATATTTAGAAGTTACATACATTTATCCAATTAATTCAAGAATATCAATACAATGCTAGCAAGAGAATCGTTGCGAAGAGGCGCAATTTCTGACAGAACAATCAATAATCATAGTGAATGATAACGGAGTATCAAGCGAATATAATAGTATACAAAGCGAAAATAATTATTTTATCCATATTTACTGGATTGAATTAATTTTAGTTTTGTTGTAAAACGAACATTTTTAAAGTAATTTTTGTTTCGATATTTCCTTAAAAATTATTTTTAAATCATTTATTAAACAACAAAAAATCAGAAAAATGAGCGTTCGAAAAACGGAATACCCAATGATAATGCAAAACTTTCTCTCCCCCAAAGACACACCACACCATTTTTCTGAAATATTTACCCGAACTCTGGGCAAATTTAATTATCACTACTCTCATATTTCACGTCTTGAAACTTATTTCTAAGTATAATCAAATTTTCTGTTTAATATTTTATATAATTGTATTACGAGTCTACGGATCTCTGTTTGTTAATTGGTTCGTAGGAATATCATATTAATGGGTCTATAAAGAATATAAAAAGGAATACATAAAACCCACACTAATCTACGTACTACCAAGCTATATTGGCTATGAGTATCATAATGTGATTGTTAACCACTTGTCAATAACTTGAGTCTATTTTAACATTTATCGCAATTTATTACAAAGGGAAATATTTTCGCATAGCTCCAGTTAGTTTATTTTTTAATATTCCTTTTTTTATTGTAAATAGTACAGAATATGAAACTATATTGAACTTTTCACTTAAATGGCATTAATCTTTTTGTTTTTATCAGTTCTCTTTTGCCCCAAATCACCGTGGCCCGCAACCCAATATGACTCGCTTTGAGAGCCAGAGCGCGACTTCAACAATCATCGACAGTCTTTTGTAGGGGCTCCGTTCATCACAGAGCGAGCCTTAAAAAGGCGCGACGTTACCGAGTAGTCATCTTCGCGCTCTCCTCAGGACCGCCCCCACCACCCGAACCGCCCCCCACACCACCTCCAACACCGCCCTTGATATACCCATCTCCCGCTCGCCCCCCCCCCGCTCTCCGTCCCCTGGGCCGTTCCCACAATCGGCCGCAGGCTCCAACCTTATCGCCCTCCCTACCCCTCCGCTAACACCGCCCCCACCTCCTTTCCCGTCTCCACCGCTCTCCGTCTCCCCGCCTCACTGTCCCGCTCCCACCCTCATCCTCGTTCCATTCCATTCCCGTTTCTCATCCTTCCTCCGCTGCCACCGCGCCCCCTCCAATGCCGTTTCCCGCCCTACCCCGCCGCTCCCCGTCTCCTCCGCTGCCACTCCCTCCGCCCCCCTCGCCGCGACGCCTCTTTTGATGCGCCGGCGACGCGTCGCCCCTCCGACCTTATCGCCGCCGCGGCCGCGCCTTCTCATTCGCCTCTTGAATGGGGAGCCGCTTATTCAAAGCGGCTGCGAGGCGGCGACGGTGGCGCCGCCCGCGGCGGGCGCCGCAAAGCGCTCAGCGGCCGGCACCCCCGCCCCGCCGCGCCCCGCCCCCACGCCGCCCGCGCTTGGCGCTTCTAAAGAGTGGGCGGGCGATATTTCACTTGTTCTGAGATAACGCGTCCCTCGCAGCTGCCCTGTGCGGCCGCGGAGGGCGGGCTTCCTTGGAAATCAAGGAGATGTGTTGGCAGTGGATGTGCGCGGCTGAATAATGACGAGAGGAACGGAACAGACACTCATACACACTTTACGTAAATTCAATTAACCACTCGGAGATCTAGTCTTCTACTTCTCCCACTCCTCCTTCCTCCTCTTCGTCTTCTTTTACACCTTATCCCTTTCCGTCCGAGGGCTAGAGTGCGTCGGGGGTGGGTTGGCGAACTAGCTAAATAGCTGGCTGGAATCCAACCGCTCTAAAGAAAATAATTCCAACGAGCTCTGATCCGTAGTTTTCCGTGATGTCTTCCATCGATCCAAGGCCAGTGCCAAAGGTGTCCCTTGACGAATGAGACACGTACCGCGCGCGATCCGCCATTTCGTTCCCTCCATTCACCTGAAGGCGACTCCACGCAAGCGGCATTCGCCGAGCAACAGACTTATGCTCGCCAATCCCGAACTGTTGATGTGTCCGGCGAATGTTTGGTTGAATTTGAATGAATGAATGCTTTTCTTTGATGTGTTCAAAAGACCGACGTGCGGTTAGTATGGCGAGCACCGAACGTTCGTCGCTTGGCAAATTCCAAACAATCCATCCACACAATTCAGGATTTGGCGAAGAGTTGCTCCCTACTCGCGGAATAACGAATGTGTGGAGCCGCCTTTACACACACTCATATTTACCCTTGCGGGCACTTAAGTTCCTCACCTGTCAAGAGACGTAGTGAGAGTGAGTTGCTTCGGAGGGGGAAACGCTGGATGCGGACGAGCAGGTCGGCATCGTGTCTGACGTCCCAGCTAGGAAGAAACACGTAAACCTCTTGTTGACTGGACTGAAGTTGCTCCGCACTGTGCAGGAAGCTCCAAGTCGAAGAACAGTGTCAACATTTTGTCGTGAACGTTGAGCACTAAATATAAGCTCCACAGGTATTATACTTTAAGAAGTTAAAATACATTTTTTTCAAAATCAGTCTTACCATTTTAAGTACTAACAATTTACTAAAGACTGGGTCTTTTTATTTAAGTGTAAATTATCCATTTATGATTTTAACATAACATTGGAAAATAAGCAACTTATTTTGGGGAATCCTCTACTCCTCATACTTCACTACATTAACAAATACAAATCGGCCATCAGTCTCGCATGTGGTTAAAATACACGACAACGTACACTTTCATGTTCCACAGGTCTAGTGCAATTTGCTGCGACTCTGACTAAAGTATTGACGATAAATAAACTCAAACTAAGACCCTTTCTTGAAGAGAAAGTGTGTGGAAAAATAAAAAGTGAATGTCGCGCATGACTATTACTTCCTTATGTTGAATAGATAGAGATTCTAGTGGACAGCTACTCTGATCAGTAATTTTCCGTTGTTTCTCTGACTAACTCCAGGTCAATGCCGGAGCTGTTATCTAATAAACAGACCTGGAATCTCCCATGATCTTTCCTTCCTCATTCTTGTTTCCTACTATCTTCTTACATCCGCATATAAATGCACTAGGGGATTTCAAAATGAGCGTCGCGACTCCCAGTGGCATTGCGACCATATAGTAGAGGCGACGCGCTGATTTATTAAAAATGATCTTTAGATTTTATTTACTTGAACCCTTGTGTCTTTTATGCCTATAAAATAAATTTGTACAATCATAATTAATGTTATTTGTAATATATATGATTCATTTTACTAATTAATTATGGATTAATTCAACCCGGCAATTCCTTTACCAATAAGCTTCTGTGACTCCTTTAGCATCGACGTACATCCTTTACTTATTTTAATTAAAATTTTTAGAAGAATTTTGTCATAAAATAAGAAGTTGGAAAAAATATGATATTTATTTTAATATCTAATTAAAAGGGAGAAATAAAATAGCCTTTATATCACTTAATCATTTGTGTTGAATCTTTAGTAGGCCTATGTTAACCCTTGTACTTGAAACGTATTGTTACCAAGGAACCCGGGGGAAGTTTCGTATAGGTCAAGAGTCCCGTGGACGAAAAACGTTTGAAAATCCGTGCGCTACACTATCATACATGTCGGGAGTGCAGGTGAAAGCCTAGACCTTGCCTAATGCCTCCCTCATTCGGTATATCATCATCAACATCAACATTATCACTTCAGATATTTGGAGAGTCTCCTATTACGTCTTCAGCAGGCCATCTTAATAGGGCTTGGTCGGTCTACATATTATTTACCACGAGGTCTGTGATACATTTGTTTTGGGATGCAGCCACTACTCATTGTAGGTAGATGTTGGGTCCTGTATTCTTGTACTTTATTAATTAATTGGAGTACTTCTGAACCTACTGTGATTATCTCACTTTTTTAATTTGTATAATACAGTGCAGCTTTTGAGTTGCCTCAAGAATATCATATATCATTATAACTCTCGTGAGTATAGAAAGGTACACCCGTTCTCGCAAGTCAAAAATCTTTCATCAGTGATTATTTGACTTATTACTAAAGAGCTCCCATCGCCATTGTTATCTCCCTCGTCCTCCCCTTCCCATTCTCGCCCACCTTTGCGCCTCCTTCCCCACACGGCCCCTCCAATCGCACCGCGGCGTGCGTGCGTGCGTGCGTGCGTGCTCGGCGTCCCAGCGCTCGCGGAGGCCGAATAGAAAAATCCGAAAGCATAAACATCCGCCGCGCACGCGATTCGGCAGTCTCCCGCGGCGAAGGCCTCTCCGCCGCCGGCACCCGGCAGCGCTCGCCGGCTCTCTCCTGTTGCCAGGCGGTGCCCAGCAGAGTGAGCGGGCGTGCACGAGTCACGGCGATCGCACTATTGCTTTTTCTCGGCTCGCGGTGAGATCTAGACTCCCGGAACGAGACTTGGTCCATTTAACTCTACTTGTGTTGCCGTGATACAATTCAAGACTGTTCAAGGGGGCAGCCCACTTGTCGGGCTCTGGCACAGTACTTATTGAACTCTACTAGTATTGTCACGATGTTAATCAGGATTGCTCAAGTGGGCGGCCCACTTGGCATGCCCTCACCCAGCGCTTACGTCCCGGCAACCTGTTTGTTGAGTAGCTCGCTGCTTGTTGAGTCATCTAGACAGGAGGGGATACGCTCGGGCGCGATCGGTTCTATTCTAGCAAAAGACGATTGGCACACAGCTAAATGTAGCGACCTTGGTGGCCGTTTGGCCAGAATTCTTGCACTTAAACAGTTCTGTTATAAATGATTCCGATCACTACCATAAGGGGTCCTCTGATGTACAGTTTGCATTCGTATTTTATTCATGTATTTTAGTATTTTTCCTAAATTAGTAACAATTGAATATTTAATAATATATAGTACTTTATTATATAATATTTATGTTTATTGTTTACACAATAATATCAGACTCTCCGTATGCTATAAGACCTAATTTTCTTAAAATGAACTATATTATGTTGCCTTTAAATAAAATACATTATATTTTTATCTCAAAAGATCAAATTTATCTTCACGACACAGCATTATATCACATCACATTTTGTATGTACCTAGAATGCTGAAGATTTTTCAAAACCTATTTAAATATTCATCATTCAAGTGATCTTTCCGCTTTTGTTTACTCGACATTGTTTCAACTAACTGCAAACCAAGCGGTGACGATAGAAACAAGGAGAAGTAGTCGAGAAGAAAATGATAGATACTACCTAAACGTATCGAGCTTATAGTTTAAAATGCAAGAACTACTACTCTTTACTAGACGAGGAGCCTTGCAGATTCACTGCCTAATATGTCCTACTACAGGTGAGTCATATTGCAGAATATTGTAAACAATAATTTTTCATCAGTAATAGTATCAACGATTTTCAGTATCCTACAAAATAGAAACCTGTAAAAGCAAATAAACATACATTCGTGGTCGTCTGAGCCTTTCGGTTTTGATAAGATTAATGTCTCCGACACTCGGAGTAGGGAACGTTTGGAGAATTGTGAACAAGGCTGCGCTCAGAATGAAAGCAAGTTTAACAGAGAACGTAAAATACAGATTAATAGAGGGGCGTGTTTTGTTCCTGGACCTTCATTGAAATGGTTGTAATATCATTCCTTATCCCAAACCGTCTAGGATCGCGTTCACATTGCTATTTGCCAATGGACCTTAGTGATCTTCAAGGTTCAGTTGGAGCAAAATGTAATACGCAGCAGAGACTCGCCAAATATTTCGTCAGGAGCTTCAGAAGTAGTTAATGAGCACCTGAAATGCATTAGTTGAGTATTCAGCAATGAAGATCAAGTACAAGTAATTTGTTTGGGATCGTTACCACTGTGGTTAATCCCAAGTTCTACCATTGTCAAATTGTTTCAAAAGAAAGTTCCATGGAATAGATAGACAATTGACCGTAGATTATTGCCAGTTGGGTGGTGATCTCAATTTTAGAAAATACTCGTACATTTCCATTTGAGAGTTACCTTGTGGACGTTGCTCTCCAGACAATTCTTCGTATACCCCTTAAGTACTTCGGTGAGCTGAAGCAAAAGTATCCCCTCTCTTTCTGTCGTCACCCAGGTGAGGTACTCCCACAGGCATGGTGCCGCCTGGCGCAAAAACGCACTGCTGCAAGCTTTCAGGTCCAACTGCTGAGGGGGAGTTTTCAACGAGACTAATTGTTCAAATCTTTGAAGTTCAACCGAGTGATATAAAGATAAAAAATCCAATTTAAATAAATAGTGTAACAGTAGTTAGTCCAAAGTAAGAATGAGTAAATGTTAAAGGCCTTGGGATTGTAATAACATAAGACACAAATAATGTAAGCCTCCCTCTGTTCAGTAATCTCGATTTTACTCAAAGCAGCGCTTAAGTTGATGCTGCCCCAAGACCTTGAAACAAGCCCCATTAAACTGGTAAATGCTTTGACTAAAATAGTTAGATATTAACATTTGACTTACCCTCTCTGCCCCTCCTCTCTTTTCTGCCATGTTTCTCCTTCGTGCCCCACTCCCCCTCTTTGCTTCGCTTCTCAACTCTTCCCTGCACCTTCCTCCTCCACGCTTCCCCCTTCCCTTTCCCCGCTTCCGAACTCTGCCCCGCCCCGTATCGGTGACGACCGCCTCCTTTATTTGGCCCGGATTCTCGAGTTTGTTCTTTGTATCAAGCTACGGCCACTTTTGTAAATCTTTTCTTTTGTTCTTTTGTGGTCGCGAACAATGTTTTTCGCAGGAAGCTCCCGGATCTCTTTCCCGGAATGCCGTTGCTGGTCGCTAAACGGGCCAAGAAGGGCGTTCTTCTCTACCCCCCACCCCCACCCGCACTCCGCCCCCGGCCCTCCCGCCACCCCACCACCGCTGCCGCTGGGCGGACCCGGTGGTTTTTGAAGTTTCCCCGGCGTAATTTTAATATCCGCTGTCCTTTGTCAACTTGCTCGGATTTTTGCTTTAATTACATTAATAAATTCTGTGGGCTCTCTTATAAATGCATGAACCACTTTACAGTTCGGATATTTTATGTATATATTTAAAGAACTTTCAACATTCCTTGAAGATAGATCCTTCCGTGAGATTTCATGTTGGAGTGTAGATAAACTGGTGAAAAAATTGAGCCATAACAGTGCAACAATGCGTAGACGAACTTTGATTGATTTGAAGTATGGATGATAATATTTTTTCGAAACAAACCAGTTTTAGTTAAATTAATTTAAACGTTTAAGAAAACTGACTCTCTAATACACTGTTTAAAAAATAATGTTCTCTATATTAAAGTGAGCTATAATATACTTCAAATTCTTCCTATCGATATTAGTTAAATATATTTATTCGAAACGTTACAGCTGACATTCTTTATATCTTTTCACAACGATTTAAGAAGGCAGAGGGAAACGCCCTAGCAATTTCCGATAGAAGTAATCACTTTAGTATCATAAAAACACATGCTATCAGCCAAATTATTGTTTTTCTTAGAAATCACTCAGAAATACTCATTGTCTTTTTGCCTTCCAAAAATTTTAGTGTTGAGCTTTAACATCCTACAGCTTTTTATGCACATCCCTTAATCTGCATCATAATTATTCCCGTAATTATTTTGATTCTGACTTCTCACATTGCTCTGAATGTTCTAAATTTTTTGTCGCGTGAAGGATATGTCCATCTTTTAAAATAACACATTCAATTATGCACTTCTAGGTTCATAATTTTCTGTTAAGTACAATAAAATAATGGATTTACAACATCACATATTTTTTCACATAATTTCTAAATTTGGATTTTCGAAAATTAAAGATGTCAACGAAAATGAGATTCGCGCCATTCTTTCCCGCTTCCCTTCTTCTATCTGTGGAGGAAAAGGAAGGAAACAATTGGAGTGGTTTTTGAGAATATGTTATTTTTAATAAATTGCATTAATTTCAATTCCACATTAGGTGAAAACTACTAGTTTTTTCATAAAACGGTGCATGTCTATTTTTAAAGATCTGATTTTGATTGAAGAAACTTTTTTAACGCAAAAATCTCTATCGTAAATTTTGTAATTTTGAAATCTGAACTTCAATTTGTGAAAATACGGAGAGATTCGCCGATAAATGGGAAATAGCGCCATGTTTTCACAGTTACTTGGTACATAGGAGGAAACAATTTACAGAAAAAATTGGTGCCACTTAAGAGAAAAAAATTGTAAAAAAATTAAATTGCCTGTATTTCTCGAAAAATTACACACAAAATACTCATATTTTTTTTTATCTTTAAGGAACAGACTTCTTGTAGAGGGAAATCCCTATTTTTATTTTAACGAACGAAACGAATTTAACGAACATGAGTTGGGATTTAACGACAATTGTGTTAAACATTTTCTACGCTATCCGAGGACAAAGTTTAATAAAAAATTATGGAGCCATTTTAGAATATTTTGAAAAAGATTTGTGAGGATTCGTATAAAGCCAAAATTCGTCAAAAATCAAAAGTTTACCACAGAAGGAGGTTGATCACAGACCGACCGACGGAAAGAGACGCACGTTTTGACGTCAAACGATTTAAAAAACAAGGACCCACAAATCATGAATTCTGACTTCACAATTTTCTCTATGCTACATTAAATAGCATAGAGGTCCTACTTAAAGTCATGGTAACAAAGTAATTGCTAGGAACTTTTGGATCCCTTGGGCTCCTTACACTTCCCTACGGGACCATGAAGTTCCTTTCCTGCATTTACTACCAACAATGCTAAATTGCCCCATCGTAATTTACAAGTTGTGCGTAGGGATTAATAGAGCTTCTGAGAGACGTTAACGAGATAGTCAGTAGATCGCCCCGTGACGTGACCCCCAACGTCTTGCAGGCACTGACTGTGAATCTTGGCATATCACCAGAGCTTCCAACCACCACTGGCAGGATTCTCGCGTTGGGCACAGGAAGGTAGGCTGTCATTGGAATCACTGGTTGGTATTTTACCACCTTTCCGCCTCTGTATTTCTTGTATTGTTAGAGGAAGTAATTTACTATTTATAAGGACGAGATTTCTCCACTTCTTCTTTACCAAGGGTTGGTACTAAGAGTTTTTCTGCGGAAAATTCGCTTTTTTTCGGGGCACATTGTAATACATTTTTCCTCTTACAAACTAAGTACGAAAAAGTAAAAGTATAGTTTATTTATATTTTAATGAATACAGAATTTTCTGAATAAATATTGCATACTTCTAGGACATGTACCGACACAGAAAATGATCACTTGCCATCTATGAACATGTGAAATATATCCTACAACAGAGTGACACTGAACTTAATCAACCACGTAGGCACAGATTTTCAGCAGGTAAATGAACTCTCCTTAACTCGTGAACGTGTTTCGCGGAACGTGTTTTACGGAACACATATGTGCATAAGGTGCATAAGGAGTTGCCCAACAATGACAAAAGCCACATAAGTAACCCAGTAATATAAACATTTCAACCATAGGCTCATTGGAGAAAAAAATATTCGAAATATAGAATAAATGATGAGATGATTTTGGAAGTTGTATATTTTCACTTTCTGAGACCAAAAGTGATACTTGAAATCTGTTTTCCTTGAAGTCTGTGAACACACCACATACATCTAAAAGATACAAACAAATCCTCAAATAGATATTCTCCTAAACTCTCTTCTTGAAATCCACTTGATGAGTAATTGTCAACTTGATATGTAAATAAAACTGAAATAGTTATATTTTCACAAACTTTCACTTTATCGCTTTCCTTCGTAAGAAGATACATTTTAATGGTATGGAAGTACACTATTTAATCTAACAATTTTGTAATCAGAATTCAAGAAACAGCAAAACAACTACGAACGTTTTAAAATGTTGAAAAATTAAAATATTTTTTAATTCCTAGCGAGCATTCTATTACCTAAACAGAATATGGGCGACAGGTGGTTGTTGTTTGTAGCGTATAAAAATATTTCATTGTATGATTTTTTTAGTCCTAGCAATATCAAGGCAAAAATGGTCACAGGCATTATGAAGAGATGGGGGCCTCTGACCCCACTGCTTCCATTTTTATTTTACTATGTGTTAGGCGAGTATAATAAATTAATATAATGGAACTAACAGGAAACATGTGCATTAATGCATGAAAACAACTCTGTCTATAAAATGAAAAATAATAAACTTTCTCGCACCAATATTTGTATTTAAAGAAAATTTGTGTTTTATTAAAAGTTTACGTCAAATAAGGTTGATGTACCTTCATAACTTAACAATATATAAAAGTATTATATTTTTAGACTTAAAATACTACAAATAATTACTAACTATTCCTTTTTTTCAATGTTCAACTAAGTAGTCCGGAATTGTTTTTACCCACAGCCAAAGACTCTATATCTCAAACTATGGAAAGACTTCGTGTATCATGCTTTGAACAAAAAACAAATCAGAAAAAATGTCAACGATTTTCGGTTTCCTAAAATAATTTGAAACTAATGAAAAGTAGTGTAAGTTTAGAAGATCAAACAAATTTCAAGACATATTTGATAATATTTGTATTAATTTTAAATAATACGAAATCATTGAGTACTTCAGGCAGTAATTTCATGCTATATTACTAATATTACAGCAACAAATTGCAAAAAAGGAAAACTTTAAGAATCCAAAATTTAAAACAAAAACTAGTTGGTAACTCACCTTCGCTGTGTTTGCATAATGTACAGAGTCTACAGCATTAATTTCACGAAAGAGTTCGGCAAATAGCGTTCAACTGAGTCTAACTTAATTCTGCCATCTCCTCCGTTCGAATGAAGGCAGGTGCATATTTCTGAATTTCCATTTAAATTAATCCTCGCGCGGGAGGAGGTGCTAATGGAAGATCAGCTCTTCCGCTGCGGAGCGGGGCGGGGCGAGCCTCCCCTTCGCCTCTTCGGCGAAACGAGATCTCAGGTAATCATGCCACCCGCACTGCGACTGTTCCGAAGTTGGTCGCCTTGCGAGATACAGCCGCCGCGGGCAACAGGTTCGTTGCGATGCGCCGGCGAGGACAGCGCCTGCCCGCACTTTGAGGGCGTGCGCCGCCCAACTCCGCTTCCCCCTCGCTTCCCCTGCGAGACGGCGCACACCCGCCGCCCCTGGCCGACGTCCGCGCCTCGCCCCCTCTGCTGCTTCCCAGGCTTTCTCTACGCTCGTCCCCGCCACTCAGTGCTCTTCTCTGCCAGTCCCTGTCTTCCCTCCCACGTCTTTCCCCGCTGTTCCACACTCTGCTCTTCGCCATCCCGCCTCGCTCCTCCCAACGTTCACCCGGCCTGCCCCGCGCCTCCAACACTGCCTCGACCTGCTCCGCCCCGCTCCTTTCCAACCTGTCCGTGTGATCCTCATCCTCCACCTTTCCCAGTCTCTCCTCGCTTTTCGTCGCTTTGTTCAGGCCACTCATCGCTTTCCCCGTGACGCCCAGCGTTTCCCCGCCGCGATACATTTTCCTCTCCATTTTCCCCAACTCACGTCGTCCTTTCTTGGCACAACACGCACTGCTCTTCCTCGTTCTGTTCCTCTGCATTACCAACCGCATATCCCCGCCAACAGTCTACAATCCCTTTCTCCCTACTCGTTCCTTACCACCCCTCTCTTCCCCGACCCGCACCGTCCACATTTCTCTCTTCCCCGCCCTATGGCGCCTCGCGGCGGACCTCCTCTCCGCGTTATTTTTCTCGTATCCTGTCTCTATTTGCCTTCACACGTCCGTCCTCGTTTCGACATTCATCTCCCCTTCCTTATGTGCTCGTTTGTCCTTGTCACTCCACTCGTCCGTTCCTTTAAGTCCCCTCCACACTCCTGTTTTCCTCAGCGTTCTGCTGCCCCTGCTCATCCCCTCCCAGCCCGGTTTCGTCTTTCTTCTCTCCGTTCTTCAATAGTTGCGCGGTGACTTCCCGCCCAAGAGCCAGGGAAGGCCTTTGCGGGCCTGCAGGTGCTCTGCTGACTTCACGTTTGAATTAACGAGCACGGAATTTACATGGACTGCCGCCCTGGGAGAATCTGCGGCGACGGCGGCGGCTGTGGGGCGGGATGGGGATGGGAGTGGGGGTGAAGAGGCGTTCGGGTGGGGCGGTGGAGGCGCAACTGTTGGGCTGCGTCGGTGTGATGCGGGTGGCTCGTCAGCAGGGGAGCTCGAGGTGCCGGGAGGTAGAATGAGGTTGGCGTTGGAACAAGGGGGTGGGGGAGGCGGTGGCGTGATATGGGGGTGGTGGGGGCGGCTATGATGTGGGGGGGTGGACTCGCGTCAGCAGTCCCGCGGCGGCTGTAGCCTCTTCCGCACCCCATGCCTCCCCCACCGCCCTTCCACATCCCAGCCGCCCCCGGCGTGCGCAGAGTTAACGATCTCCCCACCCCCACCCCCACCCCCGTGCCTGCCCCGCGCCCTGGCCCCGCTGCTTCTCCGCGTGATAAATGGAGCTGCATCAAGGCGCTCAACAGCGTATCAATATCGCGCTCCTCTTTTTGGTCCAAGTGGGGCAGTTCTTGCAGCTCTCTGCCTCACACGGGGTGGACTGGAATGAGGCGTGGAGAATGCAAAGGACGAGTTTACTCTTTTTTCCTCTTACTGGTGTTATTATTTTACTACTTGTTGTAAAGGTTTTAATTCATTTCTGCAGTTATTCTCAATTTTGTTCTCCCAGCACACACGTTTGCCTTTAGGATCATTGCAGCACACATCTATGTTGTAGAATCATGCGTGTTTCTATTAGAAGATTAAAAGCTTGGAAGCTGTCAATAGTATTTCAGTTTTTCATAACCAATGCCAAGAATAAATATGCTAGTACTCATACAGTGAACATCAAATAATTATTATTAGCATTATAGAATGAAATTACACCTTAAAATAAAAGTAAAGTCATCTATGAATAATGTAACTTTTAACTTATTTGTGTCAATGAAAGTTAACTTTATGCCAAAATTATATCAACGTGCGTGATGCGTAATAAAAATCACACGAAATGCGATTACACTGGTGGTAAAAATCATTAAATACGCAATTACAATTTTTGAATGTTTTACAAGATGCACAATATTGTAGATTCAAATATCACATGCATGAAAGTACGATTTCAATAAGAAATTAGTGCCTAGTTGGGAAAATCATAACTAGGAAGCGAAACAGGACTTTTAGTAAAGGCTTTCAGATATAGTGTTGAAAATATGGTTCCAAAAAATCCAAAATTAAATCAAACTTCCGGGGCATTAAAATGTTAAGAATATTAAATTTATTGTTCATTCACATTGAATTTTTGGTGTTCACCTTTTGTATATTTTAGTTACAAAACAAATTTGATTTAATTGCTTTAAGTGAGATACATGCAGGTGATCAAAGTAAGAACACAGACTTTTTATCTTAAGAGACATATATACATTTATACCACAGAGTTCATGAAGTTTAAATGCCAAAATATACATAAAATATGTTAATGTAAATGTGCTTGATGCTTTACGCATAAATAGTTCATTTGATTCCATATTGACAACCATGAAGAGCGTATAAATTCTATTACGCAATGTGATGTAAAAAGAAAAAAGGTAATTTTCATATACACTAGATTTAGCGATGACATAACATATTTTTAAAAAATAGTCACAAAATTATCATTATTTATCTTGTGGCATATCGATGCGTTACCTATTATTGGATAACCCCGCCAGTAGAGGCGAAGGGAATTCAGTATTAAGCTATAAATGGCAGATCGAAATCCCTAGGTTCCCTGTATATGGTATTTCCTAGCTCTTTGAAACACAGATCCGGTCAACAATTAATCTCCAGAACGAAATGAAGTGTAAAGGCCACAGAGACACGTTTTCGAAATATGAGATAAATTACAGACATTAGGTAAATGGAAAATACGTGTGTGCCATTGACTTTTGAGATCATTTATTATTTTATTTATGAAGTAATTCGTTAATTTTGATTGATATTTGTAATATTCACAAAATAAAATATATAAAGGGACCAAAATCTGAAAATGCATCATTCGCCAAGTATATTAAAATTAGTTTCAATTCATTATTTTAATTATTTTCCTCCAGTATATTAATCCTGTAAACATTTAGATTCTTCCTTGAAAATTAAAATAAAATGAATTAATTTAACTGAATTGTATCTGTAACACTAAGCTGTGATGATCATCTAAATTTGTATAACTTGCGTAATACGCAAAAGTAAGGGAAATAAACTTTATTCGAGACCGTCTAAAAGTGTCAAAAAATTCGAAGTTGTGTCAACGAAGTCGAAAGAATTCCCCTTTTCTCAACACCTGTCTAGAGACGACTGACCTTTCTGTGCTATTACCTCAGTAAACGTATTAATACAGTAGCGCAGCTCCGTGTAAAAGGCTCTATGACGACGTGTTGGTCAGCAACTCTAACGATCGGCGCGGCGATCAGGGTCTACGCCGCTTAACAATTCATATAGCAGGATTGTTCTGCTATATCTAATCAAAGAGTCAATTTTTTTAAATATATTTTTTTTAATTTCTTTCTGATAGTAGTTAAAACGTGTGAAGTAGAAGTTTTCAACATTCTTTTAAGGAAAGATATTATTTACATCGACTGAAAGTCATCGATTGAATGTGAATAGTGGAATCATGAAGAAGAACAAGTGTTTCGACTCTGTTCATGAAAATATCTAGAAATGCAAGTAATGTAAGTAGTAAATAAGGGTAGCAAGGAGGCGCATATCAAATAGTATGTTCTGATTCATGTCAAATGAAATGATGAAACGTGTGTTCGATGTAATTGTTTGTGTTTATGTTATTTAATGACTTTGCTTTGACATCCTAGAAAATTAGCATCAGAAGGTCAAGAAATAATACGAATTTTGTTTCAAGTTTTCAACCAGTTATTAATAAAAGCACTTAAATGTTAATTATAATTAATTTTACAAAGAAATTCTAATACTTCATAATATGTATACTTCATAATCTGTATACTTCATAATCTGTATACTTCATAAATCTGCATTTCTATCCGTGGTTTACTTGAGCTCCGCCAGGAACGCTAGCTGCATGCGCGCACATCCCTAACTAGCCAAAAAACGGGCTGAGCTGCGCTACTGTATAAATACGTATACTGCGCTATTACTGCAAGCATAACAATTGACGAACTTGCATATAGCTGAGGCAAATTGTCATAAAATTGAGGTCTCGAATAAATTACTGTTACACACACGAAAAAATGACATTTCGAGACACGAGGGAATTCTTAAACCCGGCTTACTCCTCGTATAAGAACTTTCACGTTCAATCATGTAAACGTATGCTTACTTTACTTATAATATAAATTATTTAAAGCATTATTATAAAGCAAAATTATTATCTTTAGCAAAATTCATTATTTCATAACAATATTTTGAATATATCTTAGTGGTTAATGACAAGATTTTTATTCACTACTCATTTACATACTGAAACATTCAGGAATCATAAATATTCCATAGGGAGCAGTAGTACATGAAAATGCTTAAATTTTCATTGAACCTTCATTTATGATACACACAAAATCGCAATTCCTGTAAATGTCATCTAAAGCCAATAACGTATGAGACTGGAAAATCATCTAAGATGAAAAGCGTTAATTGATACCTAAATGTAATTAAATGAATGGTGGTCGCGTCTGCAATCATCAATCTTGTGCTCGGCTGTTCGCGGCTCTAGCGCTATGCCCCCTGCGCCAGGCGGGCTGTTCGGGAGGGCGGAGGGGGGGCGAAGCGCGTATCGAAAAAGCACGACGCGGGATCCGAAGCCGATAGTCGATTTCGCGCGTGCGGACGCAGAGGCGCGAAAACAGGCGCGCGTCGGCGATGGGGCGAGGTGGGGCGCAGCGGGCCTCTTCAGGCCGAGGGGGGAGAGAATGAGAGTAAGTGGGTGGCAAGGGGAAGCGCGAAGGAGACGAGAAGAGGGTGTGACAAAGAGGGGAAGAGCTATTTAGGGAGGTCCAGGTAAAGAAGGTAAGGGACGGAGTGAGTTGACGATGGGTAGTGTGGGGTGAGAACAGGTGAGGAGAAGAGGTGTGAAAAGGAGTGAAGTTGGGAAAGGTGGGTGAAAGGGAAGAGAAGAGGTGGGGTGGAGCAAGAAGAGGAGGCTTGGAGCGAAACGAAAGGGGCGAGATGAAGCAATAAGAGCGAGGAGGGGAGATGGGGTGGGAGGAAGGAACGAGCAATGGACGGGCGATACTGAGCGTGGAAGAGGGGGCTAGTCGAGAAGAGAATGACAAGTTGTTGGGGAATGCATGATCAGTGAGAAGAGAAGGAGGCCGCGCCGAGCAGAGAAATCAATGTCAGAAGGAGATGAGAATAGCAAGATAGAAATGAATGGGACAAGAGAGGACCGTCAGGACGGAAAGAAGTACAATGTAAAATAGCAAATGTCGAGAGACAGGGTGGGGTGTGAAAAGCAGAGTGGTACCTAGCAGGCAGGATAAAGGCGTGAGCGGCAGAGAGGCCCTGTAGCCAGGAGCCGAGCGAAGCAGGGAGGGCCTGGTGGGGTGGGGCGCGCGGGGCAAACCACCCGCCCGCGAGAATCGACGCGCGCGCGTAAATATCGCATTACTCATTACGCGCTAATTGCAATGATCGCGCCCGCGCAGGAGCCGCAATTAGAGGGCTCGCCCACCGCCCGCTGGGCTCCGGCCCACGCGCCCACTCGCCCACTCGCCCACTCGCGCGCGAATGCACTCTGGGCGGAATCGGCGCGGGTCAACGGCTGGCCGCCGGGAGAACGCCCACCGACGCCTCGCCCATCCGCACGTTCTCCTGCCACACGCCAGATATCACTGTCAGACAAACGCCAGCACACCCACACACTCACACTTGCACTGACACTCACTCACTCATACGTGCCCACACTTACTCATACACTGACTCGTATGTACATACCCATTTACATTCATCTGGCCAGATGCCAGATCTCTCTATCAGACGAACACGCATTCATGCGTACATTGACTCACATGGACTTACACACTCGTATAGATCTGGCCAGATAACTCTAGAAAAACGTGTTACATGTATGCTTGCTTCTCCAAGCAATTGTAGGGCGTTGTGTAATTTTGCCCAAGTAGAATTATTGTAATTAAGACGCCTGGAGAATGAAAGGAAGGAAATCACACGATCTCATTCGACGATCAACAGGATATAATAGACACGTCACGTGACTGGGCCACTGTTCCATTTCCCGTGATGTAATACCGAGGGTCGGTTCCTCGGGGAGGGTGGAGGAGAAACAGGGTTTGGTTTCAGTGCGCAAAAATCTCCCACGCTGGGTCGTACGGGCTACTCAGAGTCTTTCGAAGATTTCCGCCAACCCTCGGAAAAACTAGAGGTGCTCCAACAACACATACTTTCTCGCTCGACAATAGTTACTAAATATGAAAATATTGTAATTTCAGCCTTTCTAAAAACTCAGTTATAATTTGAGAAAGTCTAATTCAACAGAATCGCCTCTCATGCTTATCTGAATTTATTTCCTTCGTTAGGAAGAGCAGTTATTTCTTACTTTTAGACATGAAACGAACGTGAATAAATTTATATGTTATAGTATTTGAAAACTTAAGACAGAAAAGCAAGAATAATTTCACACAGACCTACCTTGATTGCATATCAAGTGATCTTTCCAATTTTTAATTTCATAATCAACGATAAAAACTTTTTAAAGTATAAAAGTGATTGCTAGTATTAAGTTAAAATTCATTACCTTTCTTCAATCTACTTTCTTCCATAAAAATATTATCTACAACCATCATACTATACAGTCATCATCACCGACAATAATGGGATGAATTCTAAGATTTTTTGAAACCTTTGTGTTGCCATTTTTTGAACTCGGAACGCCTGAACAGAAGCGCGCGAATTTAAATTTTGAAATTTGGAAATTTTTTTGTTGCAATTTTGAAAATTTCAGAGTGCACCAAAAATAGAAATTGAACCGCAATCTTTACAGTTCTTTTCTACATACGAGAATAAGAATGACAGACAAAATTTGAAGCCGTTCCTGAGGAAAGTGTTTCAATAGATTTTAAAAGTACCTATGTTTCATCTAAAATTACAAAAACAATATTTCTATTTTTGAAATATTGAACGTGACCTCTTTTGAAGGACTGTTTTTGATGAACACATTTTATTAAGAAAAACGGTATCTTCAAAATTGTAGTTGAAGAAAGATGTCGAAATAATATTGAATTTTTGCAACCTTCGAAAACATTTTCAACAAAAATCAAAGTTTTCAACAAAAATGAGACCTCCGTTGTTCTCTTTAACGTCTTTTACTCTATCCAACAGCAAAATTAATTTAAAAAAATAAGTCATTTTTTGGGTATGACCCAGGGGCATCGTGTAAAGTACCGCCAAAATTAAATTATCGATTTCACATTCAAGGGGCCACGACATCAGTCAGATCAATTGGGGAATATCAATTTTAGAGAAAATCCGCTGAACGATTTAAAAGCTATCGTAATTCACAAACGAATAGATAGACGTGTTACCGTCATTCGAGTTTTCAGTAGCAAGGACCCACAAAACATGGATTCTGGCTACACCACGTGTTAGAGGATTTTCCTCCTAAATTTACCAACTAGATTTATCCACTTTTTCTTTGCCGAGGCCATACAATAAAAGTTTTCAAAAATTCGCCGCTATTTCCCGCATCATTACATTACTTTCTCTTCTTAAGACGTATCTACTTAAGAAGTGCGAGAAAGTAAAATAATACTCGCATTCACACCCCTTCTGATGTAATTTTTCACACATTTCCACCCCAGGTGAACGGATTACTGTTCGAAAGAACTCTCTTTTTCTCAGCGTTAGAGAACATTATATTATAGAAAATGGTTAACACATTTCATTTTGATTAATCCTGAAAAGTATTAAGAACATCCAGGATAATGCATGCGTACTAATGAGTTAAACATTACAAACTGAACTCCGCTTCACTAAAACCAAGCAAATGTGATTGCTTTAAATTGAGATACGTACTGAGCCCTGGAGTGACCATGTGTCAACAAATAACCAAAACAATGTGCCAAACACAAAAGAGAGACGGGCAATAGTGGTAGGTAGAGCGACGTAAAACGTTATGTCAATGGCGTTTCTTTTTAAAGTGCAATATTTTCTTTCTCGAGGAGGAACAACAGTTCATTACTATGCTGTCGACAAGAACTTCACTGAACAAAAAACCAAATGGCAAAATGTGATATTTTCAAAACGTTGTGCTTTTATTTCCGCTTCTACGAGATAATTATTGGAGCTGTTTGCAAAAACAACACAGGAGCAAAATGTGTTGCGTAATACATGGGTGGAGCTTCATCATTAAATTCTAGAATGCCAGTACGGAAGACGCGAGGGCGTAGTCTGCAGGGGCAGCGTCATCGAATGTTGGCAACGCGCCGAGGAACTTGTAAAGAACACACGAAGGGCGCGCACTCTGGTTTCTGCGTCCAGGAAGCCCAGTGGCGCAGCTTCAGCGACCTTGGCAATTGACTCTTCTCTTTGATGGGACCAACGTTATCAATTTCGGATATTTGAGGTATTTTAGAACCATTTGGTTCAATTAGATTTTGACAATTGTGCAGTAGTGCAGCTAACCTATCTAAAAATGCTAAAGACGCGTTTTTACATAATTTTTTTCTACATAAAGTCATTTAATTTTAGATCTTTAAATATTGTCATAAACTTTTTGGAAATAAGATAAATTAGTGAGTAATAACACTAAGAGAATTAAAGGTTTTTTCTAGCCGCGACGCACACAAATCCACACCGGCATAAAATGCACCCCGGCTTAGGTAGCTCAGGGCATCAGCTTATGTCACTGCGTTGCCTGACCGGGCAGTCCTAGGGATCGAGTGCCGGTAGGATTTTGGACATTGGCGGTATCTCTTATATATACACTATCTGTAGTTTTCCTTGGTTCCTCCGATCAGCACCAGGTGAATGCCAGAGGAGAACAATAACAAACGGGCCACGGGCCGCACAAGATCTTTGCTTTTTCTTCCTTCTCCTGTCCTCACCTCGCACTCTTTCTCCTTCTTCTTTTTCTCTTTTTCTCCTTTTCTCCTTTTCTCTTTTTCTCTTTTTCTCTTTTTCTCTTTTTTCTCTTTTTTCTCTTTTTTCTCTTTTTTCTCTTTTTTCTCTTTTTTCTCTTTTTTCTCTCTCTGTCTCTCTCTGTCCCACTCGTGTGAGATGCGTCGCTGATAAAAACCCGCTAGCCGATGTGTAGGTGTGCGATGGAACTCGCAATTAACGTGAAAAGAACACCGCCCACTCCCGCGATAAAAAAAACAGGCACTATGCTCACGAAACTAATGATCTTAACAGCTGACACGCCAGAAAACACCAATCACTGCACTAAAATTACAGCTAGGTGACTGCACAAAAAATATTTCTTTAGGGATACAGTCCTTGCAAGTTCGTAAACCCATAAATAAAATTCGAGGATTTATTTTTACATTTAACCATAACATCATAACCATCTCCCCGTAATTGAAGGACAGGATCCGCCTCTGTGAATTTGTTATTTCTAACCAAGTATAGTTTCACAGCTTTACCCACAAAGGACTTTGGAGTCACGGTGAACACTTGTTATCAGATTTTTTGGATCATCTCAATAATATCCACCCAAGAATTCAATTTACCATGGAGATGGAAAAAGATAAACAACTTGCGTTCTTAGATGGTCTTTGGTCAACAGGAATCCAGATGGCTCCCTTGGACATACAGTGTACCGGAAACCTACGCACACGGATCGTTATTTACACAAAAACTCAAATCATCATCCCAGGCAAAAACGCGCTATGATGAAAACACTTTACGACCGTGCTAAACGCATTTGCGAACCCGATCACCTACCCGAAGAACTACAACACCTGGAGAAGGCCTTACAAGCCAACGGGTACAAGCCCAGTGAAGTAAGACGAGCTCTTCACCCGAAGAGGAAGACAGACGAACAAAACCACACAGAAGATACTCTACTCGGTACTGTCTTCCTGCCCTATGTGAATAGGGTAACGGACCGCATAGGAAGACTACTAGCTAGACACAGGGTTAAAACTGTCTTTAAACCCACCCAACAACTCCGTAACATTTTACGTTCGGCCAAAGACCCCCAGGATCGTATGTCTTTAGCTGGAGTATACAGAATTCCTTGCTCTTGTGGTTCCGTATACATAGGTACTACAGGGAGAAGTTTCAATACTAGGTTAAAAGAACACAAAAGGAACTGCCGTCTAGGACATACTGACAAGTCAGCAGTCGCTGATCACGCGCTGTCGGGATGCGGACACGACATGCGCTTCGAAGCGACGGATATTCTCTCCACCAGCACACACTACTACAAGAGACTCCAAATGGAAGCCATCGAGATTTACAAACACAAGAACAATTTTAACAGAAAAGAAGAAGGGGAAAAATTAAACAGTACATGGTACCCGGCACTTCGTACGACCAAAACTCGGCAGCTAACCACTACCGCTGACGTGGCCCAATCAGGTGCGAGAACAGGCGGCGTGCCCCAATCAGACGCGAGCGCGCGAACCTCGCCTTTCACTATGAATATAAGCCCCAGAGACGCGGGAGCGTCAGTCAACGCGGCGCTGCCAACTAGGACACTTCGCCCCCGCCAGCAACGCCACTGAGGATGCCTGCCACAGTTGCAGGCGAAACGTATGGACAAGTTTCCATTGGACCACGGCCTTCAAGCCCGGAAACAACTGATTTTGATATCTCCCGTAGTTATGACGCGGGGCTCCCTCGCAGGACATTTTGGCGAGAAACTAAGAGTGGCCGCGCTCAGGCCTTGTGTATTGTAGTTAAAATATGCATGATTGTTAGCAATAAGTCATTAATGTTAGAGTTAAGAAATTTTTTCATTAACTGTTAAGATTATGAGCTCGTAACGTAAAATTAGCAAGTAATCTGTGTCGCTCTCTTGTGACCTGTAACTTCCCTGGCAGCTCATGTTGCCAGGAATAAATTCAATTTTGTTAGAAACGATTCAATGGACTGATTTATGACCTCCCTTCACTTCCATCCTTTCGTTACAGGAACTGAACCTGGCTCCCGACATATCCCGATCGAGCGATCTCATTACAATAATGACGATGATACTCTTCGTCGTTTAGTTTTGGAAATCATTAACGTTCAACTTTAAACTATGCTCTTGTGCTTATGTATCACGGCCTATGGCAAGTGGGCACGCTGCTTCACTGCGCTTTAGGGCTCGCCACTTCTCTAAAAAAAACCTGTTATTATTACTATCCGCGAAGTCCCAGAAGCGAGCACAAGGCAAATAGCGCACGAGGTCAGCGCATCACAGTCCGTCACCTGGCAAACAATTCATGCAGAGATTACGACTCTTCCATTTGCAGCAGGTGAGGAATTTACGCAGTACAGATTTCAGTCGTCTTACAAATTCTCTAGGCATTTCCAAGGCAAATGCAAAGAACACCAGGACTTTCTGAAACATGTTCTTTGGGTAGACGAAACGTGTTTTAAAAGAACTGTAACAATTATTAATCTGCACAATTTGCATTAGGGGCAGAACAAAATTTCCAAGAGAATGAGAATTTGTCTTGCTAAATGAAAGCGTAGGCTTTGCGGTCAGAGTCAATATCTACTTGACTGTCCAGGACACACCGAAGATGCCGTCGTTTTAGCCCACATACTGCAGCATTCCTTGGGACGAAGTGTGTTTCAGCTATCACCTGGTGACCTCCCAATGTGACCGCCAAAACGTTGGCATCTCGACTTATCTAGCTGCTTAGAGATCTGTGCAACTCGAGGACCGGCTCTAATTGAAAAGCGCATATAAATCAGTTTCAGAGTAGTGCTAAGTAGTTTGGAGGACAGTATAAAACAGCTATTTCTGTACTTCGTTGAAATATAAAAAAATCAAACCATTGTGGACAGGCTCTTTAAACTACAATGCGTTGGAAATTTTGTATTGGCGCAAAGACGAATGTAATGTTTAGTTAGGACATGGAGTAAATTTGTGACAAAACGTGTTTGTTTTCTGACAATGACCGAATAAAAATACTCAGCGTGTGAGAATATTGTTAAATTCTCATCGGGTTTGGGTAATAATGTTGATTATTGATTGCATTTCATGTTCCAGAGAAACTTCCCCCTCTGCCTTCGGAACGGAGTTTTATCTATGAAAAGATATTATTTTGTGTTATTAATATGTATCTACGAATGTATCAGATTTTTGCAATTGGTGCATAATGTTAATGCTAAATAAAATAAATAAAATATCATATTGTAATCACAGTATTTTAAATAATCGTACATTTTCGAAATACCTTTCAATTCTCCATCATCAGTACAGTCCAACATTCAGAAGAGTAAATATTGTAAGCCAGCGGGCGGGGAGAGGCACGGGATCATTGCCGCCCTGAAAATTTTGGGACTCCGCAGCCTTAACTAATAACACATTGTATTTCCACGTATAAGACAAATTCCCTATTTTCTCTCGTTTAAGATAATATTTCAAAGATCTGATGTTCGATATTTGGGAAAGAAGCTTTCTAAACCATATGATACTGCATAAATTATTCAACATACTAAAACAAATTACATTTTAATTTTATTTTTAAAGTTATAATTTCATTTTTTTACTATGATTTATTTATTTCCCAGTAAAATATGTCGTAAATAAAAAAGTTAAGTGGGCTCGACGTTTCTGGGTCAATAGAGCACAAGGAGCCCAGAAATGTTGTTGCCTCTCTGTTGTTTTAGGATACGCACACCCACGATTGTATGATGAAACCTACGTTAAATTCTACTTTACAAGTAAGTAGTGTGTTCGTTGTGACGTTTGCATGAAATGTAACAAGTCACACTTTTAAAATTGAACTCTAACGTTTCTGAAATAGAAGTTTTATCTTAATTTTCTTCCATTCTTTATGTTTGCTTCTTCTCTTTCTACTCGCGTCCCCGAGTTCCTTTGCAGTGGTGGCCTTAAGAAAGCCATTCACGTTCGCACCATTGCATTCGCCTGGAGATGGACGTCCAGTGGGCGGGAATCGCGCATGCGCAGAATATACGCCGCCTCTTCCCTCGCGCTTTATGGCCAGATTCGGCTCGCAGGCGGTGTAAATGTGGCTGAGAGAGGACGTAGGGCCGAACTTCTTTAGAAAATCAAATTCCCTTTCACTGGGTATTCGTCTGTGAAACCGGAGTAGTTTTCAAACGAAGCGTGTTCAGAACTGCAAATTTATTTGACTATACTGCAAACATAACATCGTATAAGGAATCAGAATATTACATAATATTTTACAGTTAGTAAATTTGGTATATTCGTAACTAAACGCAGTTGAAATATCTAATATGATCTATTTTACAATTCTCACAGAAAATGAAATAAAACTATGCAGGCTCTGGTCATGTGAGAGGTTTCTATGGTTTCGTTAGATACGAAGCGACGAATAAAAAAACAAAATCAAGAGGGCACGGAAGCGATATTACAGTCAAAAATAGTTTTTTAGTATTTTATTTTCTTATAAATTTTCATAATTTTCTCTTTAAATTGGTGTTTGAATCATGTAAAAATCATTTTTACAAGTTTTTGCAATATAGATAGATAGATAGATTAAACTATTTACAAAATTAGTGTTTTACTTTTATGTGTTTTGTATTTTTTCTTTTAAATTCTTTATCTGTTCACAGTTTTTTATTTCTAATGGTAATATATAATATAATTCAAATCCTTTGTGAAATAGTATATTTTTTGCCAATAAGTTTCACTGAAGTTAATTACTAAATATTGCGCTTCTCTTGTTTTCCTTGCTGATATATCTTTCACTCATTAAATTTTATTTACTAAATCTTCTATTGTGGGTCAGCGTGCTCGCTTTCCACTGCGCGGACCCGGGTTCGATTCCCGGCGAGGCAAGATTACAGTGTACGTTTTCCTTGCTATGACCCAGTATTTTTACGTACCCCCTTAACCCATTGCCGCAAGGCAGGGATGAAGCCAGTAGACCTGAGCGCGTGCACGGGCTGTCGCGCCAAGTACATACCGACATTCAAATCTCTTTTATATGATTTTTAATTAATTTAATGAATTCTCGCTTTTATTGACATAAATTTAATTTTGACAAGCATATCTAGCCTTGAAATGTATCTATTGCAATGAATAATTACTCTCATGGCTCAATTTTGTTGAATCTGTAGTTTTTTTGTTTGTTTTTTTTAATTTGAGTGTTTTGGGCTCCAACTAATATTGTTGCACAGTGTTCAAAATGTGGTGCAATTATGGATTTATCTATCAAACATCTTGTAAAGCAATTTCAGTTTGACCCAATTCTGTTTAAAATATTTATCTGTTTTCCAGCTTTTTGGCTCACAATTTACGCTGGTGCGAAATAAGAAGGTACTTTGTCCGAAACAGACATACGAGTCACATCGGCGCAATGGTTTGGGAAGATTGGTGAAAGAATCCAGGTTGTTGCGCCTGGTCGTGAGACAGGAAGAAGTACGTTTTATAAACACTGAACGGTGTAAATGATGGAAATCGGGAATACGATACAATATTGCAGGCACTAAAATTGAATAAGAGGTCATTTCGAATGTCCATCTCATTGGATCGATAGCAAAAATTTCGATTTCATTAATTACATTTTTCTGCTCTTCACATGCTTTTAACATTCAAGAGTTGCCAAACAGTCTTCTATTAGTATTATAGCTGTGATAGAAACGCAGTTTGAATTTCTTGAAACACGAATTGAAGTCAAAAGTAAGTCTTAGAAAGCTCAAATGGCAGCAAAAGAATGTTTTTAGCGGGTTAATTTGATTCACTTTGTTTTAATAAATTTTTATATAAATGCCTATTGGTTGAGTCATATGCTTGTAAAATATTGAAACCTGTTTGAAAACTTGGTTAATGAGGAAGCTTATAACGGGTTTCTTTACGGATTCGGGAGTTGACATACGTTAAATGACGTATGTTCTGTTCCCTTTAATTATACAAAAGACTGCATTATATCGGTGTTTTTCGTCAGCATACTGAGCTCCATTTCATGCTAATGAAAATATTTTCAAACTTCCATTGAGATGGCAATCTAATTGATCCAGAAATGTCTGTATGTGGAATATGTATTATTTTTCTGAATAGACAAAATGAAATGACAACGTAACCATTATAGTTATATATTTGAATGAAAGTAAAACAATTAGCATTAAATAAATATAATTAAAAAGTGCATAATGGATCCTAAATAAATATGTTATGACTCTGGAGCATTCCAATAGAAACAAAATATTCATCTACTCCAAATAAATCATTCAGATGTCCCTTTTGACATTTGTTTTCAATAGTATGTCAGTTATTGAATGTTGTTTACTGTGAGAGAGAATTCATGTCTGATTCTTTTTTTATTCGTTCCGAGATCCATTGGTTTTCCAGCAAACGCATATAATGAAACGCACATCGCACAGCATCATATTGTTTAAAAATAGCTCGCAGGAATATTTTTCCCCAATGGAGTGCTACTTTTTAGAATGTTCAATTACCCCCGTTAAAACCTCGCAGGCCTGCGGGGAAGAAAAAGCTGCCAGGGCCAGGGCTGCGGTCGGACCAGAGCGTCGGGCACCGGCGGAGGGGTGGAGGAGCTTCTCAAAGTGGCCGGTTGGGACGCTGCGATCGATTTTATCGGAAACCTTTACCCCAATAACGCAGCGCGCCAGACGTCGAAACATATGCAGCAGCTGCAGCGACGGCGAAGCGAGCGTGGCACTGCTGCGGAGCTGTCTCGCCACAGGCGGGCACCTCGTCGGCGAGTGACAGACCTTCGTCTCGGCGCAGTGTCGCACCGGCTGCGGTGCTTGAGCTATGCCGCGTCTTTTTCGTTTTGATGAATATATTTGCGTCTGTTTTCTTGCTTATTTTATTGCGATGGTTTTTTCACCTTAATAAAATAGACTCAGAAGTAGTTTTTACAATTGTTCTTTTTACGTTTCGACCCTACTTGGATTCTTTTTCAAAAAATTGAAAAATATAATAGAAGTTATATTCAAATGATGAATTATATCAACAAAATAGTAAAATTTATTCAACAAAGTAATGCTTTGGGAGGTATTGAACCTAAATAAAGAAATTATGACATAGGTATTGTCGAAACTACTTCATAAACAAACAGCATTTTGATAAAAAAAACAAATGCGAAAGCTTTTTCGGAAAGAATAATTCATTTTTTTTAGCAAACGCAGTTACACAGTTACCGAAATGCTGAATGTAATGTGATGAGGTAAAGATGCAACGATACACATTTCCTCTTCCACAGCAAATAACAAAATAAGGCAATTCAGAGAAATAATAAACTGCAAGATGTACGATGAAACCTCAAACGTAACTGATACAAGAGAGTTTCTTCACTTTATTTTAATCACTTTTCCATGGAAATTCCATCGTATTTTGTATCCTTTGTTAATGCCAAGCCCAACATAAATTATCGTTTTAATTTTTATTCTAAAACTGCTTCTTAAATTAAGACTTAAAAACAAAATTGTACATTTATAAGACACTGATTCCTTGTTGCTTTGGCAAAAATGTCATAATTATAATTCATTATTCATTAAGCATCCCCTTCATATCTCTAAGGGTTCAGGTTCAGAATCTTTTGTAGGTGTATAATGAATTAATCTAATCATAATCATATCGGGTATTAGAAAACATGATTATTCTATTGTAAAATTTGGATTTATGTTTGTTATTATATCAAACAAGATTACCAATACAACAATATTATCAAACAATACTGTCAATATTAATTCTCTAAATTTCGGTTACTATTTCAGTGTTCCAAAGGGTTTAGTTAATGTGATTCTGCCGTTCGTTAACTTGCAAAACAGATGAGCAACTATCTTCTCTTTATAATACTTAACTTGCTTTGTGAGTTTGGAATGTTCTAGTATATCTGACACAAACAATGAAGCGAATTGTCAATATTTTCCTGGAGGATTAGTCACGTAGCGAATCTGCCTTGCACACACCCATGTAATATGAATCACAAATTGGAATAATTTTATTTAATATGCTTATTTTGAAGCTTGTCATCCATTGAGATAAATCCGTGATGATAATAGCATGACACCGTATCTAAACTCACTACCCAATGAAATGCAAATCCCTGCACCATGGAATTATTGCTTGTTTTTTAAGCTTTTCACTGATGACACGCCTTGCACTGGCCCGCGCGTTAACACAAGGTGTTAGGAATGTATACACGTGATAAGTCGTGTTTTTGTTGTTGTTTTCTTGTTTCTCCTCTCCTTTTAAATACTGACTTATTACAATACTGAAATATTAAAAAGTGGAGGTGTACAGTAAATGTACTGATTTTGATTGATCAGTTCTTCATATTTTGGTTCCAGAACACAATAAAAATATTCGTAACTTTATTTTCTTCTTTTCGCGGGTTTAATGTTTTCCCCGGAACTTCATTCAATGTCGTATTTCTTCGCAGGTACTGACTATCTTCTTCCGTCGTTCTGTTTTCAGTTCGATTTATTGAGATTTTGTATTGCTTAGTTCAGATGTGTAGTAGGCTTATTAACTACGCTGTCAGTGAAACATTCTTAAAAATGAAACACAAGATATTTCAAGGAGTTCCTATGATACTTTTCCATGTACTTCACGTAATTTTTTGAGTCCTCACTTTGGAACTTTCAATTGTTGTTTAGTTTGCTTTTAAAACATTATTTTAAGTTAATTAAATTATTTTGTAGCTATATATATATATATATATATATATATATATATATATATATATTACTGACTGAAAATTACCTCATAAAAATGTCTATGAATTGAGAGAGGTGTTTTACAATTCTCCTCGTATATAATTGCCTCTGAATGGAATGAAATTTCGAAGCAGCACAAACTTTTCGCTGTGGAAACCATCTTTGAGTTCACTGATGAAACTTTTGCTTCCTCGTTTGTTTCGCAGAAACTCTCCACGACTTCCATCCCCGCGCTCACTCCGTCTTGGAATCTAGTTGGAAGCTGCCTTCGTTGAGACACCCTAACTTTCGATTTGCCTCTGATGTGCAAGGCAGCTGGTAGCCACACCACAGACCATCATCGAGCTAAATGTGCAAGCTTCAATAGAAACTCTCGCAGCAGAAAATAATCTGTTAATGTTTAAAAATAGGTGTTGTTTATTCAATTTCAATTGTTAATATAACTGACTTTCTGGTTCCTGAAATAATTTTGTAAAACTAGTGTCAACTTAATGTAAATCCTATGGATGTTATCGACGTTAAAATCACGAGGCAGAATTTCTTGTTGCAAAAATTTGTTCTTGATGTTTTGAATTGTTTTACTTTCTGCTCCGTAATGTATTAAAATAATTTTAAGTCAGTGTTCACTAAACATAAATAAAATACAAATAATGAATTGGTAAAGAAAGTAAAATATTCTAGAAAGCAGCCAACACGGATAAATGGCCTTCTAATAACAGGAGAGGGAGTAAAAGTTCCGTGATCCTACTGTAGGTTTCAGAATTCAAAGTCAGGCCACTCCGTGTTTCAATATTATCGGAGAATTTTCTCATGTATATACTTTCAAGGAATTTTATAATAACGCATTTCGCTTTTTTTCTTTCTTTTTGATTCTATTTTTTTTTCTTGGCATATTATGTATGGTGGTCATTTTGAAGGAAACAAAAATCTCTCACATCCACTACAACACCCCAAAATGATCTCTAATCTTCTTGGTGGACACAAATCTGACAACCAAAAGATTAAATACATAATTTATTATAGCATTCGTAATTCTGAAATATATTACTTTTCCGTATTACACATTCACATAAATGAATTTAAAAATATATTGGTATAATTAATGATATTTAGTGAGCTTTAACAATCCGTTGACACTAAATGTAAGTATCAGTGAGTTTCATTGGATATCATAGGAAAATATTTCAAACTTAATGATCAGAGCTCAGACAAGTAAGTTTCTCAGACAAGCAAGTGCATTTTGTTTCAGAACTCTTCGTGACATTCATCGTCAAAATTTAATTGTAATATTTGACGCTTCTACTAATTTTTATATGAAATCCAATATGATATAATATAGAATTAATATTCCATGGCAACGTATTCTTTTACCCTTTCAATTAACTAAGTCTTCGTAAACCAATAGTGTATCCAATCAACGAAATAAGAACTCAGTGCTACTAAATATAGTGCGTGTAAATATTCGGCGTTGAGCTTCGTCTTTGGTGACAAAGTAGGTTTGGAGTAGCTCTGCGCACAACTCTTGTTAGCGTTTTCTCCTGCTAATGTTTTGAATCTCTCATTGTTTCTGGTTTGTTGAACTCTTGAGTAAATGGAAAGATGCACTCTATGGTTTCTTCTTCAGGCTGCCACTACGCTTTTTTTTTAGTATATTCGTCTTCAATAGTTCAAACCATAGTTGAGAGTATACATACGTATCTGATTCATTCAACTTTTCTAGTTATCAAAATTTCTCATGATTTATTTTCTTCTGCAATTATTTTTGGTAAGTTTCATACAACTAACTTTAATCAACATTCTTTAGTATTAAAACCCAAACGCTTTTATTCTTCACTTATCTTCATATTCAATAGCCTATCTCTCGCAGACTTATATAATGCTATACTCGAAGTCTAACTCTGTGAAAATAGTTTGAATATTCACATGTGTTAGCCTGTGAGATTTTTAGCAGAAGGTTAAGAAATATACAATTTATTTTAGAGTTGAAGAGCTGAATGCGAAACACAATGTAACGAATGCAACGTATGAAAAGTAAATTAAATTGATTTACTGTAGGTTAGCTTTATTGATGATGAGTAAGGCCAAGAAGAATGATTGGAAAGTTTCAAAGAACTTCAAAGAAGAGGGCCTACGGATTTATCAGACAAGCAATGTCGGTTTCTACTCAGCTATGTATATCGTCTGCATCAACAATCTTGCTACTGCGGTACTCCTTCAGGACTTAAACCTACCATCTCTCTGTCCACAGAGCTTAAGTTCGGACGTCCTTAAGATAGTGCAATAGATTTTTCGGTATTTATCTATTTTTTAAAATGAATTATTACAAAGTATTATTTCCAGCGTTGCACTATATATCGGCGCGTCAAACGTCCCGTCCATTGGAATGGAGCGCGGGTGAGGGGCTGGAGAGGCGAGGACCAGTATGTCGGCGAGCGATAGCGGCACGAGCCCGCATGGGAGGGTGTTTGTTTTGCATCCGCGTCTGTTTTGCCTATCGATTCGCGCGCTAAATATCGCGTTGACTCAATTCTTTGGCAGAGAGCGCCTGCCTGGCTTCGTGGCTGCCAAGGCGTCCGTCAAGCTTTCCTCGTGTGGACCTCCTGATCGGGGACTCACGGATGGCACCACGACGCGATATTTCCTCTCCCATCAGCCATCTCGTTCTCTAAATCCAGTTCCATCTGCCTGTCTTTCACTCACTCACTCTTTCTATTCGGTCTGGCAATGAAATCGTTTAAGTAGGGAAACTCAAATCAAAAAGACAGGTCTTGCGGTCGCCAGGAGCAAGTACAACATAAGAAAATATACGTCTGCTCCGAAAATATAAAAAACAGATTCCAAAGCCCACACTACATTATGTACACGTGTCTATTCATAAAGACGAAAGGAGCTTTACGAGCCATAAAGCCGCCGAGACATTCGTAAAGTCTCGACAGCGGGCCGAATTCCTAGAAACGTTGGGTATTAGGGGGGAGCGGGACTCGTCGGCCATCATCTTCAATTTCTGATAAACACAAGATCATAAATTGCACTAACTTAAAGCAAAAAATACGCAATACTACTCTTTTTTTAAAAAAAAATTGAATCGCCTCTTTTTTAAAGAGTTTTTTATACATTCAATTCAAGAAAAAAACCTTTACTATCATTATGATATGTTAACTGAGAACTTCAAAAATACAATGAGCTCGTCGAAAATTGAATAGCACAGACTTTTTTACCATCATTTGGCACATGTAAGGGGAAAATTTATAGAAAAAGCACAGCCATTTTTGAGAAATTGTTTTTTTAATTGCCAGTTTTTTATAAAAACTTACGGCAGAAGTGCATAAAATTTTGAAAAGTTGTACGTTACCTTATATAAAGGTCTTCATGGTTGGAGTTTCCCATTTCTAATAAAATCTTTTTGATTCGAGTTTGGTAATTGAAAGATTTTATCACAAGACCGAAAAAGAAAGAGAGAGACAGACAGAGAATAATTCAAAGATGAATTTTATGTTGCGTAGTTACAGTCATAATGAGTATCTCATTTATTGACATTTGCTCATTGATTAAAGGTTTAAAAGGTCCAAGTCAGCTTTCCATTTGGCCATCCCATGTGTTTTACAGATATAATCTTTACTCAACTTCTAAACAGAGTTTTAAAAAATATGTGTTTGAAAACATTAAAGCAATCTGTCCACGTTTTCTTGACTTCTGCAATCTCTACCCTTGCTCATATGAATATTAAATTGAAATATGAAAACACGTAGCAACGAGTGTTATTAGTAAGTATCAATAATAAAATAATCGTTCTCTTGTAATGAAAACGTGTTGCAAAGACAAACCAACTACAGGTTTTGGATATTATCCTTTACAATGCCCTACGTAAAGAAAATGATTACTCCCGCGAAAAGTTAGTCCCTCACAGGGAGTCGTCGCATTGCGACGTGTTTCGGAGAAGCTCGGCGCGGTGAGGGGGCAATGGGTTGCGACTTGATTTATTTATGGTGTCCGTGTGGGCATCTGGGCAGGGCGCCTGCGAGTTTTCCGGGGGGCAAGCGGGCGAGACGCGTGTTGTCCGGCGACGGGGTCTCTCTTTCCTTTGTGCAGCGGTTTTGACCACCGTCCTTGGAATCGGCGGGGTCGTACAAAATCCTGGATACTGACTGCTGAATCGTCGGCATGAAGGTGCCTCAAATGTGATCGAAGCGAGAGAAGACTGTAGAGAAGATAGCGGTCGTCCAGCTTGGAAAGAAATTAATCGGCAGCTGAGTATTCCTACGTACATCGGTAGAGACATCACAGACACAAAATAAATTGAAGATCGCAAAGAACGATGTCGGGAAATTCTCTTTCACTTGTCGAACGATCGCGGAATGGAATAGATTGCCTGTAAAATCCTTCCAACTCTTTTTCTCGAGGGGTTAAACAGTTTAGTAAATTAATTTAAGGTATTCTTAAGTTTATTAGGGCCGTAACTAAGAATATTAGATTATAAAGTGAAGTGAGATGTCCTGCAGTGTAGAGCAAAGAATGAAGGAAGTGTTTTACGTTTTACAGTAAAGTGAATGAAGTGAATGAAGTGAATGAAGTGAATGAAGTGAATGAAGTGAATGAAGTGAATGAAGTGAATGAAGTGAATGAAGTGAATGAAGTGAATGAAGTGAATGAAGTGAATGAAGTGAATGAAGTGAAGTGAAGGACACTGCAGTTCAGTCTTAATTGTACAAACATTCAGGGCGGATTAAGATTATTGACATTTTATTTCTTTTTCTGCGTGCATTTTATTGTTTTATAAATCATCTGTTTTTAATTACTAGTATATTATTATTATTATTATTATTATTATTATTATTATTATTATTATTATTATTATTATTACCATTCTTATTATAATAGTTGCATGAAATTATATTACCTTATTTATTTAGTTCATTGCGACCGTTCAAACTTGCAAGTTTACAACTTAAAATTCAGTTTTGCCACTTAAATACGTTTATCATTAACATGGAGAACTATTATTTGAAGATAAATATTATCCATGGAGATCAAGAAAAATGAAATGATTCTTTGGAGCCTTTATATTTTTTTAAAATGTTTAATTGTTTCTCGTTTCCAAATTATTCAAACACATATTTTCCGCATTGTTCTGGCTTCACAGAGCAATTCATGATGAAACATTAATATCTATTAAAGGAAATTCCCAAAGAGGTTATTTCCAGTAAAACATCGCAATTTTGCGAGTTAAACTTTGATTACGCCGACAAAAGTTTTAATTGCGGGCCCATATGAGATTACTTCTATTAGTCTTGTCGAGACTGCCAGTGATTATATTTCCACGCATTATTAGAATTGTGAAAACAAAGGATGTCATTAAATAAAGTTTAATTTTACAGGGTTTAGCTCTTTTGTTAACAGTTAAAATACTAGAACATTGTGGATCATGAAATTTGGACAGGTTGGTTGAATAATAAAGTGTGTTTAAATGTGCCAACGTTTCGGAATATATAATTTTATCTTCATGGCAATGAAATTGAAACAAAACAAACAGTAACACTGTTAATATTGATTAGAGAATTAACACACATGAAAACACTGATAAAAACAATTCAATATACACATGCTATAATAAATTAATTTATCATGACGCTTAAGTGTTTTCATGTTAAAATGTTATATTTATGTTTTATGTATAGTATTTTTTTGTTTTCACAATAAAAAATTAATTTCAAACAAATTACAGCTTCCCAGCTCGTCAATTTTGGGGTATAGAAAGTTACATGAAAAAGTATACATTAAAATACTTGTTAAATTTTTTTCGTTAAAAAATTTAATCGTCAATCAATTAATTTTTGTCAGTCAGGTAAATTAAGTCGAAAAGTTTCAATTCAATTACGGGAAGAGAGTACAATAATTCACAGAGTTGCGCCAATATACTCGCAACTGTACTAAACCATCAACAACACGTACTTTTCTGGAAATCTTTCGTAATATGATAAAGTGAAATGGTTAAGAATTGAGACAATCAATTTGTCCCAGCAAAAGAAATCAAATAAGCTATTGATAACTTCTATGAAAATAAAAATAATGTTTTTAGGGATATCTTATTTTTGGCGGATGAATTCACAAAAAAAGTTTAGAAAAACGCTCACCAGGTACCGATACTCGTCGAATGACACTCATTTGTCTGCATTTCTGGACGGGGTCTAACTGTGAGTAAATGTTGGGCGGACGGACCGACACAAGTTACTCGATTACTCTATAAAGTTACTCTAACTTACTCCCCAAAACAATTCACATACAATTACATCATAGTTAATTTGAATCGTGTCTCGTGTTTGCTAAAATCGTGAGTTTATCTTGTTGAATTCCGCGCCGAGCCTCCGCATTTTAACTAAGGATGAAAACCGATCTGATGCATTGAAAAATTGTAAGATGAGATCTTGTTTTGTCCCCACAACATACATCCGGTCTTCAAAGATATTACGACTATATTTAGCATTATTATGAACATTTTCTAGGTAAAAATTAAAATATACAATTGTTATTTTTTATTAAAATATTGAAATATACTCTTTGAATTTGACCACCTACACTTCTAATCAATTGTTATAAGGCAAACAATGAATATAATGGCACACATTAACAACATAAAAAGCCTTCGCAGATATACTTTTTTTGACTGTTTTTTTTCTTCCTAAATCCATATATTTTACTCTTGCAAATATAAGAATCGTTGTAATAATCTCACTCTTCAAGTCAGACCACAATGAGCACCACTGAACCACTACCTTAAATTGTCTACACAAGTTTTATAAGTGATATATGGAGAGAAACTTTATTCTTGATACCCTAAATCTTCTTTATAATCGTCTAGACACCACGTTTGATAATTAGAGTAATGATACTTTATATGGCAATAACTACATATGGACAAAAATCAGGATTGACCACACGGCCACTTCTTGATACACCTTGACATAGTTGAGATACCATGACATGTTGTCGCAATGTACAATCTCAAAGACATGATACAACTTTCAATCGGGTCACTAACACGAGAGAACGATGTTATGGGATTGAATCCTTCTACCTCTTATTGAGTCAATGGGGTGGCCTGTTGTAGATCTGTGGCGTAGGGTTACTAAAATAACAGAAGGTGTGGGACAGGGCAATTTGCAATGAATCTGCGGCATTTGGATACTTTACAACCTTTCCTCACTACTTTCTCCACTATTGGGATTTCAGGGTTACGTGAGACGGACTCGAACAATTGGAAAATAAACAAATTAAAAATATTCTTAAAAAACAACACGTACATTCAAAAAGAAACCTGAAACACATATAGATAAAATAAATCCAGATATAACACACAAACACTGTAAATCCTATACACCACCATAATATGAAATATAATGAACAATTTCCTTTAATTACAATCTTCAGTCTTCCAAATTCATTAGAATTGTTAACTTGTTGCAAAATGACATTTATGCAAAAAACTAAGTTAAATTCCTCTTTCTGCAAGAACTCACGAATCTATTGCATTACTGAATTTCAAAGAATTATCGTTACCTTTGCCTAGATTTTCCGTAAAATCGCATTATAAACCTGAGAGATGTAGACGCTAAACTGTAAAGCGTTTTCTACCAATTTTCTCTCCACACTGGTAACTGAATTTCTACTCATATAAATATAACAACTTTATATGGCTTTTAAGAATGTAATGCTGTCCTAGTTCCTTCATAATCTAATAATATTGGAAGCAACAACCTTGTTCTGGAAGCGATGTCTCTTTCTGCTCGTCAGCTTGCGAGAACGTGAAGTAAACGGGGTCCCACGCTGGAAACTCCGTGCCGCCCAACACCCCTGAATCGCCGCCGAAGTCAACGAAAAGCGTCTCACTTCCCCCGGAACGTATTTGTTTTTATCCAAACTCCCATATAAAAAAGCGCTGCAAATCCAATTGTGCTTATCAGCATCAAAACGTTACAGTATTGGAGTTTTCTTCTTCTCTGCAAATTGTTCTTCAAATAAATTTCATATTTACCTTAGTGAGCAATTTCTAAACCTCTTTCATACGTGTTGCTCCTAATTCCAGTTCACCAGCTTGTATCACGTATAGCAATGCATTTGCGAGGTGAACACCGTCGCGTAGCAAAATGAAACTGAAGGCGGGGAAGGCACTACGAGGTGCGAGGTTCTTTCCACCCCTCCGTTCGCCAGCGCTACCCCTTCGTCACTCCCCTTCGCGTCTAGGTTGATGAGTACTCCTCCAAGCCGCGTGCCGTCACTCTGCCACGACGCAAACTCCATGAGTTTCCGTGCATAGCGTTCTTTGAAATGTGTCGTTTCAGCGACTCTGGCTCAGAGGTGACAGTAGTATAAACAACATAAAATATCTGGTACCGGAAGTCTTCGCGGTCATAAATCTTCAAATATTCAAAAAATAATTTCGCAACATTAATTTTATTAATTACCTTATTTTATTTAACACTTTTCAACCAAGCCATACAAATAAATTTAACAAATGTTAAAAATTGATTGTTGCTTATAAAAACGTTATACTTTTACAGATCAGAAAAGTTGCTTATAAAAACGAGTTACTTTTACAGGTCAGAAATGTAACCAGAGTTTGGCATGTGCTTATAGTGTCTTTTATGTTATTAAAATTTAAAGTTCGTTTAAGGTCTCTGTTCTTTGTTGCTGATATTTTACTACAACTATTTAGTACTATTTTCCTGCTTACTACCGATGAATTTATGCTAAAACGGCAAACACATAAAGATAACATACTGACGGAGAGCAGAAAGAGCAGTGTGATGCAGCCTTATTTTTTCTGGAAGACGAATTCCTAATAGTCAAGCATCTTTTCTTGTTGAATCTGTGTCACCAATTTATATCCATTTACACTACAACATCTAAACCCTATCTCTCAGGAAATTGTCAAGGTTGTGTCAAATATTACATTTCCTGTAGCGGCAACTATTAGATGATTACGAGAACACAATTTAGGGCGTCACAGACCGCTGACACGAACGTGCATTATGCTACTCAAATCGCATTAACCCATCGCCGCTAAACAGCGTCGTTATTTATCCATTACTGGACAATTTCAAGGGCACATTTCCTCATTACCAATTACCGCGATGACAAGGACTGACAGTCGCAAATATTTGTCGATTCTCCGGCGACCGCCGCTACCGCAGCCGATGGCTGGTGCAACGCTGCTCCGGATACGTCCGAATCAATTGCGCCGGCGGGCACGACCCAAACATAGGACTGGAGCGTGACGGTTTGACGGGGACCCGCTGTCGCATCCCGCTGCATTTGACCTTCCACTTGGCTGGCGCCGCGGTGCCGTAGGCTGCATAGGATGCGTCGGCGAGTGGACCTGAGCTGAATCTGGGGTTGCAGAGTTCGTCTCGAAACTTATGCCCGGTAGAGTCGTTGAGTTCACGAGTAGGATAAAATGTATTAAAACTGCAGCTGGTTTATTGAGTTAGAATGTGACGTTTCAGAGTAATATTTTAACATGTGTGTTTTGACAAAATAAAGTGGTGCTAAAACAGCACAAACTTCCCTAATTTTAAGCAAAATTACGCGAAAAGTACTCAATTTTCGAAAAAATTGTACATGACCTTATTTCAAAATCTATCTTTAAGGAACAGATTTCATTAATGAAAAAATATACCTTCAATATTTTAGTTACAGGAAGACAACGAAAAAATTCTGAACTTTTGCAAGTTTCGAAAAATCACGGTTTTCAACGAACAAAAGACGTCTTTTAAATGTCCTTCACGCTATAAAACAAAAATTCAAAAACAATGGAACTATTTTTTTGAAAATTTTTAAATATGTCCCTTGGGCTTCATGTAAAGTACCATTCAAAATTAAAATATCAATTGTAAATTGAAGGGACAGGTGTCAGCCGTATTGATATAGGTGAATATCAATTTTGAAGAAAATCGGTTGAACGGTGCAGCCGCTACCGTTGTTCACTGACGCACAGACGGGCGGGCAGTCGTTTTGCCGTCATTCGATATTTCGGTATCAAGGACCCACAAAAGAGGGGTTCTGACTACACCACGTGTTAAAGGAATTGATTTCTAAATTTATTAACTCTGTTGGTCCACTTTTTTGTTACCAGGATCTTGTAAAAACAGTTTTTTCCTGAAAATTTGCCCTTTATCCCAAAATTCCGTAAGTGAACTTTTGTGTGTGTTCAAAATGTTATCATACGCGTCACGACAGAACCAGAGTCCAGGCTTTTGAAATTAAGTTACAAAAGTTACTTTCCCGCGAATTCTGTTCATTATATTAGTACGTGTTTATTGAAATTGAAATATATAATCATTTTTGGGCTCTGAAACTCCATGAGAAACTGTAAAACTATTGAGATTATTCACAATATGAAAGATGTCAGCCAAGCTTATTTACGTCGCCTCAGTGATTTGTTTACTTTGTGCGATCTAATATTCTGTTTACTTTGCTATATTGGTACATCTATCAGTAAATATATCATTACAAGATTGTGAAGTCCTGTAAGTTGTATACTACATTGGCAACATAGTTGATAATCACGATCTTACTTGGATCACATAACTGTTTGAAGTGTCTGAACTTTTCATACTTTTCACGAATCATGAAAGCAATACATGAAATATCCAGGTAAAGATAAAGCCCTGAACTAAGAAAATTTAACAAGAAAGTAACTCCATAATAGAGTTCTAATGTTGTGGTTATTTCTGTAGGATCGCTGAATCATTATTGTTACACTAGAGAATTGCACTGAGCCGAAATTTGGCAATTAAGCTGGATGACAGTGACTGCACTGGCAAAGCAGAGTCATTTCCGTGCTACCTGCGCTCCACTTGAAGCTTTTGACCTTCCATCTCACTTGCAATGGGCGCGTGAAACGTAACTTGGATCCACTTCCAAGCCTCTGCCGAGAACCACAAACGTAGACGGATCGCCATTTTGAGGTACACTCTCTTGTTCTAGAAAGTCTGTTGAATTCTGTAGCTTCACTAGTTTTATCTCTTCTCTTTTTTTCTCTCTTTAATCATTTCCACTTTTTATTGTCTTATATTCGTCTTATCTCCCAGTTTTACTTTATCGCTCGAACTTAACGTCAAATATTCGGCAGAAAATCTCTTATTTCCGGACCACGAAAACGAAAAAGTGTTTACATTTTCTTCTTGTACCTTGTATATAGTAAATAACTTTCTCTCTTATGTTATGTTATTACAATCCATGTTTTATGGTCCCTTATTACCAAAAAATCAATTGACTGCAAAAGTCTGTCTGACTCTTTGTCCGTCCTTCTATTTGTGGTCAATGATGGAGCCTAAAAAGCAATGCCTATTTTCTCCAATACTGTATTCCTCGATCAATTAATACGAAGTCAATGTCCTTTGTGTTTGAAAGAGATTTTGGGGGCACTTTACATGAAGCCTCAGAAACGATTTCAAATTTTATTCAAAAATTGCTCTAAATTTTTGTGTTAAACTTTCTCCTCGGATAGCGAAAAGGACGCTTAAAAGAATGGTACAGGGTTCATTTTGGTTGCAGTTCTAATTTTCTTTTAATTGCAAGAGTTTTAATTTTTTTCGTCACCTTCTTACAATTACAATATTGAAGATCCAGATCATTTCCTTAATGAAATTTGTGTTTTTAAGACATCTTTAAATAACATTATGGACAATTTTTCAAAGTTTATAAGTAGTTTTTGCGTAATTTTGCGTGAAATAAATGCAATTTTTAATCAATTATTTTATCAAAAACCGGTCCATATTTTCCTTTAAAGTTTCTCTTCGTGAAATGTATTAACGGAAGGTAAAAAACTTGTGCTAGACTCATTTCCGGCAAACTTTCTGTATTTTCGATAATGGTAAAAAGTTTAAATTTCAAAACTACATAATTGAACATTATTGAACTTCTTATGAACCCGAGCCAGTTTCTCTGAAACACGCTTGCGTTCATTGTACCTGACGATGCATACCTCAATTATCTGTTTCTTACGGATTGATCCACTCGAATCACGTTTTATATTTACATTTCGTAACAAGGAGCTTCTAGTTTTCGCGTAATTTCTGCTTGAAATTGCATGTGAAGTAGTTACTTGGTGATAAGTGTCCCCGGGCCATTTGTAATAACGATCTAATAAATAGTATTCTCCACTCTTCTCGAATTTGTACCTCTTAACAGCTTAATGACCATCCCTCCAAGAAAAGAAAATCTGTTGTAGGCTTCAATGTGCTTAAAATAGAACGCGTTTTTGAAACGGGGAACTCCCGCAATCCACCCGCGAGTACAAATTCGTCCGGGATATTAAATAAAATAAAATAATTTGTAACGCTTGTGAGCAATACGAGGTTAGTGTCAACAATACTGTATTACTACAAAATAAAACTTTTGTTCAGGTTTTTCATACATTATTGACACACGAGTTATATTGTAATGTTATCATAAGTAAAGTATTCTGCTGTTTGAAAATACTTCTAGTTTAAATACTTTTTCCACACACTCAATATTTTTAGAATATTCATTGATATGAAATATATGTAACGTAACATGCTCATGAATATAACAGAAATGTATTAAACACGAATAATTTACAACACACTCAGGTTTTCTGATTAAAATAGCATGTATTTCGTTAGAGATCATTAATCTAACAGTTTTGCAGCAATAAATTCACCACATCATTTAAAATTTTGTTGTTGTTATTAATTACAAGAATATGTCCTTTCTAAAGGACCGTTCACATATTTTGCTGGAAATATCTCGACATTTACGAAGCTGAAAATCGCGCTGCGAGTCACGTTAAGTACCTTTCGCTTGCGTAGTTTTCAACTACTAGGAGTTACTGCATGAAAACGTCCGTAGAATGTTTGCCATAAAAGTAATTTTAAATTATCGTGCTCTAGGAGTGGTGGCACATTATTCTAATTTATCATAATTCAAACAAATTACTATTATAAATATGGTTCCAATCAAACATTAATAACCGGTGTATTTAGTTCAAATAATCAATTGTACATATACTGAATCTAAAATACTTAAATTTTCTTACATTACAAATAAATTTGCAATATACACGAGCATATTACATACACTGACGTAGTCGTGTCTAATAAGAGAAGAACCTGATTGCCATTTCAACAACTGAAATATCATAGCAAATGTTATTTAAGGTAGAAATGTGAAATGTAAAATATGTTTATTATTTGTTATAAAAGTATTGGACCTTCTTTTGGCGAAAATCTGATGGATTTGAACCGCGCTTGCACGAGCTGACATTGAACCTTCCATAAGCATAAGTGAATTTTTTCCCGCCTGTCGATTGCGTCCGTTGCTGGCCAGCAGCATTTGAGTAACGAAGTGTGTAATGATCTCTTCGGTTTTTCATTGCACAGCGAAGCAAAAGCAACTTCGTGTTGAAGTCTCACAGGACATCGTGGACTCCACAACAGTGACTTCGACTCTATGAACCGACGACATGATGCCCTGTCTCACTGCGCCCTGACCCAGTGCGTCCTGACCACCTTCATGTTGTCCCAATCCATCCTATCCCACTCCATCCCGTTCCACTGCACCCTGACCCACTCAGCCCTTTCCCACTGCGTCCTGTTCCACTGCACCCTGTTCCCACTACACCCTGTTATACTCCGCCTTGTCCCAATCCGTTCTATCCCACTCCATCCTGACCACTGCAGCCTGATCCACTCCGTCCTGCCTTATCTTACCCCATCATACCATACCATGCCTTAGCCCACTCGCCTTGCTCTCCCGCTCTGTCTCGCCGCAGCCCCTTTGAACGAAACGCGGGGATCCGGTGTCTGCCTGCACGCGCGGGGGCGGGCGGGTGAGGGGGCCTGACCTGCCACGATGCGCCGCGCGCGCAGTCACGTAGACAATGTAAATAGCGCGCCCAGCGCATGGGCGCGAGCGTTCCGCGTCCCCAATGAATTACTGGAACGAGCGCCTATTTCGTTAGGCGTGCATCATTATGTCGCCAGCCACCTCGCCGCGAATACATTATGCGGCCGGGCCGTGGGGGCGGCGCTGGGTCGGTGGTCACCTCGGTGAGAACTGCGACTGGGCTGATGAGGCTGGCGGTAACCGGTGGTAATGGGCGAATGAGAAAGTTACTGGGAGTGTGACGGTACACTTATGAGAGTAGAGTGTTTTAGCCCGATGATTTTTATTATCTGTATTATTATTATTATTATTATTATTATTATTATTATTACTAACATTAATATTACAGTTGTAATACTGCATGCTTTGCCTCAATTGAATTACAAAAATAGAAATTACAAAATATATCAAATACAAAAAATAATATTTACATTTCTCTGCACGTTATATCACACACCATCTCAAAGTTAATTCTATTAACGAAATTCATAATTTGTTGTTTATTTTTCTTTAAATTCCTTTGTAGTCAAACCCTTTATACAAGCAGGTTATATTTCTTTCTTAATTATTCTTCTCTCTTTTGTCAGACTACTGTCAAATAAAAGCCGGATTAGGCGATTATGTTTATTTTGCTGCTTATTTACGTACACGGGACCTGACGATTTTGAAGCGACGAGAATGTGCTCTTAATGTTCGATGGCCGTATAGATATGTTTTCTGTTTGCTGTAGTGATAATGCAGTTTTTAGATATTCATTTACAAAGCAAATCAGTTCATTTATTAAACAAATAAAAACGATTTATTACATTGGTTTATGCCACCTATATCCATTCTGGCTCCCTCTTTTCATGACTTATTTCATAGAGTTTCACGCCTTTTGATATTTTGAATTCCTTTGCCCATTTTTTCTAATAGTTAATTTCCGTAGTTCTCTATAAAATAGCAAATAGAGAATCTGCACCTTCGTCGATAGTATGGTACACATAGGGAAATTGTGTCATAATCTTGCAAAAGGATTCACTGGTCTACACTCAAATATTTTCGAGTATAAAATAGTTAATTCCTATTAATTGTGAAGTGGAATTAATTAATATTCTGTTTAAAACGTTTCGTTAGCTCTCATTCTCTTAAAACAAAAAAAATCACTTTATGGTAGAGGAAAGTATTAATATGTCGATAGAGAATAAAATCTGAGAATCAGTCAATCTTGCGTGACAATTAAATTTCGTACTATATTTTTAAAAGCTTTCAACTGCTTAATTTTGTGAAGAACTTTGTCTTACTTTCTGGTATTCGTGGAATAGAGAAAGTTATATAATTCTGCAAAAATTTCATTTCAAAAGTTTGATGGAAATCTCATTTTGAAAGTCATTGGTACCGAAAATGCTTTCTTTTCGAAAACCTTAGGAGACGGTGTGTTTTTTTAACAAACTTTACCGTCTATATTGAGCATTGTATTTTCCTCAAAATTGAACGTACCAGATATATCTGGACAAACTCAGTGACCTACGACTTTGAAAAGTGTACTTTAATTTTTGAAGGTTCTTCATATTAAGCTCGAAGAGCATTTTCAAAATGTTTTCAGAAATTACTCCTAATTATTTATTTAATGTATTCTCCAATACATTTATTAGCGCTTGTAATATTGGTAAAATTACGTTATTTTTAAAATTAGTGAATGTCCAAAATTACACACGTATAATATATTTTGTATCATATGTGTGAACACTGCATTATACGTGTTGCACGTCAATAACATTTGTAGAAAAAGTAATGTTATAGGCTGGTAAAAAGTTATACATAAAAACTTCAAATTACCTTCGGTGAATGTTGGCTCGTAGACGACAAAATTAATTCAAATTAGTCGCCACGCTTGGAGCTCACTCATTTGACAATTTTAAGTTTATTTAAAAAGAAAGTTTGTTTTCTAAATTGGCAAGCACGGTATGCAGTCTCCGTGACCCAGCGCTTTGAGGCTCGACAAAAACAGCAGAAATCATGAATAACGAGTAGAAGCCGTAAGGAGAACGTTTATTTTAACAGACAAACGTAACCATGACAATTTCTTTAATACTTAACGATTCTCATACCAAGGCGCTAACCGCCTCCATTGCGTGTCGTTTTTTCAGTAGCTCCTCTTTAGAAAAGAACACAGAAAGACGATGAGGATTTTCTTAGGGTAGTTTCTGCAAATGCTCTCCCAATCATCTTAGCAATATTTCGCAGCCTCAACAACGAACTTTCTAAAAATCTCCAATCATTTGGAATATAAGAAAGCCCTAAATGGTATAATTTCAGGAATGCTTAATTGAAGAATGTTCTCATATTTGTTTACAAATTTTCCCTCAGAAGTGTTTATATGAAAAGATATTTTGATATTCCACGATTTTTCTAAAAACTATATTTCAATTAAAGTATTTGTGAACTGAAAATTGAGAAAAAGGGAGGAAGTGTAGTTTTTTTTAAACTTAGTGTCTACGATATGCACAATAAACAAAAATTTAAGGGAGTTTGTTAATTTTGGAAATTTTGTTTATTAAAGAGTGCGCAAAAGTTAATATATCTAAAAATTTTGTAACATCCTACAGAAAAGGTGGTCAAGAATGTGAATGTCATTCTTATAAATTCAGCGTTGCTAAGTATTTTATTGGTTATGTAGATATAAAATGATCAAATTTACTTATAAAGTATTTTAAGACGATAGTACAAAACAGACATGAAATATTGTGTTTCAAACAGATTGATGAGAAGATATGAATTTTTGTAACCCCCTGTTACAGAAAACACTCGAAAGTTTGTTCTGTGTTGCTTCACCACTTACTTTGTTATGGCATGTTTAACATTAGAAGTTGAACGAGAGTTCTTCCTTTTGACATTTAACGTCATTACATTTTTACTTTTCCACCTAAAACTAAAACGAAACACTCCGTATATTCTCGGTAGTTACACATTGCATTTGTTCTCTGCAGTCCATTGCGAGTCACGAAAATAAAGGTGGAACTTTTGCGGCACCTTTTGTGAGTAGAAAATTCCGATTTTATACAGTCTCTGCATTCGTTTTTGTAACGAAACTTTATAGTTCAGACGTTTCTGCTCGTGTTTCTACGAATTCGCTGCTGCTTGTAAACCGACACTTTTCTATTAAAACCTAAAAAAATGTTTAAATGGCATTGACTCAAATGAAATATTTTCAATGAGAAATGTTTTCTTCTGAAGGTGTCATCGAGTATTTAATGTGTCACCAGTTAATTCCATTTATTGAGTCAGACACATTTGAAAAATACTATAAATCGTTATTTATAAGATCATCATTTAGATATTAAATTATTAGAGATCTTCTCTTCCAATATGTTTCAAGGTCGATCGACAAACCGCGCCAACAAAACTTGATTGTCTAGGCGTATATAAAATTCCACCATCGCAAATACTAAAAGTCCAAAACAAGACAAAGTGTAAAGAAATTATAAGAACTAACTTTGACTATCAAATTTGGATGACGTCGTTTTTATTACTGATATGAAATAGTTATCTCAATTTAGTTCAAATTAAATAGTATTTTTTTAAAGATTCAACTCGTGACGTGCGCAGTCGGTTACAATGATATAAATGGGTATGAGCATTCGTAATAAAGGAATATATTCGATGTTTATATGTGTGTTTAAGGAAGCAATGAAATAAATCTCAAATAAACAAAAACAATCGAAATTCATTATATCTAATGTGTTATAAAAATATTACTCGTATGGAAACATGTTTAAAATTCTTATTTCCTTCACTAATAAGTTGATTGAAAAAATGAGATTTTGAGAGATGGAAACAGAACATCAACGACCTTATTGTCTTTTGCTGTGTTCGTAGTTTCCCTGCATTGCCCCGTAATTCCTACAGCATGATGAAATGAGGCATGATGAATATTTGAATACTGAAACCTTTTTTCACCGTAGGGGATTGACTTTTAAAACCTATCCAATCAAAAATGATTTGTATGGAATGATGGTTCAGAACTGTTGCGTGTTGGTGCAAGAAACCAACTCGCAACCGCATCCGTTCTTTCCACAGGACTCGGATCCGCAGCCGGGTTGCGTCTGCGTCCTTGTACGATGCCGCACGGTGCCGCGGCAACACCCACTCTGCAAAGGCATGCTCTTAACCGATCGAATGAACCATTTCAGCTCCACCAAAATTCTATTATTAACTTTGATGGGGTGTTGGTGTTGACAACAAGTTTCGTCGTTTCAGGTTTCCTTCTTATGATGATGATGATGATGATGATGATGACGACGACTTGGACAATGATGACGACGATTATCATAAGTAAACATTCTTATGCTGCGCGTAGGTGAGGGAGGAGAATCATCTATTCGTCCCCTTTCCTAATCTCGTGGTTGTATATTTGCATTTAACAGTATGAAGAATGGTAGGGTGGTCATGAGGGGTCTATGAGAGAGTATCCTTCGGCGGCCAGAGTCAGAAAATACTTGCCAGTCCGCAAGTCGCCGCGTTCTAGGAGCTGGCGCGATCGTTTCTGCCAACATTATGTGACCTCCCTCATGGCTAAATATGGACTGCGCAAGAGTTTTTAGAGCGAGCCGGACAGCTTCCTTGACATCCGACTATGGGCAGACCGCCTTCTTCCATCCCGCTGGGAATGCCCGCTACCTGATTGACTGAAGCTTTCTTCTCGTAGGCCCATCGCCCGTCCAAGCGGCTGACGGGTAGTGGGTACCCTTGCTGTATACAAACTCGGGCGAACTCCAACTCCGCGAATTTTGGGCCTGAGGTAGGTGCCAGTTCCAGTTCCACCCCTTCAACCATAACCAAATAACCCGTCCTCCCGGCACTCCTAACGAAATAACCCTCCATTCCTTCCTAAAAAATAACCCGCAAAAATTATAACCCCATCCCGCAACCTAATCCCCATCTCCGTATGGGGGAAGGATGCCAAGAACACCTAAACACCCAAAGAAAAAGCCTTTGAATGAAGAGCCAACAACAATATTGGCAGGCATTCAAAACGAACACAAAAGAAAAGAGTAGGCCAGACCAAGTTCCAGAACGGCGGCCGAAACGTTGGCACCTGTGCCTAGAACACAGAGCCTCCTGAGCAGCCAAGTAGCAAATGAGGAGACAATGATGTGAGAGATGATCAGATGTGCTTAATGGTGCAACGAGGAGACGACCACATCATAACCAGAGTGAATACATTTGTCGCCACCACAGCATTCAGCACCGCACCAAGGACCATGACATTACGTCACCGAGACAGAAACTTATTATAAACAGGTAGATCTTTGGGTCTTGCGATACATCTTTAAGCAAGAAATAAGAAGTGCAGAATTCATGGTTCGTTAAGTGAGCACTAAATTCGCAGTATTAGTCCAAGTCAAAAACTTTATTTTCTTGTCCTTTTCGTCTTCCTATTTTCTTCTTCTTCTTCTTCTTCTTCTTCTTCTTCTTCTTCTTCTTCTTCTTCTTCTTCTTCTTCTAAAGGTCCATGCAAAACGAAAGCGTGACACCAGTTAACGTCATACGAGTTCCCTCAAGCTGACAGACAGCATGTATTGACTGATCTGAGCTAATATTATTAACCAATTTGACAAACGGGAATAATTGGACTTATCTTTTACCCTTCGGATTCGAATTTTAAAAATGTGTAATTCGTCTTACCACTAACCTAAACTGACCTACGAGAACCAAAAAGATAAGGGGGCGTTTTCGTGCGGCGTCATTCATGAGTAGTTCCAAAGCAGTGAACCATCGGCCCTGCAAGTAAATACTCGTGGCGCGTTGGCAGTCTTCCGCGCCGCCGGCGGCCCGCCCGCGCAGCTGACGGATTGCGCTGGGGCAGCCGAGGACAGCTGCGACCCGCGCGGCGCGCAGCCCTGGTACGTCACGTCGGCTGGAGCGCGCGAAATTACTCGCCGGGAGATCTTGATCCGCGGGAAGTCCCCGGGAGAGCGATTTCTAACGAGCTCATGTTTTGCTCTCTGAGAGGCAAGATCATAATTCATCGACCGAATTATATACTACATTGTCTCCAAGACCAATAAATCTGATGTTATTTTTACTTTCTCGCTACGGAGTAGAAAGAAAATTATATAATGCTGCCTGGAAAAAAGGCAAAACGTAACAGGAAAAACTATTTTTATAGGGCCCTGGTAGCAAAAAAGTGAATAAATCCAGTTGCGAAATTCAGAAGAAAAAAATCCTCTAACACGAAAAGAGACAAAACAAACAAAAGAGACACTAAACATGAAAAACCTTTACTTAGTCATAATCATAACCTTCGATAAGTGGATCTTCTGTCACTAATTGTGGTCATTCGGTAAACCTCTGCAAAACTGATAGCGAACTAGAGAAAGATAATCCAAGAATACTAATATTTCTGGTCTTAACAGGTTTTACTTGTCTTTTTCCATTGTATTTCTGCAGTATATCCACACCCCCAAGTGATCAATTACTTACATTATTTGTGTCCATTATGTTAAATAAATCAAACTCTTCGATAAACTCATATGAATATTTAGAACATTATTTAAGCGTTTCAAATTTCTTCAGGATTATACAAGAAATGTAACTTAACAAAACCTTTGGTTTGATTGGTGACGCTATCTTTTAGTGTTCTTCTCCAAAAATAGGTTTCTGCTAATCAGATGACCTTTTTACAACTCTGAATGAATTTCTAACCCTGGACTTACCCATCAACTCAATCCAGAGAAGAAAAAAACAAATATAAGGCACTGTTATTTTTTCCTTTCGTTTATTGCAAATAAATTTTCTTTTTCACATCACCGTGAAACAACTGACAGCGAATGTAAAAGCACTAATTATCGCAATATAAGCAATTCTTCAAATTGGATTTCAATACGAATAAACAGCAAGGCAGGAAGCAGCAAACAATAAGGCAGCAAAGTCGTGAAGGTCAGTATGAAAAACTTTTGAGAAGATTCTAATAGGAAAATGCTCCGGAAAAAGTGTTTGTAATAATTGCATTAGTCATAAATAATACACGTTCTCTTTTAACACTCTGTAATTTTAATTTTTGATACAAATAAATTCACCAGTAACGATGGAAAATAATCTTCTTTGGATAAACGCAGAAGAAGTAAAATATTTCGTGATTAATTACTAAAGATGGTAGAAACGCGGAAGGTCGAGAGAGATATTAGAATTAAATATGAATACTCTACAAAAACAAAAGTCATGGGCTTTGAAGGAATGGAACCGATTAGATCCAAATTAGTTGTATATAATTGGAGCAAGTTTCAAGTTTCACTTTCCTGGGTTACAAAATGCCGTACAGAGGGAAAATAGATATACAGGTGAAAATTGAAAGACTAAATCATCACTGAGAATCCTGAAAAAGAAAGTCAGAAAGGACACAATGATTAAATTCTATAAGGTATTAAGTATCCCAATATGTTTATATGGAAGTGAAAATTGAATAATGACCAAAAAAGTAGCACAAGGTGCTGAAATGAGATTTCTAAGATCAGAGGGTGGTTTTAAGCTGAGGGACAAGAAAATAAATTTAGAAATTCGTAAAGAACTTGAGGTATGTATACATAAACAGAAAATTAATCACTACCCAAATTCTTGGACCCAGCACATTGAAAAGATGCAAGACAACCGCCTGCCGAAAGGACTTCTACAATACCGCCCACAAGGAAAAAGAAACTCCGTCTGCCGAAAGAAGAGATGGGGTGATCCGATGGGAACGGAGGCGTAGCAGGCAGTGCCTATATACCTGAAGAAAAAGAAGAAAAGAAGATGTATAAATTGTATACTCAATGAAATTCCCGTGTTCATGATAATAATGAACATAATAAATATGGAACATTTGAAAAGAACTGTTCGCGAGAAACATTTCTGTATTTGCCCTCTTCCATTGATAAATTTCAACTTTTATTTCGGATTTCAGATCTTTCCAAGACAGAATTCGCATCAAAACGGATAAAAACAATAAAACAGCGTAGCTGCCTCGAAGGCAGAGTTTGAATGGCAGCCCGGCCCCTCCGACGACAGGATCTCACAACGATAAGCGCTGCTGGCGAGTCAGCTCTCGATCACGTGACTCCTCGCCTGTAGCAGCCGCAGGAAATCTCTCCTGACCACCTCCGGACTTCATCTCCTCACTCTTTCCACGGCCGTTTCATCTCTTCTTTCACCGCACCTTTCCATGCCTCGCAATCATATTTATTTCCCTCCTCTCCTCCCTCCACCTCTATTCCCTCAACTCTTTCTCCCATCTTCTTCCCCTTATCTCTGTTATACCACCTGACTTATCTCTCATGCATATATTTTTGCTATTTTATTTCTCTTTCGTTTCTCTATGACCTCTCTCGATTTTTCTTTCGTTCTCCTTTTTGTCCTTGTCCTTCTTTTCAGAATTTCCCTAATTTCACCCACTAGTCTCTATTTTCACCCACTAGTCTCTTTCCACAATATACTCTATTTTCCCCTAATCTTGCTCATGTTTCCTCCCTGTCCTATTTTCTCCTCTCTCTTTTCTCCATCCCAACCCCCTTCTCTCATCCGTCTCTGGACCCCTCCGGAATGAGGGACGCAGGTGGTCAGATGGGACTGTTCCAGAGTTGAGACCTCTCGCAGGAGCTACTGCGCTCCCGGATCCGCAAATAAGTTTTACTTTTCCGAGCCGTAATCCTCACGTTTTCTTCTTTTTTGTAAAATTTTCCGCTGCGTGAGTTTCCTTGTTAATGCAGACGAATTCAAATAAAGTGATTTACATTTTCGTATTATGTTCGAGTCGCATAATGTGTGACTCAGAAGAAAAGTAGCATCATATTAACCAATGTCTATCAACTGAAAATGAAATTTTGGCAATATATCATCTGCATGTTATTGAACATGCTAAAATGTATCCTTCATTCGTAGAAAATTCGAATCACAGAAATGAAGGTGTAGAAGTTTTATGACTAGCATCAAAACTATAGCCCGTTCTTAAAAAATGAGCGAAAGTTAATATCAATGTATTACTAACACGTAATGTTAAAGTGGTGATTAATAAATTATTTCATTCAATTTCAAATGCAACAAATTTATTTATAACATTACGGTCTATGTCATCAATGTTTATTGCTAAAATATAATTCAGAAAATTGTAAAAATAATTCAGACACTTACATTATGTCAACTGAATGTCCCCTATGTTTTATTCTTCAATTCCATGTAAACGTTTTGGAATGTATTCACACAACGCAAAAAATATCTGTGGGAACAAGTGCTGTACATTCATCTAATGTTTTACGTCATTGTACATTTTTGTGATATTGTACAACGCATTCATACCATGAGTAAATATATTCGAGCAGTTACTGTAGGATTACATATAATTAAAAATGTCAACACCACAGTTCTTTTGATGGTAGTATTGTTGAAAATACTGATGCGCATATTTGTGACGCCGGGCTGGCTCCTCTTCGCCCCTTTCTCCCCACCGAGCGGCAGCTCTCGCTAGATGAGCGGGCTCCAAAGCCCCGAATGCAATTACGTAAACAAATATGCGTGACCCGCTTCCTCCATGGCGAATGCTCTTGGGAAGGTAATGTGTCAAGTTAACGCAATTCTTTTTAAGCACTCTGCTTAAATGCAAATGAGGGGAAAAGGAGATAATGTTGCTAAAATTTTGGTGACGTCATTGTTGCCCTTCACTGGTGTTACACGTTATTGAAACGAGCGAGCCAGTGGACCGTTAACATAACGTAACTCATTTAAGAACACCCTTTTTCATAATATTGTAGATGTCTTGTTATGAATTGCAGAAAACCACGTTTTCAAGCTAAATATTTTGCAAACTTGTCTGAACTGGCATTAAATACGTTGTTTACTAACTCAGTTTCCATCTTTATGCTTTCTAAGATTTTACTATTTCAAGACTATCGAGTCAACATCGGTAAGACACTGGTGGTTGTTTAACAAACTTTTAAAAATTCTCAAACAGGCATGTATACCACAAGAAGGTAAATGACAAACTTTAATATTTGCCTTTATATATTTTTGACAACCTTAAGGTTCAACATTAATGTAATAAAACCAGCTACCCATTAAATTGCTTGGTCAGTAAGTATTTTCAATTTTATTTATTTGATATTATTTGTTTGTTGTTGTTTTTCAATAAATCACTGTATTACTATTGTTTAACTTGTGTTAATGTTTCAATTTTTTCCTCTTTGTTAGACACCCACTGAGGATGTGAAAAGTGTTTCCCGAAAGTTAACTCTGGGTAATAATTAATTCAGAATATTAAATCTTTTGTGGACGATTATTTTCTTTACCATATTATGGATTACCACAAGATATCTGCTACCACCACGGAATGTACCCTTTAAAGTCTTATTTTGTTTCGGAGTAACTATGCTTAAACTTTTTCAACCATTTTCCTGAATTGTCCTATTTTTACCTGAAAATGTGTTATTCAGCCTTCAGAACACTTCTTTACGTATTCTGAAGTTGATAGTTTCAATATGCAAAAATGTGTCCCCCTTTATATATATATATATATAATTCTGTTCTAGAACACAGAATAGTCAATTGTGTTTGAAATGTAGTGCTGCGGTCACAAGTAAATAATTCATTTTCATCAAGATATTATTTTACTGTTATTTTACAATAATATTAAAAACGAATGTGAGCAGTAATTTTTGAAATATTCATTTTTTTTAAAAAACAGTCTAGTATGTCAATATTTGCAAGTTAATGTACGATTCTGAAATTAAACATAATATAGAGCCTCTAATCATGTAGAGTATTTACGTTTAGAAGCAATCAGAATATTGTATTTCCGTCTCCTATAACAATTTCACGCAGACCAATATATTGTTGACTATATTACAAAAGTTCTCGCCCAATAGGTTAATTTTAATTAATCATTTAATTAAAATTAATTTAATTACATTGCAAATCGCGCTCCCGCCAGCTTTCGGAAATTCCGAGTATTGGCCCTGTGACTGTCACCTCCGTCCTCGTAATTTAGAAAGTGGACGAAATTGGACGTCGTCTCTCAGCCCCCTCTGCGTCCGCCTTCATTGGCACCATATCGCCTCAGGCAGGCTGTGCCCTTTGCGAGTGACTTCGTCAAGTGTTCATGGGGATCCCAACGGTGGGTTTTCGGTCTCTGTCTATTGTCGGGGTTCCTCGAATAAAATATCACATCTCTCACCTGGTTTTCGCGATACTCACGGTGTTTGTGCTAAGGTGAGCGCACTGATACGAGTCGCGTACTCTCAGACTCACACCTGTCACAACCCGGTTGATTTCCTGCTGCGCGCTTTGCTTCAACGAGATCGCACCGGACACCCATGGACTTTTGAGAAGAGTATTTCCTGCCCCTTCTGAGTTGTACTAATAGACAGCGGTACAAACGCGGAAACCTCCACGTGGATCTCAGAGTTTGCGTGATGGCTCTACCCAGGCTAATAAAGGGAGATGCTCTGGATAGAATGCTGCGTTATGTGTATCCGGCTGCCAGTCCGACGGCTCATCTGTGGATCCCAAAGGAACGCGATTAGGATCATAGGTCATAGGCCAAAGGAACGAGGTTAGGGGCCCATTTTGGGATGGTATCCCTCCTTGAAATTCTTCCATGGTTTTACACTTAGTGTCATCAGAGTGGCTTGCAGCCCAAGCATACAGTACTTCTATGTACGCCCAGTGGGTGAAGTAAAATAGCTATCGGGTCATGATTTGAACATTAAGGGACAGTATCGCCATTTAGTTATAGAAATGAGTTGCTATCAGCGTGCGGGAGAAAATTTCGGGAAAATTATGTTCTCTTCTTCAAACAAGCATGGTCTGTTGGGATATGCGTATCCAGCGCACTCGATCTGGTGAGGGATATTTGTGTTAGCACCGTATTTTAAAATGGGAATTAAAAAGTTTGTTCTTGTGTCTATCCATTTTTAGATACCTTAAAACATGCATTGTCTTTCTATTAAGAAACTAATTCGGATTGAAAAGGAAATAGTATAATATTGCTAATGGTATGTAACAATAAAAATCAATTATGAACCATTAAAATTTGCTGATCGTCTGACAATGCATATACTATGAGACCTTCGAAATATTCATATATACAATATACCTTTATAGTTCGTATATGTATTTCTGTTTATATTTTTCTCTTAGAAGAGAAAAGAAAAAAGAATAAAACGCTGTGCGTTGTAAGTATTTCAATTAACAAAGGAAGTTTACGCGTTTCTTCACCGCCCCCGCACACGTATCTCCGCGGCCCGCCATCCGCCCCCCCCCCGGCGGCGAGCGCGCGATAACAGTCGCGTCGCACCGCGCGCCGCGGGCCGTCGGGGCGAAGCGCCGCCAGAGGCGACAAAGCACGCCGCAATAAGTCGCCGGGCTCAAACTGCAGTCCCCGCGGACAGGCTGACGGACGAGGACAGCGGCGACAGCAGCGACCCCGCCGGGGGCGACTGGCAGGCGGGGCGTGGGCAGGGTGCAGGCGGTGCGGGGAGAGGAGGTGGGCGGGAACGGGGGCTTCATTCCGATGACGCGTGGCGGGGTGGGAGCGACACCCGCGGCGACGCGTGGGCGAGGGCATCGGCGAGGGAAGGGGGTGGGGGCGGTGCGGGGGCGACGCGTGACCGGGGCGTGGGATGGGGTTGGGGGGTGAGCGAGGGCTGTTGCACGGAGAGCAATGCAGGGGTGAGTCGGTTGAAGCGACACGGGATGGCGGAAGGGAAGGTTGGCGTAGGGGCGGGGCGAGGAGGGGAGTGGGCGTTGTGGGGGGGGGCCTGCACTAAGGAAGCGCAGGAGTAAACTGATGCGGAGGACGGGCAGGTGGGAGATGGATGAAACAGGATGGGGAGTCGCGGGCGAGTCGGAAGCGAAAGAAAAGTTGACACCAGGGCAGGGTGAGCATAGGAGGAAGAGGAACGTAGGAGGGGAGGTCGTTGTGAGAGGGACTGGGGTGAGAAAAGGAGGCGTGCGGGGTGGGACGGGGCTACTCCGAGAGCGGGCGATGGGCAAGTCGAGACCGGAGGCAGACGGGACGCGAGAGATGACGAGACTAATGCCGGGGAAGAGTGGTACGAGGAGAATACTTCAAACGCAGCTAGGGGCGGCTGGCCTAGGGAAGGGCGGAGTTGGGCATGCGGGCCCGGTTGAAGGCGAGGGAGCAAGGTGGGCAGGGAGGGCGGACCCGAGACGGAGTGGAGAGTGGGCGGCGCGTGAGTGGTGCAAGGCGGAGGGGCGGGCGACTGGCTGAGGTCGTAGACGAGGGCGATGCCGCGCGCGGGCGGGATGGGCTTCGGGCGGAGCGGAGCGGGGCCGGCCCGGGGGCGGCTCGAGAGGCGGGCAGAGAGGCTGGCCGGGGGCTGGCCGGGGGGCGGGCCGGGGGCGGCCCTGTGGCAGAGCGCAGGGACCGGGCGACGTCTGGCGCTCGCTCAGCGGCGCAATCTGCGAGAGCGGAGAGCGCTCGCGGCGACGCGACGCGGCGCGGCGCGGCGGCAGCTGCTGCAGCGCCTCGGGGCCGCAGTGGGCGACTCCCGTAGGTTGTTAGGACGCGCGTCCGCCCGTCTTCCGCCACCTCTCCTCGGGATTCAAACGAGGAAAGATTGCGGCTAATTAGAAAACACCCCGATTTCATGCACGCACGGATTTTGGGAGGTGGTAGCCAGCCCCCGCCAGTCGAGCGCCAAAAGAGCGTCCACTTGCTTCGTCTCTGCAAAATGAAGTTACTATGTGACAAAGAAGATGACACGGAACCAGGATATCTACTGGCATAATCAAGCGTTTTTGTTTTAATTTTCAGACGACAGTGACGTTGAGATCATGTTTCTTAAGTGATAGCCTATCCAAAGATTTGAAACAATATATTTCAATAGCGGCTTGACCCGGTGAACACGCTTTCTTTTCCCAAACGATTTGGTAGTTATAGCAAAACGTGCATGGCGAGTAACTTTTCTGTTGTTTTCCTCAGTATCCTAGATCGGATTCTAAACCGTTCGTCAACCTGAAAAACCGGTCTTGAGACCGGTGGGTGCAGGGGTTGTTTTCCCCCCACAACGTGCCAGGGGTTCGGCCCACTGAGCTGCTGGGGCGCGAGGCGCGGGCAACCCGGTTGCGCCCCAGCGGGGCTTGTAACGCGAACAAAAGCGACGCGAAACCGCGGCCGGCCGGGCGGCCGGCGGGGCAGGGCGTGTGGGGGGCGGGGGAGGTGTCACACAGCGGACACTATCTGCCCGCAGCCCGCGTCCGCCGCCGCCGCCTTAATCGAGTGAATTGTGAGAGCGGTGGGAGAGCCCCAGGCGCAGGCCGAGGCCCAGCGCCCCGCCCCCGCGCTGCTCGCGCGCCGAAGCCGCCGCGTCCTCCACCGGAGAATTTGCAACCGCCTCCTTCGACGTCCTCTCCCTCCCTGTCCTCCTGCACTTCTGCCCTGGCCTCCACCACAGCTCCCTCTTGCACCTCAGCTTCTTCTTTCACTTCAGAGTACATGCGTCTCCTTGCGTACTTTCTTATCCTTCTCCATATCATTCTTCTCTTTCTCCTCCTTTTTCTTTTCTTTCTCTCTCTTCGCACCTTTCTTCTCCTCTTCCTTCTTCTTTTCTTCCTTCTCTATCTTTCTTCCCCCTCTCTTCATTCCCCTTCTTTTTCTTCTAGTGTTCTCCTTCTCCTTCTCTTCCTTCTCATTACCTCCCGATTTTCTTATTTCCTCTTCTCCTTCCACACTCCTCCTCTTCCTCTCTATATTCTAATCTTTTTTTCCTTCGCGATCTTTTCTTCCTCTTCCTTGTTCTATCCTAATTTCCTTACACATGCATTCACTTACTATATGTACTACATTATCACTCATGTCGGAAGAGCAGTCGGTAACTTGGGGCTCGTCATGCGTGGAGCGGTGCCCCGCTGGCGAAGATACCTGGTGGTGTTCATTCCGAAAGTCAACGTGTAGGTTGGCGCCAGAGCTCGCGCTGCAGTGGTGGAGGAACATTCCTATCCCTAAGACACAACTCGCACTACCCTTTCGTTACTACTGACCATAGCAGTTAAATCAGCCAAAAACGCCGGTCAACCATTTAACTAATGAATCAATCTCTACCCATTGTATTCTATCGTTGCCTCTTTCCTCATGTGCTTTAACGAATGTATTAGTGCAACAAAGTCTAGCTGCATATTCCTTACCTCTACCTCCGCCTCTGGGCATGCTGCCGGCTTCCACCACAATCAATTCTGCTGTCGCAGCTGCCTCCAGCTGCTGTCACTCTGCGCTCAAATCTGTATTACCGCTGCCGCGCACTCCGCCCCAGCGTCAATTTATCTCCCCAGCCCCCCTCCCCATCTGTCTTCATACTTCCCGCGCTCTGCTTATCATCTCAGTAAGTCCATCAACGCCACCGTTACGGCCGTCTCCTTGCGTAATTTCGTGGATTCCATCGCGGCATCCGGGCTTACACTCACCCTTCATCTTTGACTCCAGTGCTTCCACTGCCTTGTTACTAGGTCGTCAGTGCTCTCCCTCTGTCTTCATAGTTCTCGCGTTCCGGTTATTGCCTAAATGTGAGCCGTGACCTCATTTCCATAGTCACTGGGACTCTTTGCTTTATTTTGCCTTTTTCCACTCTGGCAGTTGCTAGTTACGGCTCAGCTTTACCCTTATATTTCTCTCTCGGGGTTTCTCTCTCTTACTCTATATCCCTGCCTGTCTCTCGCTCTCTCTTTTCCTTTCTGTTCCTCTCTGTCTCTCTTTATCTCTCCTTGTTTCTATATCTATCTATGTTTCTCTCGGTCTCTCGCTTGCTCTCTCGCTCTCTCTTCCTTTCTGTCGCTCTCTCTGTCTCTCTTTATCTCTCCCTGTCTCTATGTCCCTCTCGCTCGTCTCACGCTCGCTCTCATTCACTCTCTCTCTCTCTCTCTCTCTCTCTCTCTCTCTCTCTCTCTCTTTCTCTGATTGGCATTCCTTATCTTTCCCTCATATCTCCAATTCAACTCTGTTTCCCTTGTTTCGTCTGCGCCCCATCTCTCCTACTTTTCCCGAGGGGACCACCTCGCCCCCTGCGTCGCCCCGAGGTTGCCTCTTCTCCTCTTGACCCTTCGCCCTGTTTGTCGCTCGGCCTTGCCGCAAGCGCTGCAGAAACTTCGCGCGTGTGTCAAGGCCTTCGCGGCCTGCTGCATTCGCGCATCTGCCCACCAGGAACTCTCCTTCAGTGCGTCTCGCAATTCTCGCTTCGAAGGCGCCAACGCGTTGCAACGTGGGTATTTTCTTCCTCATTCAAGTTCTTTTTCTGTAACTCGCTGTATCTGGTGTCTAAACATTCTTTATTCTCTTTTTAAGTGGCGTTTAATAGCTGTAATCTTCTCTTCTTTCTTCTCTAACTTATTGAATTCTTAGTCAATTTCGTGATTTGAAGGGGCCGAGTAATAATCGTAACTGCCATTTTCTTAATTTGGGTTTTAAAAAAATATTTCCGTTGAAAACTAGACGTGTAAACACAACACAGCGCATATTTTTGGACTAAGGTAGTAATAAAGTCCAATGTGTATGAGTTTATATACTCAAAATATAATCCATTTGATGAGACTGATCGGACACACTTAGCACAAGTGTTTCTCACGACTTCTGAGTTTAAAGTTCACATCTTTCAGTCTATAATCGATTCGATCGTGATGGTTAAAAAGGTTTCAAACTACTTGGTCCTATACTCAGTGAGGTTAATTGGTATCCCTTAAAAATCAATATGTGAATTTAAAGACCTGTCCCGCAACATAACATTGTATCTTTCTAACCATGTTATATAGTTTTATGAACACATTTTCAAGTTCGCATAGAAACATATTTTTGCAGAAATTCTAAAATTTTAATTTTGCAAACGTGACGTTTGGGCTATTATAGTGTTCTACTACTTCAATTATTCTTTCATTGTCCCTCAGTTATTGGTGTCTCTTTATTCTTGATTAGTGTCCTGCTATACTGTCCTAAAGTTTTAACTTTGAACCGCTTCTCAGTTCTAATTTTCTTCTTGTAGATATTTGGTCACTAAAGACAAGCAACTTTAAGAAACATTTTAAATTAATAAAACATTTAAAAAATATTTTCAAGTGAATTTTCAAAAACTATACTTCTGTATTATTTACTTTAAATTTCACTTGCTCTGCAAGAGGTTAATAATTGGAATTCCCATTTGGAATATTTTCAAACAAATATGCAGAATAATAAAATTATTTGAACGTACTAACGTTATATTAGATTGTACAAAATAATATTCGAGTGGTAATTAGTATTATTTTTAATATATAAAATTAACACATATTATTAGCAAGAAGTTTGCAGGTAAATTGGATAATTTTAATTAACTTACATTTTATCATCGCACAACACATTTTTAATGATTTTTACCAACTGCTTTATTAGTGCGAAATATCAAACCACACATTTTGAAATATTCTGCTTTCATAATTCCCACTCGTGTAAAGTAGTTTGGGCCTTCTCTCAAACATAACAGAACCATCGCTTTTTAAATATTCTTCCTTACATTGGTTTACCCTTTCCCCACTGTCAGCACCATCACCATGCCCAGAGGTGATTGTCTCCTTTCAGGGGAGCACCTTCCGAATCTGCATAAGATCGTTCTGTGTCGGAGATATTAGATAATGGAATTAATTTTTTTTTGTCTATGGCTACCCGAAGTCTTCTCATTCGAGGCATCTGCTTCCTTATTAGAATATGCAAAATGCATTAAACAGTTAACTAAAAATGGTCAGATTGCCGAATCAGGCTGGCTAGTTTTGCATATGAATTTGATCTTATACTTAACACCCATCTAGGTCACTTTTTCCTCTCTTTTGCATTTACATGCTTTGTTCAATATTGGTTTCCGACTACCTGCTTTTCTGGTCTTTTATTTGTTCTCGCTTCGTTTTAAAGTATCTATTTCTTCTTTTTTCAGATTTCTCATTCAATTTTCATTTTCTTCTTATCGTTTCCTCATCTCATAAAATTTCTTACAAAGTTAATTTTTTATTATTTATCTTTGCTCAGTATTTATTTCTCTCCATTCGCATTATAAATATATTATTTTCAGTGTCCTTCCTTATTCACGTTTCCTTCTTTCCAATGTACTTCTCCCTCACTCATCTTCCTTTATATTCTCTCTGCTTGAATTCTCCTTTCCTCTCATCGCTCTCCGTTCTGTCTCGTCTTGGAAAATTATTAATGAGAAGGTGAGTTTCTAAGCAGTTATCAGTGTTTAGATAGATGCGATAGGCTGACAAGAAGTTAAAGTGGATGTACCAAGATGTGGTTGAATGCAGAAAAAAATACGGTGAGGTAGGAAAATAAAATAATTACAGAAAAGTGAGTAAAAAGAAAGAAGAAAGAGAATTGTGAGGATAAATGTGATGGAAAAGAGCAAAATAATAACTGAACAGAACGAAGAAAAGAAAGAGGGATTTACCGCAAACATCTTTAAGATTTCCGGGGAGGCAAGATTCCACTTATACTTTCGCGGAAGTATAGTAGATACGCATTACAAATCATCTCTTATTTTATTTTCATCATTCTTTTTTAAAGAGTATTCAGGTATCCGTCACATCATTAAGTCCTTTTCCTCCTCTTCATGAAACTCACGTATATTATATTTTCCTCTTTAATACTCAGTTTTTCCATTTTCGCGTACTCGTTTGTTGCATATTCATTCATGTTTGCCTAGTATCATTTATAAACAATTTCTTTTCTCATTACCTATATTTACTACTCTTACCTTTCTCTATTGCTAATGGCATATTTTGTTTCTTCTCTGTTACTGGAGCACTGGTTTGCCTCCTCTTTTGCCTCCCTCTGTATTGCTATCATTCTTACTTTCTTCTCTTACTTTATTTTTTCGCTCCCTCTTTTTCTCTTTTTCGCATATTTGTCTTTATTTCGATCTTCTATCTCACATTTCCCTTCATTCTTCGTTGTCATTTCCTCAGTAAATCCTCCAATTTTTCTCTCTTTTCACCTTTGCTCTTCCCACTGTCCTCTCAAGCTGTTCAGCAAATGCTCTCTTTTCGCGTGGACCCCTCCCTGCCCCGCCCCCCCCCCCCCCCGCCCCTTCCCCTCCAGCCGCCCGCGGCCAAGTGAGCCTATCGCAGCGATATTCGATAATCACATAAAATGCAATATTCCCGCGGGGAATTTATTTAGGTTTTCGCGTCTGCTTTTCGAGCTCATCACCGGCGGGGAATCCCCCAATCCGCAGAGTGCCATCTCGATGGTAAATCGATTCGCGCTGCTAGAATATTCTACGGAATGTGGGCGAGTAAATTAATAGAATACCGAGAACGTGAATTAGAAAAAAGAGAGAGTTCATTATCGTCTCACCGGGCTCCGATATTGCCTACTATCTGCGTTTGACTACTTTATCAAGATTTGTTTAAAAAAACGTTTTTGTAACTTAATTTGTTTTTTATGATGTCATATTTTTCTATTACACATCGAACATTGTGGAGCAGTACACTCATTAGGAATAATTGCTGCAAAGAAATAAAAGTATATCAATTCATACATACATTATGCAGCGAGTGTACAGATTCTATATACAATTGCTTGTACAGTGCAGATTTCGGGTTCTGCCGGTCTCCTTTATTACAGTTTTTTTCATATACTCCTGACTTTTCTTTATGACGTACAATAAAGGTCAGCCGCATCACTTCCCCGTAAATTCACGAGATACTCGTACATTCTTCGAAAGGTTTTTCACTTGCCCCGCGGGTCCGCATTTTGCCCCATTCAACGCCCCATTAAACGCCAGACCGGTCCGCGCAAAAAGCAAACAAAGTAATAAGGCATGAATCAACACGGAGACAACGCCCGGCTCACCGAGCTTCCGGATCGACCCCAACAATCGATCGATTCGGGGCCGCGAACGACGATAAACATTGGCTTGTTTAAACACAATCAACATGCAGAGCAGGCCCCGCCGAAGCGCACCGTCGCACCCTCATGCGCCCCCACCCACGGCCCCCTGCTCACTTTGCTCTCACGCTGCGCCACCAGCTTCTGGCCCCTCCCCCCACCCCCTCCCGGGCCTAGAGCTCTTTCTGCTCCTCTTTTTGCGCGCCCGTAAAGTTTCGGAATCTGCGCTTGGCAGGCGAAACCCGGAAAGAGGGATCTGTGGCCCGCGAGGAACTTTTTCTCGTGTCAGACGCGACGCGCGGCGCGCTGTGTGCAATAAAGCTCATATGAAGTCGAAGGGGGATTTCAACGCTCCGACACTACCCCGTCATCCTGCGAAAAATATTTTTGCTCCTCTCGGGAGTTTGAATATCACTTCTTGCTCATTCAGAATTTCGCTTCTTAAGCTGGATAAATATTATTTATTTAGCTAGATTAGAGGTTTATGGTTCTGGGATTGATAAGGACAGAAGTGGAGGAGAACTTGTTTTAAAAACGTTTAAGTAGATTTGCATTCGCCATATCTGTAAACGAATATCCGCAACACGGAATTGAAAAGCAATAAACCACCACCCTTGATATAAATGAAAGGAGTGCGAAACAATGTTTCTTGGAGAGCCCGAACAAATTTCAACCTACAGCACTAATCATTCTTTTTTTACATGTTAGAAAAAATACTCTTATACGCTTTTAATTACCTTGAAAGTTTCTTTGATATTTCTCTCATTTTCACCTGTGAACCTTTTAAAATAACTCCAGTAGTTAATATCCACATGTTCATACTTGTATCACAGATCAAGCTCCTGAAGCTTAGATATTCTGGGAAAGTAGAAACTGGAGTCGTTTCCTCAAACTTTCTCCACGTGTGCCAATTTAGGAGTTTTATTTGCCCGGCAGAAAGCGCTGATCCTTCTTTGTTAAGCCCTATAATTTGTTACTTCTAACTGTAAAGTGTGAAAAACGTTTCAAAAATAATTTCAAAATAGTCGTCTGGTCTCTTTTGTAAGTGCTTTAGTGCAAGAAATAACGAGATGCCTAAAGCTTCGATTAAAATAAATATCTCTAAATTTAAACATAATTGTTTAATTAAAGGTACAACATATCACACAGTAAAGATGCACCCACTCTGCATGTCAACTAATAACTGACTATTAGAAAAAAGATGTTTCATTCCTCAATTGAACTAACGTTGTCCATGGGAGGACACTGATAGATACACTATATCGGACTTGGAATGTATTTTTAACGACGAAAGCAATTAACTCTGCGCAAGGCTAGTCCAACTGTGAAGTGTTCTAAACCCTGCCACTGTCGTATTTCGTTCCCCATTCTGCGCGCTGAGTAGAGGCACAGAAGCGCGTGTAAAGAAGTGTGTAGGCAGCGTTGCTACCTAGCGGTCCTCTTCACAACTGACTATCCTTAACAGATACCCTAATGTTAAAAATCTATTGTGTGGTTACTAATGACTTACTGTTAATGAGACGTTAAACAAACCAAATGAAAGAATTTTTTTAAAATAACTATATATGCGACGTTCAGTGGGGAAGAGTTCATTTAGGAAAGTCAAAGCTAATCGCATTTTGCCAATAAACAAGTGGGAAGGGGCATGTAATGTAGTAACTCGTGTAACATTTTCCTCTCCTTGGTAAGCAACTCATCATGCACTTGTGTTTGGCTCAGTTCAAATGTGTCAGAACGTTATTCCCCAAACACCAATGCATGGTGCATTGCCTTCTAATCAGAGATTTGAATTACTGATCCCGGACGCCTCGACAACCAAGATTATAGTCCCGTAAGAGAAGTGCACGTATTTTTCTCGAGACGTGGCTGTGATCTTTCCCTTTGGATGATATCCAGCGCCGACCTATCGTCGGCAAACGGCATTTCCCCACCAGATATCTCCCAGCAGCGGGGCACCACCCCAGCCGGGCAAGCTCTAATCTCCCGACCGATCGCCTTGCATGTGTGATAGTGTAGTGCATGTAATTGTAAGTAATGAGAGACAGTAGGACAAGGAAGAGGAAGGGAAAATCGCGCGCGGTCCGTGGCCCGTTTGTTAGGTACTGCCTAACTATCTAGCTAGTGTCGAAAATCCTGCCACCATCAGAACTCGAATCGAGGACCTCCAGGTCAGACGCCTAGCAGTGGCATCAGTTGGTGCTCCGAGCCACCTCTCCCAGTTCCAAACAGACGGAAAGGTCTCATTTATAACTTTAAATGTAACTTTCCAACACCTTTTTTTAGATAAATTATTAATTCTGCAATTACGTATCGCAACTTGATGGCAGAATGTCTTAACTTAACATGAATTAAGTATACATTGACTAGCAATAAATTACAAGAGTAGTTAATGAAAAACCATAATTAATAGTAAATAGCACGAAATTTCACTGCTAATAATAATAATAATAATTAAACAAACGTACTTATTAGGAAATACTAATTTAACAGTAGAAACGTAACAGTAATACATACACCTAAAATATACTTAAATAGCTACAAAACAAATTTATTTTTAAATTTTCCCTAGCTTTGAGGAAAGGTTTCAAATATTGTCGCAGGCAAACTGTTTCATTTTCTAATAGTTCGGTTTTTAAATGAAAATTTCCCAACGTCCGTTTTCTGCATTCTTGTCTCAATTTTTTGCATGTTATTCGCTCTACCGAGGTATGCAGGTTTTCCTAGACGACGGTTAACTTCATTCCGAGCAGGTTGGCCTGTGTATGCTTTGTGCATATCGTTGAGTCGCAACTTCATCCGCCAGTTTTTCAGTGACTCCCATACATCTCTATTTTTTGTAGCCCTGAAAGTGGATTTTGATGCTCTGCGCTGGAGCGTTTCTAGATTACCTTGCTCCGATATTCTGTATGGATCCAAAATATCGTGCTATATTCTAACACGGGTCGCACTATTGAGGTATAAGCTAATTCTTTACTTCTCTCTGTACTCTTTAGTATCCGCGTAACATAATGTTGCAGCTTTCCCCGCAACGAAATTTACTTCATATTCCCAGTTCAATTTACTGCTAATTGTAATCTAATTGTAATACTTGCAAGATTTGAATGTAGGTATGACATTGTTGTTCAGTTTGTGCGCAGTTTCACCATAACATTGACTCCTCCCAAGTGATGCCTTTGCTCTTTGAACTGTTTATTTTCATGCCGTTTGTTTCTGCCCAGGAGTGTAATTTGCCTGTGCCTCGCTGCAAAACATCTACATTCTCCTCTGATTTCATAACGCGAGAGATGATTCAGTCGTCGTCAAAAAGTCTTAAATTCGAAGCTAATTTGTTTTGGCAAGTCATTCACGAAGAAGAGAAACATGAGAGGTACATTAACACTTCCTTGTAGAATCCCTGGCGTAATATTTGCAGAGATTGATAAATATCTTCCGATTTGAACCTTCTGTTTCCTATCCCGTTAGGGTTTGATTATCCGAGCCACCACCCTTGTGTCCACATCAGAATCTATTAATTTGTTTAGAAGACGATCGTGGGAAACAACATCAAACGCTTTGGCAAAATGTATTACTATCGCCTCCACCCTTCCCCTTTATTAATTTCTTCGGCCAGGTCCTGTAGAATAGAGACAAGCTGACTTTCGCAAGAGAAACCGTTCTTGAAACCGCAGACCTTCGTACATTTCATTGGCAAAAGGTGATAATCTCCAAGTGCTCTAGATGCACTAGAAGTTTGTAAAATTTATTATGAAACACTAAACATTTCTAAAGTATTTCCTAACTCACCAATAACACAAATTATTGCAACAGATTATACTTCCGTATCGTTCTGGTCTATTTCAAGACCTTGGGAATTTGATACAAATGTTTTAGTTTTTTGGTGCATTCGCATGAAGACCATAGAATATTTTAAAATTGTCTGAAGACATCTTTCTATTTGTTTCTTCAAATAGAGCAATATCCACTTACAAATATATTAGATGTCAGATTTCCATTAAAAAAGCTCAATTTTGACAATTATAAATGTTCCAAATCGATTCTATATCTTATAATTTCAGAATTGATACTTGAGATTTTTCGAAATAAAATATATTCTTTGAAATTGGATTTCAAGTCATGTTGTTTAGACTTTTTTATAATTAAAATCTAATAATAATTTTTTGTGCTTTCTCTAAAATTTAAAGTTCAATTTTGACAAGTTTTGACAAAAAAGTAAAGTATATTTCCCAAGACTACTTCATTTTTTTCTTGAAACTTTTGCTAAGGATGGAACAGAATATACTGAAGTATTTTATAGGATGATAATTTATTTTCATTCAAACTTTAGATATATCTCTATTTCTTGCACTAAAACTTTTTAAATGTCCAAAAATTAAATATTTATATTTTCATGGCTGAATCTGGACATATGAAATGACGGTGCATTAGTTCGAATGCTGACTGAAAAACTTACGTTCCGAGATCAAAATGAAGATGGTGAAAAAATTCGTGTTGAAAACATTCTCAGTGGCACGTGTTGGATCTGTAAAGCAGCAACCAAGAGAAGCAATTCGTTGCTGGATGCAAAACATACACAATTGAATTAAAATGTGAAAAATTGTATGGTGGGTTCAACGACAATTCATTACGTAAGTATACAAGAAAGTATGTACTGCTATAATACCACAAGTTTTTGTAAGTCTTGAATTCAGAAAAAATGGAAGAAATATCAAAATAATACAATACATGAGCGTTCAAGACGAAAAACGTAAAAAAATAGTTTCAACATCAAAACGGCAGGTTGATAACGTGTAGAGTATCTTCTATGCGTATTAATACGGTCCCCGAGCTCAAAAAAATGGTGCACCAGAAATATCACATGACTACTTTTTGTATATTACATTTTTATTACATTTTTATTGCATTTATTTTATTTATTGTATTTGTGTCAAATACAGTATTACCATTCAGCAGGAAAGCAACGCAACAAACGCTGATAGGCGACCGGGCCAAAAAAAAAGTGCCAGTAAGGTCGTAAATGATAGCAGCGCAAGGAGTAGAATTTACGCGCGTATTAAGCGCACTTCATTACCGCCAGAGAGAAACGGGGTGAAACAGCCAACCATGAAAATTTGTCTACGGATATAACTATATTAGTGCGCCTCGCTGGCAGCTTAGTTGTCGGAAATTGGCAGCGTTTTATGAAAAGTGCATTGTGTACTCCGCAGCCCCCTCGCCCAACTCGCGCGCCTTCCGCGGTCCCTGCAACCCCACCCACCGCCCACCGCTAATCTCCATTATGGAAAATCGAACCCCAATTTTTCCTCCATTAACCAATTACTCCTAATGGCTGCGGTGCGACGGGTGCGGCCGAGGACCTGCGTGGACCTGTGCGGGCGGGAGGGGTTTGGGGTTGCGAGTGGGTGGGGGCGAGGGGGTTTGCGGTTGGGAGGTTGGCGAGAGGGTGGGAGGGTTCAGAGGGGAAAAAGGGCAGGTGGGTTGGTGGGGTTAGGGAGTAGTATCAAGAGACGACAAAGGGTTGGGCGGATAGCAAAGAGATTGGACTGGCAAGTGGTTCGGGCTAGTTAGCGATGGTTTGAAAGATTAAGTTGAAAACCAAGTATATTGGTGATGGTTGGGTTGTGTGTGAAAATGTGGTTTTGTAGTAGACTAAGTAGGTCTAGCCTCTATTTGTTGCAGTATGTAACTGATATTAATGAAAAACGAAAAAGGAAGTGGGTGCGTAGGTGTCCAAGAAGTTAGTCAGAAGGCAATAAAGGAATTAAAGTGTAAATAAATCAAATTAATTGATAAGATGATGAGAGTGAAAGTGAGAGATATTGAGAGGAACACATCGAAAAGTAGAGAAGTAGCTAAACTGGACGAGCAAGTTGTTTAGGTTGAGGGAGTATGGAAAACTTATAACAAAATCGAAATACTTCTACTCACAAATGCAAGATTGTGTATGTGAGTGTGTCTGTGTATGTGTGTATGTGTGTGTGTGTGTGTGTGTGTGAGAGAGAGAGAGAGAGAGAGAGAGAGAGAGAGGGGAGGGGAGAATAAGAAAGACATTAGGTGGATCAGGCTTGTTGGCAATAATTTAAAACGGTAAATGCGCATACTAATTATAGGCGGTGAGAGAAAAATATCGCGGCATGTGACGAAACCTAACAAAATACTTGTACACAATGCAGAGAGGAGAAATCAGATTCAGACTAAAAGGCTTTCACAGGCTAGGCAGACTCATAGAACACAAAGAGGAAGCCATGAACTGTCAATTTCAAAAGGGATCTTTACAGAAAATAAAAGAGTACATAACCTGCTCTCGGAGAGATGGGGCGCACAAAGTGGGCGTTGCGCGTCGATGCTGCTGAAAGTAGTTCACAAGTTTTCGAGTGCGGAACGGAACAGAACCACCTTTCGAAGCGATCGAGTGCACGGGACACCTTCAGTCGGGAAAATATTTTGCATAAGAGAAGTTAGTACGTTCGCAAGTGGATGCGGTTGTAGCAATGCTGATGTTTCTGGGGACGTCAGCTGTTCTTGCCAGAGTTCCGTTGGTGTAATGAATGTTGTAAGCCGGGAAGTGGCGATATGCTTCCCCCTTGGGATGGTAAGATCTGGTGCAGATACAGACATGGACTTCCGGGAGATTTCCCCTTAAAGTATTTCCCCCTGTGGGGAATCATCCCAGCCGGTTAAAATCCTGAAGCTCCGACTGGTCTCCCGTCATGAGTGGTAGTGTAATACTTGTGAGTAGATGTGTGGGAATGGGGGAGCGAAGGGCAAGTTGTGGGAAACATCTCAGGCAGTTCGTGGCTCATTTGTTAAGGCGCGGCTCCCACATTCACCTGTTTGAATCAGAGAAACCATGAAAAACGTACCTATCAGAGCAGCAGGCCGCTAAAATTCTCCCGCAAACACCGGCTAGATTCTGGGAAGACAATTTAATTTATTACTGACTGATAAATAATTACAGAGTTAATATTACTTTATCGTATGTTGTCGTGACTTAAATTATACCTAATTATACCAAACTTAATTTAGCTACACTACATAAGGTGTAGAAAATTACAATAGCCCCTTTTCTTAACAATTTCTGGAGAAAATGTTCAAGAAAGCTTCAAAATGGGATCTGTATTTAATTCCTGTTAGGAATTCATATAATGAGAGCAGATTGTAGTGAACTACATGGTTTAAAATGTTGCCATAAAAAATAGAAAATGGCGATATGTTTCATGATACGTGCTACAATTAACTATTTGTAAAGTTGGGCGTATAAAACGGAGAACGAATCGCGTGATTCTGGACTGAGACATCTATTTGGTACGGTTCGTAGTTTATTAATATAGGTAATTGATGAATTGGTCCAGATGAGACATGCGTAAAACAATATTTTTGTAAAATGTAACGGTATTAGTTAATAAAATGCAGCTTTTGAAGTTAATATGGGGTTTTAGTTGAGCAATCAGTAGTGTCGAAAATTCACCACTACCGCCAGCTTTCGAACACTAGGACGTCACATTCAAGGCCACGGGTCTCTAGATCTGAGGATTCATCTGATGCGAATAGATCAAGTACCTGATACTTACCCTTGCTCGCGAGGCCAAATATGAGCGCGGGAATAGCACAATATAAACTCTCAGAGAAAATGACATCACTCGGAATGGACCGATATCTTCCGACATATACTAAGTGACTAATAAAGTACATACTATTTGTGTGAGAACACGACTGTTCGCAAATTATGGTAAAATATGGTGGCAAATATTGAAGTGGGCGAGGAAGCCATGCAACGAAGGATTTTTTCTACGCCCGCAGAAAAGCGATGCCATTTTCTAAATGATGGAACCTACATTCTGTCTGACCTGCAAAAGGTGATGATGGAGAACAAAGTTTATTGTAGCATAATGAAAAGTCTCTGGACTTGTGAACACCGTGCCTTGTGGAAGGCCAAATGTGCTTATTCAAATCATGCTTAAATTGCTCGAAAAATCCAAAGCACTTCCCACTTTTCAGGCCGATCTTCATTTAAAAAATCCGATTTCCAAGCTGTGCTTTGATGTTAGTGGAATTCCAGGCTGCTATCTGAGCAATTCCTGCAGGTATAGAGCAGCATTGAATCACATTATTCGTTGTCATCAGTGACATGATGTTTGTAGTTCAAAAATAAGTTTTAACTAGAGAGTAAATGAGTTAAGTGTCGACCGTTGTTAGCATTCTCTTACTGTGCAAAAGAGAACAAAAGTGTTGTTGAAACTCGGGAAATAATCCAGAAATTTTGCTAGTGTATTCACAACATCGTAAAGACTTGCATTCTTGTAAGTAAAACACAATGAATAATAATGTATGTTAAATAATTTTTTGTTGTCTTACAATAAATCATAATACCCTTAGACAAACAACATTCGGGAAAACGATCACTTGCATGAAAAGAAAATGATTTATCCTGTAAAACTCCATCAAGTTTGAATGATACATTTTGTTAGTACCAATATATTTACTCAATGTAATTTGTACGTTGGTTTATTTAGTAATGAAAGAGATTCACAGAAATAGATGTACAAATAATTAACACATGAATGTAATGCGATTTTGCCTAAAATAGCATGGTAAGTATGAGAGTAGAGATTGTAAAATGATATCGATACACGAAAACACAGAGTTAAAGCATGGCTCATTGTAATAAATTCGTTTAATGCTGAGTGCAGTTTTACTTGTCATCCAAACATTATATGGTGTTCGCTAAATTGAGAACGCTGGGATTTGACGACAGAATTCACGTCTCAACTCATTTAAAGTTAATTCCTGTTTCTTCAATACTAAATTCTACAAAATATGTGGTAATATTCATGTCAACCCCAGGAAACGGAGGCAAAACACAATAGTGAACTATTGAAACAGTTTTAACAATTTTGAATACAATATAAAACTCTTAATTTTTACTTCAGCTTTCGGAAAGACTCTACTGTTATTTATATATTGTAGTTATTAAAAAACTTACTGAATAAAAAGGGTGCAATTGCAGCAGTTGTATGTTCAAGAAAACTGGCGACGATAGTAGCGAATTTGCTTATTAATCGAGTGCAATGGTAAGCCATTTGTCTACGTGTTGCGTCCAATATTTATTCGCTTCCATTTACTAATAAGTTTAATTTTGAGAAATACAAAAATACATTTACCGTTCGAGCCATAACTTGGATGACGTCGTTTTCGTTGCGAACAAGATTCATTTTGGTGGGCCACATCTTTTTTTTTATAGAAGAGAAAGAAATGCAAACTTTACTTTCTAGCACAAATAAATACACATGAGAGATAATATAATACTTTTTTACATATCTGAGAATAAAACAGAGAGCCAATTTTCATTCAGAAGCGTTTTATTTGCATACTTCTCAGAACGGAGAAATATAGCTTACGCTTATATTTTTCCCCGTTTGTAATATACTTACACGAAAGATGTGCTTTGGTGCTGAATAAAGGTGAGGTAATACTTTAGAATTTAATTGTTCTTTAAATATTAAAATATCTCATAGCAATGAAGTATATTTTCTTAAATGTTTCTGAATGATGTTCTATGTAATTGGACATGCGCATTTTTCCCCTTTATTTCATAGTCACTTAATTACACGATTTTTTTTCATTTTTTTGTTTTGATTGGTAGTTGAGGTTTTAGTTGCTCGCGATCTGTTAATATAGAGATAACCAATCTTGCAAGGAATTAGTATATTTAATTTACTAACAGAAAATTATAATTTTAACCACCTTTACAAAATTTAAAAAAATAACCGAAATAAATCCGAGGCAAGACTTATTAGTGTAATAACGTCACGACAACATTCTGACAGAACAAATCTGCTCTGTTCGAGGTACCAAGTAAACGCATTAATTAATTAGTTAATTGATATTTGTTATTAAATAAATACATTCTAGAAAGATTCATGTCCACCTTAGAATCACAGAATTAAAGATCATGCAACACGGTCATTTAAGCCAAAAATTCAAAGTACCTAAACACTCCGACGTTTACAAATTATGATTTGAACATAAAGGTTTCTTATTAAAACCCTGTATATACAACACGATGATCGCATCTCATAACCACTGCTTCTGTCCTATGTTCCTGAGCCAATGTCCATTTTGCACGTTTGTTCTGCACGCCACGGCATCGTGAACAAGAAATGATATTTGCGCCATCATTTCAATTAAATTCAATTTCTGTGCGAAATCGATGCGTCTGTACGTACCCTATACGAGATGAATGCCAAATCATAACGTAAAGCAATAAACAGCTTCAGTTAGAATCCATCCTTTTCATTAAGCGCAACTAAGCATGAATATACTTCTTCATCGCGCTATGACATATTTTCAGCTTGCATTCAACACAATTCGCGTTACATAACGGTTTGCGCTTGGTTGAAAAATTACTTCACACACTAACATGCCGTTTTCTAGTCTGCTTCGCATTCCATTTTACTCCGGTCACCCTGGCATGTGTGCTTAACAGAAACAAGGGAGCGTGGCTAATGAATGGTCCAGGAGGTGGGAGAGCTGTCGGGGGGCTGCAAGATAGAGAAACACAACTGCCTCGTTGCGCAGAATCGCGTCCTCCATTGTCGACGTGTCTTCGTAATCGCGGTGCTCATCCAGTGCGGGGAGAGCGAGTGCGCCCAATTTGGAGTAATCGCATGATTCGCCGCGTCGCCCCACGCCCAACGGCGCTTCCCGCATATTCCCGCGAAACGGGCTGTGGCGGGAGTGATGAGTTAATTGGTTTCGGATCGCGCACCGATCCCGCCCACCCGACAAAAGCGACGGCGCAGGGAACCCCCATGCGGGAGAGATACCTCATTGGTGGAACTTACGAGTTTTACCTGCGGGCTTGCCTGTGATAGCCGGAAACGGGAATGCGTTTCTGTTTGTGTACCAAAACAGTCAATTGTTTTTGGGGCGCAAAAAAAGCTACTCGTTAAATAGGAAAAATTGAATCCGGTAGTTTGACCACATATCCAATCTTTTCGAAATGAAGTTAAGCGCACCATTTCACCGACAATATGCAACATGCTTTGTAACAATGACAACGCCACGTAGTCGGTTCTCGTTTAAACAGCTTTTCCTTCACCGGCTCCGGAATTATTCATCATTTTCCCTCATCTCACAAAATTTACATGTATTCAAAAAATTAATTTCCCTACGGAACACGCAAACGTGGTTTTAAATAAGTTGTAGAACGCATCGTAACCGAGTAAGCACTTATTTAATCATCGTTTAAAAAAGTAATATATGATCGTATGCTATGTAGCAGGTAGGCACTGGAAGCAAATGATAGTGCGCTTTCGAAAATGCGTACTCAGGCACGCCATGCAGCTGTTTTAATTAGGATGAAAACATTCCTCGTCTATACTTCTCTTGGTAACAAGTTCCTGAATGTGCGTAACGAGGTACAGCTATGTCGGAAATTTGCAAGTCTTTACTCTCTCTGTTGGGAACATGGGTATACAAAAAACTAGTCTCAGATTCTGGAATGGTTCCAGTCGCTCTTGTTTGTGCCGCGTGCTCATAATCTGGACAAACCTTTTTTAAACAAACGTGTCGCCGATTTTTAGGGAGTAAAATGAAACTTTTCCTTTACTTAATGAAAACATTTGTTATTTGAGACTTTTGCTTTATCGCAAAAACCTTAGATTAATCATATATGTTTTGGTAATACATTCTAGATGTTATCGCATATTTTTTTAATGGAGTTTCATGTTTAAAGATAAAAAATGGCATTTCAAAGTTAAATGCTACTACTTCTTGATCAAAACTTCGATACTCTGCGAGTGATGTTTTTATGAATAAGTTGAAAATGATGCCGATAACAGTTTGGACCATCATCAAATACCATCATCTCCCAATCTTCCAATAAGCATTTATCAACATTAAAATGAATCTGGTGACAAACAAATCTAATCTGATTGACGTTTTGACATATTGGTGGTTATTACTTTCCATAACAGTGTGAAATGTTGACTTAGAAATCGTTGTCAAGTCGATGTTATTGGCCTTTATGAACGAGCGAAGTACGACAGACAAGGTTAGGATAAAAAGGCATCTGTATTTTTCTTTAGGCCTTCAAGTTTGGTATTTCATATACACGAGAAGACAAACTGCTACAACTACCTATGGACAGTTCAAATAGGCAATATGAAGGAGAGTTTGAAATCTAAAATATGCGCATTATCAGTCACAAGAAAATTGTTTGCTTGAATAGGTTCTTCAAATATTTGTAGGAATGTATAAACAAGTACAGATACATTATTTTATCTTCAAATATGAGAAGTGAAGAAATTATTTTACGAATATGGAGGATTTTAAATTTTTTTGTCACAAACCTTCTATTTCTTGTGTATTTTCAACAGGCTAATCTTTGCTTTTCATAACGACGTACCTCTAATAGAAGAGAGGAAAACGAATGGAAATCTCATGTAATTCAAGTAGAAACATTTTCATTAATTAAATTATGAAAATTATTTAATATCAAGGTTGCTGCCAAACATTGTAAATATTCAATTTAATCCGAATGGAAGGTAGAGCTTTTGCAAAAGCACTGAAACAATATTTACGTGGCATACTCTCAAACTCACAGATGCTTTGTGTATTCAACATGGCAGCATATTTTAGCAAACTTGCTACCTTGAGTTTGCATCTCACTGTTTCAACTTCGACACCCACCTCGAATGGCGGTAAAAAACGCGTGATACTGCGTGCTCGCCTCTCGCAAAAAGTAATACGCACACATTTCTTCTACTTTGTGTTTACGTTCACCGTGGACTTGCGAGTTGTTCTCCGATAACAATGTTACGATGGCCACACAATTCACGATCATTGTCGTATTCAAAGCTTGCGAACGTAGGCCACGGACGGGGGACCCTGTGTGAGGGGCACGGGCTGGTGATATTTTGCCTCTCTTGTAGTTGCTTTAGAAAGAGGAGGATGCTCCCTCCTTTTCGAGTGAATTGAATAAAATAACCAAAAAAGCGGAACGATGGCGAGAAGAGTTCCCTTCGGGCGATTCCTCGTCCAAGGCGGGGGGAGCGACGGGGTGGCAGAGGGAGCGGGGGCGGTTGTGGCTTTGATTTAAGACCTTCGGAGACCTTCGGAAGAAGAAAGCAAACGCTTGGGTGATTTCTTGAGGGTCAAGACACACTCAATACTTCCTCTGCAACTTTCTTTCACGAAAGAAATGCCACACAGATTACAACAGAATTACTATTAGGTGTACATATTCATGATATCCTGTTCAAAGATTGTGTTAAATGTAAAGGAATTTGTGTTTGTCATAAAATAGGCTTGCTTTCTAAACATTTCAGTTATAATTATGCTTATTTGAATGTGCGCGATGATAATAGAATCAAAATCTACGTCAAACTGCATTACTGGGCGTCATTTCCACGCATTTTTACTAAACAAATTCGGTATAAATCTTTTAGGGGCTTAGTTTGAAAAATGTAAGCTCTAAGGGTGATTAACAGTCCAGAAATGGCTGCTTAAATAATTCAGAAATTAATGTAATGCACAGTTTGAACACAGATGAAACAAAAATGTTTTTGTTTCTGATTTACGTTAATTGCATCTTCATTTCTGTTAAAATATGTATTATTACCCACTAACAATTCATCCGCTCCAAAGCATTTTATCGAAAACAAACAAATGACTAGTAGCCGTAAGTAGCAAACTTCTACATAACAATCAACCGTAGTTGAGTAACATAACAAGTTTTCTACTTGCAAATTGGCACTTTATTTGTGCAATTTAAATCTCAATCTAACGCACTGTATGAGCCTAAGTCCCCAATATTCGAATGCAGAATACGCGTGACAGTACAAACAACTTAATATTACAAATTTTTAGCAACTATCCTTCAAAAATATAGTGAATTTTACATACCAACTCAAAATTGATATTTTCATATTTCTCAACTGATTTTTAAAGTTCCATGCTTTTTCAAGAAATAACTACAAAGATGTTGCAACAAAATAATTTCCTTCTCTCATAAAATATAATTTTCGATATTTTTTTGTTCGTCGGTTAGCTCTCTGCAATATTCCAATTCTGTGTGGCATTCAATTTTCACAAAATACTTTCACAAAAATGTAATTATCCTTGAAGAAGAGGAGCGAGTAATTATGTGCAAAATATGTTGCAAAACCTGCGTTAAATACATACAATAATTTTCTATTTTACATCTTGCAGATTTTGAGACAGTAATAAGATGTGACGCACTTGGATCAAAAATCGAGATAAAAACAATCACGAACAGTATGACGATCGCTGTGGTTGGTGTGGGGTATTTTGTTACTAGCCCTTCTGTTGTTACTTTCTAGAGGATTGAACATTTTTATAGGCAAACATTTGTTTCTGTTTGGTGGTAAATAAAAATGTATTCGTCATTTAAATATTTTTTTCGTAATTCGTACAGCTTGTATTTAAGTTGAAATGAGTTTGGTGTTCTTTTGGAACTGGCTTTGCCACGTCTTCTGAAACTGGCATTGCCAGAGCAACATACGTTGCTTCACCATTGTATAGCAATATTTATGTTCCATTAGTGAATAAATATTTACCTTTAATATTTGTAAATACTTACTCTAGCAAGTGTTTTGAATTAAAAGTACAGGAAAATATGTTTTGTGAATTTACAAAGACATGAAGTTGAGTTCGACTGTAAGAGGCTATTGAGAGGAATTATTTAGAGTACGAGTACATATTCAAGAGTGAACTCCTTAGTGATATTAGGGTAGTCCGTTCAAGAGAACTAATCTCCCCGACGCATGACACATCAATACAAACGCTGTGTGATACATAGTTTTTCAGTGTATATAATTTGGATGATAATGTACGATTCTTGGCGAGTTTTTCTTGACGGAATAAAGAAAATTCATATTGCTCTTTGGATGACAGCTTAATTATTCTCTTAGATTATATTCAGTGATGTTCTTAACACAAAATAAAGAATTCTACTACTTAACAATATTTTTTTCTAAAAATTAATCCTACGCTTTGTAAATTCAACCATGCACGAATACTGAAGTTCTGCGTTTTTAAAATGTGTTTCTTCAATAGAAAATTTTGTTTTAAAAAATATTAGATTTTAATCAGTACTTTTCCATCAGTCACTTAGTGTGTAAAGACAAATAAAATATAAATTTAATAATTATAATTAAAAATACAAATTTCTTTTAAAGAAGCGATATTTCTGTTACAACTCGGAGCAATAATTTCCGTATAATTATATTTTCAAAACTGCACTAGAATTTGTAGCCACTAGTTTATTCATACAATCTCTGTAATTGAGATACCCTTTCTTTGTACTCCTTGTACTTTTATGAACAAACTGAACATTATCTGCCTCTCCGCAGTAACCTTACGCCGTGCAAAAACTGTAAATGCTTTCACTGAGCAGTAAATTACAAATGTAGCAGAGAATACAAGTTCCCGGAAACTAAGAATATATCAGCAGCAAAATGTCTAAAAGAAATGACTCCCATTTGAATGTCCGTCACAAAAACACGAAGTAAGATAATTCCCAAAGTGTACGCGAATTATTGCGAGAATTACTCGCGAGGAACTCGCGGGCAGTGAAATGACGTAGGGCTCCGTAAAGATAACGCATGGCGACCCCCAGAAACGGAGACGAAGAGAGCGCCGTCGGGGGTCTTCGTGGGAACAATGATAGAAGATAATGTTCGCGTACCTCGGCACTCCCGGCCCTTCGCGCGGAAATACGGCTTCCTCTCGCAATCTGCTGTAAGAAGCCGACGGCGGCGCCCGGAAGGGCCCTGGAACCAGCGCTACGCTCGCGGCAAGGCCCCGGAAATGACGAAGGCACGATTTCTGTCTGCTTCGGAGGGGGGAGCACTTCTGTTTTGTCGGCTTCAGACCGGCCTTAAGTCTGTGTTGGTAGATATCAATGCAGTGTAAAGAGTGTGTCCTACGCTCGATCAAATCATAGAGTATTTTTCACTACGTGATTCTTTCGACTGGCGCAGTTTAAGTTTAAGCCCAGTTTTGTTGTCAAACTGTTCGGAATTCTAAGTTGTAAACTAGCTCCTAACTTAAATCACACACTCGTAATTTCAATTGAACAATGTATGAATGTTTTTGACAATGCATTCGTGCTCACATGTTCTCAAATTATGTACAATCTTATAAGTAAGATGTTTATTCTTCTGAAAGAAAGTATTGAATTTATCTTACAATTACTAAATTTTAATACCGTCCGATGTTCCGCAATAATTTGCTTACACTAATGACTACAAAAGGCAGCTGGCAGACTCTAAAAAAGTGACTTTGCTAAATTTATTACAATTATCTATAATTTTTATAGAATTCATATTACTATTTAACTTGATATTTTTTATTTTTAATAGTTATTTAAAAGAGTCGAAGCCGATTCTCCATTTTTGCCCCGCACCCTGCTGTCGCTCTTTCCTGACCCCGCTCCGGTCACATCCTTGCTTTTTTTGAACTCCCAATCCTCAGTCGCTCCTCTCCCTCCGCCTTATTCTCTTTCTTTACCTAACTATCCTCGCCGCCCTCGCCGCCCTCACCGCCCTCGCCGCCCTCGCCGCCCTCGCCGCCCTCGCCGCCCTCGCCGCCCTCGCCGCCCTCGCCGCCCTCGCCGCCCTCGCCGCCCTCGCCGCCCTCGCCGCCCTCGCCGCCTTCGCCGCCCTCGCCGCCCTCGCCGCCCTCGCCGCCCTCGCCGCCCTCACCGCCCTCGCCGCCCTCACCGCCCTCGCCGCCCTCGCCGCCCTCGCCGCCCTCGCCGCCCTCGCCGCCCTCGCCGCCCTCGCCGCCCTCGCCGCCCTCGCCGCCCTCGCCGCCCTCGCCGCCCTCGCCGCCCTCGCCGCCCTCGCCGCCCTCGCCGCCTTCGCCGCCCTCGCCGCCCTCAGAACCTTCGCAGCCCTCGCCTGCCCCCTCCCCCTCTGCCCCCTCCATCACCGCTCCGACCGGCGCCTCCGCTCCCAACATCCCCTCACCACTCTACCGCCCCTGCCACCCAACCGCCTGCGCCCCTCGTCACTACAACTTTCTCCGCTTCCCCTCCTCCCTTCCTCGCCAAACTCTGGCCTTCCACTCCCTTCTCCCCTACGATGCAGGAGACACGCTTGCGTCCCAGCGCCAATTCCTTTATTCCCGCGCCCGCCCGCCCCCGCCCGTGTCCCAGCGGACATTCTCCGAGGCCCCGGTCCAAGGGCGTTGCCTCCGCCGCCGCCCTGCTGTTCTTCGACCGCCCCCTCCACCTACGCCGCCCGCTGCAGCAAAACCGGGGCCGCGCGCTGCACGGGGAGATGACAGCCGCACGATCGATATATCTCCCTCTGCCGCTGCAGCGGGGCCCGGGGCGTCGGCGGCGACTGCCGACTCGGCGGCGTCAGGTGCGGTCTATCGGCCTCGCGCCGGCCCCAGGGCTCCCCCCTCCCCCTCCCGCCATCCCTGCGCCAAGGGCGAGGCCTCCGCACCACCCTCTTCCGGTTTGCATCATTACAGCGAGACACCCACATGATGGATTCTCTCGAATAGCATCTCTATCATTTTCGAAAATGAGTAAACATCCCTTTCCCGCGTGAACCACTCAATCTATCTTAGCAAGGTATTGCTACGGTATTGCTTAAAGGCTAAAAATACCTCATGACTACATGTGTAATGTTATTATTATTATTATTATTATTATTATTATTATTATTATTATTATTATTATTAATTTTCTCTGTTCATTTGCCTGCATGGAAACAGAACTTACACCGTAACCACATTCATAATTTTTACCCAAATGTATTCTTCGATCAAGCTGGTTCATGAACAGTCCCTAGAATTCGAAAGGTATATTTCGGTATTTGAGCGTAGTTTATATTAAGCTCCAAATAGATCTTCAAAATGTTCTGACCATAGGCTTAATTTGCTTTTTTTATTTTCTTATCGATGATAGTAAAAAGAAAAATAGAGCAGGTTCAATATTCATTAAAAAGTCTACGTTCTTAAAATCTTTCCAACCGACTCTCTTCGTCTGTCTGGCTGTGAACATTACTAGCTCGAAAATCATTCATAAGATTTTCACTGGTAATTTACATGAATTCTTTCGAAACTCACGAGATAATTCCAAGACTCGCAAAGTGATGTTATTTAGGTCGGCTCAGATGAACATATTTTTTTCCATCGTGGTATCTATTTACTATATCTACTTAGTAATTGCCTGAAGTGGCCTGAAGTGTTTTGTAAGCTAAGCTGTCAAGACTGGAACGATTTAACTGGTTCAATTTGGAAAGCAGTTTTGTTTCTTTTTGAGTGAATGGATGTTTGAATTTTTTCATTAATATATTTTCTAATGGCATTGTATTATTATTTCATTATATGACTGCAGCTCGTTGCGTAATGATATGATACAGCTTCATTATAGTACTGTTGACAAATCAAAGATAACTTTACAAGTAGAGTAATATCATTCATAATGTACGTTGCTATGCCGAGACAACCTAGGGGTAGGGGTCGATTAACCGTCCATGCTCTACTTTATTTCCAAACTCAGAAGAAATTCACAATACTGAAGCCCCGTATGGGGACTGTTATAGCTATTAAGTTGATGCGGAAAAAAGGACCCTGAACTTTGATAACATTTCTTTAACAAATTTAATCCTATGTTAACGCGTGAACTGCTTCTTGAAAGTCGAATTGTGCTTCTGATTAACCAATGCCACCTGGGATACCTAGACGGCTTTCCGCTAGGTGGCTTTGGCTAACTACCGCAAGTCATCGCTTGTCACCGTTCAAAATAAAGGAGTAACGTATAATAGAAATCACTAGTTGGGAAAGAAGTACCATGAAATTAGTAGTAAAGGGGCATTAATACACACGAATGAAATTTAACATACTCTCTTGTAATGTAATACCACTCCACACGCGTATGTAAATACCCAACATTACATCATTATTTCATGATACACTATTTATGATAACATTTCCTCCACTAAACCTGTGAAATTTTCAACTAATCATGCCAACCACGAAATCATTTATTGTCAAAACGTAAATATCCATCAAGTATGGAAAATTGAATGTTTTAGAGCTATTCCATATAAATCGTGATACACAATTGTCGAACTTAATTAAAAAACTAATACTGAATAAACTCTGAGTTAAATCGTAGGATAAGGGATGAATATTATCTAAAACATGAATTTAAAACCCTATAGTTTATTTCTGTACTTTTACATAACATAACAATAGGAAGCCATTAAATTGTCTTATAAATATGTTGCTGAGTAAACAACTTGTATATGAACATCCAAAGTACTGTTTGTTTTAGTTTTTCATTTTCCAATATCTTAAGATTTATTTTTTGTATACCTCTGCCATGGCACCTGTCAATTTTCGAAACAAAGTTTTAAACTATGAGGAAAATTTACTTGTCTCCACACATTCTGAATGGTTATATTCTAAAAAAAAAATATGCAGCAAATGTCCAACAAAAGGAAAACATTGCAGAACGGAGGTGCTCTTTGTCGACGAGAGAAGAAGAGTTTAAACTGCCATATTTAACTGGACGCGCTCTAAACTTTAAACTGTGTAAAGTTTTAGTTCCTACTGGAATTTCGCTTTCCTTTCCTGTTTTCTAGGCATGACAGCTTTCAGAGTTAGGACAGTTTTTCCCACCTTTGTGCTTTGAGTTTGTTGTGCTTTAATGTGCTTTAAACGACAGCCGCTTCAGAACAGTCGTTTAAAAATGCTCTTTGACCTTTATCGTATAATCTAAAACCACTTCCAAAAATGATTTAAATTACATAATCCTGCTATTTATTAAAAACATCTTACGACGAATCAACTTAAAATGAAAATAAAACTAGTCACATTTAGAAGAATAAATTTTACATGTTTATGGTGTTTATTATTACAAAATGAGGTCGTAACCGTCACATAATTATAGTGTTGTTGGGTGAAGATACTGAGAGTTGGTCAGTGGTAGTTGCATAAAAAAGACAAGAATGTTCTTCTAAATTCAAAATTACTTTCAAATATTTTTAAAGATATCGATTATGAAAGGCAGTTAAATCTAATTCAAAACAAAATTAAATATTACATCAAGATAACACAAAGTTGTCATCGTATGAGAAATTTCTGACCTTAAATCAACGTGGAAAACAATCAATACTCCAATCATCATAATAACATCTCGTAGTAAAAAGCGTTGTTGTCATAACAACGAAAAATACATAAACACAAAAATATTGCGAAAGTTTCGAATTGATAGGGCAAAATGAATTTCTGAATATCAGTTTTCTACTTCAAGATTCCGCGTATCATTTAACATGGCTGAAGGACCAGAAGGAGCAGAAGTCCCCACATTCAAGTGCGTTTTGGTCGGCGACGGCGGCGTGGGGAAAACTACATTTGTGAAGAGACATCTGACGGGGGAGTTCACGAAGAAATACCTCGCGACCGTGGGGGCCGAGGTGCACCCGCTGCTATTCCACACGTCCAGAGGTCCAATCAAGTTCGATATTTGGGACACTGCCGGCCAGGAGAAATTTGGCGGACTTCGAGATGGATACTACGTGCATGCGGTATGTGGCCTGATCATGTTTGATGTAACGTCCCGAGTAACATACAAAAACGTTCCAACGTGGCACAAAGATCTGGTTCGTGTTTGTGAAAAAATCCCCATAGTTCTGTGTGGCAATAAGGTCGATGCGAAAGATCGCAAAGTTAAACCAAAGCAGGTGACTTTTCACCGAAAAAAGGGACTGAAATATTACGAGATAAGTGCTAAGAGTAATTACAACTTCGAAAAGCCTTTCCTGTGGATTGCAAAACAATTGCTTGGTGATATGGATTTGACACTCGTTGCAATGCCTGCTTTGGCTCCACCAGAAGTGACAATGGACGTTGTTTTTCAGAGAAAAATTGAAGAAGACCTGGAAGAAGCTCAAAATACGGAGTTGCCAGATGATGAAGAGGAAGAAGATGTGTGATAGAAATGTCCATTAGCATAAAACAGTACCTGATTTGTTAGTTGCAGCAATCGGTTTTGAATTTTTACTTCTCTAAATATTACTGCCAATCTTCTGTTTACAGAATACGTTCAAAATCACTATTTTTGCAAATTTATTATCAAGGTTGAATAAGGTATATATTTTTGAGTGATTTATTTATATGAAAATATAATTTTTTATGATAGGTGTGATTGTCATTTATTTATCTTTATCATACAAATATTTTATCATAACAGTTGTTCTGGATTATTGGATATGTGTGCACATTTTTGTCAGTAAGTTGGTTAATGCTACAAAAAGCAGCAAAATGATCTGGTCCGTATTATTATACATCAATAATTATTTTAATTGCTAGTAGTTTTTAGTTTATTAGCATTATTTATAATTTTCCAAAGAATATGAAAATTTCATGAACCATTTTGACACAGAATTAATATATGTACTATTATGACACAGAATTAATTTATGTATATTATTACCAAGATTTATATCTCTTTAAAGTTTTTTATAGTCTATTTTACAACTATACAAAAAAATCAGAAAGAAATTAATTATATCATCGGTTTATTTCATTCTTTTTAAATAATACTCACAGTGTAAGCAACATTCTTCTTAGAAATTAGTGGAATAAGTTCTAAAACTTCAAGAAAACTATTTCAAAGGAAGGAAAGCGATGAAGGGAACTATACTCATACTTTCCCTGCAATGTTTTACTTTTTCATTTTCACCTGATAACATGTAGATACAATTTTTGTTATGATTTAAAATGATTTCAAATTATATCGGAAAATATTAGCATTTATTAATAAACACAAAACCCATTATATTAATTATATTTTCAGAATTTTCTCATTTTATTAATTTTGTAGCCCAAGCATTTCGTAGAAGCAATGTAGAGCAAAACTGCCACGTAAAAATCAATGTTGATAAAAAGAAGGGTTTAGTAAATGGTGAATCCGAATAAATATATATGATACAATATTTATCCCTATTGGTCTAAACATTAATTATTTCCAACTCTCTATAGAGGCCTGAGTCCTGGCTTTTCCTATTCCAAAAGGAATTTAGAGCAATGTGGGTAAAGCGAGATTTATCGAGTTTTCCCTGCTTCAGTTAGGTCTTATTGCACCCTTTTTCCTTTGGTATTATCATTAATTTGCTCTTCAGTTTTGAAGAGGTGACACGAACAAACAATAAATTTTATAACTATGCTTTTATTAAACATAAACCTATTTAACAAAATATATGATTTTGATTTGGTACATGTTACAAAAATGTGTCTATATACTGTAACACGAATGCGTAGAGTAGCACTGAATCACACAGTACGTAACTCTTAACATTACTTTTATTTCTGTTTGGCGGGCAATAAAAAATCTTCAATGATTCATTTCATAAAATTGGTCATCTGCAGTTCTTTTATAGAAATATTTACTTTTCATTGCACAGAGATAGCGTAATATCGAAATCTTAGGAAACATTTATTTAATAAAAGAAACGTTTTGGCTCTTGTTTCAACAAGCTCACTGTCCTCACATCACTGATTTATTACGAGTATTCCCCAAACCTATTTGGCCTACTTGGCTTGCCTGAGCTTTTTCTTTCGCCATACAGGGGTGGATCACACGACACGCTAGCGCGCTGTCCACGAGCTAATCAAGGAGCATGATGTATCCGAATTACTTTCTTGTTCAAGAGGATTCGGAAAACTGTACTGTACAAACAGTTTCTTTAATGTGTTAAATAATACCAATTGATTCAATAAATATGCTGGGTTACGTCATCATATGCCGGAAGTAATTGAAAAATGTAAGTGCACTCTGAATGACGAGTGAGGCATGCCTTTTATAACTTGCTTCAAGAGGATAGAGAAGTTGTCGCAGCCATAAACCATCCCGCAAACGTGTTTTGATTCCCAGGGAAATTTATCCTGCCAGTATCCGTCCATAAATTTGCAACCCCCGCCACCCTCCCAGCAGAGCGTCTTTATCTGCGCTATATAAATCGAACTCAGGGTCAAGGGCGTGCAAAGAGCTGTTGTGAGCGTAATAAATGGGGTGGACTTTTTTTGTGGGAACCTCTCATTCTTTTGGAGTGAAAAAATAATAAATGCGAGGAGGATAAAGGTAAACCTTGGAGAGGAGCAGAGGGGCGCCGTAGGTTATATTGGAGTCGCATACCTGCCAGGTGAGGGGTTGCGTATTCACATAAACGAGACACCGGTAGCTTAACTGAGTTCTCTATTTGCAAAGTCTCCACTTAAAGTTAATTTTTTGACGGAGGTACGATTACAATCAAATAAATATTACACAAACATACAATATAGATTAGTTAATGACATGGGTACACAATTGAAGGGATTTCTACATTGTAAAACTATAGTTTTTACTATAATAGTTCAGATGTAATACGACAAACAAATTCCAATGCGTTCGGTTTGGGTAACTAATCACGTATAAATTCAAAACATATTTATTTAAAAATAATGCATGTAATCATTCATGCAATGATTAAAAGATATAAAAGGTCAAAACAAAGAAAAATATCGGCGGTAGTTTGAGTGAAAAGCGAAAAGATCTGAGTTAGATGGAGGGAGGAAAGATGTAAATTTACTTCGTGCTGAACAGGAGGCAACGGTCCAAGAGTTCTTGACGTAGATGTTGAATTCTTATGGATAATATACTTCATCAGAATCATTTTTCTTGAATTCAAAGTGGATAAAAAAAATAATGATAAATTTGTCCAGTTTAGGAGCACTTTAGACCAGATATTCTACGGGAAATCGGCCAATGGGTAATTCCTAGCATTTTCACAACTTTTTCTTCTGGTGGAGATTCTCGACAACCGCCCACAGCGTGACGCTAAGAAGTAGTTTTGATTTCACCATATTCTATAAGAATATCTGTATATACAGCATATTTATTTCCATTACTCTAAAATATATTTAACACTGAATCAGAAAAAAAATTTAAACATGAAAATTCGTTGAAATCTTTAAAAAATATACATTTAATTAATATTGTAATGAGAAAAATAAATTTTGTTGATTCTCAAAAATTAAAACAAAATACCAAGACATGTTTTTATTACCATGTGTGCTCATCTTTTGATTTCGGAATTCGATTTCAGTGACACCTTTTAACTCGTATGCAAACGCGTCACGAGAGCAATAGGAGATTTTATTTTGACCCGTCTGGGACAGCATCCCATTCGAGGAGATACTTACTCAAGAAAAGTCCTCATATCGGCTGTAGACCAATGTCAGACCTCACGTACCACCCACACCTTTCGGAAAATATCGTGCGATGTACTTAGCTAGTAATGACTTCAGTAGTTGTGGCACCAAGAAACAATCAGCACATAGGAGCGATATAGTAATGTGTGCCTTCCTTCAAACTGTTCCTGCACTAGCTGGACCGTCAAAATGAATCTGTTTCCGTATGCAAGTGGTGCATCTGTCGCGCAGAGACCATCCTCCCGCATTGGGATGCAAGCGCGTCGTCATTAGGGTCGCTCGCCTTCGCGCCAGGGATTCTCCGGTTGGTCGAGCGGCGAGAGCCGGGGCGGGGCGTGTGGGGCGGGTGCTGCGTTAGGAATCAGGATTCATCCGTCTGCACCGCGTCGCCCCGCCCCCGCCTCGCGCCTTACGAAAATCCTCTCTGGCCGCTCCAAAGCAGCTCACCGCCCTCCGTAAATTTTATCTCGGCTAAAGGGAATGCACAATGAAAGGTTTCCCGCGTCCGTGACTGCGCGCGGAATCCGCACGCGGCGACCTCCGCCACGCCCGCCACTCCACACCAACTCCGCCGCCCCTCCCGCTATATTTCTGACCACCACTCCCGTCGACACCCGTGCCGCACTCTTGTCACCATCCCCGCCGCCACACCCACCGCGATACCAGCCGTTAAGCACGCCACCACACCTGCCACCTTACCCAACACCACATCCACTGTCACACCCACCGCCACACCCGGCGCCACACCCGGCGCCACACTCGCCGCGCCGCACCTGCCTCGGCTCGCAACTGACCCCGGAGCCGTAGGTGCAGCCGCTCGTCAGCACCGCTGCCGCCCTTCCATAACGTCGCCTACTGCTCACCTCTTCTACCACCCGCTACAAGTCTGCCCGCCAACGTCCTCTCCAACGGGCCCTCAACCGCCGTCCCCGTCCCCGTCGCCGTCGCCGTCGCCGTCGCCGTCGCCGTCCCCGTCCCCGTCCCCGTCCCCGTCCCGGTCGCCGTCGCCGTCGCCGTCGCCGTCGCCGTCCCCGTCGCCGTCGCCGTCGCCGTCCCCGTCCCCGTCCCCGTCCCGGTCGCCGTCGCCGTCGCCGTCGCCGTCGCCGTCGCCGTCGCCGTCGCCGTCGCCGTCCCCGTCCCCGTCCCCGTCCCCGTCCCCGTCGCCGTCGCCGTCGCCGTCGCCGTCGCCGTCGCCGTCGCCGTCGCCGTCGCCGTCGCCGTCGCCGTCGCCGTCGCCGTCCCCGTCCCCGTCCCCGTCCCCGTCGCCGTCGCCGTCGCCGTCGCCGTCGCCGTCGCCGTCGCCGTCGCCGTCGCCGTCGCCGTCGCCGTCGCCGTCGCCGTCCCCGTCCCCGTCCCCGTCCCCGTCCCCGTCCCCGTCCCCGTCCCCGTCCCCGTCCCCGTCGCCGTCGCCGCCACCTCTACTCCATCGCCGCCCCTGCCGCCCGGGCCGCAGACCACCTGCGTTGCCTGAAAGCCCGGCGTTCGTGGTCGCTTCAAAAGAGTGCCCAGCCGCGCCGTACACGGGAGCTCATGCAGCAGAAAGGAGTTCAGAAGTCTTAAGAAAGCGTGCGTAGGAGTGCATGTATGAAGTGCTGTCCATTAAGGTGCGACCGTGTAGTTCAATGGAGCCCGTGATGCCAGGGCATTACTTCGCAGCGCGTACACCGTTTTCATGCGCGTATTCTTATGATACACAGAAAATATTTCTGTAATTCCTATGACATAAAACTTTGTAATGTGAAATAAACAGTTCGCATGAACATTTTAAAGAAACCTAACTGAACATCCTCAGTCCGTTCAATATGCAATAGAATACAAGTTTAAATGTAGTTTTTTCTTACTTTACTACGTACGCAACTTCGTAGTAGTTTTAGGTGTCAGTTCTATGCTGATGTGTTTCAAATCTCTACTATATTAGGTAGTAAATTGTGTATTACTATAGAACACGGTAGAAACAGTAAAACCCATAATATTTGTTTCAAAACCCCACTTTTCTTTGATAATTTCAATGTAATCGATACCTTTAATTGAAAGTGACTATCGTGTAGAAAAAATTTTACATACTTTTACAAGAACAATGACATACATATGCATAATAGTATTAATATGTCCCTCATATTAGCCTTGCACATACTAGCTAACCATTAATACAGCAGAATTGTGACCAATTTTATGTTTTATTGGTAATTAAAAAAGTCACTAAGAAAATGTTCATACTGAAATGCACTGATATTTTTTCTTTCGCTACTTTTGCTTCCCATAGATTCTGCGTGTATGTCAGAAAACACTAAACACATTATTCATTTTTTAGTTTCTTTTATGTTATAATCTTGCATTGAAATATTTTTAATGCTGCTCCGTATATTATATTATAAATTGTATCACTGAAAATGTCTTAAAAACAAATGAAAATGTAGAAGAAATATCTGAATTGACAAAAAAGAAAAAGGCATAATAGACCTGAAAAATAGAATGTTGAATTCGACATCACGGAAGGCATAAAATGCTTGCAAGTCACGAATTTATCCTACAAGAAATTCCTATCATATATATATATATATATATATATATATATATATATATATATATATATATATATATATATTTAAACATATCTCAATCAATGCTCGAAAATCACTTTTACATTAGCTTAGTTCACATTCCCTAGTAATAGAAAAAAACAACGTGAACAGTTAATTGGATATCGTGATGAACAATTCGCAAATAATTTGCTCTCATCGAATTGGAATGAAAGTTTTCAAAAAGTCTGAGTTACGTTGAGCAAAAATACGTTGGCATGGCAACAGTGTCGCAGGTTCTTGCAGCAGCTTTTTATAAAATAAATTCCGAGTAATCATAATTTTCGTATCCCTTTGAAACCAATACGCTGTACAAAATTTGAAATAAAAGAATAACTACGTATAGAAATACTCGTATTAATTTCAGTCGCAATGTTGTATAGCTCTTTCTCTTGTAGTCTTTGATGTTAATGTTTAGGTTTTGTTCCTCTTCTTTTCTGTTACCGAGTAGGAGTGATTTGTATGTCTCAAATTACCTTATGTATTTAATAGTAGTAGTAGTAGTAATAATAATGATGATAATAATAATAATAATAATAATAATAATGATGATAATAATAATAATAATAATAATAATAATAATAATAATAATAATAATAATAATAATAATAATAATAATAATAATAATGTTACAAATTATGTCGGTGAATGTTATATTACTAATTTTGAAATAATGAAGTTATGAGTCAATATGATCGAACGTTTACAATACTTCTTCCTAAACTGTAGAAAATATAACTCGCTTATTAAAGGTTCTATTTTCATTTTGTGACCTGTTTTGCCTTTCTGGGATTTTCATTAGACCTCACGTTCTGAAGACATTTCTAATATCATCATTTATACTCGAACGCCTCAATTGTTAAAAAAATATTTAGTTCAAGAGACTAGCAACTACGTTCACTAACTAAACCAGGAGAAACGCTGCAACCTACAATCGACGTGTAGATCGGGGTTAGATATTACGTCCAGCGGGAAAAACACCATTGCTTGCAGTGATATAACATCCACTACACTAACTGGATGTGATTAATTTTAGTGATTGCGAGCGCATCAACTACTAAGGCCATCACCGACGTAAGTGTGATGCGTAGTTTTAACGCACGAGGTGGTGGCAATCTTCCCCCGGTGGATGGTCGACCTACGTCGACATGCTGAGATTTTCCACCCCCAGGTATCTCCCACCGGCGTGTCACCACCCTTGCCGGGGCAAGCTCTAAGATCTCAGCCGGTCTTCCGAAAAGTGTGGCAGTGAGTGTAAGTGTGTGTAAGGGGTGAGGAGAGGTCAAAGAAGAGGGAAGAAATGTCGCGCGTGGTCCGTGATCCGTGTCTTATGGGTACTCCTTCGGCATTCGCCAGTTATTGATCGGAGAAACCACGGAAAATTACCGATCAGAGCGGCCGAGTGCTAGAACTCTAATCCAGAGAACAGCTCAATTCGACTTAGCGGCTTAGCTAGTGTCGAAAGTCCTGCCATCGTCGTGTTTCAAACCCTAGGACTTCCTGGTCAGAGGCACTGGCGTGACATCAGTTGATCCCCTGATCCACCTTCGTTGGAACATACTCTCTGTACTATAAACTAACGTAGTTGACGCATACGAAATACTCGTTCGGTCTTGTGTTTCTGTTATAATCCATTTCGACCAAATCGTTCACCATATTTTCGTTTAAATGCCCTGCCGTACCACGTCCTTCATTTCTATCTCTCTTTCACACTCCCCAAAATCAGCCTCTCATTTCTCATCATCCACATTCGTACACTCTACTCTCCGTCCTTAATGTTTACTTCATTAACCTCTCACGCCTCCGTACCCATTCCAACTCTCCCCAACTGTTTCCATTTATCTCGTCGAGTCACAGCCCTTTCCTCTCTGTCATTTTCGTGACGTTCCTTGTACTCTCCTTTTCGCACCGTTTGTGAACTTCCATTCCATTCTCCACGCCACACCGCGTCTGTCCCGGCTCGTCTTCTCTTCTTCCATCCTTCCCGCCCTTCCCATACCCCATACCCACACAGCGTGGAGCCGAAATCGCCTCTGCTGGTCAGCCGATTCCATTTATCGAAGGGGCTTTCACTTCTGTGAGAGCTCTCGCGTATTTTCTCATTCCTCAAACGCTGTTGATTCGGCCGGCCAGTTGGCATTCATCAGAGGGACAAATTGGAGTGAAGATTTTGTCTTTTTGCTTTACAATCTGTTTCACACAATTTTTATAATTTTTTGGTTTATAGTACAAATTAGTCAAATTGTTTTGTTATATTTTGATATGTAATTCGTGAAGTAAATCACATCCAACTAGCATGCTTTTGAACGTTGTTTTATAGCTGCAACACTACATTACATATCTGTATATCGGGTTGCATAACTTTCGAGTTAAATTGGTTATCAATTACAATATTTTCAAAATAACACATTCGTCTGTAGAAAACCCCTATTGTATGACAAGCTATTTGAAGTTCATGTTATATGCACATCATTTTGAGAAAGTTTTGCATTCGCAAGACGAAAAATTATGAAATCATTCTAAATTTTCGTAAGTGCAATGTTAATAAGTCATCTAAATATTATTTTTTAAATATTTCTAAACATTCAAAATTGTGTTTTAATTTAAAACAATGAATATTGATTTTCAATATGCGTAAAATACCCTTTAGTCATTGTATTCTAATTTCCCCAAAACTGTTTTCCAATATTTTTTATGATACGGGAATCTTACTTCTTGAAAAATTCAGATAAAAAACAAGTTTATGTTTTTAAACAGAAAACTAACTTCGTCTCAGTCTTATGGCTATTGTAATGTTTTGGAAAAAAGTAGTAATTTAAGCACTAATTAATTCAAAAGTGTCTCAAATATCATTCTAATGAATACCGTATTATTTTATTATAATCTTATATTCGTGATGAGTGGCATAGCTATTGTATTTTTGAAAAGTGATTAGGTAAATCTCAATTACTTATGAGTTTTGTCACTTTTCATTTAAAACTTAGTATTTCTTTTCACACAATTATTTTCATATAAATCACAAAATTCTGCTAATGCATCTGAACCGGATACTAAAATATGTATAACGCATTATCCCATTGCCCTGACTAAAGTGGTTATTTCTGCAGTGGTTGCAGATTTTGCTAACAAACTGCATGCACCTCCACACCACCTACAAAAATCTTAATCTTTTTCGGAATTGCATAAATGAACCTTGATACTGATGTGTCTAAGCTTTGAAAAGCTTTTAATATGGTCTGGTAATGAAAAACAAACAAACACTTCAACAATAACCATCCTCATATCCATCTACACAGACGTTCTTGTAAACGTCGCTTTTTGTGCTGCAGAGACTACCAAAAACAATTTTACAAACAAAATCTCGACCTTGATTGGTTGAAACGAATTCTCTACTTTTCCATTGCACCACGTATAACCAACGAAAAGTAAAAAAAATTGAACCTCTCAATAAGTAAGTCGAAGTATCGAAAAGTAAACTATTAATTATTTCTTAGCGTGTTTATATATCGCAGTGTCCATCCTGTGTACGCAAATTCTTGGAGACGTTCCAGAGATACCCATGGTTGTTCTTCTAAAGACGAGAGTGTTGAAATAAGTATTTGGTGTATGAGGCACAGCTTGAAGAATTTAATTTGAATGTAAATACGGGGGAACGGCGAAATGTAGTCCCTCAGTATTAACCACACTCAGAGTCAAAACGCGTGACAGCTGGCGACTCCCTCGCCGCCCTCGCCGCCCTCGCCGCCCTCGCCGCCCTCGCCGCCCTCGCCGCCCTCGCCGCCCTCGCCGCCCTCGTCGCCCTCGCCACCCTCGCCACCCTCGCCACTCCCGCCGCCCTCGCCGCCCTCGCCACCCTCGCCACCCTCGCCACCCTCGCCACCCTCGCCACCCTCGCCACCCTCGCCACCCTCGCCACCCTCGCCGCCCTCGCCGCCCTCGCCGCCCTCGCCGCCCTCGCCGCCCTCGCCGCCCTCGCCGCCCTCGCCACCCTCGCCGCCCTCGCCGCCCTCGCCGCCCTCGCCGCCCTCGCCACCCTCGCCACCCTCGCCACCCTCGCCACCCTCGCCACCCTCGCCGCCCTCGCCACCCTCGCCGCCCTCGCCACTCCCGCCGCCCTCGCCGCACTCGCCGCCTTCGCCACCCTCGCCACCCTCGCCACCTTCGCCACCCTCGCCGCCCTCGCCGCCCTCGCCGCCCTCGCCGCCCTCGCCGCCCTCGCCACCCTCGCCACCCTCGCCACCCTCGCCACCCTCGCCACCCTCGCCACCCTCGCCACCCTCGCCACCCTCGCCACCCTCGCCACTCCCGCTGCCCTCGCCGCCCTCGCCGCCCTCGCCACCCTCGCCACCCTCGCCACTCCCGCCACCCTCGCCGCCCTCGCCGCCCTCGCCACTCCCGCCGCCCTCGCCGCACTCGCCGCCCTCGCCACCCTCGCCACTCCCGCTGCCCTCGCCACCCTCGCCGCCCTCGCCGCCCTCGCCACCCTCGCCACCCTCGCCACCCTCGCCACCCTCACCACCCTCACCACCCTCACCACCCTCGCCGCCCTCGCCACCCTCGCCACCCTCGCCACCCTCGCCACTCCCGCCGCCCTCGCCGCACTCGCCGTACTCGACGCACTCGACGCCCTCGGCGCTCTCGGCGCCCTCGCTGCCCTCGCCGTCCTCGCCGCCATTGCACTTATGCCTTGTAGCAATATACTATTAAAATTAATATTTCAGTAATTAATCTTTACATGGAAGTGCTGGCAAAATGTGTTATAAGAATCAACTATATTCTTATTGAATTTAGTCATAGTTTTTTTGTTCAGTAAACGTTGAAATACATGTATATTGTTGACATTGCTGAAGAAATTGTGTGAAAGAAATCGTATGGTTCTATTTTAAGAAGCTGCGGTTTGGTATACGCGATAGGTAACAATCTTTCCGCTTCATGAATTTGAAGGATTTGAAATCAGTATATCTTTGATATTCAACTCTGCGTAATATTCCGCACACTTACTATGATATCACAGGAAATAACAGTACTTTCCGTTCTTTAAGAAGTATGGAAAAATGGCAGTGTCTTAGCCAGAGTTTAAGCCTAACGGTCTGTAAAAGGGAGTCTGGAACAAAATAAAAATTAGTCCGTTTTATGTTCACTCCAACCGGTTTTTTCCCTATCATAGAAAAATATGAAGTATCAGACAATACATACGTCTTTCGCTTTCTTCACTCAAAACATTTTTTTGTAAATTATAGTGTTCTTTCATTTGATTGCACTAACCAACTCTGTAGAAGTAATAAATATCTAACTATCTATTTATCTATCTATCATCCCACTATCTGTTAGTGTATCTATTTCCGTAAATTAAAATAATATTGAAGAAAAAATACAATTTTGTTACAAACCAACTTAGCCTAGTGCAGCAATAAAGTGTACTGTGAAAGTTTTCAGACTGTAGGTGAGGCGAGGTTTCTCCTGCGTTATTTGAAAACCCACTGCTAACCTAATGTGAATAAAATGAAAATGAAATGAAATTGAAATTAACTGAAAGCATTTTAAAATCAAAGAGGCTATGTTATAGTACTTACGCGGTTTATTGCTCATCCAAACAGCAATTGATATATCGCCACCTAAGATTGAAATGACGAATCTTATTATATTCGCCAGTAGGGAGGGGCGGGAAAAAATCGAGTAGGCAAAGCGCTAATTTTTTTGAGACTGTTTCAATCGTGAAATTAAAACTAATATTTCTTAACTATACATACAAAATGCTTCAATCAGGGCGATGAATATCAAAAAGTACATCGCTTTTTCTATTCGATTTTTTACCACTTCTCTCTTCTGGCCAATCATAAACTGTGACTCATCTATCTTAGGAGGCGGTATACATCAATCGCTATGTCAATGTCCAATAAACCACCTATGTAGTATAGCATAACCCCTTTGATTTTACATATTTTCAATATTTGACAATGCTTAGGAAATTCTCAAATAATTCCCCTTCTCGCATCGCGAGTCAGGTTTTGTCAACAATTTTCAAAGCACTCATAGTGTTACCTACGATACACTGCCCTGATTGAGACACACACACACATCATATATATATATATATATATATATATATATATATATATATATATATATATATATATATATATATTGTAACACCCCACGCATCTGCCGGCGACGTGAGATCGTCGGAAATGCGCGGTAGCGGCCCGGTCTTAGCTCAGTCGGTTCTACTACCCCTACCTATTGTAAACTAACTTCATGGACATTTGAAGAAAACAATTTGGTTACTGGTAAAAAAGATAACATTTATTCCTGGACAATGCTGTACCAGGGAAGTTACATTGGTGGAAAAGAAAAAAAAGATTGAATAATAAAAAAATAAAGATTAAAATTAAAGGAGAACTTACAACTAAAGAAAAGTAGTACAAAATTATTGTACGGCTACAATTACAATTTTTTCCCTGAGGACCTCTCTGTGCCTTAGCGCGGCACCGCTTTGACAATAGTTTCTTAAGAGCTTATTGCCCCTGTTTACGTTGCCTGTGGCCCTCCGTGGCTGATGCGTTCAATTGGCCCATGCGGGCGCGGCGGAGCTTGTAGACGGCCGGGATATCCTTCCCAGGAATGCGGTCGGGGCGCACCCTCACCAGCAGGGCGTCGGCGGTCAGTGGCGTCTGGCGGTGGTCAGTGACGTCAGCGAAAGGACGTCTGGAGGCTGCTTCGGCGGAGCTTGTAGATAGCCGGGGTATATCGCCCCCGATCGCAAGTGCGGAGCACACAACAATGTCTCCCTCTGCGTATGCGATTCCTCTCGAATAAAATTTCAGTAATTGCGAAATCCTGCAGCGAATACGAAATAACAAAGGATTCGACAATTCCCTTATAAGTGCTTTTGCACTTCCCCTCGAATCAAAACTTCGATTCACTCCCCGTCCCCGGAGGTGCACACCACCTCTCTCTAAAAAATTCCTCTCCCTAAGTCCCCCTAGAGGTGCGTTTACCTCTCCCCGTGACTAGCTCCCGCCCTAGCAGTCGGAGTAGTAATGTACTCTCGATTTTTCTCTCCCTCAAGTATAAAGTTAACTTTCATCCCCCACCCTTTCTCCTCATATGTTCGCTATTGGCCAAAGGTGATGGCGTCTTACACAAATTCTGGCCAATAAGCTACAGCTGATTATGGGTATTTTCCATCCTCTCTTTCTGTCGCCGCGTGTGTCTTTCTCTATCGTCTGGAAAGTAGGCCACGTCTCTGAAGGGGCTTCCAGGCTACTGAATTATTATCTTGTGCTTCCCCGATCACGATGACAGGCGTTTCGAAAACGTTCCGGACGGGGACGCAGCGGAGCGCCTAACAACTCACCCTTTCTTCGGCCGTCGGGGTGCCATAAACTGCTGAAGTGGGTCAGGGGGCTCGCGGCTGTTGCAAGAAGGGGGGTGCGTGTATTCTTATTTAATTTATTTAAATAATTCGGTACCGCTACAATATATATATATATATATATATATATATATATATATATATATATTTGAACAGTATTGAATTTAATTTCACCAGTCTAATAATGATAACAACAATAACAAAGAGGAAGAATAATATAACCCATTAAATGTAGATGTTTTTCCACTCGAATGATTAAAATCCCCAACGTGACAACACTGTTCTCTAGAGGGGCTCGCGGCGCGTGGGCTCTGGCGGGGCGGGGCAGGGTGGAGCGGGGCGGGGAGGGCGAGGCGTGGCGAAGCAGGGGGCGGGGCGGGGCCGGGCGGGGCGGGGCGGGGCGGGCCGGAGGGGGCGGGGCGGGGCCGGGCGGCGCTGGGCTGGGCGGCGCTGTCCTGGATGTGGCGGGGCGAAGCAGTGGGTGGGGCGGGGTGGGGCAGGGGTGGCGGGGCTAGGCGGAGCGGAGCGGGGCGTGCGTTTCGTATTCAGGGCGGCCGGCGCTGGCGGGGGGCTCGCCTAACGGCCCTAATCATTTTCCCGATAGCAGACGCAGATTCTTGGCCGCTCGCCCACCGGCTCCCCCGTCGCCGCCGCCGGGAGCCGAACACGGGAGCTGTCGTCGAAGCCCGCCCGCCCCTCTGCGCAGCCCGGCCGCTGCGAGGGGTTAGGAAGTGAATGCGTGATAATCGCGGCATTTGTTTTATAAAATGTTTGGACATACAGTACAACCCTGGTAATCCGAACTAATTGGGAGTGTGGTCGTGCGGTTTCAGAAATGTTCGGATTATCCGGAAAATTTACAAATAGAACATCTATAGGATTAGAAGACAATGCGACGCATCATTGGATGCGAGAAGATGGCAACGTAGCATAGAGGGAGCATCATCCTTTGGATCATCAGGCAGATTCAGTTCCTTATGGCACAGGAAGATTTCAGATTTAGAAGTTCCTCCAATTGAAAAATTTTGCTAATTAAGCCTGTCATATGGACTGTAGTTACAGTGGAAAAAACGTTTCATTTCAACAACATGTGTTTTAATAATTGGTTGTTTAGTTCTACAGTAATTATAAAATCCTTTCTTTACTCTACAAATAAGCATTTCATTTATTTTGTTTATTTGTACTGCGTCTCAAATTTTGTTCGAATTATCCAAAATTTTGAATTTTCGGGGTTCGAATTAGCGAGTTTCTATTGTATTAATGCTTCGAACTAGTGATGCCACCATAGGATATACTTTCCCGCACTTAGTAATGCTTACGTAACACAATATATACCGCAATATTTCTCTTAACACATCTCATTCTTCACTTTTGTATCACTCAAAATTTAGAAAAATTATACATGACCTAATTTCAAAGTCTACTTTTAGTGAACATATTTCATTAAGGAAAAAATCTCCATCTTCATAATTGTAATTGTAGGAAGACGCCCAAAAAACTGTGAACTTTTACAATTTTGTGAAGTATTTGCTGCGCGTATTTTTTATTTTTGAAAATAAGTCAATGATTTAGAAAGGTTGGGTTCAAAGTTTGCATTGTGTATATTTCTTCTGAATATTTTTTCTCTTCTGTGCCGTGGAGGGGGCGGTGATTTCACCCGCCATAAATGATCATAGTTGCTCTGACGTCTTGATTGCGGGGAGGAACGCAAGAGCAGCGAGCATTTTGAGTTATCTTGGCTCTCATTGCCGCTCATGCCAGTACGTATATATTTCGTTGTTTGTTTTTGTTTTCTTTTCATTTTACATTTTCAAGGATCCTCTTACCTCATTTCCCTTCATCTTTTATCTTCATCTGCGTCTTTCTAGCCTTTTAGTCATTTTTCACTCTCTAGACCTCTAAAATTTCCTCGAAACTTCCTCTCAGGCATATCCTTCTCCGTGACTTCTTTTTCCCTGCTCCTTCTTTTATCTCTCTACATTCCATTACAGGTGTTTATTGTGGATGTCAATTTCCATAAACACGAGTCTGGTTTCGTGAACTTTATGGGTCTTAGAACAACTTAAGAAATTGATCTTGTTTTCCTATGCTATTTTCGAAGAACGTTTTTGCAAAAAATGGATGAAATATTACCAGTTTGTAGATTTCGTTATTTTACGCAGCCGATTAAAATACTGCGATAAAGACGTATGTTGTAGTATAGCTATATATATTTTTGAGGAACAACGAAATGTTATAACTTTCGTTTTCTGGAAAGGGATTTAGAAAATGAGTACGGACCGTTCAGTATGTATCTTTCTAAAACATCTCAGAAATACAAACATTTCACGTTTATATTTCTCGTCAGCAAGGTTGTTCAGTAAATCATTTCAAGGAGACTCTCCAAGTTTGTGGACATGGGTTTGGAATCACGGTGAATATTATTGATCGAAAAATTCCGATAGGAGGAAAAAAATATAATTCCAGAGACAATATAGAAAATGTGTCATTGAAGCTTTATGTAATGAATACACAAATTAAAATACTCTCTCAAATGCATCGACTCATACGAGGAGTCACAACAATTTTACAATGTAAATTGTGAAATAATATATAAAAACGATTAAGAAACCGCTTTTTCACGTACTCTACGTATTTACTTAGAAATTCTAAAAAAATATTTGCAATTCGATCAAGCATTTGGAGAGATACGTCAATATGTCATGTAACAGAAGGGCAATCAAATATGTAGCATACATGATGAGAGCATTATCATGTAACCCACTTAAAAATAAACAAGATTTTTTCTTTAACATTATTGTCACATAGTAGTGAAGTTTTACACGACCAACTCATGTTCAATCAGAAGACTTTTGTTCAATTCTTTGAAATAAATTATTTAATTTATGATAACTAGTCAGTGTTCGTCCTTACGTGTGTTTATTCATATACCTTTTCTCCATTTTTCCAACCACTTCCTTTTTTGTGTCATTTTCTATTTCTCTTTGACATCACATCCTCTTGGCGGTCTTAGAAGCCCGCAAGCCTCAATCTCCTCTTCAAACATGCGGACCGTGCACTGACCTAATTCTTCTCCTCCAGTGGCGCTAAATTACACACCCTTCCCTAACACGGCCGCGCCATCTCCGCTGTAAAGCATGTGTCCCACAGTGAGATAAATGCAAGAAAAGCTGGTCAAAGTCGAAACAAAGATTACTGTATAGTTCTTACACAGAAACGACTAAAATATCCTTCTATAGTATCATTGGGGTGTGTAGGTTACCATATTAGGGTATAATGCGAAGAGGTGTTTAGTGCATTGCGTGCAAGAAGCAAATCTGCCAAAATTGTTTGTTTTTTTCTGATCTCGCGATACCTCCATGACTTATAATTCATATGGTATCCCCATCACCTAGATGTTACTTGTGAAATAAACAAACAGCGACTGATTTGAGAAATAAGCTGTTACTAATATTTAATATGAAGGTGGCGTCAGTATCATTTTCTCAGAGAATCAATAGATGTCAATGCAGTGGCAGTGACCGCTGAGGGGGTATTCTAGCGGCCGGCAGCTCTGACCGATACTCTAACAAACTTCTTTGCTCTCTTCTCATCACTTACTTACACACGAACACTTACATGCTCCACACTACCACACGTCGAGAGACCGGCTGGGAGCTTAGAGCTTGTTGCGGCTGAGGCGGTGCGGTAGAGGATACCTGGATGAGGAAACCAGAAAGATGACCTTTAAGTCAGCGGTGGATCTCGCCAACCAGCGGAGACGGAGCACTGCCCCATTGCACGATAAATTCATGCGCTGCACTTATGGCGCTAATGACCATCGTTGATGCACCCCGAATCACAAAATAAGCAATCTATAAATTAATCAATCAGCGACCGCAGGTATAATCAGATGCTGAATGAGAGTTACGTTCGCTCTGGATTTTGTGATTTTTTTCAATCACGTTTTTAAAATCAGTTAACTCAATGTGTTTAAATACGGCTAATTTTTAGCAACAGAGTTATATAAGTGATAGACTGAAAATTGCGGTCAGTAATGGCACAAATCTTTTACTGACTAAATGCCAATAGATTTAATACTTACTTTTTAATTAACAACAACAGCAATACTCCGTTTTTCAGTTAAATTTAATAACAATATAACGAGTAAAGAGAAAACCTTGTATTATTAATTGTATTTAAACTTGAGTTACTCAGAAAACCGCAGTTGTGTCTACAGTGCCAACGTCGCCTTACCAGTATATCACCCACTGGGTTTTTGGGCAACTCGCCCCTTCCGCCCCCCGTCCTGGGCGCGTTCCGTTGCGGGCGATGGGCGTCGCCCCGGCGTGGCGCGTGACTGGGGGAGAGGCGATTATATATGGCAGTCACACGGCAATAGCGCCTCTAAGGTCTGTGATTCAAAGCACGGCTTACGCGTAATCCTCGGCTCTCCTTTGCCTTTGCGGGACCGCGCGCATGCAATAGCTCTTTCGCCTCCGCTCCCCTCCTCCTTCCGCTCGCCGCCGACGTCGCCTTCGACTCCGCCCTCGCCAGCGCCTTCGCCAACGCCATTGGCATTTGTCCTCGCCTCGCCTACGCCTTCGTCTCCGCTTCCAACATCGCCTTCGACTCCGCCCTCGCCAACGCCTTCGCCAACGCCATTTACATTTGTCCTCGCCTCGCCTACGCCTTCGTCTCCGCCTCCAACATCGCCTTCGACTCCGCCCTCGCCAACGCCTTCGCCAACGCCATTGACATTTGTCCTCGCCTCGCCTACGCCTTCGTCTCCGCCTCCAACATCGCCTTCGACTCCGCCCTCGCCAACGCCTTCGCCAACGCCATTGACATTTGTCCTCGCCTCGCCTACGCCTTCGTCTCCGCCTCCAACAACGCCTTCGACTCCGCCCTCGCCAACGCCTTCGCCAACGCCATTGGCATTTGTCCTCGCCTCGCCTACGCCTTCGTCTCCTCTTCCACTTTTGCCTCCGCCTTCGATTCGACCTACACCTTCGACTCCACTATTGCCTCCTTCTTCGCCTCGACCTTCGCCTTCGCCTTCCACTTCACTATTGCCTCCGCCTGCGCATTCACATTGTCCTCCGCCTTTGCCTTCGTCGCCGTCTTCACGTCGCCCTCGATTTTGCCTTCGACTCCACCTTCGCATCCCACTTCACATCAGTCTTCGCCGTTGTCTCAGCTTCCGCTTTCGCCTTCTTTGCCTCTGATTTATTTCTCCGCCATCCGACTCCAATATCGCCTGTCCGACCTCCTTCACTTTCATCTCTGCCCATGCTTTTTTCATGGTCTTTACATCCATTTCTGTTGGCATCATCACTTTCAAGTCCACCTTCACCTTCCCCTCCTCTTGTGTCTCCTGTTTTCATCTGACTCCGCATTCACCTTCATTTCCACCTCCACTTCTACCTTCTGAATCCGCATCCAACTCTATCTTGTCCGTCCCTACCTCTCTCTCCGCCTTCTTCATTGCGGCAGCCTCCGCTTTCGCCTTTTTTCCCCCTTCGCCTTGGCCGCCTCTAAGCGGCTCCCGTCTCCAACCCCATTCTACGCATTAGCATCACCTCTTTCTCGTGTCTTTTCATCCTTGCCTCGTCGTTCTCTCACCCTCCGTCCCTGTACTTCACCTCCTCCACCCTCCACCAGCACTTTCTCGCTTCGTCTCTCTCCCACTTACCTTCATTGCCCCCCCTCTACCGATTTTGCACCCTCCGCCGCCTCGTCTTCAAATCCTCCTCATCTTCGTCTCACGCTGAGCTCTTGGAGATGTCCACCCACCCACCCTTCCTCCTTTTTGACGGTGATTTTCTGCCGCCTGCGAGTTTCTCTCTCTTTTCGCCTCGCGCTCCACCACGCCCTCTCTTTCACCACTGTCCCGAACCTCTCGGGCGGCTTGTGCTGCTTGTAGGGATTTCAACGTGAATTACGGATACAGCATTCGCGAAGCCGGAAAAAAGTTTGAAGGATTACTGAACAGAGATCTAATATTATTTTAATCCTCGAATACTGCTTCAGGTTTTCTTTTATTTGGACGAAACGACTCTAAAAAAGCTGCATAAAGAGAGAGCAACGTAGCTCCAAGTAAAACGTGATGAAATGAGACGGTCTTCTGGAGTTAATTATGTTTTGCTTGAAGCTTGGAAACGCGAAAATATTTTTGTTCTCTCTCCTAGCAGTTTGTCGTAAGAATCCACCAGAGTGAAAAGCAGGTTGCTCTCTGTTCATTTTAAGATAATTTGGCGTGGTGTGCTACTGCATTTGAAGTGTGGACGCGAAATTAATTTACTTTTCGATGATACTGTCTCTTAAATACGGCAAAGAAAAATTACTCTTATTGAAAATGTTTCCTTGTAAAGAAAAAGTATACCCATTGTTTAATCTTCCCACTATATTATTTATGTGAGAATTTTTAACTTTCCTTATCTCAGTTCTGTTAATTTAATAATGTTACCAAAAAATTATAACTTTTGCTGGAAAACGTAATATTGAGAATCAATTAGAAGGAAACCATTTTTTAAATAAGCAATACACACCTTCACAGTGAAATTATGACGAAACAAGTAAATTATACCAAATTTTGCAACAATTATAAAAAACAAATGAACGATTACAAATTTGTTCTCTTCCACGATTCTTCATGGAAGATGGGGAACCAAGAGGAGTAATTCCTTATTAAAGAATAGTGCAACTTCAACGAACAAAAAAACCTTGAATACCGAAACAATAAATGCCCAGGAGGTTATTATTGAAAATAAGATTATTCACTAAGATATCATACAAATCACAAATATATATTTAAAATTATTATTCATGGTAATCTCGCCATTTAATTTTAGAATATGTCACATCTCTAACTACTCACTACTCACATGAAAGTACTTTAAGATTACGGAATTATTGATAACTGAAAAAACGTCAGATCGTAAAGAAAAAGGAGTGAAATTAAAAATGAAGAACATATGAGAAGATCCTAGGTAAATACTTTTCAATAATCTAAAACAAACTTATAATTTGTTTCCACACGGACTCTTCTAAGCTACTTCTGGGACAACCTACGGAGATGACCTAAGAAATTCTTAAAATCTCTTAAACTCGCTTTTTAAAATAGGTTTTAACTGTATGTGCAGGTTGAGATAGCAATAAAATATAAACATGAGAGCTAATTCTCTAATCAATCCGAAAAGTATTGCAATTAACGTTAAATATTATCTCTATGTCTAAGGAATGAACATTAAATGATACAAAATAAGTTATTTCCTGCAAAATACATACAATCAAAAATACAATTTTCATAATTTTTTTCCTCTACACTGATACATCTGAAAATTGAATGGCTCTAGGTAAAACAGTAATCAGATTTGTTGAAAACAAAGCACGAACAAAGCAACCTGCAACACTTGGCCCTCTGAACATCAGTCTTGACATCGATTTTGCAGTAATCGGAAATGTTACGCCCTAGGTCTTCTGCATCTGGTATTCAGTGCCCAGATACTCACGTTCTGTACGTGACGGTATTATCTACAAAATGAGATCTTTGGAGAACTTGCATTATATTTTTGAGCGGTTCGTCTCTTGTGGGTGCCCTCACAACGTGATTAGGTTGGAAAGTGTCTCGAATTCAGAGACTTGTGATTTCCCAAACACTACTTTAAAACCATTTAGCTAGTATGTTTTCTCTTCATTCGGATGAGGATGGAAAGAATAGGGGTTCAGATTTTCATATTCGAAAGTCCTCGTATGGTAAGCAGAGTGGATTGCAGCGGGGTGGATAGAATGTAAATTAAACCACATCCGTTCTACACAATAGATATAATTTATTCCTTGCCATGTGTAATGGATGTTTGCGATAAATAAAAGCCCGGACAAAATTGGGGTTTTACAGTTAATATTGGAGATGTAGTAACTTCCATCAGACTGGAGATGTAGCATATTCCATCTTCGATGCGTTATTAAATGATGTAACAATATTATTGTTAACCACCTGTTCTTGCAAGTTTGCCAGTCTCTCCAAAAGAATACCATTCTCTTTAAAGCAGCCAACATGTTGCGTCGTAAACAGGTAATAATGAAAGTTGTTTATTGGTACATGAACTTTACTTATAATTATATCCGAACGCAAGGTGCTCAACACGGCTCGTAAATTGGATATTATATTCTGGTGCAGAGGGGAACAAAGACGGCCCCCACCCGTCCCCCTTCCCCCCCCTCCCCGAGAGTCTCTGTTCCTCTGAGCGTGTCTCCATTCGCTGAGTCTCCCTGCTTTCCAGTGTTCTCCCTCTCGCCAGTTAGCGAAAACAATAAATGCCCCGCTTCCTTTGTCTCCGCGCCCTTGCATCCTCTGCGAGTTCCCGCGCTCTCCGCCAGGGTCGCTGCAGAGATGCCGACACCGGAAATCACGCATACATTTCCGGCCTAGCTCTCGCCCTCCCCCGCTGCGCAGGCGAGAGTGCTTCCCAAGACATTTCCCGGACGTCCGATTTTGCGCTGCACATCAGTTTATCCGTCTTTGGGAAGCGTTTAAATCCCTCGAGGTCTGTCAGACCAATTTCTGCCAAAAAAGTACAGATATGTAATTTTTACCAACATGTGTGAACATTTGTGTAATATCCAATAATTTATTACATTGAGTTCAGAACCAGGAAACATCATTGTTGGTTCTCCCCAGCTAATAACGTAATAATCACTGCTATTGAAAAACAAAAATGGCAGTTCACTGAAATCTAGATTAAGGGAAACAAAATGTTTTGATGCTGTTAACGCAATATAATCGTATTAGGTCATTATCTGTATTTTGGATATTCCTTTAACATCCCTACATGTTGACATCAAATGAATGTTAATGATCCCAATCGAATTTAGTCTACTTCGTCCGAAAACTGCATCCCATGTGCATGATTAGCGTTAGGTGTTCTCCTTTAAATGCTTACTTTTTTGCACTTTCTCATAATTCTCAATACCCTTACACCCATTATCACTTTCCGACAATCCATTGCATATTATACCCAATTTTGAAGTTTCTCTGTTGTCAATTTACTTGAAATTAGCTGGTTCAATCATATTCGTTCAACCAAACTCCCTCTCAGCTTCATAGTTTTTCAGCAACTTAGCACCCCTTAAGACTCTCCATTACTTCTCTGTTCACCCATCAAACTCTCTGTCTGCCTTCCTCTCTCACATCAAATTCCTTCCTATTTAAAGGACATAGAGTACAATTAATTCCCATCAATTACGTTAATTTCAGTCCATTTTCACCAGCACCAAATACTCTTCCTTTGTCGATCGCACAACAACCACTTGCAGGGACGTGAAATATATTTCAATAAAAAAGATTCCGTTCATATGTAGGGCAGCGGTGTTGCCAAAGTGGTAGCTTGCACATCGTTTCGACACATCCACGTCATTTCTGAGTTTTTTTTATTGCTCAGACGCGACCAATTCCCAGCATCCTGCTCACCCCAGACTCTCAAAAAAGTATGCCAAACCTTCAGATGCCATATTGAATACTAATTTACTTTTCAGTGCCCAGATTCCAATCCTCAAAAACCTTTATAATTGTCGGTACCGGACATACATTTTCTCAGATCTCTAACCGTCAACCCTCATAAAAGAGTACACCATTACCCTGTAAATATCTGTCTGTTCTCTCGCTCCAAATATCAGCTTACACAGTTTTCTTTTTTCCATTCAACTACTTCCTCTCTCAGCTCCATTACATTGCTTTTTTCCACTTCACTGCACCCCTCGCTAATCCCATGTTCTTCCTCTCTCCATTGCGCGCAAGCGGTTTGTCTGAAGCGAAATATTGTTTGCCAAAAACATATAGTCCTGCACATGCGAGGCTATCCTGTCACAGATCTCTAACCCGTGAACCCTCATAAAACAGCTCGACAAAGTCTGGTCCTTCATTAGAATTCTCCCAGCTTCCTGACTTCTACCTACCTACCTACCTACATCAAATTGTCCAACCATTCGACCAGACCTCCTGTCTACCTGCTCCCTCGAGACACCTTGTCAACCTCATGACTCCCTGTCGTTCCACTTTTATCAACGCCCCTAATCTCTTCGCCCACGTACTTCTTCCGTCATTTGTTTTTCCAAATTCGACAGGTTGGGGACAAGGGGACAGGTTGACAGCATTGCTGCACGTTACATAATTATCCATCGTTACCATCACCAAATAGTTCGACGGAAGCTCATGTGACCTATGGAACAACGAACAGTTAAGTTGAATTATCAACAAATCAAAACATGCATTATTTCTAAACTTGTAATTTTAAATGCAAGGCCCTGGATGATATAAATTAGGTATATACCACTTTAGCTTGTGTTGTTGAATAATTGAGGGGTTTCAAACAAGTCTAACATTACGTATTTTGAGATATTTCACCAAGTTATTCTCTACAACTGGCGCTATCTGCTGGAACATTTTGTTTCAGCAAGTGGCAAACACATTGAAAGATACATTGATACCATCAATGTATCACATTGTATGTTAATGATATGACGTTTATTGTACCTCCTGAAAAACCTCAATTTTGAAGTAGCCTGTTTATTGTATAAAAAAGTAATTTGTTAGGTTCAAAATCATTTCAATTTGAATTTTGCCCAAGTGGTAATATTAGACCCCTTAATTATTCACCACCTTCAATTCTAGGCCAGCCAAATATCCTTCCTTCGCCCCTGGCGCATACGAAGTTTGCCGAGGATGAAACATGCAGCAAAAAAAAAAACCTTCCACGCGTAGCGCTATGGGGGCGGTGAAAACAAGTTTGACATAGACTACTTCGGATAATATAGATGGATTTTGTTAGGCTAAAAATTATTTTAACATTTACTTTGCCCATTTTTTTACGCAATCCCCTTCCGTTGTAGCCCAGCCGAATGTCCTTTCTGGGTCACCGACACACACACAGTTTGTCGGGGGCTAACCATGCAGCAAAAACAAATAGCCCGCCCACCCGTGGCGCCGTGGCGGCGGTCAGTCCGTCGGCCAGCCGCTTCCGCTTCCGCTTCCTCTCCGGCGGTTGTTTCGCCTATCGCTCGCTCCCGCGCACGCGCAGCGACGGTGCCCTGACAATGACGAATAGTTGGCAATCACACGGAACGTGTTTTAATGGGGAGGGGCGGGGGCGAAAAACACGCTGCTCTATCCGCAATTTTCGGTTATTTTGCGCGCGTGATAACATGTGGACGAGACACAAGTGGGAAATAAATCGTCGCACGGTTGCCTCGTGTCGATCTCTGACCCGTTGTTGCCGGAGCAAGCTGTCGCTGCGTGTTGTTTCGGATGAACAAGATTGATGGACACCGATGTAGGCATTTAGGTTGAAGGTGCGATCAGATATTGGTTAGGTCAACTGTCTTGTAGATTTCTACATTCGCTTTTATTTTTCACTTTTAAATTGTTATTTATTCTGCACAGTATGCGTTGACATTTTAAGAAGAGCAACGTGTTTAATTTGAAAGTTTGTAGGAATGATTCTAAAAAAATATTACCCACGTGAGTACATCTATGAAGATGTAATGTTATATTGTGTAAAATAACTGAATTATAAAACTATACATATCATTTCTATCATTGATTTATTTCATCACTTTTATTTTGTAGAAAGATGCCGAAGATTTTTTTTAATTAACGGAATAGTTGGTAACCTAATGTTCATTTAAAGAGAAGGTTCAATCAGACACTGTCTCGCTCAAGTGACTTTCACAACTTATGATATTTGCTTCTATCTGTTAATTCATTTACTTAAAATTTCTTATGATTAATTTGTAGGAAAAAGCATAGATATATCTGCTATTAATGGCGAAATAGAAGAAAATAAAATTGATTATTCTTGAAACAAACGACAAAACACCATTTTAAATTCGATGGCTTTAAAAACCGACAGCCTAGATCTGCAACATTGAGAGCTTTTGACTTTTCGCAAAACGCACCTCAGAGGCGGGATATTCGGTACCGGTCGACGAGAAGCCAAAATAAGTAGAGGACGTTTCTCACTTAATAGATCATTTAAAACTTGTGAAGAATGATCTATGGAAGGAACGATTTAGAAATATTTTGATTATGTAGTTAAAAACCTGTTTCTACGTTAACGCTATAAAGAGTGGAAGATGATCGTTCTTCCAAATATGGAAGGAGGAAAGCAGTCCTTGACTAGCTTTAAATACTGTAGAAATTGTTCAATAGCTTAGAATGTATTTGGATCTTCACAACAGATTTTCACTCTAGGGGTCTCTTTCTCCATGTCATGTCAACATTTCCGCGCCTTTGCTCTGAGGATGAAACCATCTGGGAAGAATGTTCGGAATCTGTAAGTGATAACGAAAAGCGTGTACCTTGAAGTGTCGTAAAACCATGCATCTAGACACATAATGCCACGTCCTTAACAATGGTATTAAATGGCTTATGTATTAAAGTTAAAAATAACTATAATATATGTTTTAAAAGAAACGGGCCATCTGCGAGCAGAATCGGCCAAGGGTTACTTTGTTTGTCTCTCTTCAAGAGTGTCCGCAGGGCACAAATGAATCGTCCTCTCGAAGCTGCGAGTAGAAGTTTTCTCCTGCTGGGGCTGCCAGCTCGTGGCAGGGAGCATGGCGCACCCAAGTCGCAGGGCGTAGGGCGAAGGGCGCGGCTGCGCCGCAGTCGATAGGGGCGTGAAGGGCGGCGAGGGCGGCGAGGGCGGCAAGGGCGGCGAGGGCGTCAAGGGCGGCGAGGGCGGCGAGGGCGGCGAGGGCGGCGAGGGCGGCGAGGGCGGCGAGGGCGGCGAGGGCGGCGAGGGCGGCGAGGGCGGCGAGGGCGGCAAGGGCGGCGAGGGCGGCGAGGGCGGCGAGGGCGGCGAGGGCGGCGAGGGCGGCGAGGGCGGCGAGGGCGGCGAGGGCGGCGAGGGCGGCAAGGGCGAGGGCGGCAAGGGCGAGGGCGGCAAGGGCGAGGGCGGCAAGGGCGAGGGCGGCGAGGGCGAGAAGGGGGCGAGGAACGGCGCGCGACCTCCTCGAGCCCAGAAGCAGGCCAGAGAGTGCGGCTTCCGCGACGTAAGAAGACGCTTGTGTATCCTTTTGGATACAGCGATCGAATGATGTAATGAGAGTGTAGCGTTTTGCAACAGCCACCAGGTCTTCGTCGATGAATGTGCGTGAAATACTCTTTTATATTTAAAATCCTCATTTGTTTGGGAGTTGAGATGAAGTTTTGAATTTCTGAAGTACTGAACCAATTGATTTTTTTTAATTGAAAGATTGTGGAATCTAGATGATTTGTCACTTTGTCTTTTTAACTGATTTTATAGCAAAAAATTCTATAGCACAAACATGTATTACATCAGTTCTTTAGAAATTCTGAAAGTACTTGATTTACCTTTCGCTCCCCCCCTAATTATTTGCTCTTCATTAGCATATGTTTACGTTCGTGACGTAATGACTTCAATTCCTCAATGGTTACATTCTAGTAACATAAATGGACTGCATAAGAAATTGTATGTTTCATAATCGGAAAGAATAGCGCCTTTTTTATAGATTCCTCAATTAGTACTCGTAGTCCCAAAGTCATTCTTATATGTAACGGAAACGATAAACCTTCTATAGCAGTGGCCCTTTCCGTTAAGTTAAAAGAAAATTGGGAGAAGATGAGGCTACTCCTGAAGTATACTGACAATTCGAATCACAAGTGGAATGTGATCTGTGGTGATGTCGGAGTTCTGGGGCTTCCAGGAATGCAGACTGCTGACACAGAGTAATTCTATTTCTTGTGCCACTGTGCCACTTGTGCCACTGGCATAAAATCTTTAAGGGAGTTCAACGACACTTTTAACATGCAGTGAATTAGCTTCAAAGCGCTGAGAGAGTTAATCATAATCATAGGTACTTTTCAAAATGAGAAATATTCCCCTTCCACAGCAACCCGCATGGCGCCATTAAGCGTCGCGCGTCGCGAGACAGTGCGTATGTTGAAGCGCGAAGGCCGGCGCGCGGAGCCAGTTGCCAGCGGGATCCCGCGGGAGAGGCCAGCGGCGCCATACGCGGAGGGGCGGAGAGGGAGACCCCAGGGGCCACAACGAGTCGGGAGCGGACGCTGCCCCTGCGGTGACTCTGCGCGGCCCGCCCGGCCGCCTCTAAATGTTGCTAGCTCTCTCGCCAGCGCGGTCAAAAAAAAAAAATAATAATAATAATAATAATAATAATAATAATAATAGCATTAATAATAATAATAATAATAATAATAATAATAATAATAATGCCGATCAGATGGCCGAGATCGCTAAGGCAGTAGTGCCGGAGTGGTTTCGGACCAGAAGATCGCGGGTTCGAGTCCCGCCTCGGGCATGATTGTATTTGTGTATGTCTGTATGTGTTGTCCTTTCACCCCCATTATCATCATATCATCATTACATCTTCCATACCCCCAGGGCTAACAACCGTGGGGGATAAAAATCGGATCCAGCTAAAATTGCTGGTCCCCCCCAAAAATTGTCGCAAGCACCTGCCACCGTGATAATAAATAAACACTGAGCCACGGTAAATGCAGGATGCTTGCATGCGTGGTCCTAGTCGGCCGATTAACGAAAAATAATAATAATAATAATAATAATAATAATAATAATAATAATAATAATAATAATAATAATAATAATAATAATAATAATAATAATAATAATAATATAATAATAATAAGTAGAAGAATTTTTTCGCGTATAGGCCAACTCAGACTACGCATGAAGTCTGCTTTTAGCAGGTGCATGTACATTTTTGGAGGGGGATCAGCATCTTAGCTGAATCCCGATTTTTATCTCCCAAGTTTGTTGGCCCTGCGGTATGGACGATTACGTCGTAATGATAGTGAGAGGCAAATGGTCGGCACGCACATACAGACATACACAAAAACTCCCACGCCCGAGGCGGGACTAGAACTCAAAGTTCATCTGGTCCGACACCGCTACGGCACTACTGCCCTAACGATATCGGTCATCTGACCGGCGAAGATAAGTCTATTGATTAATTATTTCGCTTTTCCGTGCGCGTCAAATGCTATGGTAAATATTCCGTCAAATGCTATGGTAAATATTCCCGTAAGTGAAGTGCATTGTTTTACCATTGTTTTTGTCGGTGTTCTTCCCCCCGGTAGATGCGGTGCCAACCTACACGTCAGCTTGCCGGGGTTTCCCCGTCCTGGTATCTCCCACCATCGGCCCACCACGAGCTCTAAGCCTCTGACGTGTGTGTGAGTGTAATGCTTGTAAGTGTGTGCATATGTAACGAGTGAGAATAGGACACGGAAGAGGAAGAATAGATCGCGCGCGGTGCGTGACCAGTTGGTTAAGAAACTGTGGCGGTATTCGCCTGGTGTTGGAAGGGATCCCAAGGGGAATTCCAGAAAAACTACCGATCAGAATTCTACCTAGCTCTGAATTCTACCTAGCTATCTAGATAGTGTCGAAATTTTCTACACTTACCCTCGGTATTGGAACCCTAGGACCTCCCGGTCAGAGGTCAAATCGTAGTAGATACTCATATATGTGCGAGGTCCACATATCGTTCAAGAATTTATTAGTTCACTTAATGAATTTTATTTCTTTCCAAATTGTTTATTTTCCTAATATTAGTTTCATGCAGACTATTTACTACTGACTAACGAATTGACTAACGACTTAATTGTTCTATGAAACAAAATTACGGGTCTCGTATAATGTAAATGAATGCAGTTTATCTTGAAACAGTTGATGTTATGTGCAACGAATTAGAAGTGATTATATATGAGAAGCCTTTTTTAATCCAATGTATTGTGAAGCAAGCATTCTTTTAAAATTACTTCCCCTCTTCTATTTCTCTCTCAATAACATGGCAATTTTGCATCCACAAACATGTCATCCTCACGTCGTATCTCTCTCAGACTTGAAATTTTCATCACCTTCCAATTAATTTCCCGTTTATTTGCCTAAGAACCACGTCATTAAAAATTACAAAATTTCTTTCGCGAGAGGCGCGCTGCATCTAATTGCATTCCTGGGCCCTGTAGGCCGCTTCACGTCAGCGCGTGGCCCTCCCCGTGGCCCAGAAGGCGAATTCCTGCTCCTCCGCACAGGACAGCCGCCCAACCACAGGACGAAGCGCCATCGAGCGCGACCTGGCGGCCGCTGCTCCGGGTCGGGCCTTCGCGAAGGGGCGGGGGCACGTCATCCGCCCCCCCCTGCTCCAATCCTACGCCCAGCAACGCCACACAGTGGGCCTAAACGGTACCGATCTGCGTCAATAAAACCGAGAGATATGGCTCACCCAGGACATCGCTTCAGAGCCTCGGACTGGGAAGCCCTAGGTTAGATTTCTCACGGTGGTAGGATTTTCGAGACTAGCTCCATAGCTAGGTCGAGTTCTAGCTCTCTCTCTCGAGGAGAATTATAGCGGTCGGCTGCTGTGGGTAGTTTTTCGTTGTTTCTCCGATCAATACTACGCGAATACCGGAGTACTACCCTAACAAACGGGCCTCGGGCCGCGCGCGATCCTTCCTCACTCTTCCTTGTCCTATCCTCATCGCTTATTTACACACACTTACCCAAAACTGTATTACATTCCCACTGCCATGCCGGCAGTTTGGTCGGGAGCTTAGAGCTTGTCTTAGCTGGGGCGGTGCCTCACTGGTGGGAGATACCGGGTTGGGGAAACCTGGGGAGCCGACAGGTAGATCGGCACCGGATCTCAGCATCCAGACGGGGAAGATCACCATCACCTCTCGCAATAAAACAGTATTCACTACACTTACGGGACTAATGCCCTAGCAGCTAACGCGCCCGGTATCACCAATCAACCAATCAATACATCAACCAAAAAAATCCCTGTGGCTAGTCAACATGCTTATTCCGGTAACACAAAAAACAGTGTAAGTTGACAAAATAAATAAAAACCTGGCTGCAGTATAGCTTTGTCACAAAACAGAATGAGTATCTGGTATGCTCTTTAGTGAAATAGTTGTTTATGGGTTGATTCGCCAGTTTTCAAATCATCGTTTTCGCCGTCTGCCAATTTAATCACTTTAAACGGTTTTTTTCTCTGCATTTATGTTGAACAACCATTATATATAACTTGTTTTTGTTTTTTCTAAAAATATAGTTTAGATATATGTTATTTTATAACAAGGAAAATGGTTTAATGGACCCGAGAAAGCATTTTGCAAAATTAAACTACTGTGACAAAACTACACCCGATATTTCAACTGCATATTCTTATTCAGTACCAATTCTGCACAATATCAGTATTATTTTCCAGGAACATGTTTTCCCAACTCTTTTGTCCTTTTCGGTGCAGCGTGCTTCGCCTCTGTCGTGCGGTTGCTTCTGGACGCGGCGCATCTGTCATGGCGCGACCCTTGCCAGACATCCTCTGCGGAACAGCCCGTTGGCCTCCGTGGGCGGCGAGCATTCCACGTCCGACGGCTGGCCCCCCATCGCCCTCGCGACGTCCCGAAACTCGCGCTGTCCACAGTTGAAGCGTTTCCACCAGCGCTCTTGTCCACACCTGTTGTTAGGACGTATTCTTTCGTGTTCTTTCAATCTTCTTCCTTAACTATTCTTATTTTGTCGGTCCCAATCCGATCCCACTACTCGAATCATCTTAATTCCCACGTATTATTATTGTTATTATTATTATTATTATTATTATTATTATTATTATTATTATTATTATTATTACTATTATTATTACTACTATGTTATCATAAACGTCAATTTTACATTCACATTTGCTGCTAAGTTGCTGGTTCGTCCATTATAAGTCCTCATTCGGCCAAATTTAATCCAAACTCGTCCATTTGATTCGTGCTTTTTGGTGATACAATAATAAATCTTGAGCAACGCGCGTATTCGTTTATAAAAGTAAACTTGATCACACGGCAGGAGGTTCTCAGAGCAAGCAAAAAAACATGTTGAATTACTTGGAAAACAGATCGCTGCGTGCAGCTCCGCAGGTGACGTCACATTTAAAAGAATGTAGCCACGTCGTGAATTCTGGGAATGCTGCTTCGTAACTGTTTGACAGGACGTTTCTTGAATATAGAAAGTTGGTAGCAGTCCATTGGCAGTGATTTGCTGTGTAACAACTGCCTTGTACTCAGTAGTATACAGCCGTCAGAGTTTGTAAGTTCGTGTTTAGTTGTTTAACGTCCGTGAACCAAAATAATACACTCTCTATGATCTTTATGATTGCAATGCGAAGTGCAAGCAGAGCACGCCTGTATGGATTCTGGCTACTTCGCACGGAATTACAAAGTAAATATACAATTAAGAAGAGACAGGTGACATCTGAGCGAATTTATTTCGTTTTAGTGCTTACGGTAACATTTTAAATCTTTTTGTGCATACAATATTTCTTGTTAAATTAAGGTGCGGTCTGCGGGTTGTTCTCCATAAACGGTGTTTGTTCTGTGCGAGACAAGATATTTATTATCTTCATGTATTAACCTTGTCGCATCATTTTACATCTTTCAAAATGTTTTCCAAAATCTATCTATCTATCTTTCCAAGCGTTTAAATGTTGTTGTTATTAATATTACTGTTATTATCATAAGTATTATATTATTGTTAATATTAATATTATTTAGTCTCATTACAAGCAGACTTGCTTTCACATTTACATACTTTCCTCTCCATATCCATGTGAAGTTCTTTTATAGGACTTTCGTCTGTCATTCAAAAGTCTTGAACTTCACCATCATCTAGTGTCCTCAACATTTTCATAAACTATGTTATCATTTTACGAGTTATGTAATTGATGTGAACGTATTGTGTAGGAGTCGAATTTTTCTCCCATTCTGTTCTCGTATTCCTCACCGTTGAGAGCCTTTTCTTCACAGTTTTTCCTCGACGTGAACTAGAAGAGCTCTCTTCCTCCTCAGCCTGCAGCGCTGCCCTTCTCCTCCCCGCCTCTGTCAACCTGACGCTCCCTTCGCGTGCCTGCGGCGCGGCCCTGCGCCCAGCGATAGCGACTGCGCCGCCTGCAGCCCCGCCCACTGCCCGTCCACGCCCGCGCCCAGGCCCTCTTTCATCGCCGCTGCCACGCCGTCCCATCGCCCACGCCCTTCTGCATCCTTGCCCTGACGCCGCCGCTGATCCATTCCCCCGTCCCTGCCGACCCCGTCCCTGCCGTCCCCGTCCCTGCCGTCCCGGTCCCTGCCGTCCCGGTCCCTGCCGTCCCCGTCCCTGCCGTCCTCGTCCCTGCCGTCCCCGTCCCTGCCGTCCCCGTCCCTGCCGTCCCCGTCCCTGCCGTCCCCGTCCCTGCCGTCTCCGTCCCTGCCGTCCCCGTCCCTGCCGTCCCCGTCCCTGCCGTCTCCGTCCCTGCCGTCCCCGTCCCTGCCGTCCCCGTCCCTGCCGTCCCCGTCCCTGCCGTCCCCGTCCCTGCCGTTCCCTCCAGTGCAGTTCCCTCCCCTTTCGTCCCCGTCCCTGCCGTCCCCGTCCCTGCCGTCCCCGTCCCTGCCGCCCCCGTCCCTTTCGTCCCCGTCCCTGCCGTCCCCGTCCCTGCCGTCCCCGTCCCTGTCGTCTCCGTCCCTGCCGTCCCCGTCCCTGTCGTCCCCGTCCCTGTCGTCCCCGTCCCTGCCGTCCCCGTCCCTGCCGTCCCCGTCCCTGCCGTCCCCATCCCTACCGTTATCGTCCCTGCCGTCCCCGTCCCTGCCGTCCTTGTCTCCACCATTCACATCCCCATCATACGAGTATTTCGTCTCAACGACCCCGCCCGTCCGTCCTCATCAGTTCCATCGTACACCCATCGTTCCGGCCCCCGACGACGCTTTTCTCTATCCCCTCCTTTCCGGCACAAGCAACGAAAACTCTCGCAGCCTGCCCCCCCCCCCTTTCTACTGTCCTGTGGCCTTTGCAACCTCGAATACCATCTCACCTATCACCCGCACCGTTCGTGCCGTCATCTCATTATCGCTCTCCTACGCCCCGCCCCCAGCCCACTATCACTGTGCATACCTCCGTTGTACTTGTAGCACCCCTCTCCCGACACCCCTGCTCCAACGATACCACTAAGGCCTTCCACGTCCACACCCTGGTCCTCACCACCTCCAACATCACCCCTCTTTTCGTCAATTACCTTCGCCTCGCCGCTGCCGCTTTTACCTTCAGCAGTTTCCGACCTTCCCTTTCCCTCCGACCTTACTGCCAACCCCGCCCCTCACCCCATCGCTCCATACACCCCCCACCGCCCTGGCATCCGCCTCCTGGCCGCCGCCGTGCCCGTCGCCCACCGCCCCGCCCCGCGGCGCGGCGTCAGCGCTGAGAAATTCGGCTGTCGGGGCTGCGGGCGCCGGCGGCGTCGCATCCCATCCGCCCGCCCGCCGCCTGCGGACAGCGTGAGGGATGGCGCCCCCCCCCACGCACGCGCCACCCGCCCCTCGCGCCACGCGCTCCCGGCTGCCTGGCAGTTGGCGCGTTCCGCACACGTTCTGTGCGTGAGTGAGAGTCCAAAATGGACGCAGAATGTATTTCTTTCTTACTGTTAAGTGGTGTGCGAATTCTAAATGATGTCAAACTTCAATATTATTAGGTGTTTTTGAATCCGAGCTATTAAGATTTCACACATTTGAATTGACATAGTTTTCGCACTCTGTTGAAGCAAACAGGATGTATTTAAACTCTGTATTCACACTTCCAGGATAAGGGAAGACTGAAATATCAGTTTTTTGCATTCTGAAAAATTACGAAGTTGACGTAGCCTGGGTAGTGAACGTACATTTCGTGTATATTTGTATTTACTCGCCTATCCAACACGTCATCTGTTGATTTCAATATTCCTCTTCATTCTGTGTCAATTTCTGATACTCTTCTAGAACTTACATGTCTTTCATCTATACTTTTTATCTGTCTTTATGAAGTGCTTCGACTATGAAAAATAATATCTCTGATATTTTGTTTATATTCTTTTTCCATTATCACTTGACTATAAATTTTTCATTTTATACCTTTTGTTCTCCGTATTAGGCCAGTGAACTTTGTAGTCAAACATTAAATTTTGAACAAATTACTGTTATTATGTTTTATCCAATAGAGGAGAAAACTAAAACTATCAACATTACTTTTTCAAAAACATAATTTCTAAAAATATAGTTTCTGAAACTATCAACTTCTATAACATTGAATAATACAAATGCAATTAATGTCTTTGGCGATTGCAATTACAGCCTGAATAAGAATTCTAGAAGCTGGATCAACTGGTCTATCATTTGTGCGGTTTATTCGAATCAATTCCTGGCAACCTTAAGCAACGGAGCACGATCTGCACACAATCCTTCATTCAACTGCACGTCCCAAATCCCGTCCTTATGTTCATGCTAAAGGTTTACCCATTTTCACACGGACCCATCACTTATTGATCTAAAAGGAACTGCGAAGCTCAACGGCTATCAGCTTGCTTTGACAACCGACAGACAGCCACTCCTTGTACATCAGCCAAAAAATGTGTGCGGTACAATCAAATACATACATATACAATACTCTCCACAATGTATATACTGGGATGAATAGAGCAAATGGTATGCACCTCGTGTGAAAAATTGTTTTTTGGACTCACCTCGAGCTTTCCTAACATCCACTTCTCCTAGATTGACTAACCAACTCAGCTTATAAAAACACGTTCAGCGCGTTGAAACATAAATAATGATTACCGCATCATCTACCGAATGCATAAACTCCGCGCAGTTAAATAACAAATTCTCTCGCGCCAGGCGCGTCCGCGTGCACTACGCGCCCGCGCGTCGGGGCAGCGCCCAGCTGTGGCTCGTAAAAACGCCCCGGGGAGGGCTGCAGGGAGGGCTGCGGGGAGGGCTGCGGGGAGGGCTGCGGGGAGGGCTGCGGGGAGGGCTGCGGGGAGGGCTGCGGGGAGGGCTGCGGGGAGGGCTGCGGGGAGGGCTGCGGGGAGGGCTGCGGGGAGGGCTGCGGGGAGGGCTGCGGGGAGGGCTGCGGGGAGGGCTGCGAGGAGGGCTGCGGGGAGGGCTGCGGGAAGGGCTGCGGGGAGGGCTGCGGGGAGGGCTGCGGGGAGGGCTGCGGGGAGGGCTGCGGGGAGGGCTGCGAGGAGGGCTGCGGGAAGGGCTGCGGGGAGGGCTGCGGGGAGGGCTGCGAGGAGGGCTGCGGGGAGGGCTGCGGGGAGGGCTGCGGGGAGGGCTGCGAGGAGGGCTGCGGGGAGGGCTGCGGGAAGGGCTGCGGGGAGGGCTGCGGGGAGGGCTGCGAGGAGGGCTGCGGGGAGGGCTGCGGGGAGGGCTGCGGGGAGGGCTGCGAGGAGGGCTGCGGGGAGGGCTGCGGGAAGGGCTGCGGGGAGGGCTGCGGGGAGGGCTGCGAGGAGGGCTGCGGGGAGGGCTGCGGGGAGGGCTGCGGGGAGGGCTGCGAGGAGGGCTGCGAGGAGGGCTGCGGGGAGGGCTGCGGGAAGGGCTCCGGGGAGGGCTGCGGGGAGGGCTGCGGGGAGGGCTGCGGGGAGGGCTGCGGGGAGGGCTGCGAGGAGGGCTGCGGGGAGGGCTGCGGGGAGGGCTGCGGGGAGGGCTGCGAGGAGGGCTGCGGGGAGGGCTGCGGGAAGGGCTGCGGGGAGGGCTGCGGGGAGGGCTGCGAGGAGGGCTGCGGGGAGGGCTGCGGGAAGGGCTGCGGGGAGGGCTGCGGGGAGGGCTGCGAGGAGGGCTGCGAGGAGGGCTGCGGGGAGGGCTGCGGGAAGAGCTCCGGGGAGGGCTGCGGGGAGGGCTGCGAGGAGGGCTGCGGGGAGGGCTGCGGGAAGGGCTGCGGGGAGGGCTGCGGGGAGGGCTGCGAGGAGGGCTGCGGGGAGGGCTGCGGGGAGGGCTGCGAGGAGGGCTGCGAGGAGGGCTGCGGGGAGGGCTGCGGGAAGAGCTGCGGGGAGGGCTGCGGGGAGGGCTGCGAGGAGGGCTGCGAGGAGGGCTGCGGGGAGGGCTGCGGGGAGGGCTGCGGGGAGGGCTGCGGGGAGGGCTGCGAGGAGGGCTGCGGGGAGGGCTGCGGGAAGGGCTGCGGGGAGGGCTGCGGGGAGGGCTGCGAGGAGGGCTGCGGGGAGGGCTGCGGGGAGGGCTGCGGGAAGGGCTGCGGGGAGGGCTGCGGGGAGGGCTGCGAGGAGGGCTGCGGGGAGGGCTGCGGGGAGGGCTGCGGGGAGGGCTGCGAGGAGGGCTGCGGGGAGGGCTGCGGGACGGGCTGCGGGGAGGGCTGCGGGGAGGGCTGCGAGGAGGGCTGCGGGGAGGGCTGCGGGAAGGGCTGCGGGGAGGGCTGCGGGGAGGGCTGCGAGGAGGGCTGCGGGGAGGGCTGCGGGGAGGGCTGCGGGGAGGGCTGCGAGGAGGGCTGCGGGGAGGGCTGCGGGAAGGGCTGCGGGGAGGGCTGCGGGGAGGGCTGCGAGGAGGGCTGCGGGGAGGGCTGCGGGGAGGGCTGCGGGGAGGGCTGCGAGGAGGGCTGCGGGGAGGGCTGCGGGAAGGGCTGCGGGGAGGGCTGCGAGGAGGGCTGCGGGGAGGGCTGCGGGGAGGGCTGCGAGGAGGGCTGCGAGGAGGGCTGCGGGGAGGGCTGCGGGAAGGGCTCCGGGGAGGGCTGCGGGGAGGGCTGCGGGGGGGCTGCGAGGAGGGCTGCGGGGAGGGCTGCGGGGAGGGCTGCGAGGAGGGCTGCGGGGAGGGCTGCGGGAAGGGCTGCGGGGAGGGCTGCGGGGAGGGCTGCGAGGAGGGCTGCGGGGAGGGCTGCGGGGAGGGCTGCGAGGAGGGCTGCGGGGAGGGCTGCGGGAAGGGCTGCGGGGAGGGCTGCGGGGAGGGCTGCGAGGAGGGCTGCGGTGAGGGCTGCGGGAAGGGCTGCGGGGAGGGCTGCGGGGAGGGCTGCGAGGAGGGCTGCGGGGAGGGCTGCGAGGAGGGCTGCGGGGAGGGCTGCGAGGAGGGCTGCGGGGAGGGCTGCGGGGAGCGCTGCATGGAGGGCTGTGGGGAGGGCTGCGGGGAGGGCTGCGGGGAGGGCTGCGGGGAGGGCTGCGGGGAGGGCTGCGGGGAGGGCTGCGGGGAGGGCTGCGGGGAGCGCTGCATGGAGGGCTGCGGGGAGGGCTGCGGGGAGGGCTGCGGGGAGGGCTGCGAGGAGGGCTGCGGGGAGGGCTGCGGGGAGGGCTGCGAGGAGGGCTGCGGGGAGGGCTGCGGGGAGCGCTGCATGGAGGGCTGCGGGGAGGGCTGCGGGGAGGGCTGCGGGAAGGGCTGCGGGGAGGGTTGCGGGGAGGGTTGCGGGGAGGGCTGCGGGGAGGGCTGCGGGGAGGGCTGCGGGGAGGGCTGCGGGGAGGGCTGCGGGGAGGGCTGCGGGGAGAGCTGCGGGGAGGGCTGCGGGGAGGGCTGCGGGGAGGGCTGCGGGGAGGGCTGCGGGGATGGCTGCGGGGAGCGCTGCATGGAGGGCTGCGGGGAGGGCTGCGGGGAGGGCTGCGGGAAGGGCTGCGGGGAGGGTTGCGGGGAGGGCTGCGGGGAGGGCTGCGGGGAGGGCTGCGAGGAGCGCTGTGGGGAGGGCTGCGAGGAGCGCTGCGGGGAGGGCTGCGGGGAGGGCTGCGGGGAGGTCTGCGGGGAGGGCTGCGAGGAGCGCTGCGGGGAGGGCTGCGGGGAGGGCTGCGGGGAGGGCTGCGGGGAGGGCTGCGGGGAGGGCTGCGAGGAGGGCTGCGAGGAGGGCTGCGGGGAGGGCTGCGAGGAGGGCTGCGAGGAGGGCTGCGAGGAGGGCTGCGGGGAGGGCTGCGGGGAGGGCTGCGGGGAGGGCTGCGGGGAGGGCTGCGGGGAGGGCTGCGAGGAGCGCTGCGGGGAGGGCTGCGGGGAGGGCTGCGGGGAGGGCTGCGGGGAGGGCTGCGGGGAGGGCTGCGAAGGGGGCTGCGGGGAGGGCTGCGAGGAGGGCTGCGGGGAGGGCTGCGAGGAGGGCTGCGAGGGGGGCTGCGGGGAGGGCTGCGAGGGGGGCTGCGGGGAGGGCTGCGGGGAGGGCTGCGGGGAGGGCTGCGGGGAGGGCTGCATGGAGGGCTCCGGGGGCTCGCGCCGCATGACGGGCCGTGCGAAAGTGGCCCCGCGTTAGCCAGGGCGTGACGGCGATATCAAATTTAGTATGAGGGCGGCGCGAAGCGACGTGGCGTGGCGCGGCGCGCACTTCAGCTGTCCGATCCATCGCCCTGGCGCCACCTGCGCCTCCGACGGCCTTGTGCCGAAACGGTGGGAGAGGGAGGGGGCGCTGAACTGGCAGTGGAAACGCGAGAGAAGGGGGCGGGGTTACGTTGGAGTTGTCCACGGAGACCGGGGTGCTAGCTTTCGCTTATGGTAGATGGTGAGAAGGAGAGGCTGCTCAGAATGAGGGCTGGGGTGTATGCAAGGGGAATAGATGGCGGCGAGGTAAAGAGCAGAAGCGGGAGAGTGAATTCTATTCTGGAACGTGGATTGGGGAATGGGAGCGAGAGTAAGGTGAGGGACAATGGTTTGGGGGGTGGCTCTAATGATTCCGGTTAGATGCGATGTTTGGGGGTGCGATTAAAGGTAGGGGTCGGAAGAGGTATGAAGCGGAAGTTGAGGAGAGAACTTTGAGTAGTTGAGGCTAAAGTAAAAGGGCAAGTGGTGGGGTGAGAATGGGAGATGGATATTAGGCGAGAGAGGGGAGGCGAATGTAGCGGGGAGTGGGATTTTGAGAAGTGAGAGGAGCGGGGAGTTTGCGGAGTGGGGAGTGAGGAGAGCGGGGAATAAGAGGATAGGGGACTGCGTATGTGCAGGGAGTGGCGGAAGCAGCGAGTGAGAGAAACGGGAAGTTGGAGGGCTGCGAGGGAGAGAGGGAGAAAAAGAAAGAGAGAGCAGGCCAGGGCGAGGATGTGGGGTGGGCATGTTACGCGGTGACCTCTTGCGCTAGGGCGTTCTTCTTCCTTAATGCCTGGGAGCTCTGCCGGATCGGACGTCGTTGGCAAGCCTTTTTTCGGCTGCCACCTGTGCTGTCCGCCAGCTCGATTGGGAGATAGCTGTAATGGATGAGCCCATCAAATACTGTCGATTACGTGACTCTGGGAACTGAAGTGTGCGTAGGTGGTAATTTCGGAAGACTACCAGTGTTGAAACTTGCAAATTGTTATCTTGATTTTGCTCCTTAAACCTTTTGCTTTCGTGTAAATTTCTAAGAGAAATTTTCATGACAGTCAAGCAATGAGTGAGTCATGTAAGCTGTAGTTCAAGAAAGTACCGATTGCACACATTTCGAAACGAAATATCAAAAATCGAAAATTACTAGCATATAGTGTTTCAACTGCAAATACTGTTGGTTTCTTTAACTAAACATTATAATTACTTTAAGGAGGTTGTCACGTTTTGTCAAAAATAAGATTTAACGTTGCATTTGAAATTTATTAAAAAAATCGATTTTTTTACACACTTTCTCAAAATATAAAACAATTCTACCGTGTAGTTAAAAAAATAATCACATTTGCAAAATTTCCTTTTTAACATGCAAAATATAGAAAACGAATCTCATCCGACCATAAATAATTAAATTTGAAACACTCCTACGTAATTACATGAGCGGAAAATATTATAAATCTAGATTAAACCTTTCTACAGAGAAGAGAATTGGAATGATAATATTTTACCGTGTAGCTTGGGCAAGAACACAAAAAGAAAATAACAACTGTCATCAGTTTTTCGTACGAACGAAAAAAATGCGGCAACGTTTGGTGACGTTCCACTCGGCGGGAATTTTAAATATTGAGAAACTGTGCAAGGCTGGTTTGTGAGCATTACTTTGTGAGCAGACATACGTCTACGGGTTAATTTATGATTAATTATAAAATATTTGAATGGTGTAAGAGGATGACCTTCCATTGCCTCAGGGTCAGTACCCTAATCTGATATGGAGCCTAATGCAGGATTTTAACTTCGTGTACTGCAAATAACCTTGTAACTCCGACGTAGCAGTGAGAGAAATGACTGTTGATTAATATTGTGTGGAATTTTTGTATTTTGTTTAATGAAGAAAGAAAAAAAACATGTGTGTAGCCGACAACACCGAAGTCGGAACTCAGATTATTAAAATGGCTATTTTCCAGCTCTTCTGCACATTCTAGACTTTACTGACAACGTTAACCATTGGTGCCAATATGATAAAGCGTTGCCAAGTTTATTGCCTGAAAGTTATCAATTCTCTGAAGGAGTTAATTGCGATCTAAATATATTATTGTTGAAAAAAAAATTCATAATATGTAATAAATGTCCTACTTGTAAATGAAATTTGAAGAGAAATGCAGTCATATATTGTTCCCGTATGTTCAGGATTTCATGCTGGCATTTCGTGTAAAATAACCTTCTTAGCTTGGATTTGTAAAATAATTAACAATTTTTAAGATATCATTTAAAAATTACCCCTGTAACAATAGACGCAAAATACAGAAATAATTTACTTGATACTCGTTGTTCTTTTTTTAACAAGCACATTCCAAAACTACAACTTTTCGTTCAGCGGACTAGAGAGTTACGTGACAATCACCTTAATTGATGAATAAATAATATTTTATTTTGTTTTTTGATTTTAAAATGTATAAAGACTTGTATAAAATTTTGAAATATTCACTTAAATAATTACTTTAAAACTAAACTAACTTATTATTAAACATTTCTGAAAGCTAATGGTATTTCGAAGTTATCAAGAAATGTTGATGACACTCCGTATACTTTTAAAACTACCACATGTTTTATTATCAATCCGGTACCAATTTTGAATGCAAACGATAACGTCTAGTGTACTTTTGATCTGTTTGAATTTCAAAGCTTCCACAGAACGTTATGAATGTTTTTGGCATTTCTTCCGCCCGAGTAACCAGCATTTGTTTTTCACCCAGTTTTCGTTTCCATCTCAATGGTTTCCATTTTAACAGAATTCGCTGATCTGCAACACACGTCGTTTTATCAATACTATCACGTCAAAGCATTATAAACGAAATTTTACTGTATAGGCAGGACGTTGAAATACAATGTTTATGTATTGATCGACTCTCTTTTTAAGCATTTTCATTTAACTTTAACTGAATGCGGCAAGATCTTGTACCATCAAATTCTTGTACTTTTCAAATATGCTTAAAAACTAATTATGAATATTTTCTATGGAAACATATGATAATGGAAATCACATACGCATATGTATGAGATATAAAAGGTGAAAATGCTCTGTCATTTCTATGTGTTTTGGATTTATATAAATTTGAACACACAGCATATAACTTTGATTTCTGTGTCATACGCCCGTGTTTTTGAAACGGCTTTGAAATATCGGTCTTATTTGAATCAATGGCAGCTCATTCCTTCTCGAAAATTATCGTTTATCCGGCTAATGTAGCTCGGAGTTCAGTTGCCGCTGCCATTGCAATGACGTCTGAGACGCCTAGACGTTGGAAAATTCATCCCACAGTACAGGCACGTAGCAACTACAGCCACTTATCAAATCTCAAAAAAAAATCTTCCGAGAAGAAAATTTTCAAATAAGTGTGAGGTGAAAAAAACAATTTTTGACCATTTTGCAAACAAAACTTATGGAGTTTTTTTAAAGCATAGAAATGTTAATAAACATATGTGAAACGAAGGTTGGAGTAAAGGAAGCTTAAGATGAAAAGTAACATGTTTTTTCTTATCACAAATATAAATTGGTGGTGCTCGAAATCCTGTAATCCATCTCGTAACATACATTAACGGGACTAATGACCATATTAGATGACGAGTCTGAAAACTCTAAGTAACACAGGCACACACAAAAAAAAGGTTATCAGCCCCAAATACTTCACACATGTTTCTCAATGTATATCGACGCGCTGAATCCGAATCCAAAGCCAGAATTACTCCACCACCCTCCAGTGTTTTTAAATTGCAAAAACCACATGTGAATACTAGATTTGTGCCTTTTAGAATTGTATAATTTACAGATGCCAAATTTGTCAGACCCAAAGAACTGACCCGTGTTTCTCTATGTATGTCGACGTGCTGAAGCCTAATTCGAAGACAGAATTGCACCACCACCTACCAAATAGGGAACAAAACACTATAAAGCTTACAATTTCACTGTGTGTGTTTTTTTGCGGGAGGAGAGATTTAAGAAAACTGGAGGGTGCCAACTTCAGATTCGGATTAAGCGCGTCGACATACATAGAGAACGCGTCATGTTTTGGGGTCTGACAGTTTTTTGTGCATGCCAGGGTAATCAATGAACGTAATACTCTCTTCTTTACCTTTACCTTGTCCACGTATCTACGTACATCTCCATTCCCCAGTGGCGATCTTCGCCCGTCTCCTTTGCCCGAGCGCTCTGGGGCCCCGCCCACAGCTTATCTGTCGGCGGCAGCCGCGTCGACGGAGCGCAGCCGCAGCCGCTGTAAAATTCTTAACGTGCTGTTTACAGCCTCCGCCCCGGGGATAGCACACGTTTTATTACTATTTCTGCTGTTAATTATATTCATGTTTCGAAACGCGCTCTAGCGGCCAGCTCGCCGTCGAACACGATCCCCCCCACCCCCACCCTCTTCCCGCATCCCCCAAATTAACACTCGTTCCTTAGAGGCAATTTAAAGATGGTAATCTGGGTGTTTCACATTGCAGCCGTGTTAAGCGTTGCTGTAAAATTTGTCGCGAGATAAAGTGCGCTCTCGGTAATTAAATTCGTCGGCTTCGAATTGTATCGAGCTTCTAATGCACCCCGGTGCGGATGTAACTGCCGCAGTATATTTCAGGAGTACGAGGTAAACATAGTTAGCCCGCAGAATTAATGAAAGTTTCGTTATCGAGGGTCCGGGCAAGTAGGGAAGGCCTCGGTCATATTGCCGCACGTGCTTGTAGCTAGGGTGACCCGTTTTAAGGTTCGCATTTTATGGCTACCGCCTGGGAAAATATTGCCTTGTGTGTATAGGGCTTCGAACTTCCATCTACTGAAAGCGGTATGTTCACGATGAAGCCTTACTCTATTATTTATACGTTTTACAATTTATGACGGATACTCTGTGCTTGTTTATACAAGAAATCATTGATCATACCGCGTTTTTTGGCACTACAGGATCAATCTACATCTTTTTCAACCTGGCGTCAAATATTTGTTGGATCTCTCAAGTCAGTGCCAAATGTAAAAGACCATTTTGTTGATATAAATGCAAGGGATTAATACGTTATTTGCTAATTGTAACAAAAGCAGCAAAGAAATAAAATGTTTCCAAAATTTGATACATCAATCAGTCACCACCGTTATTTGTTCCTCTTTTGACTGCGAGTAAAATGAAAGCAAGGGGAATGCATTACGTGTGTACTAAAGTGTGAGCAATTCTCGTATTATTTTAGGTCAATGTTAACATAAAGGTTTCGATCGCTGTCTCGGTTACCTCCTTTCTCTTCAGGCTCATGAAACATCTTGTAAGAAGACTGTGAACTCATTGCAGCCGTACGGAGATTTCGATCCAGAGCCTTTGATACAACGCCCTCTATGGAGTACCTGCACTATTGCGCCACGGGGTGCCGACGCCATGATGCCGACAGCGCGTGAATGGTTGGAGGCTCAGGAAGTGTGGGTGTGCGTCTCCCGAGAGTAACTGTGAACCGGGCGACGCACCGCCGCAGTGCGCCAACCTGCCAGCCGGCAGCAGGGCGATGGCGATGGCGATGGCGATGGTGATGGTGATGGCGAGGGCGAGGGCGATGGCGATGGCGATGGCGATGACGAGGGCGAGAGGGCGAGAGGGCGAGAGGGCGAGAGGGCGAGGGCGAGAGGGCGAGGGCGAGAGGGCGAGAGGACGAGGGCGAGGGCGAGGGCGAGGGCGAGGGCGAGGGCGAGGGCGAGGGCGAGGGCGAGGGCGAGGGCGAGGGCGAGGGCGAGGGCGAGGGCGATGGCGATGGCGATGACGAGGGCGAGAGGGCGAGAGGGCGAGAGGGCGAGAGGGCGAGAGGGCGAGAGGGCGAGAGGGCGAGAGGGCGAGAGGGCGAGGGCGAGGTCTCTTGCGGGTCAGCGGGCGGGAGGGCGGGCGAGGGTGCAGGCAGGCGGGTAGGCGGTCTTCGCTTCGCGAGCTGCGGAGCGCGTCCAGGCAACAGCTGCGGCGAGAGCGCCGCGGCGGCTGCGGAAAGAACGGCTCGGCTGAGAACGACGGCTCCGTGCGGTCACCCGCACAGGTGCCATTCGCTGACGTGGGGAATACTTATTCTAAAACGGCGTGGAATAATTTGGCTTTTCAGTCTTTCAAATTCGGTATATTTATAATCTCATAAACCGGACGGCCAGGTTGCCATGTTGTGTGTTACTTGGTAACTGAGCAAAAGCGATGGAGGAGGCTTCTTGCTTATCTCCCTCAACTTTTCTTGGCAGGGGATCACATTTGAAATTTGCATTCGCTCCACCAATTTAATTTTTTTAGAACTCACTTTTACAAATAACGTCGAATTTTTGAGAACTGTAAACGTTTAACTCTCCTTCAAACTTCTCCTACACGTGCGTTGTTAAATCTAGAGATATTTTCTTACTACAATCGCCTTTTCAAAATTACCATCAAAATGCTAACATATAACAAATCATTGTGTTCCTCTTTCTATTATCTATCCATGGATGACGAAAAAATATATTGTAGTTCTATTTAAAAAGTCAAAGACTATTAAATGTCTCGAAAATTTAAAACTATTTGAAACAATCTCTCTACAACATATTACTTGTCCAATAATTCCGCATTGTTGAACAAAAATGACACATTGCTGTAGTGAACCGTTTAGGAGTTATGGGGGCGGTCCGTAATTGGTGGGATCTTGTGTGTGTAATTTCACGATCCGCTTTATCGAAATTTTCGTACTTGCAGGCATTTTTATCACATTGTCATTTTACTTATTACTTATTACTTTACGTGAAGTATTGATCGCATTCCGCGTGTATGATTTTCAGCTTTTTCTACTTTTAATTAAATCAAACAAATTCAAAACTCGGCCAATAACTATCAATAAGGATACGACCAGACAATTTGCCAAATGCAAACGTTGCTGGTTCCAGACTCGGCAGGTCAATTGAGTTTCTGTGGGCATATTCAGTTGCGGCTTTTGTCTAGTTGGTGGCAGCGCGACGCGAGGCGTGGTGGGCAGGCCGCGGCTGCGGAGTTGGTCGCTGGCAGCGCCTGCGTCGACGGCGGCGGCGGCGACGGCGGTGGCCGCCCTGGGGATGTTTTCGGCGCGCGCTCCGCGCCATTGTCTTCTTTTGTTCGTCTGGAGCGCGTAATTACCGCGGGCGGGGCGGGGCGGGGCGGGAGCGAGGGGGGGGGGGCGGAGAGGTCGAGGATGAGAGGTTGCGGAGGGGGGGGAGGCGACGCAGAGAACACAGTGGCTGGAGAGCCAGAGGACGTCGTGTCTGCTGTCTGCCACGTCGCCGACCGGGGCTCAAGTCGAATGTAGCCATGTTAGAAACAAAGAGATCACGTTTATCGTTCAATTCGTGTGCAATAAAACGACTGTTGTTAAGGCGCTTATCTACTTCTGCGTTCTTTAGTTTCATTAGTAGAAGAGTGCAAGGGTTTTTAGATGTTTCACAAGAACATGAGTATTCTTTCAAATTCTTCCTTACTTAGGAAAAAGAGAAAATTTGAAAGAATGCAGCGTTACTACCATTGTAATCAAAACATTCAAAACCTGGTGGTTATGTTCTCCACAAAAACAGTGTTGACTGTGGAAGAGGCTTGAAAGAGTTTATGAGATTTCAAGAGTTTGTTAGGATTCGATAGATTTAAGATGTTTTATTATAAAGTGTAAGAATTATTTTTTGGCAGTGCGAAAATCGATGAGAAGTGATAAAAAAAGCAAACTTGCAAAATTTGGAGTACGTGTTTTACTTTTTGTAAAGCACTTGAGCGATTAGAGGATTTCCAGCCCCACCGTCCGTGCGAGTGAAGCGAACGCGCTGCCAATGCGACAGGGCAACGCCAACTAGTCCGCCTGATGCTTGGTTTACCCACGGCCTCTCTCACCTCCTCTGCAGGCGCTGTCAACTCCGTCACTCCTTCCTCCGTTGTCGCCGGGACCTCGCTGGGAATACGGGAAGGGCACGGAATGAGAGGAACAGGTTGTGAGGGGGGCGAAGGCGGGGAGGTGACGGGGCGGGGCGGGGCGGGGCTAGGCGGAGGCTAGGCGGAGGCTAGGCGGAGGCTAGGCGGAGGCTAGGCGGAGGCTAGGCGGAGGCTAGGCGGAGGCTAGGCGGAGGCTAGGAGGCTAGGCGGAGGCTAGGCGGAGGCTAGGCGGAGGCTAGGCGGAGGCTAGGCGGAGGCTAGGCGGAGGCTAGGCGGAGGCTAGGAGGAGGCGGGGCGGAGGCGGGGCGGAGGCGGGGCGGAGGCGGGGCGGAGGCGGGGCGGAGGCGGGGCGGAGGCGGGGCGGAGGCGGGGCGGAGGCGGGGCGGAGGCGGGGCGGAGCGGAGGCGGGGCGGGCGGAGGCGGGGCGGGCGGTGGTTCGGGGCGGGCGGTGGTTCGGGGCGGAGGCGGGGCGGGGCGGAGGCGGGGCGGGGCGGAGGCGAGGCGGGGCGGAGGCGAGGCGGGCCGGAGCGCGGGCGGCGGGGCGCGGAGAAGGCGGGAAGGGCCGTGTCCTGAGCGCTGGAGGGAGGGCGAGGGCGTCGAAGCGGGGCGGAGGCACAACAGCTGAGTAAGCGAATTCCGCGCTCGCCTGCCCTTCTGGGCGCGGGGTCCGGGGCCGAGGGCAGGTTGCGCAAGGGCAAAGGTGAGGCGCTGGCCAAGCACCCTCCACTTGCGCGCTTCCAACGCCGCTTCTGCCAGGCATGTGCAAGTGCTTCGTTCAACACTTCATTATAATAGTTATTACTATTACTTTGGAACGTGATTAACGGGCAATTCAAATAATTTTTCCTGTGCTGAAATATCCAGCGAAATCGAAGTTTTGCTGGTAAGTAGCAAGTTGCTGGTAAAGGTTTTTTCGTTTATTTGCATTGGCGCTCTCAACATTGAATCATAACAATGAAGTTACATATTGATACTACTTATTGATTTATTATGTAAATATTCATTAATTTCCCCAGAAACCTTCTCACTGTCCTATATTTCCTCTATTAGTCGAGGTTTCCACGTTATTTGTTTTATTTGTGTTTAGAAGATTTTTTATTTTACATGCGTACTTTTTTAACTCTATGAAGAACCATAGTATATCATAATATACGACGAAGAACGCATGTAGCTTGATTATAATCCCTCTTTTCTCATCTTACTTATACAAACCATCACAATTTATGTTAGTTTTACTATTGTGATCGAAACCTATTGTTTCTTTCTTTTTTAATAAATAAATTGAAATTCTGTTTTGAAAATAACTATTACAGTTGAAAACCTACCTCAATTTTTTCTAACTTTAATCCTTATAGAACGTTGAAAATCGTGATTGTTTTAGATTTTTTATGAGCACAAACAAGACTAACACTACAATAATAATAATAATAATAATAATAATAATAAATTGATGAAATATAAATATATTTATATCAAATATCAACTTCTTATCTGTTTTTATTTACTATATATCGATTTCATTTTAATTCAATAAAACTTACGTTTTCTTTTATAGTAATATTAAATATACAATTTGAAATTATTGTTAATTGAAAAATGTGGGCTATTTAAACTATGCCAAATATGTATGGAATATTCAATTTATATCTTAACATATTCAAAATGTAAGGGAGGCATGTAGAACTATTAGTGCTTTTGGCACAGTTGCAAACACCTTTAACGTATGTTATGCGAGTGTCGCCTTTCTTTGGTTATCGAATTTGGCTCCATGCCTTGAGACCTTTGTGGCCCAGCTTGTTGGCTCGGTAACCGAGGAAGCAAATTGAGTGTTGAAATGGCTTTTTGAATACCGATGTTTTTGTAGTAAGTGCCTACACTTTCAGGCATTGTTTTTTGCATTTTCCATTAAACAAAAATTAAGGTCGCTTGGACATAATAAATTCATTATCTCTTACAAAACAAAAGAGAAAAAGTTTTGTTTCTTTCAAAACTTAAGTGATTTTTTATACATTAAGAGACTTTAAGTGAAAGAGGCGTAATTCCAAGTTAATAGTGTGTGTTTAAAGTGATATATAGTTTTGTTTTTGATACCTTGTCAATGTGATTTCAATTATAGTGATGTATACTTTTCTTTCTGAAGCCTTTTGGTAAGCAAGTTTCAATATAATGTCGATTCCATGGAATCACATTGCTTGAAAGATTATTTATTCTTTAATAATAATAATAATAATAATAATAATAATAATAATAAAATTAATGATAACAATAATAATAGTAATAATATTAAATAATTTAATTATATAATACAGAAAATAAAAATATTATTATTACAAACAAAATTGTATAAAAAGTTAAAGTCTTTACACCAGAAACAGAGTGTATTTTTTAATTTAATTTATGAGCTCCTCGAAGTTGACAATAAAAAATGTACATGAATAAAACTACTTATAATTATCCGAACTAGTATAAACAAAATAATTTGAAATGAATCTATAGGAATTACATACACACCACACATATCTCTTTTATTTAATTTAGTCCGAGGAAATAATTAACAACATAATAAAATTGTTATTGGCAAGTCAAATGTTTGTAAATAAATATGAAGAGTGATTTAAAATTGTGGCGCTTAAATAGTGTACAAATCCATAAAGGTAGTTTATGATTTTGATGCTAAAATGTGAGACGATGTATGATTTTGGTACTGTTGCGAAAGTGATATATATATACGTAATTAATCAAATATTTATTATTCCAGAAATTTCCCTTTTCCTTTTACATTGCCCAATGGTAGTTTTACAACCTGTTTGCACTGTGACATGTTCTAGTGTATTCTGACTGTCTAGTGTATTCGCGAAAACAAACTGCTTTTCAATATGAAATCCGCTGAAATTATATTCCCCCGAAGTGTTGCCTCAAGCTCAAGCTACACTGACTGAGAAAGATATATTAATTTCTGTTCCTCTCTCTGTTGCAGGTGAGTAACTCCAGATGTTGCTGACAGGTTCATCTCACCACAGGTAAACTAAGTCACCGCAGTGAGTTTACAATGCAAAACGCCGCATGATTGAGAGATGTCTCTCTTGAATATTCTTACAAGAATGTTCTATCATGGAATTTTCAATTTAGAACGTAGAACCAATTTCTTGAGATTTTATTCTGTAGTTGATATTCTAAGGTGGTGTACGTTATTTTTGTTTCGTTCCAAAGAAATATCGAAATTTCTTTCTAAAGCAAAAAGTCAACTGCGTAATATTCTTTGCCAACATTTGCAGATCCACATGAAAACTGGTGTGTGCGTGTGATCATCTTATTACTTGACGGTAAAGATGTAAAATAAATTGTATTTGTCTTCATTATCAGAAACCTTTTTTAAATGTTATATAGTTTACAAGTGACAGCAATTTGCATTCTTCATATTTTCTATCACCCTTTACTTAGTTCAATTATTGAAAAATACATATTAGTGTCATTATTATTTACATTTATTTACTATTACTTATTGTATCAATTGCTCTGACAAAAGTTCAAGGCTCTAGAAAACACCTAAGAAACAGTTGAACAGAATAAAGTTACAAACAAATTTAAGATTTTTTCTAGTGAATAGGGGAATAGAGTTTTTCTTAGAAAACACACTTTGAAGTGAAATAAGAATATTTATTTACATCAACATGTAAGACTAGTTAAGAAACCTTCAGCGAAACAAAAAAAATTCATTCAAAGGTTTCCAAAACTTATACCAACACTCTGAGGTATATGAATAATGTAAAGACGAAAATAGACTGCACTTGAGAACGCAAATAATATATGAAATGAGATTTATTCGTTTACAACCCATTACAATAAAGGCTATTGGGTAGTGAATTTGAGTGACAAGAATTGTGTTCATTGAATGTTTTGCATATAAGGTTGAGTTATATAACATGTGTGTATTCTACAAAGGTTGTGTTGATAGTAGTGAAGTGAGGGTAAAGATAATGAATGCTGGAATAATATATTGGTGTGTTACTGCCCCGTTGCAGATGCAATTAAGCACAGAACCGTTTGCAAGTAAAACACACGATTTCTTCTTACTACTTACCATAAAAAAATCCTAAACTTTTGTTAGTTTTGTGTAAAAAATGTGGATACAGTGATGCAAGAATGGCTTCGGGGACACGTGGATGTCAGCACACAAAAGCGCGAAGACGTGGGGTCGCGAAAGCGAGAGTAAGAAGGTTGCGAGGAAGAGAGAACGCGTTGCGAAGCAGCAAAGGCGGGGGAGGGGGGAGGTTAGGAAGAGGCGGGGAAAAGGAGTCTACTACTAAGGTCATTAGTTCCGCAAGTGTAGTGCTCCTTTTAATCGAGAGAGGGGACGGTAAATCTTTTCCCGCTGCATGCCGAGACGGGCGCCGACCTACCGTCGTTTTATTTCAACCACGTATCTCCTAGTAGTGGGGCACAGCCCAGAGCCGGGACAAGCTCCCGCCCGGTCTTCCATCATGCGTGGTAGAGTGGTTAGTGTAAGGAAGGGATGAGGGAAGGGACAAGGATGGGGAAGGAAATATCGCGCGCGTTTCGTGAAGCGTGTGTTAGGGTTCTGCTGCGGCATTCGCCTGGCATTGATCGGAGGAGGCCTCGAGGGCGAGAGGGCGGCTGGGCGGGTGATCGTGGGGACGGGACGTCGCGAGGGTGAAAGCGCATGACGACGCAAGGTCGAGAGACAGCGAGGCTGGGAGGAAGCGAAAGCGGAAACGACAGAGAATCGGGAGGGCATGAGGTCACGTGGTCTCAACTGCGGAAGCATGCGAGGGCATGAGGAGGCGAAGAGGGAAGGAGCGAGGACGTGATAACGGGCGGTCACATGCCCCAGGCGCTTACGCCACCTCTCAGCACCACCGCCGCTCTCCGCCCTACCCCTGCATACCCCCGTCCCCACCGCCGCCGCCGCCGGCAAATAAGCCCGTGATTACGTGGGCGAGATAGTAAACTTATCTGGGATGAAATATGTAGCGGCGCGGAAGTGGCTATGAATAGCGAGGCGCGCGGAAGCCTTCGTCAGCGCCTCGACTCCCTGACGCGACTCGACGCAACGCGACGGCGCGGCGTGCTGGCGCGTATAAGCGCTCGCTCGCGCTGCACACCCCCTCCCACGCCCACGCTACTGCCCTTCGTCTTCCACCACTACCTACCCCACCTTCCTTCCCCGCTTGATTGATTGATGTATTCGCTTGAATGATTGATTCCGGCACGTCAACTGCTTCGATCGGCAGTCCCGTTAGTGTAGTGCAGAATTGTCTCGGGAGGTGACGGTGATCTTCCCCCGCTGGATGGCGAGATTCGACGCCGACCTACACGGCATGCTGTGTTTTCTGCAAGCTGGTACTCCCACCAGCGGGGCACCACCCCAATCGGGGAAAGTCCTAAGCTCCACGGGTCTTCAAGCGTATGTGGCCATGTAGTGTATGTGTGTGTAACTGTAATTAAGGGGCGAGGATAGGGCAAGGAAAGGGAAGAAAAGATCGCGCACTGTTTGTGACCCGTTTGTGATTGTTATCCTCCGGCACTGGCCTGGTGTTGATAAGAGAAACCACGGAAAACTGCCGATCAGAGCTGCCGGCCGCTAGAATTTTCCTCTAGACATCGATTGAATGCGTTCTATGTAGCTAGTAACAAAAGTCCTACCGTCAGGATTCGAACCCTAGGACCTGTTCAGAGGTACTGCAGCGATATCAATTGATGTCCTGAGCCACCAAAGCAGGTCTTTTCTTTCACTCTGCCTCTCCGAATGCTTCCCCCATCGACCTCCTGAGCCTGAAGCTCCATCTCTTCCCGCCCCCTCTTTTTCCGTGCCCTGTCCTATCGTGCCTTCGTCTCTCTTATCACTCCCACTGTAGGTCCCCTTCGTGTTCTCCGCGTTCCCGTACTTTGTACTGGGCGCCGCGTATTCCTCCCCATCCTTCGCACTTTCCTGCCCTCGCTCGCCTATACTGACTTCTTCATTTCACGCGCCCTCTTCCTATCCCTCCCCTCCCCTTCCTTTCCTTTTCCTACCACACCCACCCCACTTGCTTCCTGCTTTCTCCTTTCTTTCACTATCCCTCCCGGTCTCCCCTGCTCTTTTCATTCTCACATCCTCTCCATCTCTCGCTCTCTCTTCTCATCCTAACGCCTTCCTTTTCTCAAACCCGTTTGCGAAGTATCTCCATTTATTACATTAATATTCAAACATTAACTTTATGCTACCAGGTTTTACTTTAAATAATAGTTTTACAAAAAACTGTATTCATTATAAATAAACATATATTTATGTTGCAAATATTTCAACTGAAAACCAGGATTTTATAGTCATTTTTTGCATTATACTTGTAATGTGCTCAACACGAGAGGAGTAAATTATTTTTCATGAAATCCATCAGTAGTCTCCTCGGTAGCCTCCTCCGTAGTCTAAAATGCAGACCTACTCCAGTTGCGACTGTAACCTCACCTATTTGTCCACATCAGTCTGTATCCTTACACTGTTGCTATCGCGCAATTATCCTGTCTTTCAGTAGCTTCAGCAGTTCGCAATTATCTCCGTATATATTTCTTATTCCGTGCCATTTTATACCATCTAAACATGAACATAAGAACCGATATTCCTTGATCAAAAATATTTTTATTTTGTCATTTGTGTGTAATCGTGGCAGAAGTTCTACATTCGTTAATAAAAATCAAAATGAAGAAAGATGAGAATAAGTTTAACAATTCATCATACTTTTATGTGCAAAAACGCAGGTAATTTACGAAAATGACTTACTATAATACATTTCTTGCCGAGTGTCAAGGTTGGGAAGTCCATTGTCATTGTTGTGAAACCACTCTTCTCACTGTACGAGCAGAGACAACGATGGCAAGCAGCAATGAGACCATGAACTCGACCATGATACAAGTGAGCCATGATCTGGTCACTCACAGTAGAGTACAGTTTTCGTAACGATGTTTCTTATTTTATCACTGTCATTATCCTCTTCATACTTCTCTCCTATGGCAATCTTCAAATCCATTCATTTCCATTCTCTACGCCTCCTCCCTATCTTCCTTCCACGTCATCTCTCCCCGCCTTCGCTCCTCCCCTTTCCATCGCAAAATCCCCCTTGTCTACCCTCCTTGCCTGTCCTTCCGTCCATTTCTCTCGCCTTTCCCCCTCTCCTTTTCTCTCTCCGCATACTCTCCCCCACGTCCTTCTCCGTTCGCTTTCCCTTCCTCCCATTGCCTTTCTACTGCCACCCTCATTGCCACCACGGCCTCTCCTTGAGCCCTTCATCCGTACCATTCCAACCAGCATCTCCGTCCCCGTTTCTCGACCCCCTTCCCCACCCCTCCTCTTCGCCCGCGCCACTTTCATCCACCGACGGCGCCCTGTGCGCCCTTCGCCCCCCAAACAGGGCCGTTTTTCAGCGCCGGCGATACCCATCTTGTTTGGCTTTAATTTGGAGACGAATCGCAGCGCGGGGCCTCGCATGCAAATGCGGGGCAACAGCGACCGTCGCATGCGATGGCGAACGTGAGAATGCAACGGGGTCAGGCAACCCCCAGTTGAATTAGCGCGGATGGGGTTGGAGTCCGGGCGAGAGATACGGCTACCCTCTGAGCGGGCATTTGACGCTCCCCGTGACGTGTGTACGTGCCGAAGCAATTGCACTGTGATTAGCCTCCTGGGTAAATCAGGAGGAGATTGCTTGCGAGCCACGTTGAAGAACGTGTTTATGCACGAGAGTGTGTTAGAAGTATGCACTACATGGTTATTCATATAGGACGAATCATGGGCTCTATCTTTTAACAAACATTCTTTTTTGTAACATTTTAATTTGTCGATTTCATATTACTGTATTTAATGTCTGGTAAGAAAATAGTCAAGATTCTTCATAATTTGTAAATTGCCGACACGTTGATAGCAATACCTTGTGGTAGGTACAGAGTAGTAGAAGATAGTACGAACATCGTTTGGAAATGAAAGATTTGTTTTTTATGGAAGACACCTAACATGTCTTACATTGAAAGAATTCCTGAGTGAGCGTTTTCAAAAACAATGAAGAGAAAAAAATCGGGACCTCAAATTGAATAAAAAAGTATATTTTAAAATATACAAATTCGTAAATAGTTACATACTAGCGTACCCGCGCGAGAGCTCGCGCATGTTAAACCTCACCCTCTTCCCAATCTATCCATTACCATATTAATAGGGAAAGTTATTAACGAAATCTGTTTATACGTTTAAAAATATATAAAGGTAACTTCCAATGTACTTACAAAATATCAAATAAAAAAATAATGCAATTTACGTTTGAAACAAATTTTCAAGAAAGATTTGTTGAGTATTATAGTCAGATGTACTTTGCAAAATTAACGCTTCCTTAAAAACAACACTTGAAGTAGTTGTACAATATGTCTTTACTGTTAGTTTTTACTTTTCCTTGATATTCACAAAAAGTTTAGAAAACATTTTTTCTCTTGAAGAACCTAATTATCCTTGCGAAAATGCGGGATCGGATCGGGTAAGTACAACGCTACTGTTTGCAATATTATTTACTTTTTTGCCAAACAGGTAAATCCTTACAATTCCGTCTCATAGGATAACAAGTAATTAGTTGAGTTTCACATGCAGTGGCGTATTCTGCAGGTTTATGAAGAGGTGGGGTAGAATCGAGAAATCCCGGACCAGAAAAACGTAATGATGTTCAAAAATCCCATCATGTATAATTTGGCACGAACGTTGTTTATGCCTCAAAATTCCAGGTTTTAAGGCCTTAGAACGCTTTGTTTAGGAGTTACTTACCTATATACCTTTTAACGATGCTGACCGAGTGTTGCGGGTTGCATTTGCCATAAATATTATATATCTTTTTAGCCCTTATTTTTAAAGTCAAAGTGTCATTATCCTTATCTCTTTGATATTTTCTTTAGAAACCTTATTTATTAAAATTATTTGCGTGTGAGGGCCGCAAAATTTGACTATTCTACCAGAATAATATAGGAGACCAATATTTAACTTTTGTTGTTTCAATTTTCATTCAAAGAGAACAAATATTTTAAAACATAGTGTAATCGTGGTTAAATAATAAGTTGCACACTATTGCATAAATATTCTGCATATTAAATCTTCTCTGACAGATATCCGCATTTTTTTGTTTCCCCGCTTCTTAATCTTGCAATACATCAATTAATATTGCAGTCATGAAATTAATACCAATGTATCTTCTGTGCCCCAATCAAAGTGGTGTGTCTCTAGATACCCCATATTTTTCTATTCAATTTTTTTATAGTTTCGTAGTCCATTTAATAAGACTGTAAGAATTTAGTGAGAGTGTGCAATGAAAGCATGAGTCTCATTAATACGATAAAAACTTGAATTCAGATTCTGAGAGTCTTTTAGATGCGTAAAATATTGTTATTATACCCCACTTGTGCAAGGGTAATTTGCAGATTAATTAAAATCTGCTCGTACTGTTACAGATGATAAGTTAATATAGTATTTTGTAGATAATTATTTTTCTCTGGAAATAAGTCATATATTCAATGAGAGTTTCACATTAATATTTATCCAGCCTCCATTCCAGCGTCCATACTCTGGAGAACTCCATCCAGTCTCCCTCAACACTCTTGCGTTCATGGAAACGGACGCTCCGTCTCCCAACTGTTATTTACCACGAGTTCACACCAATCGCACAAAATTTATAGTTTCATATCGTAATAGTTTCATATTCTATGGCGTAGAGGAAAAGCGCACGACTCGGTAACTTGGAGGTTATGTGTTTGAGTCTCGGTGAGGAAGAAAAGTTGGTCGGAGGATCATATAGTAATTTAATATCGTTTAATACTACAAATTGTGCGAGAAAGTAGATGTTGAAGCACTACTAGTTTCATTATGTCGGATCAGAGACAATCCTCTCTCAATTTTCTGAGGAGAACGGTCCTGCGCATTTTACGAACACGCAACAGGCTGAAGTCGAGCTTAGAGGAGACGCGCAGTGAAGCACTTTGGCAGCAACGATTCCATTTTGCAATACTATTCCAATGCCAACATCACCTACTAAGTGTTGCTTCGGTCTTCAGGGGGTAGAGATTTTTATCATTAAATTGTACGAAAGAGTAAAAGAAGAGCGTCAAAAATACCAACTACAATTCACTACATATCTGGTGAACGACTCTCAATTTCATTGGTTTCATTCAAATAAATTAGCAATTTTAGTAGCATGTATTAATTTTTTAACAGTTTTAAATAAAACCTATTAAATTTACTACTTCGAAATAAACGATCACGAACTCAACCACTTAAATGCATAACCGTGTAAATTAATTGTTATTTTCTATTAATATGCTGAGTACTAAATATTTTCTCCGTTGTATTTTTTCATTCAGTTACTGCAGAAGCTCCTATCTATCGATTCCCTAGGTCATCTGAACCATGAAGTAGGACTCTAATTTACAGATCCAACCGCCTTGCTTCATCGCCTCAAAAGAGATACTGATATCTGAATATTTTCTTATTCTCTCACAATTTTTCAAATATCATTGGGTGTACCAAAGTCCGAATTTACAAAGTCCTTCGCAAGTGTGCGGACATAACGTTCGCGACCCCACACCGCGACTCCTCTGTTTACGCAGGCCGTCCGATCGCTATGACCTTCGGAAGCGCATTTCGGCGGCCACGCAGAGTAACGGTAAGAACCGAGCGTGATTCCTGGAAGCCACCGCTAAGTCCCCTCGGCGGGGACCACCGCGCCACACCGCAGCCGTCCTCTATTATTCGGCGTAATTGTACGGAAAATTTACACCGCCGGGCAGCTCTTACCAGCGATACGGTCCATTAGGAAGACCGCAGCGGAGGTGGAGGTGAATGCGCTGCTGGTTCCGCTCGCCGCCGCTAGAGACCGTTCTGGCTGCGGCGCGCCGCCAGCATTTGTTTGGTGGAGGCCATCTTAACGAGCGTTCTGCAAAATGGGGTTTCATTCTGACGTGAAGGGTCGTAATAAGGAAGTAGTTTTGTTTGAAAGCTGGCTCACTCTCGCGACATATTGGGGCAAACAAAAGGAAGGAAATAGTTTAGAATGAAGGAAGATTAAAATATTGATAGTGAATGAAATTATTAAAAGTAAATGCCGTTTAGATGCTATAGATTGTGCGGATTAATCACTTAGGCTACCGGATTATCAACATAAAATAAGATTTAAAATGATTGATGGAATAAATTATAAGCCTCAACATTCAAATCGTACGTACATATGCATTAGTGAATTGATCAATCATTTTTCAATGCTAATTTTAAAATATCTCTCATATTTTAGAAAATGACAGTACTAAAAAGAAAGTTGCGATGGATGCAATTTATTGAGAATATCACAACCCAGAAGTGTTTATAAATGTTTGGACAAAACAATTAAAATTTGGTTTATCTAGTCCGTTATTTTTTATTTCCATTAACACACTGTTTTCTGAAAACTAACTTTAGCTGATATTTATACGTAACTTAGTATTTTTCAATATACGGTAGAAAATGATTTTACCAACACTTCATCCAGCGGTGCAATTAAAATGAAAATAAAATAAAGATGTCTCAAAATTAACGATTCAAACTATAATACATCAGAACATCAATTCATCGTTTCACAAGATCTGTTGTATAAAACACAACGTTTACACGTAGGATAGTACACAGTGAACTGTGCTGTCCTTACTACTCTCTACATTAAATTAATCATACACACGCAAATATATTTGTATTTAATTGGGAAGCTCATTGTTATCACATTTCTCTTATTTTATAACGTATAAATTTCAGAATGTAAAATGAATCGTTTCTATAGGTACGTAAATAAGTCGCGGAAAACAAACTTGAAGGTCAAAATTTTCTTTTGATAACTGTAATATAACAGTCAATCAAAATAATAAATGTTTACGGATAGGATGCAGAATAAGCGCAGAATACCGCAAAAAGCGAAATTATCTTCGTCATTCAGTGTTCTTACTACATATCTTTCTCGTGAGCAAAACCTTTTTGAGTTATAAACGACTTCGAGGGTCATTTCGGGCACTTACAATAAAAAACGTACAGCTGGCATTCACTTGGGATTTTCACGTCTCACGTTATCTGCTTTCCAATATGTTTCAGCAGTATATTAAGTCAAGTATATCCAGTACATTCTTTAATTACCACTATTCCCACACATTTCACGTTAGTGCGCCCCCCCCCCCCAAGAAGGCTTTTGTTACACCTCTCGTGCTTCAACAGACTGATGTATACGCCTACGAAATATATCACCTTTCGCTCGAAGAAAGACGTAAAAACCGTCGCGCATAAACAGCGGATACGAGCTTGAATAGATTGAGCGATCATAAATATTTCACTGCGCTACGCCTTCCTCTATCTTCCCTGCTGCTCATCTCTCGAAGTGGGCGTAACTTCGTGCGGACGACGAACAGTGCCTGTAGTGACGCGGGCGCTAACCGTATATCGCCGTGGCCGCAGGAGCCGTGAATTGGGAAAAGAGTAACAGAAGTTAAGAACCAAAGACGCGACACTAAATTCAAGCGAATAAAAAGTTATTGTCTATGGTCCATGCCAATGCTGTTTGCGAGAAACGTCACCAATTCATATGAAATTCGCCCGTAGATGTGATAACCTGCGGAATTCGCACAGCACAAATGAAACATTTCGTTTATTAAGATATTTTCCCCGAACGCGTGACAGCTATCGATACGCGTGAAATTAAAAAAAAATGACAAAGTGGCATCAAAACGATTAAAACACATCGCAATGCCAAAACAGACAAACCGTTGTCGTAAAGTCGATATAAAATATAGAACCACCAGGTGTCCCCAGTTTTGGAAATACGATATTTTCTGGGGAGTCCTGTGACTTGCGCGACTGCAGCGGAAGGGAAAGAATGCGACCTCGCCAGCTCCGCAAATGAGCGACACGAGCGCTATTTGTATATTATTCTTGGTTTAGGCACAGTATGCGAATTTCTACAGTACCGCGGCTTAACCCGTTTTTTGGCTAGTTAGGGATGCGCGCGAAAACAGCTAGCGATTCTGGTGGAGCTCAAGTAAACGGTAGATGCTACTGAATTGTATGGATTTCGTGTGAAATTGCGTTTATTAAGAGCATATTAAAAATGTTAAATAAAATTCGTATTATTTCTTGACTTCGTGGTGCTATATTCGTACGATTTCAAGGGAAAGTCATTAAACAACACGTAAAATTACATCGAACTAACATTTTAACCTTACATTTGACATGTATCGATATATATATATATATATATATATATATATATATATATATATATATATATATATATATATATATATTTTGTGCACCAATTGAACTCTTATTCTTCTCCAGTGAAGATGGTAGTAATAATGCGTATGTTGAAGGCATCGCATTGTTCTGCAATGAAACGCAGCAGTAATGAAGAAAAGAACCCTGTTATGTTGTTTTTTACTTGTCTAATAGACCTAGAAAGGAAGACGTAAATTTGTTATTACTTCTTAACAGAAATATTATTACCTCCTTGCTACCCTTATTTACTACTTAGATTACTTACATTTCTAGATATTTTCAGGAACAAGACAGAAACACTTGTTCTTTCTCGTGATTCCGCTATTTACTTTCAATGATCAACATTCATTAGATTAAAATCATTTCTTTCCCTAAAATTGTTCTAAATTTTACTTCACATATTGTATTAATTTTTTGCATCAGTATATTTATAGACACATTTACGTTTTGGTTAGATTTTGCTGAAAGATGCTGTGTTACTAATCGTAAGGCGGCGTAGTATTCCCTGATCGCCGCGCTGATCGCTAGAGTTGCTGACCAACAAGTCGTCATAGGGCATTTAACACGGAGCTGCGCTTCTGTGTAAATACGTATACTGTGATTTATGTTAGTGGACGATTATTTTTACTCGTAAAACAGCTGATCATCAACGAAAATCGCACATATCTGTGTAATTTACTATTGCGGTCCGTGGAGGAGCTGCGCGCGAGGTAGTAATGCTTTCAAAATGTTAGAGTTAGTTTTCACGAACCTCTTAGTTTGTTTCGATAATATCATAAAATGGAAAAATGTAAGAGCGAAGGTAAACCATGTTAAAAAGCTTGTTAGAATGGTAATAGGAATTCTTTCAAGTAATTCACAATATGGCTATGAACGTCGAAGGTTCACAATCACCAATTGTAATCAGTTACACCATTCTCTTCCGTCAATTTAATGACTCAAATTAACTCAAATTATACCAAATTTTAACAGTAAAATAATCGGTGTCAATTATATTTCTTTAGATGTAAGTTTTGAAGTGTACTTTTCTTGAATTCTACCCGGAGCTGTAACTTGTCGAGTGTTTTGAGGTTCACTCGGCGAAAAAACATCGTTTAAACGGAACATTATAGCACGGTTAGGAAAATGTGCGGAAAAAAATATTCATCGTGTGGCTAAAAGCGACGAGCGCGCGATCGTTGAGAACAACGGACGAGGATAGTGGGTATATGGGCTAGAAATGGCTAGAGCGGACCGCGCGTGGGGACACACAGGGGCAACAGGCGAGGATAGCACACGACGAACAGAGCGCATGGACAGCGAGTGGTAAGAGTCGGTAGTGACAGGAGACACAAGCCTGGGTCGAAGGATAGCAACAATGCTGGGAGCGTAGAGCGAGGACACGGTGAGGACAGGGAGCGAGGACATGAAACGAGGACGCGCTGCCCATTTTGGAACTGCAAACACAGAGACCGGCTTGCTCAGTCGCTGGGCGCAGCGACGGCAACAGTAGGCGACGGCGAGTCGTGTGTCGTGTTTCACTTAATACATTGGCGCCATAACTCTAGTGCGGAATTTTACTGCAACACATGTACCGGGTCCTGGCGGCGCGGGCATAAATTACATTTCCGTCATATTTCAGACGTCCGTGTTGTGCGTCGTGTAATTGCGCCCCCCTGCGGTTTTTCAATTATTCGGGCGCGGCCAGGGGATGCCGTCGGGCTGCTGCCCCTGAATCTTAGCCCGTGCGCCTCCACTGCAGAGGCGCTGCGGCAAGCGGCGGCAGCTTCTTTACGAGCAAGCCTTCCTACTTAATATTTTAAATGCGCCGAATTCGTTTATTAAAGTCATGTCTCAGAAATTCAATATTTTGGAGGAGATCATGTGTACGCGCATGAATAAGTAAATTAACAGGCAGACGAGGAAACTCTTGTATGTCATTTGTTGGTGACTGGAACTAAGGAGGCCATGATTCAAATGCTTTTAAAATATTAATTGAATTATTTAAATGGTAATTTAAATATATAAAACTTTTTTCCTAGATTTTGAAAATTATTTCCCCCAGTTTCAATATAAAACCCATGTATTTCTAAAAATTATTAGATGTTGGTTATCATTTTAACATCAATAAAAATTAAATATTTAAATGAATTAGAATACATTGCTCACTTCAATACTAAACGTTAAATTGTATTTTAAATATGACTGAAAAAATATCTGTGAGATATGAAACATCATTATAGTTGCATGCGCACAGGACGTGCGCTGAGAAATTACCTCGAATTTTAACTGAAAGGAAACAAATCGTTTTTAACTATTTCCACTAACATTTTACTTGCTGTAAATTCACTAAATAATATTATATATATATATATATATATATATATATATATATATATATATATATATATTTAATAAATTATATCGTAATTACTTTGAACTTTTTGAATAATATAATTTAAATAAACAAAAGTAATAAAAATTTATAATTTTATATAATTATTTAAACTAATTATTTGTCAATAATTACATACCACGTTTTTTTCTCTGATTTTTATTAATAACTAAACTTTAAAGTCAACATTTGAAATAATACAAGAACAAACAGAATTTTTGTTACTGATGTAATTTTACAGTAATTTGTTTTCGTGTGGTAATAGTACACACTTTCATTATTATTCACGTGTTTTAATCGCAATCGGCTTTTTTTAAACTGCTTTTATCAAATATTCATATGAACGACTTCTCAATAGTGTAATGAAAGCAAATAGTGCATTTTAAACTGCAATTAATTCAATCTTTTTTATTAATATATTTAAATTGTTTTACTAATTCAATTACATTCCATTACATGTATATTACAATGTTATAACTGTTCTTGAAGTCGATTTTTGCTATTTACAATGAAATATTTAAACTTTAACTGCCATCGTTTTGTTCTACAATACATTATTTTACCTGTCATTACTTTCACTTATACTTACTCTCCAGAGAATTAGGGAATCAAAATGACTTGCCTCCGGTTGATCACTCGTTTATGAGTGCTTGTGTGATAGCAATCACTTCATTTCATTGAGATGCTTCGTAATGCTATGTATGCCGTTTGTGTATGGGTTGAATTCTTATTAGCGCATTCTCCAAACGCAAACTTCAATTTCCTGTGGGTCTTAATTAACTACAGTACAAAATGGTGTGCACGCCCGGTTGTTTGATGAGGTGTGACGTGACTTAAATTAATATTCTCCATGTCCCCTGTAGTCTCAAAATGTATACACATTATTGCTCGTTCCATACGAGTTCATGTAATTTTCTGTATGATTAAGTATTATCATGTCAATAATATGTGTGCTTATTATATTGTAGCGAATGAAAGTTTTAGTGAACTTACTGATGTATAAGATTTCGGGCGATGCCCCGTCAAGGCGATGTAATTTGTATTTTTGTGAACGAAACATTTGCGTAAATGATATTGAGAATTTTGACATTAGTTGAACTGAACCCAGTGAGTCAGCCATTCATTCTTGCAGTACAGTTACGCATGTCTTCATATTTTCAGATTTCTTTCAGCTGAAATACGTTATTGCTCGCAGTATTGAATTCTAATGTTATAAATCCAAATAATATAAGTGTTATGTCTACTAATTTTGATAAATTGTAGCTCTTGTATTTCACTTTGAATGAATTGTGTTTCAACAGAAATTGCCGATTTTTTTTGCCTATGCTAGAAACGTAAGGAGTTCAAAGACAGCTCGCAAAATAATACGTGACTAAACAAAACGATTCCACTGCAACCAGATTGCCAAAATAATCAAGTACAGAGGAGGTGAATATCAAAAGTGATAGTCTCAAATTAATAATCTATGTGGTGAAAGGCAGATCCGATTGTCTGATATCTGACGAATTCTAAAATCTTTTAGTCTACCATCCATGAGTGGAATCGTGGAAAGAACACAACATCCATGAAATTCCCAGTATTCAATTAGAGCGTGCTAGCCATTTGGAAACACTCTCGCGCGCACCACGAGCCACGTTTCAATTTTCGCGCACCCCGCAGAGTGAAACGAGCCCGAGAGCGCGCACCGCGGCGACGTCTGGCGACGAGGCGCGGCTGCCGCGCGCTTCCCGCGCAGCCCTTGGGGGGGGGGGGGAGGGGGTGGCAGGCGCCTCGGGCCGAGATAAGGGCGCAACTAGCGCCAGCGAGCATAACTACGCGAGAGCACCGCATTGTACCCTCCCCGGCGCCGATCCTTTTTATCTCCCCCTCCTCCCGCCCTTGCCTTCTCGCAGCCCGGTGCGCTCCGCTCCGCCTCGCGCCCTCTGTATTCGCTCTTCCGCTCTGGCCCCTCGCCTCCCCCGATCACCCCTCATCCATTCTCTCCTTCCCCTCCATCCGTTCTTCATGCCAGCTCTGGCTCTCCCTCTTCGTTCTCTCATCTCACTCTTGTTCTCCTCATCCTTTCTCTCATTTACAAATTGTACTCTCCTCTCTCTCTTCCCCATCTCAACTCCCACCTTATCGATCTATCTCTCTCCTTCTCTTTCCCCTGTCTCTCTCCATCCCCAACTAACGTTTGCCTACTTCGTCCTCTCTTCTCTCTCCGTATTGACTTTATCTCTCTCTCTCTCTCTGTTTCTCACCAGCTCCCTAATTCGATAGGTTGTTTCTTTCCCTATTATCTCTTCCTCGTGCCACTCAAACACCTCATGCATCCGGATCAATCACGTTCGCTCGTCGTGCCCCGTCTCACGATTCTGTCGCCCCTCTTCTGCACCTCTTTTGTCCACTTTTCGCTCACATGAGGCTCATGGTGCTCTCGTGCAGCGTGGAGCAGTGCGGCGCGGTATTGTGCTTGCTTCGCAACTTGCACGACTTCACTGGCGGCTTTCTGGCGGCGCGGTCGCCGTGAACCTCCGCCCGGGTCCCTCTCCTCTTTCCTCTCCACTCAGGATCCAGGTCCCCTCAGAGTCAACTGGCTGTCGACGCTCTTCAAACTTTATTCACAGCGCGTTGATTCATTGATTGATTAGCGTTTCGGGCGCGTCAACGGCGAGGGTCATTAGTCCCGTAAGTGTAGTGAGTGTTTTTCGCTCGGGAGGTGGCGGTGTTCTACCCCCTCTGAACGGTGAGATCAGGCGCTGACCCACATATCGAGGATTTCTCATCAGCGGGACACCGCCCCAACCGGGAAAAGCCTGAGCTACAACTGGTCTTCCGATACGTGTGGTAGTAACGAGTATATGTGTGTGTGTGTGAGTAAGGGGCTGAGGAGAGGACAAGAAAGAGGAAGGAAAGATCGCATGCGGTGACCGTTTTTTAGGGAACTGTTCTGGCAGAGGGGTATTCACCTGGTAATGATCGGAGAAACCAGAGATTAGACCAGCCGGCCACTAGAATTCTGCTTCAGACAGCGGCTGAATTTCACGTAGCTTTCTAAAATCCTGCCACCGTCGGGACTCGAACACAGGGACCTCTCAGTCAAACGCGCTGCAGTGACGTCAGTTGATGTTCTGACCCACCTAAGCCGTTCACAGGTCGTTTCTTAGCCACGATGCAGCGCCACGATTAGTATTTCTGCTTTGCAAGTATCTGGAATTGATGGGTGTAAGCTACTGGAATTGAATCTGGAATTGATGGGTGCATCTACCAATGCACGTGCTGCTGCAGCGCCAATAACGCAAACCGATTTGTCTGTTTAAGGACTGAAGTAGGCCAGCCAATTGGCTAGAAAGTTAAATGTATATAATCAGCAATGCAACATACTTGCATGAAATATTTTGAATCATTCCTTTTCATATTCAACTACGCAAAATTTTCGGAAGCTTTAAAAGCTATTAAAATCAGTTTACTTTTCGAATAAAAATACTGCATTAGTTATCATTTTAGTTCTGTGATTCGTAATGACACAATTTTAAAATTAACTACTGTTTTTAATAATGGAATTATTACTAAAACAATTATTTTTGATTTCAATGAAGGCATGTAGAATTGAACATTTTGTTCCTGCTTCTATCTACAATGACGTTTGTCACTATGGCAAATGCATCTGTGAGAATTCTAGATAAGAAATGTCTGCTTCTATTTCCATCTCTGATTGCCTCAGTAAATGCGGAGCCAACAAATTACAGGCGCCGTTAACAGCGTACAATTGTAGCAATTCCTCGTTAATTTTAAACGTGTAAATATGCAGGAGAGAGATCGTCGACGAATGAAACGATTTGCGCTCTCTCTCGCTCCTCTTTCAATTTTGCTTTCACTCCTCCCTTTTCCTTTTCATCATCTTCAGTCTCTGCTCTTTCGTGTCTCTCAGACGTTACTCTCACTCGAGCTGTGTTCTGGGAAGTCACAGCACAGAGCTTTGTGTGCCTTGTTTGCCTCCGCCTCCTTCCGCCTCCGCCCATACCCTAGGCTTGTGGCGTCCAACCCCTTCCACTGGCCTTGCTCTGCACCCAACCCCCAACCCCCATCCCCACCTCCTCGCCCCTCTCCTTCCTCCTCGACACGCGCTGGTCTTTCTCCTGGCTTGGCTTGGGAGTCTGCCGTCGCCCCGCCCCGCCTCTTCCCTGCCCACAACCATGTCCTGCTACTTTCGGCTCCACCACAGCCTCCGCGACCGCCAGCGTCTTAACCTCCTCCCACACCTACACTTCTGCCCTTGCGTTCCCTCCTTCTTCTACCCCCATCGACGTTCTCATCAACGACTTCACCTGCAGCCCGTCTCCGTCCCCCTCCTCATCTTCGCTTTCATTCTTGCTCCCGATCCCAGCCCCTCGCTCAACGCTGTCGCCGCCTCTACGTCAGCCTCTGAATCTGTCTTCATCCCCACCCCCGCCTCCGCCTATAATTGCACCGCCATCATCATCTCCATCCCCATACCCCATTGCCGGTCATGGTTTCAACGCCATCTCGCCTCTGCCAGCCTCATCTCCAACCCGTCCCTCATAGCCATGATGCTCTCCCTCGTCTCTCCCCAACCCCCCCCCCCCACACACCCTTCGTTCGGGACCCTCTCTGACTCCATCCCCCGCACGCAGCCAACTTCCTTTCCGGAGGCAGCCTCCTGCGCTGCTCCGCTCTGCTCCAGAACCGGTCTCCCTGGCGCTGTGGGCCCGCAGACATCCATTTTTCTCCACGGGATTTTGAACGTTCGACGATCGTGGGTGGACTACCGCGAGAAACGGTGGTTGTACTTTTGCTTTAACTGGGACAATGTGCGGAATTAACTTCATTATCAGTTCCCTTGGCTCGTGTGTAAGTGGAGAAAATTGGGAATTACGGTACAATAAGTCTGTGTTACGGTAGTGGAAGTTAAAACTGGAATGAGGTTGGGACGTAGTTAGTTCGGCCACGTTTGGGGTTAGGCACTTTGTTCTATCCCAACTTCACGGCCCGCAGGACCCCTAACTTAACTGCACGCATTCTCAGAAAGTCCACTAATCTCTATTTCTTCACTAAATGCTGACCCCGAGATTACTCCTCGGCATCTTTAGATTTAATGCTAACTTTTAAAGTTTCTCCTTCGAAAGTTGCTTCGAAATTTTACAAAATAATTACATTGACTGAGGAGAAGATATGAATTTATACTAAATTAAAAGCAATGCCTTAGAATAATAAATCGGTGATGTATTAATTACCTTATTACATTACGAATGGATTATTTTCATTTTCAACTATTGCACAAGAATCTTTATACAGGTAGTTAAATATTTTTCTTAATTTTTATTCACTATTGTATTATACTGTTCATATGTTGTACCCTTAAGTAAGAACATTAATATTAATAAATATTAGTGAATGAACAATAATAATCGTTAGAAGTGACATTTTATATTGCCATAAATACAATAACATACCACAACAGAAACTTTCGAGAACGTTTAACCCTAACATTAGCATGGGAGAGAGGTGGTGGCTCAGGTGTCAACCGTTGAGTGTTGCCTTTTTTAATGTGCTAATTTTCTATGAAGATACAAATAACTATTATTATTATTATTATTATTATTATTATTATTATTATTATTATTATTATTATTATTATTATTATTTATGATGAGCTTTTTCTTCAAAAATGATAATGATATAACAATAAATACTCCAGTAACCAAGTAGGACTTCCAATACAATACTACATTATTACAATATTATCACTTCCAATACTTTTTCCTCCCTATCATAAATTACTGTGATAATGACTTAGTTCAAACGGATAATATTAAAATCATTTCTATGAACATTTCTAAAAATTAAGATGATAAGAAATTTAAAAATTTTACATTAGATATAAAACAAGTATAAAAGAAAGATTTCTTTAGCAATGTTAAAAATGACCATATTTCGATCTTCTTCGGAATTATATATATTTAAAAATTATATAAAATAAAATATAAAGTTCAGTATTGCAAATAGAGATCCAAGAAAAAATATTCTATACACAAATTGTTTAAAAAAATATAATTTGGTGCATTTTACGCAAAACTACGCGAAAACCACTCAAATTTTTGAAAAATTGTTCATGACCAAATTTCAAATTCTGTCTTGAAAGTATTTATTTCATAACGGACAAATCTCTATCATGAATATTTTAGTTGTAAGAAGACACCCAAAACACTGTCCTCCAATTTTTGAAAAATTGCGGATATCAACGACAATGAGACCTGCACCATTCTCTTAAACGTCCAACAACAAAATTTAATCAAAATATTTTGTCCTGTTCTTGAAAATTTTGAAATTATCCCAGGAGATTCATGTAAAGAACCCCCAAAATTAAATATCGACCTCAAGTTCAAGGGATCGCGGAATCAGTCAGATCGACAGGGGAATTGTAGTGACAATCCTGCTTACTCTTTAGCCGCTAGCGCTTCCACAAAGGATTTACGACAAAGCACGTTTTGGTTTGAATTATAATTTGAACTCTCCATTGAATATAATTTTATTTGTTTAGTTTACATTTCAAAATATTGAGTGTTCGTTACCTCTGATTTTACATTGATTGCCATAATCCGAATATTAGATTTTCACAAAAATTGCTTGCTTACAAAATAAATTACACGAAAAAATATATTTATACTCCCAATAGAATTAGATATTTAGCGTTTATTGTTGGAATTGCGTTAGAAGTAGTGCAACAAATTGAATTTATATGAAAATGCACACATAACAATAATTAACACCATACCAGATTAGCCGTGTATTTCAAAACAATGAAATTTGAATGTCAAGATGACTCAAGATAAGTCAAGATTATACAATAAAAGATTTCTTGAAAATCGACCACAAATTATTCGTTCTCTTCTGTTTGATGTACTAGTCAAAATTTAGAAGACACAGTTTTAACATTGAAATATTTAAATCTATGCTGTGTGTAGAACATAATGGCTTGGGTAATTTATGAAATAGCAGGGCACTTTCATTGTATTTCTTCAAAGACTGGTTTATTTCGCTCTTACAATAATATGGTAAACTAACATCGAAGACTGTGAAAATAAAACGGATTAATGTACATTTAGGAGACTAGGAAATAAGCTGTCATACATAATGAACACCATGTATATTTTATTATTTACTATACTGAATGTCATGCAATAGTGCACAAGGTTGTGTAATAATATGAGCAACAAAATTATCATTGAGAAATAACATACATGCTAGAAGCATTCATGATAAAGCTAACTCTAACAATTAATGAATTTTAAACCAGATTCTCGTGATAAAGTGACATAATAATATTTTAAAAATAAAAGAGAATACTACTTAAATAGATTTTCGTTACCTCAAACCTTTGCAAAATAACATCTGAAAGAACACATCTTTTTTATTAATTGGGTACGAATTCTCTGTACCGATATTTTTTGCTTAAATAAAATCTTTAAAAAATCATGTTTTGCCATGTTTAGAAGAAATTAAGTTACAAAATAAAAAAAAGGGTACCTGAGTTCTGAGAGTCATGTTAATCTGAAGCCGATGTTCGTTGCATAAACCGAATTATTGGTAATTATAGACAAAATACATAGCCAGGAAAACGAAATTTATGCAGGAATAGGATATTAGTGATCTTGGTTGATACGCAAGTATAACACTTTTTAGTATCACGTCTGCACAAAGACGATTTTCCTTTTTTTATTAGACACATGTTCTAATGAAACCGTAACCCACCTTCAGCCGGATGGTCCAGAGGCTGCTAGAAACCGAGCAAAGTGGTGGGCTTTCCTCTATGGTCACGGTGACGTCGGAGGCGTTCCTCGCCCACTGCCAGGCCTGGCTGGTGAGCGGGTTCCCGCGCAGGTCCCCCAGCTCGAACCCCGGCCGCCAGAGCGCGCGCACCGCGGCCTCGTCTGCGGCGGCGATGGCGTTGCCGGTGAAGAGCGCGGTGCGCAGCGGGCCTGCGCACAGGCGCAGCGAGGGCAGGGCGGCCAGGCGGTTGTCGCGCGCAGACAGGTGCTGCAGCGAGTGCAGGCGCGCGAACAGGTGCGGCGGCAGCGCCTCCAGCAGGTTCGAGTCCAGATTGAGCACGCGGAGGCGCGTCTGCGCGCGCAGCGCGTCGGCCGGCAGGTGCGCCAGGGCGTTGCGCTGCAGCTGCAGGCTCTCCAGCGCGCGCAGCGGCGCCAGCAGCCCGCTCGACACGCGCGCCAGGCGGTTGCCCGCGAGGCGCAGGTGGCGCAGGCGGCCCAGCGCCGAGAACGTGCCGTCGGCCAGGGCGGCCAGGCGGCCGGTGTCGCCCAGGTCCAGGGTTTCCAATTCGCTCAGTGATGAAAACGCAGAAGGAGATATGGTGTGCAGAGGATTTCCCGACAGGTCAAGATGACGTAAATAGGACTGTGGCTCATAACCATAACCACACGTCACTTTCGACAAGTCTTTTAACTCAGAAATTCTGTTGTTGGCAATTCGAAAAAAACTGAGTTCCCTCCAGGAACAAAATTCATCAATAATGTTGCTAATAGCGTTATTCGAGACATTTAAAACCCTCAAACTCATTCTATTCGCTCCAAAAGAATTCAAAAAATTCACATTTTTCAAGTAGTTGCTGCTTAGATCTAATACTTCAACTCTGGGATTACTTAATGAAAAATTATTCATACCAATTTCTCAAGTTATTCCCTCTCACATTCAAAGTGGAAGTCGATGTGCAAAAATCACCATTCAGAAGTTCTGTCTTCATCCTAAAGGAGCAGTCGTTGATACCCTGCTCGCACGTACAAGAGGACACATCCTTATCTATCCACACGCTTACTTTCGCAGAGTAGACTATCGAACTGAGGAGGCAGAACAAAAGAATGCAGATTGCACGCATGGTGACAAAGAGACTGAGGTTCCTGACTCGACCAACCTGATACTAATAGCCGTTTATGTATTCTCCAGCTGCGATTACTATTTTATCGGTTCTGTTTCGAGACCCGGGTGACCCTATCATCCCTAAACCACCTGTTAGCATTATGGAGAGTTGCATTATAAATGTGTTACAGGAAAGGTCGTATTATCTGTATCCTCAACAGCTGGTTTTAAGAACACGCCGTTTGCTAGATGGTGGTATGGTAGAAAAAAGGGATTGAAGGCATTGGAAAACTTTATAAATTATAAGTCATCTGACGAGAGCTTTGAAAATTCCCAAAATTAGTAGCACAAGTAGAGGGGTGCATTTATCAGTGAATATGTTTATTCAAACCACGAGTGGTATTTACTGAGAATACCGAAATGATCTTGAATCCCTGCTAACAAGTGGACACCAATGTGACATGCTGTTGTAAACTTAACTAAATGTTTTATCGATACACTCGTTTTAATAACAATATTGCAATATTGTGCAAAATGTTTTTATTATTAATAAATTATTTCTTCTAATTTGAATTTGAACTAAATTAGGTTAATATTTTTAGTAAGTTATATTATTCAATTCTGTGGTGTACGCCGAAGAATCATTGGCCCAGAATAAATTTAAATGGATATTTTTATTTTCCTTCATTAAGTAAACGTATTAATTTATGTTCTTTTTATCTGTGTTAATAGAATAGTAAAAACTATCTCATATCTCAACGATCTCATACTATACGAATTCAGTAGTTTTTTATTTCTACCATTTTATGAAAACATTTTTGTGTCTTTCTATCATTTTATTTACAAAGAGAAAAAACATTTTCGTAACCAGAGTCAAGTTGTTAACATAAGTCATTATAAAAAATATTTATTAAAATTAACAAGGAAACCCTTTTTGGTTGTTTGGATATTTGCGAGATTGTACGTAAATTCCTGAAAAAGCAAATACTTTAAAGTACCTTGCACTCGTTCTTCGGCGTTTACGGAAAACTAACTAAAGATTTCGTTCACAAAGCTGCTTATTTCCGAATAGTCACTGTGTTTGAAAACAACATGGCTTTGTTTATTTTGATAAGAAAAAATGAAATAAGGGGAGCGGGTATCAGCCCACGGTAAGTAGCATTATAGTACAAAAACTATTCTAGAGTGATTCTGAAAAAAATTAGAAATCTGACAGATGGTAGCGATGAAAATGATTGTGAAGTATTGACAAATAAGGAATATCGGAATACATGTACAGACATGTCGATAAAATTTTAAAGAATCGTGAAAGTTAAAATTTTGAATTAGGCGTATGGAATATTTTCCGTTATATTTCATTTCACTATCCAAAAGCTGACAGTTCCCTTCCTTTGACACGAAAAATTTGTGCACCAGATAGAACAACAATGTTAACAAATGAACATATGGTACAAATCAATCAACATTTATGTGGTTCAGTTAAACATTCGTTTTACACAGAACGCACATATTCTTACTACAATGTAACAGTAATATTATCACTATATCCCTTATTTAATACCGCTCTTTCAGAGGCTAGGGCCTCATAATCCCTGCTAACCCACAATATTACTACTTTTATATTACTACTTTAACATTTCTCTCTAAAAATGTCATTAAAAACTCATTAATTATTGCTTCGATGATGACAGAGACCATAATTCAGCAATATCATTTAATATTTCATTAAATAAATCATTTTCTCTTTTTCTCCTCCCTACATAAATTCACGTAAATAAGAAACAAGCATTACACTTTGTTACGATGTTTTCCTAGTCTTCAAAAACATCTGCTTCCTGCTTTAATAACATCTTCCTCCCTTTTATAATTTTCAGCAAGTCTGAAAATAGTATGTTCTTCAACGAGCGTAGAATGATGACTATTGTTCACGAGTTGATGTTAATAGCGCGAGGGACGTAGGAGCGGGTATCGGAATTTTTACGAGTGAATAATAGCAATTCTACGTGAGTAGCAGACTACTTTCTCTACGACTTTGAAATTGATGTTTTAATAATACTAAATGAAAACATTTGAAAAGTTTTTTTGAAATAATGTTATATTCATTGTACTTTTTACTTTATTAATTAAATATTTTACAACATTAACTACAAACAAGTAAACAAAATAAGTATTACAAATATAAATGATCGAGATTTACTTTTTGGGGAAACTAATAATAATTATATTTATAATTATTTATGAATAATAGCTTTATTATGATTGCAGAAGAGTGTTTGCGGTAGACGTTTTGTTTGACCTAACATCCACATTACCTTCCGCTACCACATATCCTTCCCAACAATCACCAACTGGCATACTGTTTCGTGCTTCAGCTGTCGTATGTCACGTAGAGTGCGCAGAGCTGTTGGCCTCTGTAGGCTTCTGCCATGTGTAATAAACTAAGAGGAATGTGATTGGTCGACATCCGCGGGAGAAAAATATTCGCGCACGACTTGTGGAATCGTCAAATCACTGTATTCGATAACGTGCAGCAATGCGTACATTCTGAAATAGTCGTAGAGAAAATTCATTCTGGCACTCTTGATAACAAATTACAACTATTCAATTGTTTCATAAACAAACCAACCCCCGGAGGAAGATATTGATTACTGAACAGGTGCACTTTCCTCACCAAAAAAGAGAACTATTTTTAATAAAATCAAGTGAACCGATTTTTTCGGCCAGTGAACTGGTATATGTATAACGGAAAAGATCCTAGGAATATTTATTTAAATATTAACAAAGTAGTTCTGAGTAACAAGTAGAATATTTAAAGTGGTTTGCCAAAAATATTATTTTTGCAAGCAAGGAAACCTGTGACTTACTTCCGCAAACAAGGGTCAATAGACAGAAACATTTGTGAATGTCAGGAGTATCTTTCTACCTTTGATACTGAACCGCAAAATATATCTAGAAAAAATATCAGTTTCTTTTACATGGGCAAGACAATATAACAATACTGTATAGTAACGATTTTACGTTTAGACTTTAATCTTTGATTCAAAAAGCTAAAAAGGTAAATTATTCACTCAGGAACATTAAAAGGGGAAAAGCTATGCAAATACGCATCACAAAAGATTGCAACTTTTATTCAAATATTCAATAAACGCGCGAGAGAAAATTCCATTTCGGTAGCCATAAATACACCAGAGATCTTGTATATGCAACGGGAGCGCATTAGGGGAAGTAGTGTTGGTGGCCTTTAGTGGAGAGAGGCGCGGGGAACGCGCTGGAATTAGACCAATTTTTATGCAAAGTGGTCCATTCCTCCGATCAGAAGCAAACCCAAGCCACGCTCTCGCCGCCAGATGAGAACCGTAAGAGGCTTGGCGCGCCGCACAGCCTGCCCACTCTTGTGACCGAAGATGTGTCGGGAGAGAAACCGCTTGCAGAGAGAAAATGACTACGAACAATTGAGAACACGAAACGAAAGATGAAATTGTTGGAGATGGGTGAAATGCTAAAATAGAGATTTTTATAGTGCGTAGATGGAATTAATTAACGTTCAGAAAATAAAGGATGAGCCTATATAAGTTAGTAAGATACTTAAATACAATTTCCGAATACTTAATTTTTGATTTCTTTACTCTTTGATTTCCTTCATTTCACTTTAATTCTCGATTTCCATAAATTTCTCAATTTTTTAATTTGGGAAACGCTGGTAACACCCAGTTTATTGTAGTGATCCGAAAGATTTAAATCTACATTTGTCCTGTCCTTTCTCATCTTTCAATGTGTCTGAATTTTCATATTTTTTCATTATATTAGCCTTAAAATTTCAAGGATGTACACCATCAAATTTCATGAAAATTTAATTAAAAAAAGCTGGCTATTCTAGACTTCCATGGTCATGAATTTTATTTCTTTGCACGTTTCGTCATTTCCTCTACTTGAATTCTTTATTACCATTGATTTTTTTATTTTGATTATTCAAAAATGTCTTCAGCACATTGGAAGATATTGATCAACTTTCCTCACTCGATTGTTAATTCAATGTATATAGTAATTTAGTCCAAATCAGCATAATTAGTTGATTAGAAAGGTCTAAACGAGGAAAGGCCGGGGTAGTTCCTTGAGCCACTGAAGGTTCATATAGAGCAAACTTCGGAGCTTGCCTCCCGCTGGTGGTGCATTTCCTACACCTCTGAGTCAAAGGAAACGCCAAAATAGGTCGAGAGTAACCATGAAGGATATTAGAGTTGAAAAAATATTGTCTGTATGGAAGACTCCACGTTCTAGGCAAAATTTCAGCTATTCAGTTACAACTTTCTTTAGATGGTTGGTTGGTTGGTTGGTTTGTTTGTTGGTTGGTTGTGATTACGAGCGCGTCAACAACTAAGGTTATTAGTCCCGAAAGTGGTGCATGTTTTCCTCTTTGGATGTGGCTTTGATCTTCCCCCGCTGGATGGCCAGAACCGGTTCCGACCTACCGTTGGCTGGCGGGGTTTCCTCAACCAGGTATCTCCCGCCAGCCGGCGCCGCCCCAGCCGGGACAAGCTCTGAGCTCCCGACCAGTCTCCCAGCATGTGTAGTAAATGTGTTGTATGTGTATTGCATTAAATAATGAAGATGATTTATAAGTTAAGCGGCTCTTATGCTTAATAAATCAGAAGAAATGAAATGTCAACATTAAGATAGTATCATGAGTAGATGAATTGTATTTTCACTTTGGGAATATTAGCGATTTGTTTAAAAATCGCTACTAAATCGGGCAGATGCAAATCCAATCCACATCATGATGCCTACTTGATTTCATGGTCGCGACCAGTTTAGCGGTGTGCCCTAACAAATCGATTGCGCCAGACTGGATGATGAAGGGTCAAATCCACATAATTGATGCCCACTTGATTTCCTTGATTTGATGATCATGGCCCGTATTACGGTGCCTGCTTACAAATGGGTTTGACATGATTCAATAAAGGTGTGTCCTATGTAATTTCAAGGCCAGAGCCTTATGCTATAATCCTTATGGTTTAATCACAAAAATAATATATTTTTTTATATTATTCTCTTAAATTTTGGGATGTTACATTTTTCTGAGCACTTGGTGGTAATATGTGCTCAGAGATCAAATTAATTTTGAATTAAATTGAAAGGTGAGTATATATTCTTACACAAATGACGTGTATCATTTAAATATATATTTTTTCTTCACATGAATGTGGGGAAGAGGTGATTGCATTTCTATAAGCCCCACCTATGGTCTGGCATCTGAGATAACTTTGAACCCGGACCACGTGTTCAAAAACCGCGCGTCCAAAATGCTGCGCCGGCAAATGTCGATTATAAGAATGACAACAGTATAAAGCAGCCAAAATCTGCCTGAGAGGTCGAACGCTGGCAGCGCACAGGAGAGCGCGCGGCGCGGTGCCGGTGCCAACGCCTGGGGACATTTCCAGCTCCGGGGCTGAGGCCGGAAGGACCCGCAAGGGGTCGGGCGAATCCGTGATCCCGCGGCGGCAACGGAGTTCGACATTGCTGAAAGGCGTTTGAAATGCAGCTGGGGGCATCACGTCAAGCAGAGCCTTTGAACTTTCCATCAAAATCGGAGACAAAGCTGGAAGATACTGCTACAGGAGGCACTGGTGTCGCTGGGTACAGGAGCAGGTTAGGCTCATCAACGTGTGCACATAAAAATTAATATACATAATATATACTTGTACATAATATATACTTATTAAAAAGCGCGAACATCGGCGCTATATTTTATAACATTCGCTCTTGCTTGCGATCCGCGGACCCACGCATCAGCAAAGACGTTTTAAGAATCGTTGGCAGCAGTTCGTGTTTTAGTTCCTGCAAGAAGATTTTACACGAGAGCGCGCCACTATAATGGTTTCCATCATGAGATATGGGAGTTGAAAGGCGCTGATGTCAAGGGCGCCAGCAACTACGATGCCGCGATGAAAGAGTTCGACGCGTGTTCTACTAACCATAAGTATTCAACTGAGACAGTTTCTTTTACATGATTTCGAAGTAGGATCGAAAAAACTGAACAATTGAGAAAGCAAGTCATTTCCGCACAAACTATAAACCGTGGTATAAGGGAGGAAATATTTTAAAGGGTAATGTCATGCTGTTATAGAATTGAGAAAAATATTGGAGAATTTTCAGTCATTCTCTGATTCCTTGTGAATATTAGTTTTGGATGGGCATGTCAAGTATTGTTTTGTGAAGATTTAATTTTGTGACATGTTACTAGAACTTACATGAAGGGATGTGTTGTGTAATTATTTTGGGGAAGTGTATTTGTGATGTACATCATCAGATAATTATTTACAAGGGGAGTGATCGAAATGTTGTAATGATTTATGAATTGTAATATAACTTAATATACAACGGTAATCTATGAAAACATTGTTGTGCCGATTACCTTTTTGAGATAATTTAAAACTTGTATTTGGTAGGTAAATTTCTTTTGAAGAACTGTCAGCTCAATTAAACCCGGGAAGAGTGTTCACCATGTCAAATATAACGATCGCGATTCGACTTCATAACTAGGACTATCAATGAAATATCGTGATCATGTGATTATTAAATATTACATTTTGTTATGAATGCATTCGTGATTCCTTTTATAGCGATACCGTGGCCAATGCAGACAAAACCCCCCATTTTCCACCTGCATTTCACTCGTGCTGCAGGAAGGCTCCGTCATAGCATTTAAGTTTTGTAAAGCGACTCGCCTTCAGCCCGGCGGTAACTCGCCGTGCTCTGTGCTCTGCTTTGTCTCCAAGCTTACACCCAGCTGGGGCACAGGGCAGCCCAATGTCCTACTAACTGGGTTTAAAATAGGTTTTTGCCCGACGCTTATTGCTGACTGTATACTTCTTGTGTGAAAGCCTTGGGTAAAAGGAATTTTTGTTTTCGCTATTTCTCTGAGAAATAAAATGAGAGCGGTATCATTAGAAACATTTCTCACATCGTCCATTCTCCAATTAAAATTTCTATACACTTTGTGGGTCAGGAGAGATGTCACTAGTATCTAATCTGAAATCGTCACGAGTATATAAACAATCGAAACAAAAATTTCTGATAAAATCCTAAAGGAATATGTGGTACCTTCGTAGGGAATGAAAATTTCCGTAGTTGAACAGTTATTGAAATAAACCAGAAGAAATAAACCCTTTGCATGATGTATCGTGCTAATATAATACACGTAAATGTGCTAGGAGATGGATTTAAGTTAAGAGAACTCTTAGACAAAATAATTTGTAACGTCGATATGCTTCTAAAATCATTCTGTTTCAATAGGTGATTGTACAATATGTAATTAAAATAATACATTTTTTGTGATTATTTTGCTAATTGGGGTGGGTCAAGATGTGCGAATAGAGGAATATGCGACCAGCCGAATTTCACCGACTGAATTGATACACGTTGAGGTTATGTTATCTAATGTTCAATGACTATTTTATGATTATGTTGTCTGACAATTACAACATTAAGTTGTTATCTTACGATTGTAACTACATTTTTAATGTTGGTGCGAATTTTTATATTATTGCATTCTACCGTTATATGTTACCATACGTATACCGTTAAAAAGCGAAACGAACAATTTTGGAATCTGTATCAAAATTTCGAAATTAGATTTTACAAAATGTTACATCGAAATGACTGTTCGGTGCAGTTTACGTAACCTTCAATGTTCTTCTGACAGACGTGTACTTGACTACTTACTTCAACAGAAAATTCCGTTTATATAATTTGCTTAGACAATGGGAAGACTGTGGCGTTCTTAATTCAGGGTAAAATACTTCACGCAAGCATGGCATATTACAGCAGTATCAGTAATGACGTATGTATAGTATAAAAAAGTATAAAATGGATGCTTCATAAACATCAAAGAAACAAGAGCTGAAATGTGTTTCAAGAGAGATCATTTGCAGACTACTTGGTATTTGCCTGCAAAAGAAATACAATACTGACATCGATATAATAAACAGATTTAATCGAAAAAATTGAACATGCTCAGAATAATCAGAAAGATCAAGAAAATACCAAAAATCCTTTACAAGTACTACCTCAGTGGAGAATGATGTTGTGATAGCTAAAAATCGATGATCGAAATCTTTTGACAACGGAACGGGCATTTCTGTTCTCGTATACTTACGTATGTACTTCCGTATGTATACTATATAGCGTTGTACATATAATAGCTATTTTGAAATAACGTTTCTCCTCATTCGCTTAAATTTTTTACACTAATCTTTTGATTGTTTCAGAATCAAATATTAGTTATATTATTAACATTTCAATATTTCGATTACATTTCATTACCAGTGATAAGCTTCATATTTCTCTTGGTTATCTTGGTATTTTTTCCAATCATCTCTATGTCAGTAAACTGATTCATTATCCACATAATTTTTAAACGCATTGAAATAATCGAAGTTATTACTCATATGTGTCAATAATTCCACTGTGTTTTTTAAAATATAAGTTTAATCATGTATTGATTCGTTTTCCGAAAATTCAACACATCTTATACTGTTTATTAACGTTACTACCGAAGAGGCAAGGTAATTATAATTAAATTCTAATTACTTCATAATTATGTAATCCTGTGTTTATGACAGCTTCTAGGGCCTAATGCAGAATTGCATAATCAGGAATTGCCAAACTTATATTAACTGTAGAGATATTTATTATGCAGGAGAAAAGCACCCATATACCGCGCCTCCATCAGCTAGGAGATGTCTGATACTAAAATTGAAACGACTCCCAACAGTCTTGCTACTACAGACTAATGAACAAGACCATTATCACATTTTATGCCTCACCACAATCGTATATCCATACATCACAGTTAAACATTATATACAACAAAAAGTCAAAAAAAGTATCTATATTTCTCCCATGATCCAATGATTGGCTGCAATTTACATATTTTAAATTACTGAAAATTTCATAATAAACAGCCATTCGTGTACCTTGCAATATGGACTTAAATCACGAAATATATAGAGTACATTCATTATGGTTTGCTTTCTCTCATTGTGAGCTATTATCTCGCATCCGACAACGACATATTTATTTATATTATTGAAATTAGCTCAATAATAAATCAAAATTGCTTTATATTATTATATAATGATTATGTAACCAATATCGATTGTATTTGTAATAAAATAATAAAATTGCTAAGTTTTTTCAAGTCCCCATAAGAAGCTGCCACATGGTGCTTCCAGCTGCCAAACTTAAATTTTCGGTCACATAACCGAATGGTTTAACTTCTGACACTCCAATTGTTATTGTTTGTGCCTTCAAACCACCCACAATGATAAACAGTCGCTGCAATACAATAATTAAAATGGTAGTTGATACCCATTTATGATAAACTCGTACAAAGTGTGCAGCTATACTCTAAAGAGTGTTTCTTTTCATAAAAGGGCTGAAGAAGACGGTCAATTGTTAATCTGAACAACGTAATATGTCATTTACTTAACAATAACTTCATGTTTTAAAAATGTCACAGACAAAAATGAAGAAATGTTTGATTTTGGCATCAAGACTAGGGGAAGGATAAATTCCAAAGAATACGCTTATAGGTTATCTCACTGATTCAGAAAATTGCCCCAAACCTTCCTCACAGCTTCACGAAGACGTATTGCTGGTGTCTCGCCTAACGAAACGTCCCCCGACCTGCAGTTTTTTCCGCAAGTCGACGTGGGGGGGGGTGGAAGTCCGGCAACGCCGCAAACAAAAGATGCGCCGCGCCCCCCGCGCGGACTATCAATGCTCTTATTCCTTATTCCGCGCGCGCGCCCGGGCACGCGGCAGCGGGAGAGGGGGCGGCGCTTGGAATCCAATAACGCGCCAAAGGAGCGCCCTAACACAGCAAAGGAACGCCACTTTATTTGGACTTCAAAGGGACAGCAGGACTCCGCGGTGGACTGCTGGCATCGTGGAGGTGCGGGTGGGATGGGTGTGGGGGTGGTGAAAGTGAGGGTTGGGATGAATTGATGTTAGTGTGGATGTGGGTTTGTGGGGTAAAAGTGGTACGTTGGTTGGGGGTTGGTGGCAGTGATTGAATTGGAGTGATGTGGGTGGTGTTTTTAACAATTAGAGGAAGTCCAGGCATTTATTTTACCTAAAGTATTCGTGCAAAAAGACGTACCTTTACTAAAATAGGCATGAAAAAGGTATTCATTCTAACTAAAGTACGTCTAAGCAACGAAAAATCACATTCAAAAGGACGTTTTGTAAAATATTAAATTGAAATGATTCACGGTTTTATTTTAACTCTGAAATGTACATTAGTTCTTAACGTGGAAGGAAACGATATTTTATTTGCAATCTTGATTTCACATGACCATTTAGTATGATGACTATGAATTTATTTTATTCGCCACGCTCTGTCGCTGAATAGTATTGTGGAATCCCTTTTGAATCTTCAACTTGTGTAATGGCCAGCACTGAGAAAGGTAAATAAAACAGAGAGCTGTCCTAAAAAGAGATTGGACCACTCGCACCACCCTTCACCTCCATCACAATCATCAAAACCTAGACCACTCCATGATCTAGGCTGCCCGGGTGACTCCGTGTTGCTAAGGTGCCGACGTTTCGACCGACATATCGAGGTCCTCGTCAGTACAGATCGCGGTACTCTTCATGGCAGTACACCCCTGAAGAGGACCGCGACATGTCGGTCGAAACGTCGGCACCTCAGCCTGAAAAGCGGCGTCACCCGAACCGCCCAGATCATGGAGGTGGTGTTGCTTTTGATGATTGTGATGGAGGTGGAAGTGGTGTGCGTGGTTGTAAAAGTTAAGTCGGTGTGGGTGCAGGTGAGGGTGAAAGAGGAGTCTGCCCCTGTGCTGGAGGGGTTGATGGAAAGGACAGCGGTGTCGTGGCCGCTGTCGATGTCAACGCCGAAGACAGTGTAGCGACGACGGGCGTGGCGGCGGAGACGACGAAGCAGAGCCTCCCGCGGCAGCGAGGGCGAGGGCTACGACAGAGGAGGAGAGGCAGTAGAGGCGGCCGAAGCGGCAGCACGCCGGCCGGGGCCCGTCGCCGATCTTTCGGATATTGTGTGCTGCTCCACGTTTTGTTTGCGAACTACAAATCTCCCGTTTATCCCCCGAGCTTTGGCGTCCCTATGTGCCGTCTTTTGCGACCCCGATGTCGCACCATCCCGCTTTCTCCAATATCCTCTCTTCTCGCGAGTGTCTCTCTCTCTCTCTCTCTCTCTCTCTCTCTCTCTCTCTCTCTCTCTCTCTCTCTCTCTCTCTCTCTCTCGGGAGGCGCGGTCCCCGGCGTGTCGACCGCGTGTGTGCGGAATGTGTGGCTTTTATATTCACGCGGGCTTGCCGATGGCGCATCGTTGCGGAAATGGCGGGCAATTGGGGTTTGCGCGAGTAAGGTACTGGAGTGTTGTGCTCTGCGTGAGATTTCATAACGTGGGGTATTTGCTATTCAATGGCCCGTGTGTGTATGTGTGTGCTGTAACACGTGGTGAATACATATTTGTCGGATATGAGGTTTAATATTTCGTCGTTCTTTGCTAAAAATGAAGAAATGGAACACGTTTGTTTCGGTAGAAAGTGCTGTGGAACGAAGTGAAACGGTTCTGAATATACGTTTGCAAAAATGTTTCAGAGAATTCGTTATTAATTTTATCTACATACATACAAAAAATTAGGTGTTTCAATTACTTTCGGGTATTACGTGAAGCATGTATTGTGACTTAGTGACAACACCGTATTTAATGTTTATTAAAGCGTTTGAAGAATAGAAATTTTCATTAACGGAATTAAATGAATAATTGCAACGAAAAAAACAAGAAAGTTAACATACAGCTTATAATTGCTCCCAGAAGGTTGAAGAAAGTAGCTCAATTAAAATATAAATCTGCAACCCAGATCTTACATGAACCCTTAACTATCTCTTCAAGTAATCTGGGGATGTCACAATCAGTACATCACGTAAGGCGCTTAGCTCCTATATTGTACTAGCAGAACCCCTGCGATGATATCGTTCGAACGAACTGTAGAAGTGTTGTAATATAAAAGTAATTGCCCTAAAAGGAAAATTGATATTCTCAATATATTATTTCAAGACGTTCGGTATTAATTCTCCAAGTCTAAAAAATCGAGAGATTTTTACAATCTCTGGGCAACACAGTCGCTATTCTCAGCGAATACAGAATTGAAAATGCTTCTGAAAATGTAATTGATATCTTTTATATTAACCAATATTTGTATATGTATGTTGCAGTCAACTAAAGAATAGGATCTACCTTAACTTAAGAATATAATGCCTCTCATAAATAAACAATGATTTTTTTGTAAAGGAACACATGTTTAGTATGATATTACAATTTTGTACACTCACTAATATTTGCATTTAAAAACATTCAAACTTCGAACTCAAAAATCTCCCTATCCTCTATTCGTGATCTATAACTCGATGAAACTCTACTGCTCTTGATAGAGGAATTGCATCTATCACAACAAAACGATCAACGCCCGTTACATTCCAACTCAACAATGCAGTGGGTTCTGTATACGACGTAATTGCAAATGACTATAGATTAGTGTTCATATTATTTAAATTTAATGTTATATTATTTTTAATAGTTAATTATTACACATATTGTGGTTGCACAAAGATTGAGTGTTTATTTAATACGAAATAATAAGAAGTTCTCGCTAAATTTATGTCGACATTACGTATCATTAGGAAAACAGTAGTTCGTTGTGTACGGAACGCGCAGTTACGAGGACAGACAAGGCTCCTCCCCCCTCCCCCCGAGCGAAGGAAATGGTCGAGACGCGTGCCCATTGTCGCACCCCGCCGCCCCCTCTGTTTACGTGCCGGTGGCACGAACCTACTTCCGTTCTCGCTTCTCCCCCCCCCCTCGGCCCTCCGCGACGCTCCGGCCAGCGCGTGGACGGAGTTGCGTACATGGAAAATCCCCGACTGCGATGGATGAGAATGATTACGGAGGATAAATAAACAGGCCCGCCTGCGTCGCCCTCAGCGCTCGGCTACAGAGCTCGAGGCTTGCATCAGCATTTTCGGAGTGACAGAGAGAGCACTAGAAAAATTTCCAATCTGGAACATTCGAGACTTCTACTGTGATTGGCCGCGAAAACTTCTATGCACATTTGGTTTTCACCGTTCACAGCACGTAATTGTAAGGGCACGTGTGTTAGAATACGTTACACGTGTGTTAATAACAGTTCACGGCGAGGGCACATTCACAGTTTGTTGGCATGAACTCAACACGGAATAAATTACAGTAGATTGTGCAATATATATGCAACACATGGTTCACTAAGCGCGTTAACACAACTGATGAGTTGTAAAGCACGTTCAGTTTGTGTTGAAATAACTTACATTAAGACATATATTAACTAAGAATGTTCGATTGTGAAGCAACGTACATGAAACATGTAGGTCACTGGTTCATGAACGAATGTATTAGAACTTACATGCACGTGGTGACATCGATTCAGCTTGAAGTACACAATACACTCATAAAAAATCAGTATGGATAACTTATTACTTTCACATGGTAGCTGGAAGATGATATGTCCATGAGTTATGCGCAATGCATGTAGTACTCATGACGCCATGAGGCTAATTAAGAAAATCTCTGCACCCAGCAGATTAGGAACCTGTGCACAGCTCGGCGAAATGGACGTCAGAAGACTAACATATTCTTCATGGTGGTTTTAAGGGAAGACGCGAGGCAAAAATTGACAATTGTTTTTGACCAAATAGAGAAGAGAAGTCTTATAAATAGGCAAAGATTTTCATTTAAATCTTATTTCATTTTCATTAAAATATCTGAAATTTTATAATTTCAACTTCCCTTCCGAACGTACATGTTTATTACTTATGGGGATGTTTCTATTGTCCGAGTATTTCTATCTACTTGACAGATGGGATGGGGTAGATCGATGTTGCCAGGTTTCTTGGGCGGCAGATACGTGGTCGCGTGGACGTTCTTGCATCAGATCAAAACAGTAGCAAGAAATAAATCGCAAGTAGACGACACAGAACCTCATAACCGAAGGAGTAATGGCAAACATGAACTTTCAGTTGCTTCGCGTATTGAGATTTCATTGTTTCTTTATAAGTATCGGTAACTCTGCAGTGACATCAGAAGAATTTGAATCCTCTGATTGGAAAACGGAACCTTTTCTCGCTAGTCAAACGCTAGCTTTCAAGTAGACAGAAATATTATTCGACCAATATTCGTAGAAATGATATCTGATTTGTACATTTCCGGCTGACCCTGCACGGCAACCGTGCAATAACCCCATTTGGATTGCGCTCCCCGACAGAAGCCCGGGGTTCGTCTTCCACGGGGCCGTGACGCGCAGACCCCCGCCTCCAGCGCTCCTCGGCTGCCACGCCCCCTTCCCTGCAGTCGCAGCCGCAGCGAACTTCACTCGGAAGCCGCCGGCGCAGCGTCGCTACCACTTAACTGCCGCTGCCACCGACGCCGTCATTCCTGCCCCACCGTCCCCCTCCTGCACTTTGCCTCCTTTCCATTCTATCCGCCTTCTTCATAGGCCCCTGCTCGCATTCTTCTTTCTCTTCTACTGTTCCTCCTCTTTCGTTGTATGTCATTTTATTACCTTTCGTTTGCTTCCAATTCACTCTACTTCTTCTAAATGCCCTCATAATTCTCTTTTTTCTCTTTTCTCTTTCTGACCCGCAAATGTAATCTGCTTTGCTATCCATTCGAATTTATTAAGAACTTGGGCTCTTGAGCATAGTTGTCAACGGCGACATGAACCATTTTTTAGGGGCTGCCACTCCGTTTTCCTTGCCTCCACGCTGTCACCTACTCATTGTCATGTTTTCAACCCTTCCATCATCTCACAACATCCACTCCTCCAGTGCAGCTTTCACATCTTCTGCAAATCCATTTAAGTCCCACCACTGCCTGCACTTCACCTTCTATCTCTATCTGTCTACAACTCCCATCCCTGTTTAACACTCACCCCTCTTTTACCACGTTAACAATCTTTACCACCCCCGCACCTGTAGAGTCTCTCTCCCCATCCAGCTCTCTGTAGAATTCCTTTTCACACCCCGCCAACTGCAGCACTTTGCAAAACTAATTCTGCCGTTTGTAGAGTGGCATCTCTATTCGCTACATCCATCACACTATCCATTGATCCTCTCCATCAATATGTCCGCTCTTCCTCTCCATTTTTAGCACATCCACTTCCTCCCAATTCAAACCTCAACACCGCCTCGCACACTTCTCTTCTTTCTAAACCCAACTCTGCTTCTGTGAAATATCCATCCCACCCTTCCCATCCCTCCCACCCGTCCCCAATCTGCATGTTCGCTCCGTGTCCCCTCTTTCACCACCTCCACTCATTCCCTATTCAATCACCATAACTTTCAACCTCAGTTAACCACTTTCCAACCCCGTTTATTCCCCTTACATGATATCGTTCTCACTCGGTACAACCATCATTCTACCTATCCATTCCGCCACTTCACTATCTGCATGTCCACTTGGTCTCCCCTCTTTTAGCACACCTACTCCTTCCCTAAAATTAATCCCCATCACCGCATCGTACACTTCTCCACTTTCCAAACCCAATTCTTCCCCCTGTAAAATACCCGTCCCCACCCTTCCCATCCACCCTGCCCCTCCCCATCTGCATGCCCCCCTCGCCTCTGTCCGTCGCCACCACGGCTGGGGAGGCGCTTCTTGTCGCCGGCTCGGCTTCATCGGGCAAGTTGGCTGGCGCGGCGGCGGCGGCGGCGGCGGCGGCAAGTTGGTCGAGTAGTTGGCGGACTGACGGCGCCGGGGAGGGGGCACCGTCACCCCGGATCCGCCGTCAAACTTGCTTCGGCGGCGGCGGCGGCGCGAGAGCACAGTAGTACGGGCGGGGGGGGGAGCGACCGAGGGTGCAGCCCCCCCCCCCCCCGCCTCCGCCGCCGCCGCCTGGAGCGACGTGTCGCACGGCGACACGCGCGTGACAGCGCCAATGCGAAGCTCCGGGGTTCGTTGCCGCCGCGACACGCCTCCACCCCTCCCCGCCCGAGGCGCCGTCGCCTCGCATTTGTCTTGGCGACGTGACGCCGCGCCGGATTCTTTTGTTGGGCGCGTCGCAGCGCTCTGCGGCGGTGGCGGTGCGGGGGTGAGAGGGGCGAGAGTGGCGAGAGGGGGGCGGGAGGTGAAGGGGTGCGAGCGGTCGGGGTCGCGGTCTCGGACGCCGCAGACGCCACGCCACGCCACGCCACACGACGCGACTCGACGCAACTCGACGCAACTCGACGCGACTCGACGCGACTCGACGCGACTCGACGCGACTCGACGGGACTCGACGCGACTCGACGCGACTCGACGCGACTCGACGCGACTCGACGCGACTCGACGCGACTCGACGCGACTCGACGCGACTCGACGCGACTCGACGCGACTCGACGCGACTCGACGCGACTCGACGCGACTCGACGCGACTCGACGCGACTCGACGCGACGCGACTCGACGCGACTCGACGCGACTCGACGCGACTCGACGCGGCGCTGCCTCCGAGCGCCGACTGCGCGTGGGGGAGTGCGGGGCGCTGCGGGGGATGCGGAGGCGACGCTTCGCGGCGTTGCGGGAGTGATGGCGGTGGGAGAAACGAGGTAGGGCCGCTGGTAGAGGCGGCTGCGGTGAAGGAGGTGGTGGTGGTGGTGATGGGAAGAGAAGTAGTGATGGCAGTGATGATAGGAGGAGAGGTAGAGGGGGTGATGGAGTTGGTGGCGTTGAAGCGTTGTTAGCGGTGGTCTGAGTAGACGGTTGTGTGCGTCCTTCAGTCTTAGATGGTCCAAAGCGTAGCTTTTAATCTTACGGAGCCTACGCTCAAATTCATGTCGGTTTATGGGTCAAAAAGATGGACAATTCAGGTTCTGCTTCCTTCGAGAATCTTGCGTGTCCAACGCCTCCTATTCCTCCATTGTTTATCTTTATTTATTCCATTTTGATCATTAAGATATATTCATTACCACAATCGACCACCCTTTCTAAATTTCTCAAAAATGGTACAAAAATTGTTCGACTAAATAGTGTAATGGTAGTTTACATTCATTTCCAATCGGTAATTTAAAAAAGGTTGGAGCATGTCCTTTGTGTTAGATGCCATGTAGAGGGCAGCCCTTCGTGTAAACAGTTATTTTTCTGTTTTCGATTCATGTTTTCAATATGATAATTTCGTTACATGGCCTTGCAAGAGATATCTATAATAAAAAGTTGTTCTAGACTAAATGCTATAGATTTCGAATGGTTTTTACGTCTCTGATTATCACCTATCAAGGAAGTAAGAATGATCGTAAAGTAAAATTTCTCAGAAATTCTCTAGAACAGCGAAAAAATAGTTTCTTCGAATAAGGCCAAAAAACGTATGCTACTAACAGAATTGTGACAGTGGTGAGCCTGACGGTGGGGACAGTAGTGCAGGCACTGGTGCAGACGCTGTTGCGGTGACGGTGGAAATGGTAGTGCCGGTTTCCTCTCTCTTTAGCACAAATACTTAATTTTAATTAAAATATGTCATTTTTGTCTGTACACTAATATTAAGAAGGAATTGTGACTGGCCCTCCTTTTCTCCTGAGGATTTTAAGTCGGCGCGCGTTAGTGCCTTCTCCAAGGAATGCAGCGGACACGCATCCGCCGTGAAGCACCCTCGTAAGAAGTGGCTCTAAAAATAACGCCCGGCCGGAGACACTTGGTCCGAAATTGCTCCAGCGCAGTGGCTATGACATGCGGACAGTTTCTGGCATTTCATTTAGTCCACCGTAAATTCCAGCTCACGGCTCTCAAACGTACTCGTCCTCCCTCTCGAGTTGGAAGGGCTTAATCACCTCCGACCACTAGTAGAAACGCGTGTCTATGTAGTTTGTCCTGTTTATTTAACTTCTTCTCAGAGGCGGGACACGTGACTCGTAACAAGATAGAGCCGTTTGCACTAAAAGTAAATTCAGGAACTTTTCTGGAGGAACGCAACTTGTAAACGAAGTTGGCGTGTGGCGCCGAGAGAGGTGACGCGTTCACCAAACCTCTCCGCCTCCCGTCTTCCTCGCGCTAGACGCAACTCATTCTCTGCCTTTCGCTGCAGTCTTGGTCCCGCGCTGCCGTCGCTAGCATTGGCGTGCGTGGCTAAAAGGCTCAGAGCCGCGCCTGTCGAATTTGCCTTCACGTCGCCACTGTCAGCCCCACTGCCCTTCTTCCTGCCTCCGTTGACTTCCTTGCATTCATCGTCATACCTGTTTCCACTACTATCCATGCCTATCCTCTTCCCTGCAATTCCCGCATTCAATTCTATCCATGTCTTCACTCACAACTCCCTTTCATATCCAATTTTCTCTCTCATGGCTTCCTTGTCACTGAACCCTGTCCTCTCAATCAACTCTGCTTTCACATTCAATCCTGACTTTTCTATCAACCCTGCCTTCACACCCAACCCTGTTTTCTCACTCATCTCTTTCTTTACACTCAACCCAACCTTCATACGTAAATCTATCTTAGCATTCAATTCGGTTTTCAGACAACTCCCCCTATGATTTCCAAGTCTTTTTTTATTGATGGTCTTGTTACTTATTTACAAATTTCACTCTTTATTACAAAAACAATTACAAATTTCATTCTTTTTTACGAACTGTGCTGACACTGAAGCCTCCACCGCTATTCATGCACATGAAACTCATGCCCGCTCCTGCCATCCATGTCATTTATATGACCAGACATTTTTGTCACACACACCACATTTGTTGTTCATGTAACCCAAAACCATTTCATATTGTATCACTCTAATCGACGCCTTCCGCCGGGAAATGTTCATTGTCATCGTTGCTATTAACACGCGGGGTAGTGTAGTGAAACGGTAGGGAAAATTTGGAACACAAAACAGGACCTTTAGTTGTAATGGAATGCACTTTAATTAAGGATTCATCAACAACTTGTCATTAACATTTCCTAAACATTTGTTCATTGATTGAATCAGCAACAATCACGTTTCTTATATGTTACAAATCTATGTTTCAAATGCGTACTCCAACCACCCTCATCAATAATGGAGTCAACGGCTATACATTTTTGATATTACTAACTTCTTTTCTTAAGACTTCAGCCAATGTTGAACTTGCATATATATCTTCACTATACTGTTAATGGCATTTTCTGCACACCAACGGAGAAATTTTAGTATAAATCAAAATCGTTCTGTGTGTAGTCACAAATATCTCGATGAATTGTTAAGCATCAACAACCACACGTACGCAACAAGCACTAGTTTTAGAGTTCAATTCTGTGTCAGAATATAACTCCTTATACGTCATGATTTTTCCCTAACGCCAGCGGTTCGCTTCGACTACCTACTAACACAATCGTCTGTATCCGTACTTCTCATTCCCTCGACAATTTCCGACTTCGTGAATCCAGCCCCGGCAGCGCCCCCCCCCCCCCATCCGCCGCGGAAGGAGAGTCGAGGAGCCGCTGCGGAGGCGGAGGCAGCTGCTTGGTGGGCGGCGACGCCACGCGACGCGGCGTTGGCGCTCCCAAGTGCGGCGTGGTGTCTCTGGCGGGGCGGACCCAGTTCCGCCTCCCGTACGCTTCTCTTAGTAGCCACCTCCGGCGTGCTCCTCGCCGCTTCCCGCCCACTTGCGCCACCCGTGCCCTCGCCGCCCCCTCTCCCTCACGCTCACCCTCGTCATCTCTTGCTCTCACACTCCCTTTCTCTCTCGCTCCCCCCTCTCTCTGCCTCTCTCTTCTGCTTCTCTTTCTGTTTCCCGTCTCTCTGTCTCTTCCTCTCCCTGCCTTTCCCTCTCTTTTCCTCTCCCTCTCTGCCTCTCCCTCTCTGCCTCTCCCTCTCTGCCTCTCCCTCTCTGCCTCTCCCTCTCTGCCTCTCCCTCTCTGCCTCTCCCTCTCTGCCTCTCCCTCTCTGCCTCTCCCTCTCTGCCTCTCCCTCTCTGCCTCTCCCTCTCTGCCTCTCCCTCTCTGCCTCTCCCTCTCTGCCTCTCCCTCTCTGCCTCTCCCTCTCTGCCTCTCCCTCTCTGCCTCTCCTTCTTTACCTCACCTCTGCTTCACCCTCTCTATGCCCCTCTCTTTGTCTTCTCTCTCTGTCCCTCTCTGTCCCTCTCTCTGTCCCTCTCTCTGTCCCTCTCTCTCTGTCCCCCTCTTTCTGTCCCTCTCTCTCTCTACCCCTCTATGTGCCTTCCTCCCCCTGTTGCTCTTGCCCCTAACCTCACCCGCTACCTCCCGCACGCCCATTACCGCCCTATGCCTTCCCTCTCGCCCCGTTTCTCATCATCGCACTCTTGTCCTCACTACAATAGGTCTTGTTCCTTCCCTCACCCACCTCGACTTTCGCCTAACCATCACCCTCATCCTCATCTTCTCCATTATTCTCTCTTTGCCCTCTCGTCTTTGCACTTGCCCATTATTAATGGTTATTTGTAAGAGATAACATTTAAATTATTTAGCAGTTCTCCGCATATATCTTTTCTATCTATCTTTTCCATCATGATGAGAATATTTGTCTCCATTTCAACTCTCTCTTCGTCTTCGTTCCTTGAGATGTTTTCTTGTCTTCAACCACTTTCTCGTTTCATTCGAAGCACAATTGCAGTTTCATTTGTACAGCTTCCTGTCAAGAGTGTGTCCGCATTGCATGCAAGCTACTAGCATTTTCGCTGCCGCTTCGCGTTTGCTTGTCTGCCCCACCCCCTGCAACACACAACTGACGCCTTCACAGGTCTCATCTTTTCGCAATCTCCCTGCCGTCGCCCCGCCGCCGCTCCGCCTCGACGCGCTTTGCTCCGCCCCCGCTCCGCCCCCGCTCCGCCCCCGCTCCGCCCCCGCTCCGCCCCCGCTCCGCCCCCGCTCCGCCCCCGCTCCGCCCCCGCTCCGCCCCCGCTCCGCCCCCGCTCCGCCCCCGCTCCGCCCCCGCTCCGCCCCCGCTCCGCCCCCACTCCGCCCCCGCTCCGCCCCCGCTCCGCCCCCGCTCCGCCGCGGCCGCAGACTCAGCCCCTTCCGACCCCTCCCCATCCAGAACCATCCCGATCGAACCAACGCTCTGACCGGGAGATCCTAGGTTCGAGTCCCGACGGTGACAGGATTTTCGATACTAACTTCTCAGCTAGGTCGAATTCAGTCGCTGTTTCAAGGAGAATTCTAGTGGCTGGCGGCTCTGATCGATAGTTCTCAGTAATTCCTCCGATCAATACGAGGAGAATGTCATAGCAGTATCCTAACAAACGGGCCACGGACCGCGCGTGATCTTAACTTACCTTCCTCTTCCGTGTCTTCCCCTAACCCCTACACACTCTTTCACTAACATGCGCTACACTACAACTCGTACCGGGAGACTGGTCAGGATCTTGGAACTTGTCCCGGCTAGGGCGGTGCCCTGCAGGTGGAAGATACCTGGTAGGGGGAAAACCCCGCTAGCCAACGGTAGATCGGAGCCGGATCTCGCCATACAGCGTGGGAAAGACTACCGCCACAACTCGAGCAAAAACATTCACTACACTTAGCGAACTATATACCTTAATAGTTTACGCGACCGGAATCACTAACAATTAATCGATCCGATCGAACCCGCCTTTCTCACCGAGCCCTGTTCCTCCCCTTGCTGTCCGGTCCCTCGTGCTCAGTCCCGTTCCTCCTGCCTTGCCTCGTTCCTTCCACTCAGAATCTTTTCACCTAATCTCTCTCTTACTCGCTTCATTCTGCTCCAATGACCCTGTTTTCTCGAGCCCTACTCCGTTCGCCCCGGCTCGCCCTGCCCACTCCCGTGCTACCGTGTCCCCACCCTCTCGGACCAAAATGTCCCAACGTGTCCCGTCCCATCACTTCTGAACCACTCCTCCCTCTCCCACCCGGTCGTACCTCCTCTCATACTGTCCCATTCGGTCCTAACACACCTTGTCCTTTCGTATTCTATACTAATTCCCTAGGATCTCCATAGGTGCCTTTAGGGTCCCTATTGTATCTCTCGATATGCTCCAACCGTTCCGTCCTACCAGACATACACAGCGTCTTGTCCCTTCTGTCTCACCCCTTCTCCTCCCCACGTCAGTACTCCCCTCTCCCTTTCCCCTCTTGCCCTCCCCTTCTCCCGCCGTCCCCTCCCCGTCTCGCACCCCGGGGGGGGGGTGCATCGAGCGGCGGAAGCGAGCGCACCGGAAGTGACGCGACGGCGACGCGCGAGGCCGGGGCTTCCTCCCGGAGCGGAAGAAGGCGGCCCGGAGGTTGTTCCGGGGGCGGTTGTTGCCAAGGAGAAAGAGGGCGAGGGAGCGGGCGGGGGCGCGCACTCGGCGCCGATGTGACGTGCAGAGAGATGGATCTGGGCGGAAATATAACGCAGCTTTCACTAGAACGCCCTTGGCACTTTTTCGAATCTCACTTTCTGAAATCTCCACAAACGTAGATCTCTAGAATCCTTTATCTGAAATAATATTATTTATGTTTGTATTATCTATGTAGATGTAATAATTGTGAAAGAACCATTAAATTTGGAGAAATGCTTCACTTTATGTTATGTGCACAATGTCTTCTTTATGCCTTGAAATGCTGAAATTGATAAAAAATTTAAATATAAAACTTTTAAAATATAAAACATGAACATCTGAAAAAATTATTACAATCATAGATTAGATTAGAACAAAGCGAATAATACATCTATTCTATGATTTTCAAAGATTCAAAGAAATGTAATAGGGAAAAATTGCGGAAATAATTGTCTTCGAAACTCCAATATTTTATAACCTTAAGAATTCAAGGTCTGAAATTTCTAATTACCAGTCCTGCGTTCTTAAGAAATTAGTGGTGCGATAGAATGGCACAGACTTTCCCGTATTAGTTTTCTATTTCCTTTGGTGTTGGGTAGCTACTCGGACTTGCCACATACTCTTGCCAGATGCCATCTATTGTCTCCCTAAGTACCTTTTTTGACATTTTCTTATTTTTTGCTTCCTAATTGTAGAGCGTAAATATTATTTTAAGATTACTATTAAATAGAGTAAAACCCCGTCGTAAATGGCAATTTTCTTTGAAAACTTTGGAGCAATTGTCAAGAAAACGGCGCTTCAGCGTTACTGTAAATTGGATTTTTTCACAGAACATTTTTGAGGTTTCGAAAAATTTCATTTAAGTCGTTTTAAAGTACTTTAACTCACAAATACAATCGGTTTACAAATTGCTGAAAATAAGCATATCAACGGCAAGAGATATCATTAAAAAAATTATATTTGTGTAATTTTTGAAAAAAACAAAAAATACACCAAAATTAACTTTAATTCATACTAAAAAGAACAATTAGCAGTATGGGTTTGAAATGTTTGAAGAAAAAATTTGGAGCCGTTTGGGAGAAAATGGCGTTTGAGTGTTTCGGAAAATGCGGAATTTCGAGCTAGTTTTCACAGAAAACGGAAGAGTTTTCAAAAAAACTTGATATGACATGTAATGTGTCTTATTCTGTCATCCCATTCAGTTTTCTTATACATGAATGTAGAGCTAAATTTGAATGAAACTCACCTAAATCACGCAAATGTGTATCGGATTTAACACCGTAATGTGTTTCCATCTTGAATAGAATTGGGACGACGGTATTCTACACACTAGCGCACCAACGAGAATAATTTGCACGGGGAATGGAAGCACCCGAGAGCATATATTAATGAAGAAAGAAGATTCAAGACTACCCTGGACTTCGATGACAAACGGTCTGGTATGTCCGTGATATATATCGTAGGAAGACAGTAATCAGAGAATTCACATTGTCACTTCTTAGACTGCATCTTGTGATACATTGACCTGTGAGACAGTGACTTCGTCGGACAATGACTTCATCGAGCAGTGTTACGGAAGGACAGCGATTCCTACCATGACTCCATCGGTCAGTGAGTCTGTCCGATCTAATCTGTCTTTTTTTCTCAATATACTAATTATATGTTACCCTATTAGAGAATAAAATTTTAATTGGATAGGAATGTCTTATTTACACATCATAAAAATGTACCCAGACGTTCCGAAATTTCGATGTAAATCGTGTGGTGAAAATTCCACCAACCGTTATTCTCAAGAACACGAATGCTGGGAGAGTCACGAGTCTCCCATTTTCCGAGGGAAAGTATCAAATACGCGCAAAGACCATAATTATATTCTAGCAATTAAGACACTCGCATGAATAATCTGGATACAACGCACACGGAGATCCGTTAGATCCTTCCAGATATTTTGTTCATTCCAAGTATGCTAGGCATGTTCAAGGTCACATGTGCACATGTTTGATGAGTGGACGGCGACATTTATTTGGGGTCGGCAAAGAAGTAATGTTTTTGCCCTTAAAAAAATCCTAAGGCCATCATGAAAAAAAACATGCTTTGCTATAATTTATTCTCCCAATACCATTTATATTCCTTGTTAGTTTCGGCCTACATATTTTGAAATGTTAGTTTTTTCTGGTCCAGTACGCCTTAATATTGCACATAAAGCTTACGAGACAATTGCAAATTGAGACACGAGAATAAGTGCATGAAGAAAAAACAGGAAAGCGTGTTCGTCAATTCAACCGGTTTTGAACGGAAACATCAAGGTGACCAATACTACTCGCGCCTTCGGAAAGCCTCGTCTTCCCTTTAGCAGCGCAATAAGCCTTGGGGTGCATGTTCCGACAGCGCCCAATCAAGGTCGCGGAAGTGCAGGATATCACCAGACGTTCCCCGGAGTTTGCGCGAGGGCGCTGCAAATTGGCGCGCGCGAACAGGATCAAGCGGAGGGGTCGCGGGCGTCTAAGCGCAGGAAGCGCAGCTGCCGCCCGCGGGCGAGGAGCATTCCGCAGCGGCGGGCAGGGCGGGGCGGCGGGCGTGGGGGCGGGGGCGGGGCGAAAGGGCCGGAAAGGCCAGCGAGTCGCGCCCCGAGACAACGCGCCCGGTGCGGCGGGGGCGGCAGCCGGTCGCTTTGAAGTGCTGACTCCGCGGCCAGCGCGCGCGCCCCGCCGAAACAAGTTAGCCGCCGGCTGCTGCGGAGGAGGAGGCCCCGGCTCGCTTTAATTTTCCACTTTGTTAGGCCGACACAAGGGAGACACCGCGCGCGCCGCACGGGGCCAGTGCGTGATGGAGTAAGCCGCTCGGCCATGTCGCCTCGCCCCGCCTCGCCTCGCCCCACCCACACTGCGCTTCCGGTCATATCTGCGCCCGCAGCACACGCTGTGCACGGCTGCTCACTGCACATTCCTACCTTGGGCTTCTCATCCCCGCCACGGTCAACGCGCTCCGCTCCCCACACTTCTCTTCATGCGCTGCTCTCTCCACTCCGCTCTCCCCGCTCCGCTCTCCCCGCTCCGCTCTCCCCGCTCCGCTCTCCCCGCTCCGCTCTCCCCGCTCCGCTCTCCCCGCTCCGCTCCGCTCTCCCCGCTCCGCTCTCCCCGCTCCGCTCTGCCCGCTCCGCTCTCCTCGCTCCGCTCTACCGGTTCCGCTCTTCCCGCTCCGCTCTACTCGCTCCGCTCTCCCAGCTCCAGTCTCCCAGTCGAAATATCATCTACTTAACACAATTTTCTTACCTCGTTCTCCCCAGGCCTATTCATTTGTTTTCGCGACCGCCCCCTTCCCGCTCTCACCACTACAGTCCCCGCTCTTTCTTCTTTTACTATTCAGATCATCCCGGCTATCTCAGTTTCGCCTCTCTTTGTGACCACGTTATACTTCCTACCCATTTCTGCACTATTTCCGATGTCGCCACTGTCTCCCACATCCCCTCTCGCCCAACCCTTCCTGACACAAACTCTTTCCTCTCCCTATCTTTTCTCTCATTTCTACCGGGTGCTTCCTTCTCTCTCTGCTATACCTCACCCTTCCACTTTTGTTGCCTCCCCCGTCCCTCAGAACCCTCGAAGGTCGCGGGGGATGCCCGCATTCTCCGCTGCGGCCGCCCCCGCCCCCGCCCACGCTCCACTTCCTTGTGCGGTCGCTCAGCAGGCGCTCACATGGTCCACACGGACGCTCGGGTCCCTGCCCTGCTCCGGCCGCTGAAACGCCGATTGCGCAGATGCGTTCAAACAGCCTTCACAAAACAGGGGCTCTAGAACCACAGCACTGAGAAGCCACGGGCGGGATTTTTAAAAAGTAAGTGCTTCGAGAGCACTTGTCTGCCTAAGTGACGCGCTCAACTCAGACTCGTATTTCAGTATTCTAGGAAAAGAGTGCATCTGCCTCTTTTTCGTGGAACCAATTTCTGCATATTTTACGTCACGAGATTGGTTTCTAATCAATCGGTTTTGCTTTGTAGGGTTTTCAGTACAATATTTCTCAATGATTGTTCTCGAAACAAACAACAATGGAATTTCTCCAGAAGAGATGCTTTTCATAAGTCAGTGCTGAGCGGAGCGCTCTGTCACCAGCAGAAGCAAAAAGAGGAAGTGGCAGGGCGGGAGGAGGTAATATTCATACCCTTAATTGAACTCATGGAAAAGCAGTATGATAAACGGATGATTGGCGTACATGCAATGGATTGTCTGTACTGCAGTACAGCGCTATAGGGGGATTTCTGCGTTTCACAATTAATATAGAAAATGGACAATGCGTGACCCTTGAAGAGCGTTCCCACACACCAAACGCAACGCGAGTGTCGATTGGAATTTTCCACTCTTAACGTCGATGTATTTCAAGCGAATGTCGAATTGCTTGCAGTGCTGTCTCACTCGTTTTATTTCACGGCCTCTTACAAAGACCTGATATCGAAGACGCGTTAAAACCAGGGCCCATCGGAATGCTGGATCAGGAACAAAAAACGCGTTTTCTTGGCTGGAGAGATGCAAATAATTAAAAGGGCTGAAACATCAAAATCATAATCAAAAATCATATTTTTAAATTGTCTAATAGCTTGAAAATGCCAATTCTAATATACAATTGGGAGGAGATGAAATTTGCCTCGTTTATATCAATACATTTTATACAATTGTACATAAATAACTGGTGAAAATTTTAATAGAAATAAAATAGAATTACATACAAAACAACAACTGTAACTACTTTGATTCTGTATTTCTCATCGTTCCATGACAGTTGCCACCAAATTTTATTATATTGCTCTCACCTCACGGAAACTGTCCACTGAAATCGAAATCTCGATTCAGAGAGCAATGGTTTGCGTTAAAGGGAGTCCTGGCGTGCATGCAACAGAAAGACTGAGCTTCTCAGTTGAAATGCACGTAGACCTGGATTTTAAAGATAACACATCTTATACAGAAAATGGACACCGTCTAGGAAATAACTTCGATGTATCTGATATTCGGTAATAAATGTTCCATGGTTTGTCTAGATGCGTGATATCATATCTTGTGTAGTACCATGTCTCGCGCCCTTAGTCTTTAACGAACTTATCAAGGCAATTAGTACCATTAACAAAAAAAAATATGAGTAGTTCCCGCTCTCAGTTTTCACATCTCGCAAATGCATTTGCCGTACAGAGTGCATTTTGACTTCCCATCCTATGCGAATGCTGTCTAAAGAGCGTAATTCACGTAGGAGGAATTGTCACGTGAGACAGGATAAGAGGGGCCGGAAGGGGAAGGGGGTTATGGTTGGAGAAGAAATAGTCATGAAGTAGTTGCTAAGTTACGTTTAATTGCTTAATGATCACTGAAGTTACTGAGAGAAGAGATGAGAAAGAGAGAGAGAGAGAGAGAGAGAGAGAGAGAAGGAAGCGCAATGGAGCGATGACAAGGATGTGAAGTGCCCTCATGTCGGCCTTTTGCTTCTTCTTACCATCGCCAACGGTACTCCGACGGGCATCTCGTTGTTTCTGGTTGGCATATCGTTCGTCTTCTTCCGTTACGGCGTCGTTGGTACAGCTAGAACTGCGCGTCCCGGTGCTTCGGGAGGTCCCTTTAAACACCGCGCCGCTTGTTGAGGGAATCTCCCCGCGAACGCCATTCAGAAAGGCGGATGCCCAAGCGGTAGTCAACATATTTTCGAACTTCCCTGCTCGTTCTGTTCGGCCACGTGGTTTGTAGAAAATTTATAGTTTTAAATAATGATTATGGAAACGATTTATATTATTTATGTAGGTTCATTCCATTCGGGCCGCATGGTGATAAAGTATTTTTAATAACTTATTTTCCACCGTGATAGCCAAATGCTTGATAATAAATTATATTGTTTAAGTAGGCTCATCATAGTATGATTATATGTTTTACAAGCTAATACTTAATTTAAAAGAATATATTTGATGATTTTGTATGACAAAATTAACAATGCTACCGCAGTTATTAGTAACTCAGTAATAAAAACATTAATTTTGTGTGACCTTTTCATTTGAAAAACTAACTCATACGTTAGTACAATTCAGTTCATTTTTATTGCTAATTAAACGAAAAATGTGCACACAGTGTGAAAGTTATTATCCCATTAAAACACGAATTAAAAGACAATTAGCTTCTCAATGAGAAAGTGAAATTCGATTGACTAGTTAGCTCTCAAAAATCGAATGTGTATTAAAATTAAAAAGTATAGCTCTCATCAATATGATTGATATATTAAAGAGACTGCAATTTATCAGATAATCAAACCTTATACCTTGAACTGCTGAAAACTGTTCGCTGCTGAAAGCAGTTTCCGAAATCTAAGAGTCTAATCTAAGAGAAGGACTCCACTCACGAGAACGCATGAGGAGCCTCAGGGCATCAACTGTCACTGCAGTGCCTCGTACAGGAAGTTTCTAGGCTTAGAGAGCAGCAGTCCACGGTGGCAGGATTTTCTATTCTGGATAGAGAGCTACGTCGAATTCAGCCGCTGTCTGCAGAAGAATTCCAGCGGCCGGCTGCTCTGGTCGGTAGTTTTCCGTGGTTTCTCCGGTCAACATCAGGGAGTGCCAAAGCTACAACGGACCGCGAATCGCGCACGATCACTCCTCCCCCTTCCTTTACCTCTCCTCACCCTCCTCTACTTACAAACCTTAACTCTTACATGCACTACTACACATGTCGGAAGACCAGTTGGAGGTTTGAAACCTATCCTGCCGGGGGCGGTGCCCCGCTCATCGGCGGTACATGATTGGGGAAACAGTTCTAGCCGACGTGTAGGTCGCCGTCCGATCTCACCAATCTGATCAGAGAAGCACCGCCAAATCACGTGATAAAAACGTGCATTATACGTATGGGGCTGATGTCAATAAAAGTTTTTGCGACCGGAAACACGTCATAATCAATCTCTATGTACGATGACCTGGTACTGTGCAAGTACACAACTGAAGCGCACCACAGTGAAGCAAATTGGCGCAAGAACATTGTACATTTTCTTTGATTTCCATGAGACGTGTTGTCCATTGCAAGTCACATTACTACATATGCCTACCCACCGTTCAAATATTACTAGCGCCAACTGTCTTCCGAATACATACTACATATTACAAAACAGTTCAGGTTTTGCATGCTGGTTTGTTCTGCCATCCGGCCTGCTGGCCCATTGCCAGCCAACGCGCGAATCGAGGGGACGGAGAGCTGCCCAATCGGGGAATTGCACGCGGGCTTAAGTGTCCGCGGCGGTCGCAGGGCGCGCTTTCGTCGCCTCGCGGGCCAATCAGCGCGTCCGTGGACGATTGCGCTCTCATCGATCGATCACTGCAGAGCAGATTAGGTCGTTGGAGGCCTTCGGGCCATAGGTTGGGTAATGGCTGTTATTTATCGAACTTTTGAATAAACAATTACTCGGGAGTGTTGATGACGTCCATGCAATGCGATTGGTGTATTCTCTATTTTCCCTGGGCTGTCGAAGTGAATTGGATAAAATCGTTTGTGATGTAGAATTAACGAAATGTGTGTGATAAACATTAAACATCTCGAATGTTTATATTTTACATTTTACGAGACACGAGTTTCATAACGTGAATGCTTTTAGCTGCTTCGCGTATTGGACGAGAAAAACTAATCGTGCCCATATTGCGCAAAATTTAGCTAGAAATTATTTTGAGTGTTGTTTAGTTTTGAAACCAATTTTAAACTCGTTGGACCTTTGTTTAGACAAAAATGTTATTACCATTAATATTTTTTCGTTCGAAAGTTATTAAAATAGAATAAAAGTTAATAAAATAGATTTTTTAAACAATAGGGTCAAAATATAAATATACGAAGTTCAACAACTTGTAGTAAAATGACGCTTGCTTCAACATTATATTATTACGCATAGTGCATTTTTTACTGTTTTAAAATTTTAAAAAGACTATTAAATTGCACTAAACGTGGAGAGGATTTTTTCTCAAAGCATTACGTTATACGAGGTCTTCATAAAAAAGTTAAATAACGTACACTATGTTTTAACGAGTATTTTGTAATTTCTAAGAGACAAAAACCTCTTTTTATACACTTATTTTTGTTCACATTCTCTTTACGTTTAAGTTACTCGTTCCCTAATTGTCATTTTTCACATCCACAGTTAGTCAAACAAAGAAAACACTACTTTCGTCATTTCATCTTTGAGTGTTCATTTGCTTTCTCCCCCGTAAGAAAAAACTGTTAACGCGACGCAGCATCGTTAAGAACCAAAAAGAACACGGCGAACGTCGTGGCATGAGGCTAACTGCGCAAGGTCAAAATTATCCAACGTCACGACCCCAAACTGCAGGGGGCATGTACCCACCCGATGCCTCCCCCTGCTTTTGTGCGACGTTTGTATATTCAAAATCCGACAGTTTCCAATGGCCATTGCGTAGGGAATGTCGTCCACAGAGTATTTTACTTTCTCCGCTTCGGAGAAGGAACAAAGTTATACAATGCTGCGCGAAAAAACGGCGATTTTCAGTTTAAAAGCTCTTATTACAAGGCTTAGTAACGAAAAAGTGGATAAATCCAGTTGCTAAATTTAGAAAAAAAAACCTCTAACACGTGGTGCTACCAGAATCCCTGTTTTGGGGGTCCTTGATACCAAAAAATCGAATCATCGCAAAACGCCTGTCTGACCGTCCGTCCGTGTGTCTGAGCGTCCGTGTGTGAACAACAACAAATTGGTCTATCGTTTTTCATTAAATGCTGTTGTTGTTAGATAGTGTGAAGGACGTTTAAGAACGGTGTAAGTCTAATGTTGGTTGAAAACCCTACTTTTTACGTTCTGGTTTCATTTTTTCCTTAGGCATCCATCGTGTAGTAATCAGGCTGCTAGCCTTTCACCTGTAGATATTGGAGTACAATTGATGGTCTATGCAAATGGAATTTGAGGGGAAAGCAATTACGCGGCACGTTTTCTGGAGGTGCTTCTTTTCCATTTTCTCTCATTTCTCCATCATAACAAATAAGTATTCCCTTAGCGTTCTCTTCTTTGGGTACTGTCATTTAGTGTTCTTGTTACTTTTTAACCATTATTTTTAAAACTTATTTTTACTTTTTGGGTATTATTTTTTCCGCCTTATTTTTCCGCGTAATGTTTACCCAGGATCTCTCTGCCAACCAGTCTCTGTGTTTCTCTCCCTTTCTTTTCTCTCTCTTTCACTTTATTCCGTTCTCTCTCCCTCTCTCCCTCCTATCTCTCCCTCCTCTCTCTCTCCCCCTCTCTCTCCGCCTCTCTCTCCGAAATTCTCTTGCCGTCAATATACACGCCTCTTGGAGTTGTTTTTGTTTTCGTACTTCTCCTATCGTTTATCATTTCGTATTTCTTGTTAGTGGATATATTCCATGTCTATTCTGTCAGTTTTCTCCTTCCAACTTATGAATAAGTATTATTATTATTAATTATTTATTATTATTATTATTATTATTATTATTATTATTATTATTATTATTATTATTATCATCATCTTTCCCAGTAGACACGGGGCTTATGGAATCTGTTTTTTGGTGTCTTAGAACCAGATGAAAGTCTTATAAAAAGGTAATTCACCATATTCCACTCGAGCTTACTGAAAAAACATTCGAGTAATGGGGCAAGTCTGAACTAAAACAATTGGTTGTCCAAGAGTTTGCTATGTTATTGACAGTTACAAATTTCTCAAATTGTTTTTAAAATTTGTCATTCAAAACCACTCCTTAAGATAAAATTTCCTGATGTTTTCAAATTCAATTTTCCAGATATGCGTCAGAGAAACTGCAACCCAGAAGTAAAGGCTATGTTATTGGTTTTAACAATGAAAAGTATATCAGATTTGTTATAATCCATAATATAACGTCCGTGGTCACAAATTTGCCCAAGTACATTTCATACGTCTTGTGTGCAGTACCGAAGCTTATTACTTTTCCAATATGAATGTGATCTTGATTTCATCCGAAAAATATAAATGGCTCCTTATTTTCACGTCCGTCCTTTTATCTGTGCGCGATTAGTACCCCATCTTACTTTTTTATTTCCTTCTCTGACATGTTTCTCTATATTCCCTTTCTCGCTTTCGTGTTATAACTCGTATTTTTCAAACTAATTCTAAATCCGCTTTGAAGAGCATTCAAAATTGCCCCATATTTTCCACGTCTTGTCTTTATTCTTATAATGTTCATCATTTCTTAGAACATAGATTATAGTCTTCCTCTACAAATACAGGAAACTTCCAATTTCACTTCAGTTTGACCAATCTCATGCCTCTTTAAAGAGTCACACTTCTTATCTATTCATACTGAAGTTATTTTTCACCGTTTGACAAATAATTTTTCTCACATATCGCCATCCTAAGTAGTGTTTTTTAACACTTCCTCCTGTTCTTCTGTAAGCCCTCTTTCTGCTTAAGGTTTACTCGGTTTCTTCAACGACATTACCCATTTTATTTCGTTTACATCAATAACATATTCAGTTTCCTTCAGCTCCGTAACTACCACTACTTTCTCTATAGTATGCAAATAAATTCGTAGTCATTACCTCTCCTGCCACTACATATGCCTCAACACTCCCAGCCACGAAAGGGAGTTACCACAACCATCCGCTCTTCTATCAGAATCCCTTTCACTTGAATCCTAACCCCCTGCGCGATCCCCGCCAACTTCACAGCAATGAACTTCATTATTACCATCGCCTCACCACCATCAACACAATTGTATCCACACCATCACTATATATATCATCACAATCTATCCTGACAACCCAATATAGTTTTAATACAATCACTAACGCTGTCCCTACAATATTTATTAACGTTATCACAATTACCAACACTAACACAACCGCTGCATAGTTACTTTCATCGTCATTACAGCCACCACCGTTATTATAACCACCATCGTCATTATAATCTTCATTATAACTACCATCTTCATTATAACATCATCGTCATTAATATAGACGATATTGACAAAACCGATGGTGGTTATAATGACTATTGTAATTTTAATGACAATGTTGGTAACAAGGACGATGATGGTTATATTGATGATGGTCGTAATAATCACAATGGTGGTGGCATTGACAATGGTAGTAATAATGGCGATGAAGATTCTAACAGTGAGAAGGGTTATAATGATGATGCTAGTGACAATGGCGATGGAGATTATAATGGTGATAGTGGTTTTAATACCACCACCGACATTGACACCTCCACCGCCCTTCTCATCTCACCACCTCCACTGCCCTTCTCATCTCACCACCTCCACCGCCCTTCTCATCTCACCACCTCCACCGCCCTTCTCATCTCACCACCGCCACCGCCCTTCTCATCTCACCACCGCCACCACCCTTCTCATCTCACCACCTCCACCGCCCTTCTCGTCTCACCACCTCCACCGCCCTTCTCATCTCACCACCTCCACTGCCCTTCTCATCTCACCACCTCCACCGCCCTTCTCATCTCACCACCTCCACCGCCCTTCTCATCTCACCACCGCCACCGCCCTTCTCATCTCACCACCGCCATCGCCCTTCTCATCTCACCACCGCCACCGCCCTTCTCATCTCACCACCTCCACCGCCCTTCTCGTCTCACCACCTCCACCGCCCTTCTCATCTCACCACCTCCACTGCCCTTCTCATCTCACCACCTCCACCGCCCTTCTCATCTCACCACCTCCACCGCCCTTCTCATCTCACCACCGCCACCGCCCTTCTCATCTCACCACCGCCACCGCCCTTCTCATCTCACCACCTCCACCGCCCTTCTCGTCTCACCACCTCCACCGCCCTTCTCGTCTCACCACCTCCACCGCCCTTCTCATCTCACCACCTCCACCGCCCTTCTCATCTCACCACCGCCACCGCCCTTCTCATCTCACCACCTCCACCGCCCTTCTCATCTCACCACCTCCACTGCCCTTCTCATCTCACCACCTCCACCGCCCTTCTCATCTCACCACCTCCACCGCCCTTCTCATCTCACCACCGCCACCGCCCTTCTCATCTCACCACCGCCACCGCCCTTCTCATCTCACCACCTCCATCGCCCTTCTCATCTCACCACCTCCACCGCCCTTCTCATCTCACCACCTCCACCACCCTTCTCATCTCACCACCTCCACCGCCCTTCTCGTCTCACCACCGCCACCGCCCTTCTCGTCTCACCACCTCCACCGCCCTTCTCATCTCACCACCGCCACCGCCCTTCTCATCTCACCACCGCCACCGCCCTTCTCATCTCACCACCTCCACCGCCCTTCTCATCTCACCACCTCCACTGCCCTTCTCATCTCACCACCTCCACCGCCCTTCTCATCTCACCACCTCCACCGCCCTTCTCATCTCACCACCGCCACCGCCCTTCTCATCTCACCACCTCCACCGCCCTTCTCATCTCACCACCTCCACTGCCCTTCTCATCTCACCACCTCCACCGCCCTTCTCATCTCACCACCTCCACCGCCCTTCTCATCTCACCACCGCCACCGCCCTTCTCATCTCACCACCGCCACCGCCCTTCTCATCTCACCACCTCCACCGCCCTTCTCATCTCACCACCTCCACCGCCCTTCTCATCTCACCACCTCCACCGCCCTTCTCATCTCACCACCGCCACCGCCCTTCTCATCTCACCACCGCCACCGCCCTTCTCATCTCACCACCTCCACCGCCCTTCTCATCTCACCACCGCCACCGCCCTTCTCATCTCACCACCGCCACCGCCCTTCTCATCTCACCACCTCCACCGCCCTTCTCATCTCACCACCGCCACCGCCCTTCTCATCTCACCACCTCCACCGCCCTTCTCATCTCACCACCGCCACCGCCCTTCTCATCTCACCACCGCCACCGCCCTTCTCATCTCACCATCTTGAACCGACAACATCGCATTCCCCTTGCCCCTGCGCAGCGTCGCGCTCCACCACTGCCGGATGCGTCTGCAGTAACTCTATGCCGCGGGAGAGGCGGCGCGGGGCGCGGCGGGGCGCGGCAGGGCGGGGCGGGGAGGGGCGAGAGCGGGGGCGGGGCGGCGTGGTGCGCGACCCGCTTCGAACAAAACCTTCAAATTGAGTTCGGGCGTACGCTCGCGAGGCGCGACGCGCCTGCCAAGGAGTCTGCCCGCCTCCGCGCCAGCAGCGCTTGCTCACGCAGCTGATCACCCACACATCAGGCCCCGCCAGGTCACCGGCGGCGCAGCGGATCCGCTCAAGCATAGCGGAGAATTAACCACCGCTGCCCTGCTATTGATTTGTCCGTATCCGACTCCCGTACAAGACAGCAGATAACAAAACTATGTCTAAAATATTTCAAGTAGTAAATAAACATTTTATAAATATGAAACATTTTGCATATAAATTAACTTTAATACACTTAGGCAATGTGTCTGTTAGTTGCTATCCAAACTGAAACGCACGAAAATGTACTCTAGAATACTTTACAGTTGAATATTTCTCTGCAATTACGTTGCCTCTGAAATATGATTTGTGTAATATCAATCATTTAAAAATCAATAACTAAAACTACCAAAAAATATTTGTTTCAAATGATCATATTGTCTGCAAATTATTTCATATTTTCAGATGTTATCCTTCATATCTAGAAAATAGAAAGTTCAACAAACAACTTTTCAATGAAATGTCTGTCTTGATAAAGCATTTGAAATGTTTACGTTTGAAAGAGTTGAGATTTTTGTGAAGTGGATCCTTCATCTGTGCACCCGTCTTTGTTACTCCTCATAATTTCATTTATTAAACGAATATATTTATAGGGTGTGTCACATAGTGGAGAAATACAAATATCAGCTGTAGGCGACTCTTCTACGAAGCATACACGTGGTGTGATAATTAAATATTAATTTTTTTAAAAGTTAGATAGACTGAAAGTAAATTGGTTCTTAACTATACCTTTCAAATTAATAGCTTCCTTATTTTACTAATTAATTTTCAATATTACAGTGTTCAGTTAACTATGAAATTCGAAGAATACAAGTGGAATACTAATTTATTCTAAAGTTCAATGTCGACAAAGTTAACATCCAGAATTCCGGCTCACGTTATTTAAGACATTCTAAAAGCAATGCGCAGGTAGGCGTTAGAAGAAAGCCAGGAAACTCCACAAACAAATCCATACGCCACAAATGGATACAAAACGCCACAACTATTCTTAAGATTTAAAAATATCTATGGTTAATTATATGTAAGTGCAGAATTAAATTGTGGTGACCAACATTCTCTTTGTAACATATAGCTGATCCTTATAATGATATTAGATAGCCACCTGCAGATTAGTCGCATTTGAATCTCGCCCCTGTTCACGTGAAGTTTCTGAGTATATAATCCTCTTTCATTAGTTGATCCATTACTATTATTGTCTCCCCTTTGACATTTGTAGTAGCTTAGCTCATAAAATCAATATGCAATGAGATCGGCTTTCGTTTGTTTCAGAATTATAGGGTCACATTTCCAAAACTTCTCCCATTTCCAGATAAAAAAGACATTCAGTTATTATAATAAAATAATAAATATTTATACACACCTTACTGAGTTAATTGAAAAATATATAAAAACAAACAGGGAAATAATCTACATTCAAAATTATTTTTTAAATAACTGCTTCTGAAATCAAATTTGATACAAGACAAACTGATTGCTCGTACTTTTATCTCTAGCTTACTATCAAATTTTTGCCAAAAAAGTAATTTTCCTTAATATTTTACTCTTCCGAAAACTGTATATGTTTAGTATTTTCTGATAAAATTGTAGTTAACGTAAGTAAAATAAGTTCACTACAAAATACAAACTATTATATAAATTGATTTTGAATTACTCAATGCTTTTTCTATTTAATACTCCATATATTTATTTTTAGGTAAATGTTTTCCACGTCCAGCACACATATTCTAAAGTAGTTTATTTTATCATGAGAATTCATTGATTGTTTCAAAACTTGCGATGGCGGAAATGAGCTCATTTAATTCCGATGTAAACAAAGTCCGCCTTTCTTTTACGCTAGACTATCTGAATACATAGCTGCGCGAGGTAATCGCGTAATTACATAATATTAACGAGAGTTTGAACTTGTCAAATCTGTACGTTAAAGATTTAGGAATGATGATGGTTTTGTACCATTTATAAGACACCTTTGACATAAAATCCCGTAAACGCCATACGTTGGATTGGAGGCCCCCCCCCCCATTTCAGCATGAAACATGAAGTTGTAATGAGGGAGACTATAATATGAGGCAGGGGTCGACCACCTTTTACATGCCCGCGGGCCTCGAAGTCAAACCCTCAGTAGCTCTTGGCTGCACATATTTCAAAATTAAATTTTATTCAACATCTTTTACATATTAAATTAAAATAATTCAAGCTGTCACCAATATCCTCTCCCCCGACCCGACGAGTCACTCAAGAACTATAGAGACAGTTTTACTGTTCAATGTTACGAATCGGGGAAACTCTGGAATTAAGAGAATGCAAGGAGCATATGAATATATTTAGTGGAGGAGGGGAGAATAGTAGTTCCTGCATTAGCAGCGGAACTGATGAAAGCTTACAGACAACACTGAAACGAGCCGTCAGCTTTAGATTTATCTTTTCGGGTATCAGCCCGAAATATTACATTTATCACTTTTATTCATAAATCCCAAACAATGCGCTCTGGTCCCTTAAAACTAGGTTCTCCTGCATGAGCTGTGTGGAGACAAGTGTAAGTTGATCGGTGCATCAATTGATGTTACTGCAGGGCCTCCGAATGAGGGATCCTAGGGTTCAAATCCCGGCGAGGGCAGGAGTTTCGACACTACCTATCATACAGCAAGGTCCAATTTAGCCGCTGCCTGGAAGAGGATTTCAGTATCCTGCTTCTCTGATCTCTTGTTATCCGTTGGAGATCCTAGAATTTAATTTGCTGCTGTGGCTGAATTTAGCCACAAGACGGATATCTAGGCTGCTGGGTCTCCAATCAACACCAGGCGAATGCCGTAGCAGTACAATAACAAACGGGCGCGGACCACATGCGATCTTTTATTCTTCTTCCTCGTCCCATCCTCACCTTACTTAATACAATTACACATGCATGCACTACACTACTAAACATTCGATCTTGGGAATTCCAACATGGACGAAAAAATTAAGTATCCTATTTTCACATCTAAAACAATCGTTTACAATGTACGTAATGGTTTCACTGTTCCAACCCTTTTAAAAGGACTATGGAAGTTTCAAAACAGGATCCGCTTAAAACTTAATAGAAGCAGTCTATATTTTTCACATACTTTGCATTTATATTTTTCCATTCAATGCTTTAAGGCGAGTCCGTACGTTGAACTACTGTAAAATCTCTGTTTCTATGCAAATTGTCAAATCCACGAATGAAACGATTCGACAAAACTGGGAGATGCGATGCTATCGAGACGAATAGCTGCGGAGATCTCATTCCAGATATACCCCCGGCCACATCCGCCGCGGCGTCCCCGTTTCCCGGAGCGAGGGTGGCAGGCAACTGTCGCAGGCGACGGTCGCAGCGTAAACATCGACCCGCGTCTCTCACACCTCCGAGTCGGCAGCCTCCGGTGAAAGCGCCTAGAAGCCCGGGACAAATCTCTCGCCTAGCTGTGATATCGATATTGAGTGTCAATTCCCGAAGAAACGTGTAGATTGATGGCGGCGGGGTCGTCCGCCTGGAGGGCGCAAGCGTCGCGCGAGGTTTCCAAGGGCACTGGGGCGTCGCGGTGCCGGGAAAACAAGACGTGAAGGACGGCAGGTCTCTGCCTCGACGCTCTTTGCTTTTCCGCTCGTTGCTTCCGGAAAATGGAGGAAGGGCCCACCGATCGGATCGGGAAATGGATTTTTATAATCGCTTCATTTCATCTCGTGACATTTTACAGAGTGTGCTACTGTTCCAGAACTTTTCGGAATCTCAGCAACCCCACAGCACGATGATAGAATAATACCGAACTTTGAGAAAAGCAATATATTTTTTGTAAGAACGAAACTGGCTAAAAACTATCAGTTCCTGAATATTAGGTTTCTTGTAAGTATTATCAGGATTTATTTTATAAGCCGCCAACAAAATGCTGGGAAACGTTAAGCAAAGTGTTCAAAACACAGTGGTATAATTAAAATGTTAATGTGTGTCTTATCTGCATGTCTGATTTTACATTGGGCTCAATAGAACTGTGAAATTTATTTTACAATCAACTCTTGATTTCTGTAACTATAATTATGCTACTGCAAGATAGATCAAACAGATTAAAAACAAAAGTATACTTTTATAGATTACGTTATTATTAAGTCCGCAGGTTACTCTGCAACACACGTTACATTTGTACTTCACTAGAAGCAAGGCTATTTCAACCCGGTAATATGTCTAAGAAACAGTCTACATAATCGAACCTTTTCAAACTTTCCATTACGTTTTCGAAGATTTACTTCACCGTAAAATACGCAGTAAGAACCGTATAGAAGCTGGAAATCTGCAAAATAAAACTGTCTGTTTGGAATTTCGAGCAATTTAATTGCGTGTTTATACTAGCTTTATGACTCGTGCGTGTCTACAACTTTCTGGTGTCAATAAACGCTTAGTTATATTAACATTTCTACCCACGCGTAGTACGCCGATTACGTAATATCAAATTTCTCACCGTACAATTAAGGGTGCAAGTATGCAGCTGTTTTTACTTCGAAGCTAGGTATCTAAGACGAATGGAATCGCTGTTTGGAGGAAAATTCCTGCGGCTAGCTGCTCCGTTCGATTGATTTTCGTGATTTCTCCAATCCCCGCCAGCAGGTGAATGCTGGAGCAGTTCCCTTACAAACGGGCTACGGACCACGTAGGGATCTTTCTCTTCAAACACACTCGCACTTCCAAGCACTACAATACCACACATGACCAGGAGACCAATTGGGAGCTAGAGCGCGTCCCGAGTGGGGCGGTGCCTCGCCGGGGGCAGATACCTGGAGGGGGAAATCACTTCATCAAACGTCCAGGTCATCAGATCTTGCCATTCACCAGGGAATGAACACGGTGACCTTTCCGGCTAAATATTCACCGCACTAACGGGGCCACACCGTAGCAGTCGCCGTAACCAGGAATATCAATAAGACAATCAATCCATGATTTACAATTAATATTTACAATAATAATGAAAAGGGTTCAAAGAGCGAATGTTTCGTTTATAAGAGCAACTGTGCAGCCCGTATCTTTTTGTGTCTGGCCGATAAGAAGCTGCCTCGCGCCCCGGCGCCGTGCGCTGCCGCGTGGGGTCGCGCCGGGTCGAGGATGCCCTGGCGCCGGCCCAGCGCCACACGCACGGCCGCCCTCGCTTGTTCCGGCCGCCGCGCACCCACCCCCGCCCCCTTTGCCCTCTCCTCCCGGCGCGTGGCCCCGATGTCGCCCTGCGGACGCAGCACGCGACCCGCGTCCGCTCCAGGGGACGCACCTCCCCCTCCCCCCGCCCCTTCCCTCACCATCAGCCCTCGCCCCGGCACGCTCACAGCACGGCGTCCAACCTCCCGACTTCCCCGCCACTCCCCGTCCCCCCGGCTGCATCTCCTACCTCTCTGCCCACACCCCACGTCCGCTCCCAGCACTCCGCGCACCGCCTGGCTTCCCCCCACTCCCCATCCCCACGTCTCCCTTCCCCTCCCCCTGCCCTCTTCCCCTCGCCCCCCGTCTCCCAGCACTCCGCGCACCGATCCGACCTCCCCGAAACACCCGCCGACCTTACCCCGCCCTCACCGTCACGCAACCGCAGCTGCCGCTGCGGCAGCCTCCACTGCCTTCCCGAGCAAGAGTCCGCCCTCCCGCCGCACGGCCTGTCGCCAGATGGCGCCCGCTGCGTCAGGCGACGCGCGGCTCACACGGCTGCTGAACTTCAAGCGGCTCTCTCAGTGGCAATAAATGGTCTGGTCTTCACCAACAGTTTCTTTTCCAAGGGGGATTTAGATCTGCGAAGTAACAGGCTAGTTGATGGCTTAGCCACAGAAAGTTTCGTTAAATACAAAATGTAGGATAAACGACACCTTTAATTTCTATTTATTTTTAAATATTAACAACGTCTTAACCTATATTTAGGTCTCAATCGCTCAATATAGGCATAATAAGATAAATATGACTCGCATATTTACGTGCCCAGAAATTTAAAAAATTATTATCCACATGGTTTTAAACTGTCGAGTCTGCAATAACTTTTCATTGTGTATTTTGCTAAATAAAGTCTTTGCCGAATAGAGACACTGTGCGTTGTGTTCAAATTTATTATTACTTCGAGTGCATTACTATATTTTTTTACTCAGTTCTGTAAATGTTTTAAATTTTTATTTTTAGCTTTTCAGTGACATGGATGTAAAATAAATGTTAGTTATCTTCTACCAAAGTCATTCTTTACCCAAATCATGACGAGTTGTGGTGTTTGTGTAATTTTAAAAAAATTAAATGAAGTTGCACTGTGAACGTATGTTATAGCAGTATTCATGAAAACTTTTTTTAAGCATTTTAATTTAATGCAATGTTACACAAGGATATTATATTTGTAGTTGTATTATTGCATTATTGCTACTGCAGACTACTGTTATAATATTAAAACTGAGATGTAATAAAGGCCCAAATTTTAAAAAAAAAGTATACAACGAGGAAGGACAATAAAGCATCATTTTTAAAACTAAAGAAAATTGATTGGTAAATATAGCAATGTAACAATCTGCGACTTTTTTGAGAATTTCAATATTTGATATTTTTCTGAAAATACGCAAACGTCTGATTTGAAATAATTACCCTAACCACGGATAATCGGATTAAACATACTCTTTCAAATACAAATTGTTAAATAAAAGAAAACGTGTCCTTACCATTTGAAAATTGAAATTATCCCAAGTGAAATGAACGAGGCTGCACCGCAACGAGTATTCCGTTTGCGATCATTCGGAATATTCCAGAGCGCGTCGAGTGGCTCGCAGTCCCCCCGCGCGGGGCGTCGCCTGCAGCGCCTTGCAGACGGCCGCCGCGCGCCCCCGACGCAGCGCCAGCGACGCGGCGGCGCGCGCTGCAGAAGAAGGCGTAAGCCCCTAATCCCCCTCGCAGCTGAGCACCTGCCAAATGAGCGCCGTGCGCCAGCGTTTGCTGATGCAGCCGGCGGCGCCGACGCGGTGCGGATATCGCTTTACGGATCCCTTGCGTAACGCCCAGCCGCAGCCCTGTCACCGGGAGACGGCGACGAGACAGGTGCCTTAGGGAAAGCACTTCAACTCCGCAACTCAATTTCGAAACTCGGTGCGTTTCGTCTATGGTCTGCAAACCGGTATAACTCAAAGAGAAAGTAAATTTTGAGTCATTACCATTGTCTTGTAATGATTTTTTTCTCTTGCGAATCCGTCGTCATTGGGCCACGCTATACATGCATCCCGCCGGGGCTCAGTCATAATTATCGGACTATATGCACGTTATTTTTTTATTGAGGCGATCAGCATTTTTAATGAAAGGACAAGGATAATAGTGGAGTGTGGGGTAGTGGGAGGTGGAGGTATTCGTGTGATTTCCAGCATTCGCCTTATGTCCAAGGGACACCACGAAAAATTCCGGTCAGGTTAGCCGGCCGGACATCGAACCCGGATCTCCTGATTGCGAATCCAACGCGTTACGCACTGAGTCACTACGCACGGTCTATAATTTTTTCTTACATTTTGCACTAATAAAACTTCCACGAAGCCTTCTAAGGGGCGATTTTCGTAATTGATCTGGCGCACTACCATGTTGGGACATAAGTCACGGTAATTATGTGACAATATGAACATTGGTGGGAAATATGAAATATCCAATATTCACATGAAAGGACTAGATATAAATTACGTGTATGGATATATAATGATACCCAAAATTGTGTTTCTCATGTTTATTAAGATATTTAAAATGCTAGTATTTCAGTTCCAAATCAGTTTAGCATATACGAGTTCTTAGCTTTTCAAAACCATTACATATCCGTTCTAACGGCCGGAAAGGCAGGTGCTCAATTACTGCACGAGCCACGTTGATTCACACACCCACTGATCGTCACGTGCTTTGCTAATCATTGATAGCAACTCATCCTCTCAGAAACTCTCCTGTCCAAGTCGCGGCTGTCCGGTATGGAAGGGTATTATTCCCAATAGCTTTCACCAATTCCCTGTGACGTTCTCGGGCATATATCCAACTCAGAATGGTAATCTTGGTGTGCGAACGCCGCTTGAAACGGGTAACATTCACCTGGCACGGCGGCAGTCAGAAAGCTGACTTCACTGCCTGCTTGCTCTTTGTTCTCATAGAGACCCTCAAAGAGCCATCTGTTGTAAACACACGTTAGTACAGCATTTCTTTCGCGTGACAAATAAAATTGTGTGGTGCGATAACATTTCTTTTAGAAACAAAGACAGTTCCTATGACTTTTTCTCTAACCCTCGTGTCAAGATGATCAGTTTCTTCAATGAAGTGCCACCCGGGAGGTGGCGGTGTTCCTCCAACGCTGAAACGTGGAATTCGACGCCGATCTACGCGCCAGCGTGTTTTCCCCATCCATGTATTTCCTCCAGTGATGCACCACCCCTGCCGACACTCAAACACTTGCAACTCTCGAACAACGATGCTGCTAGAAAACCATTTCGTAAAACTGAAGGTATAAATTGTAGCTTCTATACGATTGATACTATCATTAGATACTTCATCGAACATTTTAACAATTTTTCTTCTTAAAACTTTATTTCTCAAGTGGCAGTACTGCAGGGATAAACGTCATACTGAAAATGAAGAGCTCAAGAGTGGCAAATCCTTAATAGAAACTATAACTACGTTCATCTTACCTCGTCTTCTCCTGGGCAATTCCCATTTGAATCTTGGAACACCATAATCGTTAACAATTTTACGGAAACAATGTTAATGAATTACTGGAAATAAATATGTTATATATATTTGTTTTTCATAGTTCAAATATACCTACATATGTACTTCAGTTTAAATGTTTCCGTTCTTTTCTTCCGGATTTCACAGGTTTAAGATTTGTACTCTTTTTCCTTTGGCACAAACCTCCGATCCTGAATTTGAACTAAAACATGAACATTCACTATGTCAGCCTTCACATGTCTGACGATTCTAGGTAGATAATGGGGAAAAGTGTTTATATGGGGTCGTTCCGTAAAGTCATCTCCCGGCTTAAAGGATGCAAACGGGGATAGGTCAGTGAAAGAAGATTTGGGCTTGAACATCTGTTTCTTGAATTAGCAGAAAAGGCGATATGTTATTAAAAATGCACATGTGCTAAATAATATTGATCCATTATCTTTATTGCTAAAACTTTATCATATTCTTACGTCGTCGTCTTCTTCCATCCACATCATTTTTACCTGTCACAGTCCCTCGTTTTAAAATATTAGCTACAAATCAACAGAGAATTGTTATCGACAAATAAGACTGCAAACATTATGTTTCTCATTCTTTTGTTCTAAAACAACTTAAACCTCATCTTATTATAAACGCTACACACTACAGAAAGTAATTCGTTTTTCACACTTTAATCTTTGACCTAACATTTGTTAAATATTTAATGATACCTGATACGATTTAGTTTCAGTACCAACCAACTTAAGAAGTTATCGACTGAGAGCGCACCTCAACTGCAAGCACCATATGTTAGCCATCACTATCTCTTAACATCATCTTAAAATCCGTCGTACCCATAAGGCTCCGCGCATTTCAGCCACAATTTCCATCCCCAGCGGGTGGGGGCATTGTTGAAATTGCATTCGGCAATTATGGCGCGCCTTGAAGAGCTCGTTCAAAAGTGATGAAGAAGGCCGCCGCCGGCGCCGTTTTAGCGTGCTTTATTGCTCTCTGCTCGTTCCGATGTTGCGGAAGCGGCCACAGGCCCCCGTAATTTTCCCGCGGGGTTTTATTTTGCTTTTATGTGGCCCCTGCCGCTTCGCCCCGCGCCGAGGGCTTGCTCTTCGCAGCGCCGCGCCGCCCCGGGGCCGCGCCGCACAGTGGGTCCGGGCGAACGAAAAGGGGCGTTTTCTCCCAATCCTACTCTCAATGTTCTTAATAATAATAATAATAATAATAATAATAATAATAATAATAATAATAATAATAATAATAATAATAATAATAATAATAATAATACGCCTTAAATACAAGAGTTTGGAAATCGAGATCAGCCGAAGGTGGAGCGTAAGAGCATAGGTCATAGCGATAGTCATCGAAGTTCTGGGCTTTGTTCCGCAAAATTTGTGTAAGAACTTGGCTAAACTCCCAGGTCATTGAAAAGACTGCGAAGTGCAAGAAATTGCTTTATACGGAAAAGCCTACATTTTGCGTAAAGTGTTGTAGTCCGACAGCCTCTTGATCTGCTCCTTAGCTAGGAAGTTGCAACCTGGAATAGATTTTATATTCAGCCGACATCTTTAGTCGTGATGTAGAGGAACAAATAAATTAATAACAATAATAATAAAACGTTAATATTAGTAAAATAATAACAATAATAATAAAACAATATAAATAAAATTGTATTTTATTAAAGGCGAGGCTCAGGTCTTTAGGTCTGCTCTTCCCCCTAACTACGTTAGTTGTTTAGGTAATTCATTGATTTATTGATTAGAGATTCCGGGCGTATCAACTACTAAGGTCATACACCAGTTCTGTTAGTGTAGTGCATTTTGTTTTGCTCGGAAGGTGGGGATCTTCTCCCCCTGAATGGTGAGATCCGGCGCCAACCTTCCCTCCAGTAGCGAGGTTTTCCCAACCAGGTATCTCCCACCAGCGAGGCACAGCCCCAGCCGGGATAAGCTTTAGGCTCATGACAGGTTTCCCGGCATGTGTGGTAGTGTAGTGCACGTAAGCGTGGGTGTCATATAAGGGATGGGGATAAGGCAAACAAGAGGATGCGCTCGGTCCGTGGCCCGTTTGTTAGCTCTTGCATTCGCTTGGTGTTGATCGAAAAAAACATAGAAACTACTATTTCATCTTCCGATTCCACTTCCTGTTTATTCGTTTCTTCTTCTTTTTCGTTTCTGGTTGTTTTCATTTACTGTTATCCATTGACTGTTCTCGTTCTTTCTTTACATGCAATTTTTTACGCAATGTCACGTACTACTTCATTCGTTGATATTGCGATTTCTATATAGCATCAGATTTTGCACTGTCTCTTATTTTCTCTTATCCAAGATTTCGATCTTTTATTTCGATATTAGTAAAAAAAAGCAGCAATACCCAAGAATTTCATTGACAAGTTAAATAATCAATAATCGTCCACAACCAACTTTATTAAGGAAGAGAGGTTACAGAGTATTTACTCAGACAGTTCAAAATAGTTGATATATTTTTGACAACATATCGTGTACGGGCATACTGTGTCTAACGAATTATCTACACTTAGCCCCTAAAGGAACGTGTTCCATTTTAGGGACTTTACTTCTGACGCACTGTTCTTAAAATGCATTGTGATTTGCATATCTCATAATTGATCAGTTTTTACAAATCAGATGTCAAAAGAAAGAGAATTTCACAGAGAGTTGATGTATGGCATTTTCACCTCATAAATGCTAATATTTGATAAAAATGCCCATAAGTAGACAATCACAATACGTTTTCAGCAACACATCTCGTTTAAAGTAGTTTCTTCTCATCTATTGTGAATAACTAGAAAACAATACCTCGAAACTTGATTGTTATCCCACCGGTCTCAAGACTTATATTTCTATAACCTACCAATTCAGATCTCTTGGGTCCTTTTACTACATTTTTGGAAGTGAGGATCTTCTGCTTACCCTTGTTCAGTACGGGAAGCGCAGTGTCTCGAATTGTAATAATTGTGATTGTAATGATGTTATAATGTAATTGTATTAATTTAATTAGTACCGTAAAATGTAAATAGTAATTTGTAAGGTTAGTATAAGTTTAGGCTTAATATATAGGTTAGCGCCTCCACCCACATAAGTGTACAAAAAAGGTAAATAAATGTCATTAGATTTGTAAATAAACATCACTCTGATAAATATTTCATTTTATATGTATGTGAAGGGAACGGGATGAAATCGGTTTAAATACGATAGTTCAAAACTTAGTACGTTAATTGCTAATAGTATTACTTACAAATAATTCCAAAATTTCAAGAAATACAAAGGATTATATTGTGAGTCGCTTTAAAATGTGATGAATTCGTAATCGAGAAAATGTATTATTCGTTGCACCAGTACATAACGGTTCTGGATTGGTGCTTTTAGCGCCAACGTTTTCGTAGAAAACATGCGGAGAGATAGCCAGTATAGACTCTAGTCCCCAGAGTGAATGACAGACAGAAGTCTCAGGAGCGCTCGAAGAAGTCACTTTATGACAGGAAGGTCCTTAAGACGAGCGCCGTCGACTGTGTGCATCTCGGGCCGCAGAATACCAAACACTCCTGAAGAGCTCGTAAAACACAGTTTCTGGTGAATATGAATTCTTATCTTTCAGCTCAGCCAGAGTTTATGCAGTGAAATGCTTAGAGAGAGAATGTTGAGGCGCTCAATTCCATGTTGGAATTCGTTGAAATACGTCTCATTTTGCAGTTTAAAATTCTCATCAAGTGCAATAAATCAATAATGTTATCGTTTGATTTTCACGCAAAAAATCCCGAACTTAGAAAAGTGAGTTTTATGTTCTGTACTTAAAAAAGCTCTGAACTTTGACAGCTGTATTTTAATCGTAAGATAATGAAGTTTTATTACGCCATACTCCGCACTCCGCGGACCTGTAGATTTATCGCCCTTCTCGCTGTTTCCTCAAGCAACTGGCTTTGCCATTTTGCAGCGGAGTGAGTCAACGAGGAACAAGACTCCAAGATTTCTAAGAAATTGCGCTACAAGAAAGTTTCCTCGACGGACACGGTGTAGCATCTCAATTCCCTAGCCACCGCTGTGTTTCCCAGCTGCTTTCAAAAACGTCTCGCCCCAGCTATGCGTTCCAACTTGCTCATGCTCGCTCGTGAACTTTAAACGCCGGAAGTAGCTGCGAGTTGTTTCGCGAGCGACGGAGAGGGGGGCCCAATTAGAATTACAAACGCGGAGGAAATTGTATCACTCATTCCTGCCGCGCACTCGGAGCAGAGCAAAGAGGGCACGCCTCTACCGCGAAATTAAAAATTAATATTCCCGCTTTTATCCCATGGTGTAAACACATTGCGATATTTTTGTGAGGTGAACACGAGCACTCTAGGTTGTTCACCTGCTCGCGTGAATTTTAGAGAGCGGTTTTGTAAAAATATTTAATGAAAACACTTTTGAACAACTAAATTTATAACAATAGCTGTTTAATTTAAACATTTGAGTTGAACATTTTTAATCAATGGTTCCATTCAATCAGTGGTTCTCAATTTGTTTTATAAGTTTACGAACAATTTGAAAATAAAACGATTTCTTTACAATTGTTCTGCTAATACTGCTAATAGAAAAGTAGTATGTTCAAACTAGTAGTATAGTAAAAGTGTATAATAAAAGTAATATATTGAAATGATATTTTGAATATTATATTTATAAAATACTTTAATTGTTGTTATTAATAATAAATTTACAAATATTGTATGGGCCCTCTGGAATCGCGAATGTACTGAACAACGAGGTGAGCAAATGTTTATGTTTGTACTGAGGAACGCTTCGTTACTGCACAGCCACATTTCGACGAATCATCTCGCTTCACATCATCTATCATCCTATTCCGGGATGTAGTTCCAGGAATAGTTTGCAGTGTATACAATTAGTTGCCTGACGTTTCGGTATCTTTTAATTCCATAGTCAGGACTTACTAATAAATTTTACAGTCACTCAGCAATCTAAGTTCCGAATCAAGTTGGATATGTTGCTGAGTGACTTTAAAATTTATTAGTAAGCCCTGACTATGGAATTAAAAGATTCCGAAACATCTCCAAACTAATGTTTTATACTTCAACCGATCCAGGAACTATATCCCTCTTTATATCATGGTCGTGAATTCTAAAATGGTTAATATAATCTATAATGACCAGAAGGTTGCGGGTATGGTGAATTGAAGTGTTAAGCATTCTACTGAGTCTCAATGAAGAAAAACTGGTTTGTTTGGATACAAAGGAAAAAGTTTAATTTAAAAATTGGTGGAAGTGAGATGACAATACCGTCTTGCTGTATTAGAGTGATCTCCAGAGTCGTATCGGCTAATGCAAAAGAGATTGCGACAAAATTAAGAAATTGCTTAAACTGCTTTCGGTGGCTATGCGTGTTGGTGTTGATGTTTACACCTGCAATGACTCACCGAATATGGTGAATATTGTTCATCTAGAGTAGGAAAATCAAAGTTTGTCGATGATAGCTTTAATCCCAACTTGCGGAGACTCTGAAAGTTCCTTCAGGCGCAAATCACAATTGAGATCTGCCAGAAGACCAAGAGAGAATAAGACTCCCTTCCCTACAGTCTGTCATGAGCGACTCATCAAACTCAAGAGACTGTTGTACCTCTTTTCCTACAGCCCGTCATCGCTTCATGTCTATTCAGTGACCTCTAGTTCGTTTGCCTCAATAGTATAAGTCGCCTGTAGGCTATAGACTAAACAGTATTTCGTCTCAGACAATGCATATCATGAAAATAAGGTTATATCCCTGTTTGGACGAAAAATCTAATTAAAGTTGGTACGTAAAATTGTCGCTAACCTCCGTTGTACTCATTTCCTTTTTAAATGGTCCATCATTGCTTGGAAATCTAGTTCATGTAAACAGCTTTTCAGTGGATGAGACGATTCATAACGGCACTGTGCACAGTCAAATGTTCTCTCTATTCGGAAGCATCTTCGTATTTTGAGACGTTTCTGCTAAATACATTCTCTGAAAGGTAGGCACACAGAGAATATATTATTAGTTTTCCTCCCTGCGTTATACATAATGCCCGGAACTCAGGATGTCTTTATGTGTAGGATGAATGAAGATGAGAATAACTCTGTGTAGGATGGATCGCGCATAACTCTGACATATTAGAACCTTTTGATGAATATATTTACGTGTGTCTCTTGTGTATTTTATTGCAATGTTATTTTAAATCTACAATAAAATTGAACTCTTTGAGATGAAACTTGGTAAAATATGTTCTCAAAAGTAAGATTTAGCCCAGTATTTCTGATATCATTAAGATATTCCAATTTGGGGCTTCTTTACATAAATCTTATACGAAATTTTCAAAATTGTATGGAAAATGACTGATTAATTTATTTAAATTATTTTCTCGAATAGAACACAGTGTATTTATAAATATGATGTAGCTTCTCTTTTCATTAAGGCCTCTGAAATTTTGAAAATTGCAAACGTCTGTTTTTTAGTGTCCCACACCTCGAACCTTATAACCAGAGATGTCTTCTGCAAAGCAATGTATCCTCAATTTTAGATCTTTAAACAATGTCTTGCAGTTTTTTCTAAAATACGAATAATTATTGGGTAACAACAGTAAGAGTAGAAAAAGGTTACGTCATTCGCGCGTTCCGGCTTCATTTGCCTTTTACATTCGTGAAATTAAAACTAGTAGTGTTTAACTATACATACAAAATATCCCAATGGGGACGGAGTATCTCATAACGTTTATCGTTTTTTTATCCATTTTTCTTATCGCTTCTCCCTACTGGCCAAGCATAAACTGTGACTCATCTATCTTAGGAGTCGATATACGTCGATAGCTATGTTGATGTCCCATAAATAGCGTATATACGATAACATAACCTCTTTGATTTTAACATAGCTTTCAGTTAATTTCAATATTTGGCGCATTTTGGAACATAAATTAACTGTTGAACATAATTTCACTCGTAGAATAGTCCTATTAAAAGCCACTCGTGCTTTGGAAATTCTAAAATAAATCCCCTTCTCGCTTTGCGATTCGGGGATTTATCGACAATTTCCAAAGCACTCGTGGTATTATCTATGATAATATTTTTTCCCATTTTATAATTTACTTATCATTGTACTTATTTTTATACTCCATATCTAAAAAAATACTTCTTACAACCTGGCTATCATCTGTAAGACGTTTTTAACAGTCTGTTGTTCTTTTATCAAGAATATTTATACTTTGCTTTAATTTTTTTAAACTTAAAAATAAAAATATTTTTGGCAAAAGTGAGATATACATAATACAGTACGTTTTTATGCCCAACATCTCCAAAATTTGTAAAGTATGCATTTTATCCAAATTATTTTCCATCTCAGATTTAATAATTGGTCATAAAGCATTGAGATTTTAGGAATCTATCAGATTTCAATTAACAAATAATATGCAATTGCATTTTCTTCCCAGCTTTACTTATTGCAAAATCCGATTTTAATCTTTCAGGGTCGCATTGTCAGGGTCAGTGTCGCTCATCTCGCTCTTTGCGTATGCTCAAACATTACGAAGGAATTAATTAGATCGCTGGTGAGGTGGATACCTTTTTATTATGATAAATAAATCAAGATATTGTCTGGTATCAATACTTTTTATTCAGCTTAAGATCATTTCGATCGCGTAGCGATCATCCTCAGAGTTTGCAGCTTCTGGTCCCAGAACTTTGTTTTCGGCCCAGAAGCTGCAAGCTCTGAGGATGATCGCTACGCGATCGAAACGATCTTAAGCTGAATAAAAAGTATTGATACCAGACAATATCTTGATTTATTTATCATTACGAAGGAACATAACTGGTGCTCCATGTTTTTGGACGTGGACAATATTTAGACAATGCTGTAGATTGAATATCCACTGTTGTGAACACACTTTTCGGACACGCATCATACTTTCCGCCCGAGGACTACTTTGCGGCTCTGATCCTGAGGCGAATTCGCGATGTTCCAGATGAATGAGATTTGGGTATGCAAATAAAAATGTGCTGTAATTTGACTCGACATGACATGTCACTCGGATAACAAACTGTGCGGTACATCTATATTTGATAGAATTATTTATGGTTTTTCTGTTACAGTATGTCGTACATAGAGACCTTCAAGGGATTAACAAATTTTGTCGTTATAATTGGTTGCCTTTCAATCAGTATCAGCAGTATACTTTATCCTGGAGCTCAAAATGAATGACAGTTTTAGTTGATTGTAAAAATGAGGTGGGTTTATTACTCTGGTCATTATGCCAGTATTGCAAACACTTCCTTAATACTTTCATTGCAATTACAATTATTTTGTTTTGAACATATATGTATTTATACCCTTTTTTCAACGATAAGTAATTACACTTGACACAAGAATCTCGAATAGTCTTCTTTTGATAAGATAGGAAATGTTATGATTCAAAAGTATTCAGGGCAAAGATTCGGTCATTGTAATTCTAGAATTAATTATATCATGAACTACATGAAATATTTTTTATTGTTACCACTTACCATATACCAAGTTTTTTCTGTGCTGATAGCCACACTTCCCACATTTACTAGTAATAGTTTTTCGTCATCTACTCCACATATTCATTCCCTTCTGCAAAAATGACTTTACTGATCTATGAAAAGAGATATTGAATATTATTATCCTAAATTGTATACCCCCTATTCTTCATTTCTTGTCCCACATTTCAAGAGCCGAATATTTTGTAGAAAAAAGGGGTTCCAAAAACATCCCTGTCAAAGACTTTTGTAAAAAATTATATGAAAGCTAATTATAGAATAAACATCATAGGAAACGTAAGTCAGCTATTTTAAAGCCAGTATTCGCAACGCAAGAGGATAATATTTTCTTCCTTTCCGATGTCCAATTAGGCCCTTAGCCGCTCCACAGAACAGAAGATTGGAGCTGGTTGGCGCCGGTTGGCAGTTTTTTTTATGTAACTCCTGTTCCGTTTTGACCCGTTTGGTTGAAGTATAGATAAATAATTGTAATTTACGGCAAAAATTCCCCAGTTTTTCGACAGAAAACCCATATTGAAGAGCTTTGATACCAAAAAAGTAGATAAATCTTCTTTCTACATGCTTATCCTATTACATTGTATAGTCTTAATCCACGTGTAGTGAACTTGAATGCCGAAAACTTGGATCATGACAAAATTTTAGTCTATCCGTACGTCTGTGGTTAACGCTAGTCTAAACCGATCCAAGGGTTTTCACTAAATTGATCTTCCCGAATCGATCTTGCCGACCTTGATGCACCTTGAATTTCAAACGGATATTTTGATTTCTGGAGGTACTTTACATGACGCCTGAACAGTTTCAAAATATTCTAAAAAATGGCTCGAAATGCGCCGATATTTGTATTCAGCAAATAGAGCAAAAGACGCTTAAAAAGTCTCACAGTTCCGATTTTCGTTAAACTATTTACATTTATTAAAATTGCAAAAATTTATTTTTTAGCATTTTTCAACAATTAAAGAATGATATTGTTTCTCAATAAAATCTGTTCTTGAAAAAATCTTTAAATAAGATCACGTTCAACTTTCGACGATAGAAGCAGTTTCCGGAGAACTGCGTAAAACACAGGAAACGTTTTTTTTTTTTCAATTATTTTCTCAAAATCGGATTCAATTTTTCTTCTTTCGTTAGGATAGGATATTTGGAAAATTCCTGATGTCCCTTTTATTACTCTGTGAATTATTGAAAATTGCGGTGTTATAGGCGCATTTGTACAAATAAAGAAACGCGTACTGTAAATAAAAGAGCTGATAAGTCTTTGCTTGGGGAAAGGGAGTGATTCCACAGCTAACTAGTTATAAATATCTGCCGGTGTTAGTTAATGAACAACTTGGATGGAGAGAGCACTTCAACATTACTGTTGGGAAGGCGTGGAAATCATTTCACGTTGTAATGCGAGTATTAAGGACGGGAAGTAGTTAACCAAGAAAACTATAGCATACAAGATCATTGTAGGTCCGGTATTAGCGTACTAATCTGTATCAATAAACAATTGCAAAAATCAAGAAGTTTAGCAGCACAAACATTTCGCCCCATTATGAATCTGAATAAGAGATATCACCGAGCAAACCTCTCTAGTGGTATGTTAGGGCAATCATCAGATATGCATGGGTCTTGTTAAATAGAATGCAAAGGGCTTAATATTTTAATAGATGTCGTAAATGATGAATAAATAGGTGATTTGATATTAGAAATATATAATATACTCTTGCCAGAAATTAGAGCAGAAAATAATTATTTTTTTAAGAATACTATTTTAGCTCTGAGAGTACCGTCATATCAAATTAAACATAGTTAATAAAAAATACTTTATTGCTGACATCTTCAAACAAAAACAACTCAGAATCAAAATTTTGTGTTTATCAAAACACTAAATTTGTGATTACATCATAGCAATGCAAATTATATTATCAGCCCAACAAGTAATTATAATATTTGGTATCCAAATCAAACGTGTATAATTCGTTATAGTTTCATATTTCATACATCGACAAGAAATATTTCCTACATAATACAAAAGGCAATATTACTTGGTTTGTCAGTGACCGTCATGTTCTCGTCCATTGCTCTTTCAATTTACGCTCTACGATTCGAATTGCGCATTGTAATTGGTGGTTCCTACTCCTAGAATTTGCCTCATTCCCAAACTTCAAATTTCTGCGCATTTGCACTTGAGTGGTTCCCGCGCGGATCCCGAGGTCAGATAAAGCGCAAAACCCTGAGCAGGTCTGTAAATACCCCCCCCCCAAGTGGAGTGAATGCTAAACGCAGCATAGGAGAATGAGTGCCATAAAGTGTAAATTGGCCTGCAGTATACATTTGTTTGCTATGTGATGAAGTAAACTTTAATTGAGTATTTATTTCTTTAAGTTGTTTTTAATTTCAGAATTGATAGGTAATTCTTGTTTTCAATAACGGTTATTTTGAAAATAGTAGGAAAAATTTATAATAATCACTGGTTAATAATAAGATATTCGTTGCTTATTATTTTCTTCATTACTTCTTGCACTAATTGATACGTAATTTCTGTAAGAGAAAGAGAAGATAAAAGCATACTGAACTCATGGCAAAGAAACGTTCATTCTATACAAGGATTTATTCATTTGTTGCATTCGTGTTTATTCATATATTTCATTAATGTATTAAATTCACTATTTATTCTTTATTTCATTCATATTATTTCGTATTCATTTATTTTAGTGGTATATGTGTGCTTATTAACAATAACCATGCATTATTATAAAAGGTTATGTTAATTTTGTTCTTTTTTATGCCAAATATGGTTATATTAGTGCTAGATTAAATGCGTACAATCCTTGCATAGTTTGCCCATCACTTCTCTACATACTGAGAGACAAAACACAATCACCATTGGAAGAAAACGTGATTACAAATAATCAATACCTTGCGAAATAGATGTAGTGGTTTGGAGACAATTGATTAGCTCTGTTACAAATGAATAGAAAAAAATTAAAGTGTTCTATCTTCAAAGTTTCATGTTTAACAAAAATATAAAAAAATTGACAGAATACACTGCATGCCGATAACAAGGATGCCGGTAGGAACGAGCTGGACGCCGATATCTAGGAGGGACACACACTTCACACTTATTTCAAAACACAATACGCTGATTATTCTCCATATTTTAAAGCATAAAAGAAGAAAACTACAATAATATGAAAAATATGAATTAGATGTTCGCAGTATAATTTATACAGGGGAATCACAAGACGGTTTAACGTTCTTTTTTTTCTCTGAATTCCGTCCACTTCCCTTTCCCTTGTTCCCCTGGCGGTGCAGCGAATTAGAATTACAAACGCCACGGAAATTGCATAGCTCCCCGCCCACTCCCCGCCACGCGCCCCGCGCCCCGCAGCCAGCGCCGGGAGACGGGTCGGTTGAAGCAATATAGTAGGCCTATGCGAGGCAGGCGTGCCAACTGTAATTTATGTCGGCAGCATTGCGCGCATTTTGCTTTGAGCAATAAATCAACGAGTGAAACCGTCGCAATTCTCGTAACACTCACTGCTAATTGAATTCTAACCTGTACGTCCTTGCAATAACAATAAAATTACGAAAGTCGTATAAATGTGTGCTTTCGTTATTATTTCCGTGTGTTTTGTTAAACATATTGTGATATAATAAGTACTAGTAGAGTCACTTGATGAGGTATTTAATGTTTTAGTTTTTGATTCCATCTAGTCAAAAACATGTGAGTTAAGTTACCACGTGCGTTTCGTGTGGTGATTTGTATTCCTCGTTGGAGATACTGCCCTGTTTATTACTATAACAGTTAATTTTGTGTGTAATACATGTGACAGTATGATGGTTTCCTAATACTTTTAGTATACAATTTGAATTTATTTATATTTGTTTCTTTGTGTATCAAGTTACGTTAAAATCATTTCAATATTTTTTGGCTCATAATTATGAATTATTTGCATAAGACTGCTTTTCCATAAGATCAACCATACATCCACTAATTACTGCAACTTCTAAAAATAAATCTGACTTATAATTTACTAACCTGTTAAAAGCTTCTCAGGTACAATTGAAATATAACTACTTTCGTTTTAGTTTATCGAAAAATTGTAGTTTTTATCTCAAAACTCAAGATTTATCTTCCATGTCATATTTTTTCCAGTTTGTGTTGCACCCCATAAAGAAAAGTATATCAAAATACTAGTATATTTATTACATATCTACTGCATTACTAGTCCAAAGGGACAGTAAGTAGCAATATCTCACTTAACGATTAATGGTGCGTTTGTGACATGTGTTTTCTTCTCTTGATTTCACAAATGTGGTCGATTTAATTTAAATTCCGTCGCGTTGTAAGTCTATGGTTCATGACTTTGCATTCTGGATGCTACGTCAGCATACATTTCCGTGGCATTTCTTCACCGACTGGCGTTTTGAAAAAAAATGTTTTTATCCTGACTCCCGTGTAATATTCACATTTCATCTCTTCCTAAAACTTAATTCCCATCCCAGTAAGATTTGCTGTTTCTCACTCCCCCAACTTCGCGCTTCTTCTCTGCAGCCGTCACGGGCCCGCCCGCCCCCGCCCGCCCCCGCCCCCGCCCCGCCCGCCCCCGCCCCGCCCGCCCCCGCCCGCCCCGCCCGCCCCCGCCCGCACCCGCCCGCACCCGCCCGCCCCCGCTCGCACCCGGCCGTCCCCGCCCGGCCCCGCCCGCCCCCGCCCGCTCCCGCCCCCGCCCCCGGCCGTCCCCGCCCACCCTCGCCCGCCCGCGCCCCCGCCCGCCCGAGGCAAAATAAAAGCCAGCCAGCGTCTCGGGGGTTGGCAGGGCGGCGCCTGGGAGATCCCGCCGCTGATTAAATCGGCGCCGGCGCGCCACGCCGCCGTGTTTAACCAGCCCTCCACGAGAAGGCTCTCCGGCGGCGGCGGCGACGTCGCCGCTTTTGTTTCGGCGACGACGAGCGAGTCGAAGCTGCGCCGCGCGATAATTGGGGGATCGAAGACGCGAGCGCAGCGGGGGAGGGCGAGAGCGAGAGGGAGAGGGGTGATCTGGAGATGAAACCGTCGCCAAATGCGCCGCCGTCGGATCACGGGTGCCTCTAATCGCCCACGTTCACTGCCGATAATAATTTGCAATGAGTTCGTTCGCTACCATTAATTTCCTTTGCAAGGCCAGCTCCGGTTGCCGCGACCCGCAACGGAACGTCTTTCTGCTCGAGCGCGTAACTCGTAACTCGCAACTCGCGACCTCTCAGGAACTTGAACACCAACGGCTCGATCCCGGCAAGGTAACAAAAATTTAGTTAAGGTTAAGGCAGTTATTTTATTTATATTACAAATAGTTAGTTCTAATATTATATATAAAAAATTCGGAAATTTCCAATTATATCCTCTAGAAAAATAGTCATAATAATATTTAAAATACAAAACGTTTTACATCTCATCATCACAACCGCTGATGGAGTCATCACAACCATTGCATTTTCAACGGTGCTTGTAATCGACCACAAAGTGATAGTATCTTACATTGAAAGAGCAGAAAGAAAGACGTTTTCTAGAAGTTTAAATGTTGAATTCGAGGCCGTTAATTATGAGTCGCAATCAAAACAAGAGCAAAAATACGTCTGGTTCCTTCCGTTCAACCTGTACTATTTCTCGACATACTTTCCAATATTACCCTTCATTATTTATATACCCTTCTATATAATTTTCATGATTTTCGTAATAAATTTTTGTTCATGTGCAATTAGTATCGATATATAGTGCCACACAAGCAAACAACGAAGCGTAAAATTGAACTTTAGCGAGATAGATATGAAAAATCGCAAAGGAAATGTAAGCGAACGCAAGTAAATTGTGGATATTCCTTCAGAAATTCTTAAAATGGTAGAAGTGAGTGAATAATGAATTCCTAGTAACTCTATAAGTTCGCTATAAATCTGCATTTTGTAGGATTTTTGATACTATTTGACATACTTGAACCAGAATGGAAAGACTTTTGACCCTAGGGAGGTAAGTACGTTGCCTCTGATTGAACACGGACGGGAACACCGTGAAATAAGTGCTGCAAATGTATCGAAAACAATTTTAGGTTTTCGATTGTCCTTTCTTTGGTGATCACGTGCTATAAATAAATAGTAACATAACTGCTGTTCAGATGATTGTCATCTTTTTAATATATTTTTTCAAGACATTCGTTTTCTCGGATTTCCGCGAGGCCACCACCTTGAGTCTTCCGCAGAGTGTCCTAGTCCACCAGACATCATCACTGCCTCAGTTGGCTTCTTCTCGATCGCGATTCCCACGGGCCCTTTATCTTGAACCATCCCGCCATTCTCTCTGCGCTCCCTCTCTGACTCTTTGCCGCCGTTCCTTTGTCGCGGGTCCTATCCCATTCCCTCTCTCGCCGGCGCGCGCGGCAGATCTCCTGGGTAAATCTAATCTGCATGGCGAAGTTGATGGCGAACTCCCCAAGAGATTCATTTGGACGGGTAGAAAACAATCTCATTAAACTATCGAGAGCTGACGGCGAAGGATATCACTTTTTCGCGATGTAGCGCGCGGGGCAATTTCAAAGCCTAAGTGAAATTTCGAGTTGTCGAAGTTTTCTAGGTCATTGTCTATTATGTCCTCTCAGTTTGTCTACAGTACGTCGTGCAAGAGCTGTTCTTTATCTTATCGAAGTGAAGAATCCTTCCCTTTAAAAAGTGTGCAGGATATGCATGTGTAATCCAATAAATCCTATTAGTAATCTTTCGTTTGTTGCCCTAGTCTAACTATTCTGTGTGTTTACGGTCAACTGAAGATAAGCCTTAAATTTATGACGTTCGTTTATTAGTCTCCCAACTTTGTCGTTTTTCTACTTCGCGAGATGCAACAAGCCATTTATTTGGGAATTACGTTCTTAATGTGTCCATTATTATTCTTTATATTTTCTAACAAGAAAAACCACCGCAATTAACAGCAGACATTCTTTTAAGAACTGCCTTTCGCGACAACATCAACAGGAAAATACTGCTTAAATTACTTTGGTGGAACCTAGTTATATTCTTTTTGAACACTAAATATGTGTCGGAATAATAATATCCTTGTACAGGAATGAAGAATAATTGTCCGTTCCTCCGTTGTTAAAAAGCGGCAATCTATAAAAGAATGTAACAATAGAACACTATTTTTTAATTTATGAGAATATGAGCATTTAAATTTTGAATAATAGTAATAATAATACCTATTATTGTTATTACCTTTATTATTAAACTTTTTCTGTTGTATAAGATAGTAAATAAAAAGGAATTTTAAGGCACAAATGACGCAATAAAATTTTCCGGCAGGAATAATTGCGTTATTATACATTCAGCCAATCGCAGCTAGAGAATCGTGGAGGGAGGTAGCGGTAAACTGAACAGTCGATCAGCATTTCTTCGCATAGATGTCAAGTACGCGAGACGTCACAACAAAGTTGTTTCGCAAAATACTTTTGATTCTACTACATATTTATACTTGTTATACAAAAAATGCCATTTGCAAATCGTTTATAATGTGGCTTTATTGCACTTATATGAATTCGAAAACTCGCTCCTAACGTCGCTAATTTTCAAAACTTCAACTCATGTAATAGAGCTTTATATTATAAACTAATTACATAAACTACTATTCTGGAATGATTTCTTTTACGAGTTGACGTTATACTAAGACAATTGTTTCAGAATATTTCGTTTATATTATAAAATTCCTACTTAGCAAGAAGAAATAATTATGGAAACTCACTACATTATGAGCAATTTAGTGAACTTAGAAAACTGATTACTCATAAAGCTTATAACTAACGAAGTGAACAATTATCAAAACATAATTTCCGTTTTCCCAACAATTCAATGGGACATCCCTTCATTTGAGGTCCGTGATGGAAAGTTCATAATTTCTTTCACCGCAGACATTTACACTATACACTTTTTGTAACGTACCGTTTTAATATGCATTCCCTGTTGTTGTTTTTCACCGTTTTGGGGCATTTACTTGCTTAGTATTTTCTCATCGATTTCTAGACGTGATGCTTCACCGAAAGAGTTTAATGACTTTAATACTTCCGGAATTCCTTTTATCACAAAGGAATGCAATACACATATTCACAGAGTAAAGCCTTTTATCTAATGAAATGAAGACAGATGCATGCAGCATTAGTTATACCGAAGAGAAATATTGATAATTTCTAACTGATGGGGGCCTGAGAATGATTGAACTTTGAGAGAAATCTTTTATATCACTGAACACTCACAGAAGTGGGATATTCATTAAAAATAATGTTTTAAAAATAATATAATATTTTGAGATATCAAGACATACGTATATATTAGTTTAACACAATAGTTAAATGTATTTTTATTGTGTAAATTTCAACGTAATCTACTGTTGTTAGTAGTTTCTTCAACAACAAGAGGAACTGTTAATTTAACACAGCGTGCAAAATGGACGAAACAAAGTTTTCTCATCCTGCATCTCATTATCTCTCAAATCCAAAACACATACACTCCAACCTTGTGTGTTTTGGATTAGAGGGGACGGTCTAAGCGGTGGCCTTTAATACCTGCCCTTATTCGAACAAATAGGCTGATGAGCGAGCAAACATCTGAGTGGCCTCGGCTGCTCCATTTTCGCATGATAGCCTCAGGAGGGCCATCCCTTCCTCTGTTTCCCTCCTTCTCGCCCTCCCCCCCATCTCCAGCTCGTAAATGGTGATGGCATCGCCAGGCCAGAGCCGTTGGCGTGGAGGAAACTTCATCATCGTAACTATGGCACTCAGTGGACGGCACTAGAGACCGAAGACTTGCGTAAGCAGAACGAAGAGATGCTCCGTGTGCACGTGAACTGCGAGAGATAGGCTCGCAACTCATTTAGGCTGTGTGGATTGAACTTTCAGATTTCAGAATTGTTAATGTAACGGTTTCATTATTCGTTCTGAAATAAATACTAAAAAAACACCAACTATAGTTAGTATTAATAATAATAATAATAATAATAATAATAATAATAATAATAATAATAATAATAATATGAACCCTAAATATTCCCTCGACTTTTATAATGTTAAATCCTGTCAAATGGCACGTATGTAAATAATATCATCAAATGCATCGAAGGCATCAATGTCAAAAATATCAAAAAGCGCGTATAAAAAGAATTCTTATCAACAACAGTTATAATTAATAAATGCATACATTGTTAAAGAAAATTAAGAAAAGTTAACAACACCCAGATAAAAGTGAACGTGCGGTTGAATGTAGTATCTTAAAAATGTCATAGGGGGCAGTATTGGCTTGTCTTTTCTGTGTATTTGATGTCAGGTGTGATAATAAAAGATTCTGAGAGATTACAATTAGAAACATGTAGTGGCATGTGAGAACAAACCCAATACAATATGTTAATCGCGTAACTCGAACATACCTCAGGGTTCGCTTCCTTGGACTCTGTCCTTTTCTACGGAGTTTTGATGAAGAGCAAAGTGGGCCGGAAAAATAAACGACGAATTTCGGCATGTGAATCTTGGAAAACCACAACGGGACGCCTGATTCCGCGAGAGATTGACGAAGAGCAGCTGGGACACGAAATGAACGCAGGGCGGGAGTTCCGAGGGCGTCCGTGCCCTTGCATAAAACATAATTCAGCCGGGACGCCAGGCGCCTGCCGCCGGAGTGGCTCGCAAGGCGTGGCTGCTCGGAGCGGGGCAGCGAGCACAGCAGTCTGGACGCAGCACTCGCGGGTCGAGACTGTCACACCAACAGTGCGGTCGGCGGTTGTGAGGATGCACTCGCAGAAGGGCGGGGGCGGATGAGAGGCTGTAGCGGGGATGGTGGTAGAGGCGGGAGGCGTCAGGGCGGGGGCACAGCATGGACGAGGAAGAGATTGGGAGGAGACGGAGCTCGTGTTAGGTAGAGTGGGACCAGGGACACTCGAAGGGGACGAGTGAGAGGCGGAGACGTGACGGGACGGCTAGTACTAGGAGAGGACGCGACGTGGATGGGGATGGAGAGGAAACTGAATGGGACGGAGCGGAACGGGACTGAACGGGATGGGACAGAACAGGTTGTGACGGAAAGTGCGGGACTGGATGGGAGGGGACGCGACATGATGTGAAAGGGCAGAACAGGGGTGGATGGGACGGAAAGGAGCGGCAGGGAACAGAACAGAATAGAACGGAACGGGAGAGAACGGGACGGAACGGCTCTGAACGGGACGGGACGGGACGGGACGGGACTGGACTGGACAGCACTGGACAGCACTGGACGGGACTTGACGGTTTGGACGGGACCGGTCGGGACTCGACGGAACAGGACGGGACCGGTCGGGACTCGACGGAACAGGACGGGATGGAACAGTACCAAACGGGCGGGGACGGACGGGACGGGACAGGGAGCGACCGACGCAGAACGGGGCAGGATGTGCGCGTCAGGACGGGACGGGTCATGACGTGACAGGATGGAACAGGGCGGGACGGTGCGGAACAGGATGGGTTGGAGTGGTTTAGGATGGGTCGGGGAGGGACGGGCAGTGGTGACGGGAAGGGCGGCGGCGGAGTGAGTAATGCGGGGGCGGCGCAGGCGCCAATTTCGCGAGTTGCGTCGCGAGGAGCGTCCGCGCGGGCGCTGCAGTTCATTAGCGACGCAGATACGCTTCCGCGGCGCCGCGCCCCTTCCCCTTTGCCTCGCGCCCGCCGCGGCCGCCCTAATGCGCCGAGGGCGCCAGGTGCGCAGGCGGCCGCATGGGCGAGAGCCCGAACGCCCGCTGCACTCCTAGCACCCTGCCCCCCCCCCCCACCACCACCACCACGACGCCATCGCCCCGTCCTGTTCCGCTCCGAAATGTGTTATCGTTGCGACCGGCCCTCGCCGTCCGACTTCGCTCGGTTTCGCCTCGTTTCCCCCCTCCCTGCCCTCCATCAACCTACTCTGACACGCCTGCCGCCGCCCTGCCCGTCACCCGCCCGTCTAGTTCCTCTCCTTTCCTCCTCCCTCCCACCAACCAGGCATACTCTCGCTTTATCCTTCCTCTCTTATTTACACACTTTTCTGCCTACCCAAGTCTTTTCAGTTTCTTCATCTCTCTCTGAGATGTCGCGCTTTGCTGCAACACGCCTAGTTTCTCCTAACTTCACATCTTACCGCTTCATCCCTCCCATTCCTCCTTTCTTTTTCCTTTCCTTCCCCGCCCTTCTATTCCCAATTGCGTTCTTACATCCTTTATCTTCCCTTCCTCACTCTTCGTCCCGTGAGACTTCGCCCATCGTCATGTCAATCTCCTTCATTTCCGCCCGTTCCTTTGAGAGATGTCTGGTCTTGCGCCGCCCCGCCCTGCCCCGCCCCAGCGTTCCTCGCCGCGACCGTCGCCCGTGCATAAACTACCAATCGCCCCGTCTGCATCTAGCCGCCGCGACCGCCGTCGCCTTGGGCCGCCTCGTGCTCTTAGCCAGGCCACCTCAAGGCTCGCGTCCCTCTCCGCACCTGAACCCACACCCTGGGAGCCCGGCGCTACTCATACCGAGCGGGGGCGTCTTGAACATCTCCCGGAAGTGGCTTCAATTTAGACATCCTTAAGGGAGTGTAGTTGGATCCAATGAATAATTTCTACATTCACAGTGACTTCTGTGAAAAGTCTGTCAAGTGTTCTGTCAAGTGACTTCTTGAAAAAAATTGAAATACGTTGGTTTAATCAAAGTAATTTCTCAAAATATTTACATAACATGTAACTTTCAGCCAAGTACCACAAATATGTTCAATATTTTAAAAAAATATTTACAAACGTAATTGAAAAAACGAGGAAAAAACATTCCACATTTGTAGGTCAAATATTTATTTTTTATTTTTTATTTTTTTATAGATGAGTGCAGTAATCGTGCGCTGTATTTGTATGAAAGTAATTTTGATGAGAGATTACAGACTACTAAATATAAATTAATACTCACTATTCATTAAATTCATTGAAGATAATCGGTCTGTTCATAAGTTATCGCTGCAGAGAACGAAAAGTTACCGCTTCAGAGAACGATAAGTTAAGAATTCCCCAAAAAAGAGATCCCTGAAAAGACACCATTTCTTAGATGAAACTATATCTGTGAAATCTTCATAAAGGTCAAATCAAATGTCATTTCTCTAATACCTTTTATTTACATGATTAACGTGAATACACATTAATTTATAGAACACACTTTCATGCACATTGTGACACAGTTTCTCAAGTTACTACTCAAAATCTCTCTGACAACTGTATCTTCGGTTGTAATAAATTTCCGTTCTACCCAAATATCCGTGAATCTGCCCCAAGAGTAGGTCATATTCACACCGAAAAACAAAATTGCTGGGTCGATTAGAACCCCTGACCCTGAGGATGAGCCGCGTAAGCGGTCTGTCGGCCAGGTACACGGGGCCACGCAGTTTGAGCGCGCGTTATTAGGAGCGTATATCACGGGGCGGCGGCGCACGGAAGCGGTTATCGCGCGGTTCCACCCTGCGGTCGCCCCAACCGCCCCCCCCCCCCCCCCACCAGGCGACCGCCCCGTCGTGGCTGGGCGAGAAAGGTCCAGTGAGGCAAGCGGCGATGCGGGCAACTTGGTCGATGGGTGCGAAGCATTTTTAACATTTTGGATATATCGATGTGGCTTTGTATCGGACCGATGTGTGGTTCAGTATATTGCTACTATTGATACGTGTGGTTAAATCGAATTTCGATAGTGGGATATTTTAGATAATTTCTTGGAAAAGGTTGCTCTCTTTGAATTCCATAATTATAGGCACATATAAAGTGAATGTTTAATTGGAGTTTTTAAAACTTATGGTTTTGTAATTAGAATTTTAAATTTGGATATTAAAATAAATAATATACCGTAAATGTTAGGATAGGACGTAACTCTAACATTCATATAATGAATTTTCCGTTTACTTGTTCATTTTTTCCACAATTTAGTCATTTTTGATGAATTCACTTGGTACATGCTACACAGAATATTTCAGAATTATTTTTTTAAATTTCTATGCCATGTAGAAAACAAATGATCCCTGTTTTCTAATGAACATGGGAAGAGGAATCGCGTATAACGAAGTTACAGCTGTGAAATGTTCCCATCCTGCACTGAGCTTGTGGCAAGTACACATTCTGTCCCAGTCAAAGAGATTTTCCGCACCTGTCAAACACCAAAACGAGATAGGATGCCTACAAATCATGCGCAAATATCGCGTGTGGAATTTCATTATCTGAGATTTCGCACATATTCATTGGCAAAATGTAATAATATTCGATTTTTTTCTTGCCCTACAAGTTTGCAAAGTATCTTCTCAGACACTGCAAAATACGCACGTTATGTAATTTTAAAATTCTCGGTATGATTTTTAACTAATTTATTTTTTTAAAGTATAATTATTGATAGCTGGATGTATGTAGCGCAACTATACTGTGGAGGTTTACTTTTCAAAATAGAATTAGTTTCATACGCGTTCTTTAAACCCCTTGGCTGGCCCAGCTAAATTTTAAAACGCAAAAAAGCTGTGCTCAAGGAAAAATGAAAAAAAGGCCAACGATCCTCCAGTGGGCGGACGCGCCTGGCTGAACCTCGTGCAGGGCCGCAATCGATAGCGTGCGAAGTCTTCTCTCTCATCACACGAACTGCTCCCCGAGCCCCTCTGCCCCGGGCGGAGAGCGCGACCGCGCCGCCACGTGTGACGCCGCTCGGCCGTCGCATGCATACGGCGCGATGCGCTCAGCGCAGCGCAACTTTTGCCGTCGCCGGCTTATCCCTCCCTAGGGGGCGCTGCCACCAGACGCGCCCCGCCCCCGCCCCGCCCCGCCCCGCCCCGCCCCCGCCCCGCGGACGCGCCGTCACCAACCCTGCCCCCCTCCGCCGCGCCGCTATTTTCTGCCCCGCCTGGCCGCTCCTGCTCATGTCCGTGCCCGCTACTCTCCACCGCCACCCCTCTCCACTCCGCCCCTCTCCACCCCCACCCCTCTCCACCCCCGCCCCTCTCCACCCCCACCCCTCTCCACCCCCGCCCCTCTCCACCCCCACCCCTCTCCACCCCTCCCCTCTCCACCCCACCCCCACCCCTCTCCACCCCCACCCCTCTCCACCCCCACCCCTCTCCACCCCACCCCCCTCCACCCCCACCCCTCTCAGCCTCCACTCCTGTCCGCCCCCGTTTCCTCTCCGCCCCGCCCCTCCGTGCCTCCAAAAATCTCCATCCTCGTTCTTCTTCACCCTTACCCGCCTTCGCACTGCCGTTTCAGTCCCCGTTCCTATTCCTTTTCCCGCCCATTTCACCCCCTGAAGATCCCGCCATGCCGTTCACTCTCTCCTTTCCCGACCTACTATACACGCTCTGCTGTTCTCATAGTGCAAATTCCACCATGTCGTTCCAGATCTGACGTTCCTGCTCTGCTATGTCCGCCCTACCATTCCCGCTCATTCATTCTCATCCTACCGTTCCCGCCCTGCCAATCCTCTCTTTGCCATTCTTCCATACCATTTTCAGTTCTGTCATTCTCTGTCACCCATTTACCCTCGCCCGTCTCTTCTCAGACCTTCCCCACCCAGCACATCGACGACTGGAGCATCCTCGTTCTGTACCCCGCCCTTATCCCTTCAGCTCGCTGTCTCCCCGACCAAAGGGAACGGGCTTGTCTCCGCCCCAACCACATCAAATTCTCTGGCAATAGTCAACGTTATCGCAGGCACTCGTAGTCTGTTTCCTTTCAAGTACTCGCACGCAAGCCTTCATGGAGCCTCTGCGTATCACCCTCCGTGTCTTAGCTCTCGTTCACACAGAATTCCCAGTGTCAATTCAGTTTCAGTCATTTTACCGACAGAAATTTCGTGGCTTTACGGTAATGAATTCACCTGCCATTAATGAGTTTTGGCCTTGACTCAGGCCAATCCGTGTAGAATTTATAAAAGTCAAAGCAAACATCGCCGGATTTCCTCGATCTCTTGTTTTTGCTGCCTCTTATTCCATCATTTCTCCATTCTCACTCATTCTAATATTCTCACTAACATCTAAGCTCTTGATGTTCAATCATAGATTTCTATGATCCTAGCAGTTAATAGCCACAAAATCACGTTAAATTAAACATAAATTAAATAATAAAAATATTCCAGTTGAGTTTCAATATTCCATCCCCGCCATCACATGCTTCAGTCACTATATCCTGTAGACCCTTCTCACTCGGCTACAGCTCTTCTTTAGGGAATCCTCATCATACCTACGTTACCTCGGTCAAACCCATCATCTTAATATCATTTCAGTCCTCCATTATCACAACACTCGCCTCACCCCAATATCTTCTGTTCTCCCAATTCCAGATATTCTCCATCTCCCCCTCCTGCGCCATTCACAAAATCCTCTCCGCTGCCCCACCCCCTCCAACTCGCCGTTTTCGCGTCGCGGCCGAACACCGCCGCCATCCCATCTGCCAGCGCCATCACCCGCCGCGGCCGGCGCTCCCCAGGGACTGGCTGGCGGGCGGGCGAAGCACGGAAAAGTGCGCGCGCCGTGCGAGTCTGCCCAACGCCCCCTCCCCTTCTCTCTGCCCTGTCCCGGCCCGCAGCGCTGGGCAGGAGAAGCTTCCGTGGGCCGGTCAGGAGGCAGGGTCACCAGTCAGAAGGTCTGCAGAAATATCGTCTACGTAAATAATGAGTAATATTTGAGGTCCAACGACACTTGGTCTACACACTTGTGTACTCTAAAAGGTCTACATAATAAATTTCTACATATCCCACAAGTCTACATCACAAAATGTTTAATGCAAGTATGTCTCCATGCAGATGTGTTTATGTCTACATGCAAAAATGAATATTGCAAATATGTCTACATATAAAAAGTATCGATGTGTTAGACTTGTTAGTAAGTGTAATTATAAATAAATGTTTAACTCGAAAATATATATTTATAAAATATAGCCAGTACATGAATAGAACAGATTTTCATTAAAACCATTCATCATATTCTTGAACTTCATGTGCTTGCAATTTCAGGCGCTAAATTAATCCTTTCAAGTAGGCAATTATTTAATTTCGCCGTTTATAGTCTTCATTATTAAACCATTATTTCAGCTTGCTCCATGTTGAGAGAATATATTAACAGAATAGTCGTTAGACATTTGCGTTAGACTTTTACTAGTAGACATTTAACTTTACACCAATATTTGTGGTTGTGATGACAGAGTAAACATTCATCTTATTTTATTTTCAAAGCAAGTCCGTTTTAAAGATATTTTTTTAAAATTTAGAATTAATTATAACAGGCATACTGGAAAATTAAACTGTTATACTACATGCAAGAAAACAAATATTTTTGGTAACAAACTCCATACCTGAAATAAGTGTTATGCCTTATCGCAATTACAGGTGAGTGTTCTGCGGTCCACATTTGCCATAGTCGTCTTTTTTACTTTTTTCTGGAATGGAAATTTTATTTTGAACAGGAGACTCTTTGGACAATATGACATCAAGTACAATCACCACAAGCATTTTTAATCCTTTTAGAAATTTATTTTATTTAAACGCCCAACGGTTTGACCCCTTGGAAGACCCTCTAGAATTAAATTGTCTCCAAGCAGTGACGTTAGTAAAAACCTTTGCATGCCAGATGTAGATAATTACCTCACGATGACCATTATGCCTCCACCAGGTTCCAGAGTTAAACTATATCTTAATTTTTTTTTATTTTCGAAAATTCCTGGTTTATACAAGGTAAAAAAGTAATATATTTATTTGAGGGGTAAAAGTAAAAAAAACTCAAATAAGTAAAAAAATGCACACCCTATCCCAAGGCTAAGGCTAAATTTGTGCCACAAGAAAAAAATATTACAGCCTTCTTCAGTTCAGAGGAAATGCAGGCGAAGTTTTGTTTCCTACATGAGCGCAGCTATCTAGAAAGCTGCTAAATAAAGTTAGCAGTGCCGACGGTTTTAGAAAACCTGACATTCGGGACATGCGCGAAGTATTTTGTTTTTGGGTGTTGCTGGCTTTGGCTCCCAGACCAGGTAGTCGCAGTCGATGGTCTAACAGCGGCGTCTGCCGAATCAGCTCCACAGCACTTCCGAAAGCACCTCGTGCGTTAAATTTTTGTTTGATGGATCCCGTTCGGTCAGAGCTCGGATCAGTGAGCGGATACTTGCCCACCTCTTCTGTTCCTCCCGCCTTTTGAACTTTTGTGTTTTTTTCTGAAATAATGATTTTTTTATTAGCATCAAATTTGCACTTGACTCAAACTTCTTACTTACTATTGCGAAATGTCTTGGCGTAGTTAATTTTTCAGATTACATCTAAATTCACACGACGTCCATCACACGACATCCATCACACGACATCCATCACACGACATCCATCACACGACATCCATCACACGACATCCATCACACGACATCCATCACACGACATCCATCACACGACATCCATCACACGTCATCCATCACACGACATCCATCACACGACCTTGTCGTACAATTTCAGAGGTGAACTTATGTCGAATTTATCAACCGGTGGACCAACGTTTCAAAACGCTCCACCACCCCAACTCGGGTCCCGTTCCAGAACGCAAGTACACAAATTACTTGCAGTGGGAATGGTCTATTCTCAGCATATATTCCCTTCTCACCGCCGTAACATTGGGTAGCCATATAAATAAAATATTTGTAGACAGCAAAATTGTTTCAACTGTACTTGACTTAAGTATCACAGTATTGTTAAGATATTTTCGTGTCCAATATATCATTCATAAGAGATACATATTTAGAGCGCCAAATTCAGTAGTATGTTAATTGACCTTGTAGCCAGCATTATTTTTAACCCGGAGCTCGCAGATGATTTTTGTGAAGTCTGGAGCTTCCAGGCGAATCCTGGAGAGGTAGCGTCGCGGGATTTCATTGGTGGGTCGCCCAGCGCCTGCATCTCGCCGTCTGGCCTCGCTCAATATGCCCCACAGTACGGGCCTCGCCCGGCAGCGCACTCCAGATACGTCGGCGTTTGCGCCTGAATCACTCGGAATGCTTTATGAGCCCTCGACTGGAGCAGCTACGCGCGACGCAATATCTCCAGACACTTTTATTGCCGCCGTGGAAGAGGTCGCCTGCTCTTGAACAGACTGCACGAATCTGGAGTGTGTTCTTAAGATTGCAGGGTTGGTTTCGTTATGTTTCTTTCATGAGTTGTGTACCGAGCGCCGTGTCCCTTTGTTGTATCTTGCAGAAATTGTTTTGAGAGGAAAATAAAAACATGTCTCGTCCGTTATTATAGCGCACGTTCAAGAGTTTGTGAATTTTTGTCTGAATTTAAGAACAGTGCACGACGATGGCGTACTAGGAAGCTAATTCTGAAGCTCCTCCTGTGCACAGAATTAGATCAATCGTGATTATTGGTTTTCTGTTCCCTGTAGGGCGGCATTATTTGTTTCTAATATTAAAAAGAAACATATTTACATTTAATTCTCCATTGTGTGTAATTCACCACTAAGTATATTTTCCCTTCAAATACTAATGTCCGAACTAAATTTAGATACTTCAGGTTATAATTTCGAATTTCGACTCTTATACGCTTAGAGTTCTATTAAGAGCATGCTCAACGTATCTTAAAGTAGTTCTCATTTCACATTAAAATGTTGCATTGTAGCAACCTCATGTTGTTTTCTATTGCATCTTAACCGATATCAGTATTTGTAATTGAAAATTATGAGAAGGACATTTCGTTTCAGAATAGTCACTTTTTAAGGCTATTGTGCGAATAACTATTTGCTCGAACAGGCTCGAATATTTTTTAATTTAAATTGGTTTTTCAATAAAATATTTTACTAATTGGTATAGTGAATTTCTTAAATAGTAATGAGACCATGCTGCACTGCTCTTTTTATCATTTTATATGTATTCGTGGTATATCACGAGATTTGTTTTACTATGCCCGTAGGGGCACGCGAGGCAGAATCGTTAGCAGGAAATGTCTAAACAGCACGGCATATTTTCACTTTGTCACCAAATCTCTCAATGAAATATTTGTTCTCATTGATGATTTTAACACTTGACGGTGCTAAAAATTGTGGAGATCTTTGGATGAAAATCGAAGTAATATGGAAGATTTATAAGGGAAATAAGATGCCAAAAATTTGCTGATTTATGGATGTTTTTTGTTCCCGAGCCCGTGAACTGTTACGATATTAGTTTCGTAAGTGTAGTGCAAGTAATGTGTTGGTATATAGCGACGTTGCTCCCTCTATTAACCGTGAGTTCTGGCGCAGACATAAAAGTCGCGTCGGCAAGCACCAGTTGAGACGGCCTCTTCTTCTAAAGTTCGTATACGTTTCAACGAGATCTTTCAATGATTTTCATCTCTCACCTCAAACTTACATCCATCTCTCACAACAAATTCCACAAAAGAATTTTATGTATCTGCAGCAAACATGGCACCAGAAAAAAGCTAATGATAACCCTCTCTGTCAATAAAAAACAAAAAATCTTTTCACTGTCGATAAACATTTGAAATTGGCCTCACGCGCAGGTAAAAATGTAACGTGAGGCTTTGCTTTCAATTTTATCCTACCAAACGAATTGTTCCTTTTCTCTGTTTCCTTTTTATCATAAATAAACCTAATTCAACTAAATATTAATATGCAAGATATTTTAAATGTCTAATGAGTAATATATACAAATCTAAGATGAAAATTGTTAAAATCTTGTGAAACGAGGCATAGAAAATTTGAGAAAAAATAATCCACATGAGAATGTATGTATATATCACATTTCCTTAGTGTATTTATATCGGCACGGAATTTTTTCTCCTTATGCTGACATTTGTATTAGGAGTGAGTTTTCATAATTATTGTATTCAAGTTTCTAAGACTATTGTTTCTTTAAAATGCCCAATTATGAAAAGAAAATGTTAGAAAAAGTGTTAAGGCAGATAAAATTGCGTAGTACAGTGTGTTATTCGATTAAATGCTAGATTTCGTTTCCCTCCTGTCAAAAGAAGGGTACTGAGCGACTTCTTTTTGTGATTTCTCGTATGTAACTCATTGTTTTGTGAAAAATATAAAAAAAAATATATGTTCTGGGTTATTATGGCACATGTTGGTAAGTTTGTAATTAGATTTGTCAATTTATGATGATGTTTCTTGACGTGCCTGCGAAAGCATGATTCTACTTTTGCGCTGTAATGATTATAGAATATTAAATGAAAAAATTCATGCTCTTTCTGTGGCACGCAGGGTAGTAAGGATTGTATTTCGAATGTGTACTATACTTAAAATAATGAAAATACTTCGTTATATTTTTGTCTCAAAAATTATTTCAGTGTTACATTACGTGAATTACTGTTGTTCTCTCGTGTTGTTCTATTCATCTGTGTCCATGTTCGCTCGCGTCGGAGTGGAACTTTACTTACGCGTTTGTGTGCGTGCGTAGAGAGGACATTCGTGCGTGGACAGGATTCATCAAGGGACCGTGCGCAAACGTTGCGCGACAGTTTGATCGTTTATAAAGCTGTTGGGTGAAGTGGAACCTCGTAAGTTTTATCTACTTACAATTGGGATGTACAGGCACGTTCTTTGCTATTACTTTTCCCATTTGACATCCTTCTATGATATACTACAGTCGCTTGTTCGCCGGAGTTACGTGTGTTTGATTTGATAAAAAGAAAATCACAGTTTATTTCATTTAAATATAATGTCTTTGGGGAAAGGGGACATCTGAAGGCCGGCGGTCATGAAACTCTATATGCAGAGACAATTTTCATTCACAGAGTAATTGCCGAATTGATTGCTTATTTCTGTTTTTGTGAGAGAGAAAATAAAAAAAATTTCTTTCACCTCTAAAAATGTTCCCAATTGACATTTCATGCTATAAGTAAAATATTCCGACATGTGATGCTATAAATAAAAGATTCCGTCTGTCGTAACGGGTACAGACACTAATAGAAACATCATAAACCGGGAGTTGCTAGTTTCCAATCATTTGCTAAAGAGTTTGGTACAACGCATTTGTCCGAATGAAAATTCGAGAGACTGTTCGCTCCGATATCTTGAGGTACAGAGATTTGTTTCAGGTAGACGGTGAAGTAAAGTAATAAAGGGTCACTGACCACGCGAGATCCTGCATAATCCATCTTATCATTACCCCAAACCTGAGCGTTTTGTGGATTCGATCCCTTATCATTAAATGATCTCATCCCTTCGATTAAAAGACACTGATAGTTCTGTGTGCACGCTGATCTCTGACCAAAAGGAAATGTGGGCGAGGATCTGCTATATTGCACCTTACTGTGAAGGATCGCGTACTCTGGTGTATAATAAGAGAACAGGGGAAGGCTTCGCCATGTTTACTATCTAGAAAGGCTAATTGGAAACAAATAACTCTCTCCATTTCCCCCCTCTGTGTCTCTCCGTCTCATCGTCTCTCCGTCTCATCGTCTCACTGTCTCTCCGCCTCCTCGTCTCTGTCTCCCCATGACTCTCTCTTTCTCTTTCTTCTCTCTCTCTCTCTCTCTCTCTCTCTCTCTCTCTCTCTCTCGTGTCTGTTTCCCTCTCTCTTCCCCTCACTCCCCTTTTCCAACACATGATCACTTTTGTCACGATGTATTTATACCTCACCCTTTCTTTGTTTTATTTCCTTCTGAGACGCCTCATCCCACCCCGCCCCTCCCCCAACGACCTGCCCTGTCCAGCCCAGCCCTCTCCGCTGAGCGCCTTCCAGCGCCGCCGCCGCCGCCCGCTCCCACGCCTTTCCGCCCCGCGCAGCGACGCAACTCCTCGCCCCCCCCCCCGGGCTTCTCCGCGCTTCCCCGCTCTCGAGCAGCTAAACTCCGCTCGGCGCGCACCATCTTGGACCGCACTGAACACCCTTCCAACCCCCTCTCCTGTCCCGGCCTCGCTACCCCGCGCACATTGACCTGACCTGCCTCTCTCTCTGCTGGTGCATCCCGTCCACCCTGCCCCATTCTTCCTCGCCTTTCCCACTGCCCCATCCGTCCACGCCCTTCCGACCCTCCTCTTTCTCCCTCGTCCTTCCTACCCCGCACTTCCATTCCCGCTTCCCGTTGTCCTACTGCGCCGCCGTTCCTATCCCTCTCTTCCCGCCATTCCTGTCGCACTTATCTATCCCCGCCCTTCCAGCGCTGCTGTTCCTGATCCGCCCTTCCTGTCCTTTCTTCCTTCCCCGCCCTTTCAACTCCACTCTCCTGCCCCACTCATCCCGCCCATTCTTCCTTTTTTCTCCTCCCTCTTTCTTTTCCTCCATTTCCGTCCCGTACCTCCACGTTTTCTGCCCGGGATCCCCGCCCCGCCATTCCTAGCCCCGCTTCACCCGCTTCGGCCGCGTCGCCCCGTCGGCGCGCGGGCGGCGTGATGGAGTGGCTCAGTGTCAAGTGTCGCAGGGCGCCCTATCCATTGATGTTTTATAAACCCCCGAGGCACCGCTCAATTGGCTTGATGTTGCCGCCAATGGATTGCCCCTCCTGCCCAGCCCGTCTACCCCTCCCCCGCCCTCACCCGCCTCAGCGCTGCACGAAAAATCCTCTTTCGGACACTTCTCCCTCTTTTACGATATTTAATGTTGTCGACCTGTAAATCGAAGAACGAATTTCGTGTAGGTGTCCACGTTTGTATTCCTATTTTTTATGTATATAATATTAATACCCTCTCAATTAGATTTGTGTTGTTTCTCAGGGTTTCTCAACCTTTACGCGAATTACCTAACCGCCGGGTGAAAAAGGCCCTCACTTTGCATGGTCATTTAATAATATTGCATGTGCATAATAATATTAAACATTTTAATACGACCTTTAAGATGTTGACAGACAAGAAAACATGAAAGGGTGAAGATGGTTGTATCAGTATTGGAATTACCCGTTTATATTTATTTTAATGTAAACCAATTTTACACTGTAAGTGGTCTAGCGATTGTATTGCCAACTTCAATGTCCGGTTATACGTACAGCAAGCTTTGTAAGAAATATCTTTGACATCTTGAATGAAACTCGCTCTTCCATCCGCCACTTACGAACGAGAAAAAACAAACATTATTTAAATTCCGTTCATTCTCTTACATCCAATACCACGACGGGTATTGTAAGAAAAGAAGGTGCAAATTCAGTATCCCGAAAGGAACATTGTTTTCATTGGCAACACATTTTTCGTGCTTCTCAAACATTCTCTTGGCCTACTCGATCCTTATTTCTGTCCCCCAAAGAAAAGAAAATATGACGATGTAAAACTGCAGATTCAGACACCAAGTGATATGCAGCATGATCAGCCGATATTCCACGATCTTGAAATAATGCATTTGGGGGTAAAACACAATTTATTTATACTTGCAACATCACGTCATCACGAGCATTCAGGCAAAATATTGTAGGAGAGCAATATGTAATAAGATGTCGATGTGTATGTTTTTTTTTCTGGTAAAAGTTAAGAATACTATTTTCATTTCTTTCCAGATATGTCTTTCTTATGCAATGAGTGTACTTTGTGTAAGACAGACAAATACTATTATCTTCGAGGACGAGAAAATATCGACGGGGATCTTGTTTTCCTTCTTTATTGCTTCTTTCGGCAAATACAAGTAACTTCGAAGATCCCGCCGCGAGCCTGCAATCGAAAAGAGTAACGAACGCGAAATTCGTAAGCGTCTCTCGCAGAGGCTGCGAGAGTCGATCCCAGTCGGATTGAGGAATAAATCGACGCGGGAGGCGGCGGCTCCGTCGCAGTTACATCGCCTGTCTGGCGAGATGCGTCGGGACATGAAACGAATACGCAAACAGCCGGCGACGTCGCGGGAGCTGGTCGGGGCGCTTCCTTTCGCTCCGGGCCGCCGCCGCCCCCGCCCTCGCCTCCTCTTTTCTCCTTCATTGCCCAACTCGCCCCTCTCATACCCCTGCCGCATGTGTTGCAGGGCGGCCTGCCGCTGTCATTGTCAACGACACTACTACCATCTCCACCCTCTGCTATTTCTTCTCTCCCACCACCGATACCATCGGCTCCATCCACTGCTCCGACCACGATCCCGACCACGGTCCCGACCACGATCCCGACCACGATCCCGACCACGATCCCGACCACGATCCCGACCACGATCCCGACCACGATCCCGACCACGATCCCGACCACGATCCCGACCACGATCCCGACCACGGTCCCGACCCCGACCCCGACCCCGACCCCGATCACGATCACGATCACGATCACGACCACGATCCCGACCACGATCCCGACCACGATCCCGACCACGATCCCGACCACGATCCCGACCACGATCCCGACCACGATCCCGACCACGATCCCGACCACGATCCCGACCACGATCCCGACCACGATCCCGACCACGATCCCGACCACGATCCCGACCACGATCCCGACCACGATCCCGACCCCGACCCCGACCCCGACCCCGACCCCGATCACGATCACGACCACGATCCCGACCACGATCCCGACCACGATCCCGACCACGATCCCGACCACGATCCCGACCACGATCCCGACCACGGTCCCGACCACGATCCCGACCACGATCCCGACCACGATCCCGACCACGGTCCCGACCACGATCCCGACCACGATCCCGACCACGATCCCGACCACGATCCCGACCACGGTCCCGACCACGATCCCGACCACGATCCCGACCACGATCCCGACCACGGTCCCGACCCCGACCCCGACCCCGACCCCGACCCCGACCCCGATCACGATCACGATCACGATCACGATCACGATCACGATCCCGACCACGATCCCGACCACGATCCCGACCACGATCCCGACCACGATCCCGACCACGATCCCGACCACGATCCCGACCACGATCCCGACCACGATTCCGACCCCGACCCCGACCCCGACCCCGACCCCGATCACGATCACGATCACGACCACGATCCCGACCACGATCCCGACCACGATCCCGACCACGATCCCGACCACGATCCCGACCACGATCCCGACCACGATCCCGACCACGATCCCGACCCCGACCCCGATCCCGATCCCAACCACGACCACGACCACGACCACGACCACGACCACGACTCCTACTCCGACACCAACACTCACCCCACAACTACCATCGCAACGTCCTCCACAACCATCAACCCTCTTCCCCATCAACAATGCCCTGGCGCTGCCACGCCCACTTCCACCGCCGCCGCCGCCGCTGCACCTACTTCCTCCCGCTCTCCTCGGCTGACAGTGTATAAACGGCTGCAGCGTAGATTCCTTGTCAGCTCGCCACTTGGGCGAACAATGGCTTTCGGGCGAGGCGAAGGGCACACAATTTGCCACTCGACTGAGGAGGCGAAGGAGATATATAAAGATAAAGAGAATGGAAACTTGGGACAACAACCGGCAAAATTGGAGAAGCGTTTCCAGCACGCCAGAGCTTATTTTTTTCAACCGAGGCCTGCGCGCCTTCTTGGGAATCTTCTCGCGTATCACGATTTTAATTAACTGCTGTCTCAGTTGCGCAGCGATTAATTATTTAGGCAGACTACTCGCGAAATATATTGATTCGGAGTGGTTAGAAAATTCTGGATAACATAAGCAATTAAGAAAAGGATCACCGTAGTATTTTAAGCATTTCACATTTTAAGCATTAACAACTATTCACATAGCCTGTTAAGTAGCTGCACAAAACTTAATTGATTTGTATTAAGATGAATTTTGAAAATAAAATTACAAATGAAATATTAACAAGAACATTTTTAATCACAAATGGCATTTTAAGATTATTTTCAAGGGAAAATAATCAATAATTTACAAAATTTGGTTCAAAATACATACGCAAGCTATTATTCCTCTAAGGCCCACATTAATTTTGGTCGCATAGCGCTCCCCACTTTCGTCACGGCGTGCGCAGAGCCATTATTGCAGAAGCTATTCTGGTAATTTCTGTTTAATGTATCCATATTTGTATGATCATAAGTAAAACGAATAATCCTAAGTATTTTATTGGTATTGTAGAAGTATTGAAATTATTTATTTAAAATTCACTCTTGAAGGCTAGGTTGGATGTGTGCGTTTTAATGAAACTTTTTTTGGCTTGACATTTTGGGAATTTATTATTCTACTTTTAAAACGGACAGGAAAACAATTTTAAAACGTCTTGGAGATTATCTCGACGAGATACGTTTTCATGAGAAGTGTAAAGGGCAGTGTTGTCTGCAAAGAAGGCAATTTCTAAATTGCTACGACACTAAGGGATATCGAAAACGAACATAACAGAATATATAGAATATGAGAAAAATGAGTGCCTTGAGGTAGGTACTCTTTTTGGAACATTCATTTCTAACTTGCTGTTATGTTGCTTAATTATATGCCTAGAGAATTATAAAGCGTCAATCGTAGTTATTATATCAATAGTATCTTATCAATAGTATGCTGTAATAGTATTGGTTTTAAATAATTGTCGCGTGTTATTTTTTGACTGTTTAATCTATTTTCTGAAATTATTTTTTTGTTTATTTATGTGGTATTTCTGTTGTCAATTGTTACTAAAATTGAGCAGACGTGTTTTTATAAAAATGTATCAAATAGCTTGTTATGTCAATGCAATATTGTCATTTTTCCTGGTTGTGTTTATATGTAACATCTCCACGAACTCAGTGGGAAAAGAGCATTATAATTTATAATTATATTTCTGTGCAGCCACCATGAATAATATTGTACAATCAGGAAATTGATCAATAATTAAATTACTAATAAACCATGAATTATAAAATAATTCATTAATGAATGTCAAACATCATTTCATAATGAAAAGGACCAATTACTGGTCGCATCAATTTGTGATTTTTTACCCTACTTGTAGCTTGTATAAATTCAAGATATAGGGCAGATTTAATTTATTTTTTACTTTGAGGATTCAATATAGGTAAAATATTTTCGTAACTGCACCATCATAAAACTACAAATTCCGAAGGTAATTAATTTATCAGACGTAACCTAATGAAAAGATTTAATTATTGTATTACGTCAATTTATATTCAGCATACATCTAGCTTTCCCACTCCTGAAATATTGGTTAAAATGTTAATGGAAATAATAAAAGCAATGTAATTTATTTTCTAACCCTTCCCAAACAATATCCAACATTTAAGTTTTATGGTCGCATTAACTACTTCTGTCTTGTAACAAGATCAACTTTGTGAAAAGAAATTTCATTGTGCCACCATTACCAAGAAGACTCACCAGTGGCAACTATGTTGACGATACTTTTCTAATGATTGATTATTTAATTTTTCAGTTACTCAGTCGTGACTATCAGTCCCGTAAGTGTTGTGCATGTTCCATCCCATAACATTGCTTATCAGAAACCTTCGGGCAGACCGATGCAAACTAGGGATAGTAATCGTCCAGAAATGTGTGGTGCCTGTGTTAGTGATCTGTTTCATTTGTGTCTTGTATGCTTTCTTTCGTGAAGTGTGAAAATAATTTTGTGTGCGAACTCCGCACTGCGGAGTGTGTCTGAACAGGTAGAAAGTCTGTTTTTGAGACGGAATGCATAGTAGACGTATTCCTTCTCTGTGGCATCAGCCGCTTGCACAGAATCCTCGCGCGAAATCTACGAGCTGAGCCAACCTCTCGAGCCGTGCTTGGTGGGGTTTGTGCTACTTTAGTTTTCAATGCGACTGTTCCTACGTAATTGCCTGCAGGGCTGAGTGAAAGGGACTATCGCTCCTTGCTGGCTCTTCGACCACCTTATCTGTTGATTCGCGACTTCTATTCATTGTCGTCGAGACTAGATGAGCAGCGAAGTTGGGGAATTCATATCGGACTCAGCACACTTTCTCTCTTGCATGCTATTATAACACACGCTCGTGACCTACAGAGTTGGTTGAACAGCCTAGTCTAGTAATTGGAGTTGCGCCCATTTGGGGTGTAGAGAGTAGCTGACCACTTTACTTCGCCAGTACAAGCGTAAAGTAATATTAATCAAAGGAAATCTATAGTCTTTTAAAAATAATGAATATTACATTCATGAATAATACATATAACACAGTAGCTGCCTCAATCACGCGGTTAGTTTAGATCCGGAAGTACTTAATCCAAGGTTCCAAAGTCACTACAATGAAAACTGAAAATAAAATTGTTCTTTATGATAGTAACTTATATGGATTTTGTGCAATAGATGGCATAGATTAGGAAAGCTACATAATAATGTATATGTTTTGTATGATAGCCATCCTGTAGATTGAATTCAAACATGTACGTTTTATATATTTATTGATTGTATTTGTTACTAAAAAGTGAATAAGTCATATTGATATAAATATTAACATATAAGTATTACATATTGATATAAATTTTTTTGACATATCTCATATTTGTATGCCTCTTTTGTTACAGGTAAGTGTGGCGAATTGCAGGACCAGTTCGTAAGTACATAGAAATCTCACGGCCATCAATAGGCCCGTGTTTTACTGCCTTTATTCTCACTCACAAGTGTCATTGTGAATGGTGCACTCTTTGAAGTGTGTCTTGTTATGGGAAAGTTGAAAGAAGCAACTAGCTTCGAGAGGAAAAAGTCCTAAGATATAAATAGGTTCTTATTCCTTACTGTGCCCCATGTGAAGGAATGTGAAGGCGTGAACACGCGAACCAGGACCCTGTGATACTTTTGGAGGGTAGTTTGTACTTTGCCACGTTTGTCCAAGCTTGTTTCAAGACTCTCATCTTTGGCCTTCGCCATCAAAATAAAACGATCTTGAGTATGCAAAATATACTTAACGCGTTTTATGTCCAAAATCGTTATTGTTCAACACTTTGTTTCAAAAAAAATAAAACATACAAAAAAGGATATATTTTTTTAAAAATATTTATGCTTTGCTTTTGCTAATCGAACGTAACAAATTCATTATATTTCAATTAATTTTCGTCTCGTAAATCTTGAAGAAATATTGAATTGGTCTTTTCACAAAAACAACCTTTCCACAAAATTAAATATTGAGTATATTGTCATGAAATTTAACTAAATTCAACTATGCTCATTCAATTTACGACCCTCGGTATTCCAAGTTCCCGACAGTCGTTTGTCACTTTCTGTCACCGGCGTCAGGAGTGGATTCGTGAACGGCAGAAGCAGGATAAAAAACTAAAAATACTTAGAAGACGAAATACTTAGAAACCCAAGAAATGTTTATGTAAAATTCAAATTTTTTATTGTTAATCTCAAGGATCAGTCATATTATTTTTCCAATGGTTTTAGCGTGATCGACAACAGCTTTCAGTTCTTTTCTGTGATTCTCTTTACCTATCCAGTTTTCTTTTATCTTAACTGTCTTAAGGCCATTTACTATATTGGTCTTCCATCTTGTACATTACCTCTCATTTGCCTCGACTTCTGTAAGGTGCCACCTTAAGACATTTTTACCAATCTATCATCTTTCATTCTATAGGCATGCTTGAAGCAGCTTACCTTAGAGCTGCAAACTGCTTAAAAGAATTTTTGTATTTATTTAAATTGTACAACTTCACATTACATTTTATTCTTCAAATTCTATTTGGTAGTTCCACTGAGCCTCATTATTGTCGAACGTTTTCTTCAAAAAACATTAATTTTAATACAAGTCTAACAATAAACACCGAAGCTGGAATTCGCAATGTACTCGTGTTTTGCGGCCAAGCTCGAGAAAGTGCAGCTGGCCACAGCATGCGACGAGAGCCACGCAATAAAACGCCCGCCCTGGGAGTGCCTGGCCGACAGCCGCGCTGACGTGGGCCGACCCGCCGACCCGCTGTCGCAGGTTGTCTCTCGGCGCCGCCGCATCCAGATCTCCTCCGCGGACGAGATGCTCGCGCTCGAGTGTTCGTGCAGCAGGCGGCCGGCGCTGACTCCCCGCTTCTCAAGCAGACCGCCAACTGTTACTGACCGCGCGCTATTCCAGTGCTTGGGTACACTTACTCGTAAACCAGAATTCGTTTCCATTGTAGCTGAAGCGAGAGGAGCTCTCTTATTGTTTTAACTATTAGGAAAATTTAAAAACAAAAGTCTTCTATTATATTAATTTTACGAGATTAAACAAAATGATGCTATGTACACTACCTATTTGGTGATTTGTCATAAATCACTACGTACATTATTTCGGAGAGTAGAAGTTCCCGTCTTCAGTTTGTAGTTTTAATTGCTTAATTTGCAAAAAAAAAATCATTACCTTAACCTCTGTTTGTACTGCCATCTAAACATATAGCCAATTCTTATTTTCGTAAGTGATTAACGTTGAAAGAGAGTGATATGTGAGATTATCGGTGACTTGATGTAAGTGAGACGAATCCTAAATATTTTTGTATATGAATCAGAGTTAGGATGAATCTAAATTTTTTTCGAAACAACACTGACAGGTTACAATTCGAATAAAATGCTAAATCGTTCTTCATGTCTTGTTCAATTTTCATATCCTGGATTGGAAAGGGAAAATAAGACTAGTGATTGTACAATAGTACATCTACATTCTCACATTATATCTCACTTCTACAATTTTCTAAAATTCGGAACGTTCAATAAAAATTAAACCTGTAGTATTTTAAGCGTCCTTCACTCTATCTGAAGAAATCTAAAGATCGTTTGAGTACGTTTTGAGATTTTTAGAAATTACTATAATGGCAAAGAGAAATTGCAAGAAAATTCGTTTTCTCAGAAAAAAATTATCTGTTCAAACCTAAAGATGTGATTATTAGAACAGATTTTCTTAGAGAAAAAATTTCTATCATCATTATTCTACTTCCGAAATATTCTTTTTCTTTAAATACAAAGGGTTTGCAAACAAAAATGTGACTAATGCCCACTTTTTCACCTGAATATTAAATATTTAGATTATTATATACAAAGTTATTAAAGTAGTTTCATTCCAAACTTTCAGTTCTTGTAAAAATGTAGTATTTGTGAAATATTGTATCTACAAACACTCATTCCGGTTTTTTAACAATGGTTTTGTGCTTTATTCAAAAAACGAAAATAAATCAATTTCTAAATCTTGGTCTTCTTTTACATTAAAAATAAAAATAGTTAATTGGAGAAATTACTAATTTTTTCTTACAGTATTCTACTCTACACGTTATATCATACACCTTTGTAAGACTACCTAAAACTGTCAATTCAAAAGCGTTTTCCATAAAAAAGGAATCTTAAAAAGAACTCTTTATGTCGCCTTTCCATATATTTGAAGGTAACATCTGCGTCCACCGCTCGTCTGTGGACTAGGGTTGGGTTACAAAATCCAAAGACGACCTACTTTTTTAACGTGCTGCATCGGAAAGCAGCCTCGGAGCAGATGCAGAGGAACGACCTGCTATCCTCCGCAGCATCTGACTCATTTGCACTTACTTCGTGAAATATACAGAGGCAACGACATGCCGGCTTGCCGTTCGCAAAATGAAGAAATATATTTTCAGGAGCAGCGCGACATGTTTTCCCTCGGCTCTAAATTGTAGCCTCAATTTGAAGGAGGGGGTGAATAAAACTAAGTCAATAAGAATATTTTGAAAATAAATAACTTTTTCAATATTTGTATTATATTATTATCATCATCTTTTCCTTCATCTCATTGCGTGTTCGGTTCGGTTCGGATAACACGTACTTCTAAGCTGCTAAAATGTACAGAGGACTAACAGCCGATGCTGGCTTTTCAGTACTCCATGTTTTATAGCTCATGTGTGTGTGTTCTCGCTGAAGGCCTTGTGAGTCTGCTGACCACAGATCGAGGAGCCCGCAAGTGTGTCAGGGTCTAGTGTAAAGGCTAATACTATGTGTTTCCATGAGGGGCATAGTGGAGACCTGTCGCAACGCATCATGGGATGCCGATTTCGACTATCCGCTGCGGGTGACCAGTATGTCTATGGGAATATCTATGTTTCTGAAATGAAAATTTTTGTTTAAAAATATTTTTTTCAAACCAATTTTTGAGTGGTTATTGATCTCAGACAATCGAAATCTCGGAAGAGCTCATTAAACAAAATCTGCTTAAAATTGACCTAAGAGCTTATTTTCAAAGTTTCTTTGTTTCCTTCTGTGTACACTATGTATACCTATAATTATTATGCAAGTGTGTGATACAAATGTTTCAAAACGGTTGCCAAATTTTACATTAATGAATTTTTGCACAATTTTCATAATTTAAAATATAGTTAAAAATGTTTGGTGATCGGAAACTGCCCCCCTTTCCCAACCTCTCTCCTGACGTGCATATCTCTGAATATTGCTGAGCTCTGGATTTGATAATCGAATTACGTCTTCCATTGAAAGTGATTCGTGGCAAAACCCCTCGCCTAATGAATTAATGCGACAGTGGCAGCAGGGAAACCCCAATGTGCAGAAGTCATGTTTTGCAAACATCGCGTTAAATCTCACGGGCTGAATCAATTTTGGATGTGTTCTTGTTATCGCATCGCGAAACACGCATTCGATGTGATTCAACGCGAGTCGTCAGTGCATGTTCTCTGCACACAAAACAAGCATTTTCTCGGGCATTAGGAAATAACGATGAAATTTGTACTGCTAATCGAGAATTTGTTCACCGAAGTGAAAGCGCTTTAAAAAGTTGTTCACGTTGTTTTTCTCGAGAAGTGAAATAACAAAGAATGTGTCCCATATACCCTTATATTTGGATACTACAATAGTTACCAAATAAATTAATTGAATAATATACTCCAAAATTTCATTTTGAAACATTTAGTATATGTAAAATATTATTGGAAAGTTAATTCTTAGTTTTTGAAGTTCATGTAAATTTAAATAAGTCAATATGTAATTTCTAAAATGCATACTTTTTGGATTGTTTTAAACAGCATCACTTCTGGAGTTGGTATGAAAGAAGCTAGAGTTTATTAGTGTTTGTCCTGCCAAAGACCTATCAATCATTTCAATGTAAGCAATAAGGATGAAATCAATTTTATTTATTACTATACCATGTTAAAAAATTAAAGTTTACTTTACTATGCTAAAAAACATAACAAAAATATAATTTAAAATTGTAAAAACGTTTCTTGAATTTGTTACTTTATTCCAAAATTTCCATTAATTTCAATACAAGAAAGAAGTTCAAGAAAACTGTCTTTAACAGATAAGAAGTACAATGATGTGAAGATCATTTGTAATCACCCGTAATATTCATGTGTAAGTTGACACATTTAATCGTGAGAGTCGAGAATGCACATTTCGGGTGCGAAATTTGATGCTTAGCACAACCATTATTGCAATGTCTCAGTGACTCGATATGAATTTCCAGCATTCGCACATACTCATTGTGAGATACATATTATACTTATCAATTACTGCCGGTTCATGTATAGTAATATACCCTCAATAGACCCCTAGATCATCATTAGCTCCCTTCGAACTTTCATCAACGAAAATCATTCTTACCCAGCATTCCTTTTTCAGTGCTGGACTTTTGAGACATCACTTAAAACCGTTTTCTTGCTCTTGCGATCTGTAATAAAGAACATTCCAAGACCACATTCCATTATTTACTCGCGCATTGCCTAAGAGGAGATAGAAATCTTAAGCGAATCACGTATGCTATAGGCCGCTTCTGCGGAACACAAATCCAGGATAAGTTACGCCTCCCCAGCAAGGAGGGGTGGAGGGTGTAATTACGGATTAAAGGCGCGCGGGCGACGCCAGCGCCAAAGTTCCCCGCAAGAGGGTGCGCGTGGCGGCATCGAAGAAGTTTCCGAAATTAAATCCTGATAAATACCTAGAGGGCGCTCGCGAGCGCTCGGCTAACGAAGTAAAGCAAAACAATATAAGTTTTTTGCGCAATAAAACGTCGCCGCCGGACAGAGACGGAGGGGCCGTCGCGGCCAGCTGCGCATCTGCCCCGCCCTCCTCGCCCCGTCCCCGCCCTCGCGCCCCGCACCGCAGCCTCCGTGCTTCGCCTCGGCGCCTGCTCGTCCAGAGGCCTTCCCGCTTCCAGCTCTCTCCTCATCCTCCTCTGCGCCTCGTCTTGGCCCGGCCCGCTTTCACCCCGCCTTCCCCATGTACTCTCCCCCTCCCTTTGCATTATCACCCCTTCTCCTTCCACCTCTAACCGCCTCGACCCTTCCCCTTCCTGCCCCTGCACGGCCGCCGTGCCGAGTGCTGCCCCCCCCCACGCAGCCCCCTTGCTTAGGTTGCTCGCCCTGCCGCGGTGCCTCCTCACCCAGGAGCCTTCCCGCTTCCAGCTCTCTCGCCCCAGCTCCGCCTCCGCCTCCGCCCCGCCCCGTCCTTCCCCGGCCCTCTTCCAACACGCCTCGCCTTGAACATGGCTTCCCCCTGCCTACTGCTCCTACTTTTTCACCTCCTCTTCTTTCTCGCCCTTCCCTTCTATTTTTCTCCTCCCTCCTTCCTTACACTTACTCTCCCCTTCCATTTCATGATTACCCTCTCTATCCCTTCTATGATCCCTTTATTCCACTTCTCTCTCCCTCTTCTGACTGCGTCGGCCGTTCCTCGTGCCTTGTCTCGCTCCGCCACAGTCTCCTCGCTTCGTCCCTTCACCCTGCACCTGCACTCAGGAGACTTCCCGCTAACAGCTCTCTCCTCCCAGCCCCATCTCCTCTCAGCTTGCTGCGTTCATACCCCCTTCTTCTTCCTCATCTTACCTGCTTTCTCCCTATCTCCTCCTCACTTGTTACAATTCCCAACCATTTGGCTCCTCCTTCCTTCCGAACGCTTATTCTTCCCTTATGTTCCACAATTCTCTTCCCTAGCCTTTCCGTACTCCATTTATTCTCCCACTCTTTCCCTTCTTTTGAGTATCCAGTTTCCTTCCCAATTCCATCTCCTTGCCGTCGTTTCCTTCCTCTTTCCGCCACTTCATCACATTTCCTTTCATCCTTGATTTCTATTCGCCGTCCTGCTCTCCCGCTTTTCCTTTCTGCATCTTTTCCTTTCCCATTTGCATTCTCCTTCTGCTTTCTCTTCCCTTCACCTTCTCTGCTGTGCAACGGCGCTCGCTCAGCCCCTTGGCTGACTCGCTGCCCGCGCCGGCCGCCCCCGTCGAGGACCTCTCGCCCTCGCCCTCGCCCTGGCCCGCCCCGTCTTCCCCCTCGCTTTATCCCGGCCCTTCTCTCGCGCGCGACGCGCCAGCTCGGTCGAACGGCGCCCGATGTCTCTTTTTTTTTGTGGGAGTGGCGCGGTAACGATGCCCTTGTTCTTAATACCATTTTCAGCTTTCATATTCTTTTCATCTGGATTTTTGTGCTGGAGAGTACAGTGCGCGCAGATGCAGTTTATGAGTTTGTGTATCACAGTAAAAATGTTGACCAAGATACGTAAGTTGATACGAAATGCAAGTTGCGTATCGTATTAAAATGAAAAGCATACAAGCCGGTCCGGTTGGCCGAGATCGCTAAGGCAAATGGAAAGGAATTTTAGCGCGTGAGGAGGAGGAGAAAGAGGAGCGGTAGCGATCTCGGACCGAAGGTTCACGGGTTCGAGTCCCACCTCCAGCATGGTTGAATTATGTTCGTTCTTTCACACCCCTATCATCATCATATCGTGTCATACTCATAGTTATCATACCGTTACACGTATAGTGTTCGCTAAAGACCTAGTAGTTGATGCGACCTTAAATAACAACAACAACAAAATCATACATGTCCATAAGGATCCAAACTATTCACCGAATATTGATGCCCTCGTAAAATGTGGCGTCGCCGACGCTGCAAATTGTTTTAAAAATAGTTTCATGTGATGAATATGTATTTCATACTTCATTTCTTTCAGGCCCAACTTTGTTCAAATATGTTATTTCAATATCTGGCATTGATCTTACCAATGAATCGTACTAGCTGATAATGTGATACACACGTTAAAAAGTTCCGAATGCCCATGACCTTGTATCTAACCTCCATACGGGACATGAACTGGTCTTATTGCATTTTAAAAGTATAATCGTTGTAACAAATACTTGCAGGTTTTCATGTTATTAGTTCAATTTGAGTGGAGCTACGTTTGTACGCTTTTTTACAAATATGTACAAAAATGCACATAGCACAAGCGGTAAATGCAAAAATGCAGGTCGTTCCCAATTAGTTCCAAACATTCTTTCGCAACATCTTTTACAGCTACATTTGATTCTTCCCCGGACTTCCATCCTTTTTTCAATTTTTGAAGATATTAAAACTTCACAAACTTAGTCTAATTTGTGTTCACTTCTACTTCTGCAATTTCTCTCTTGTTTTGTATTGGAATTTAGCGTTGCATGCGAATTTAACATTAAAAGACGAATGATTTGTATGTTTATGTGAATAAGATGTTAGTTAAGCTTAATAAGAATACGTTGTGGGTCACATACATTTGAAAATCGGTATTTGCACACTTACATAAGAGCGGAAAAATGCGAAATCGAACATAGGAAAGTTTATTCATTCTCTAGCATTGCTCACAGTTTTGTTATGAAATTCAAGTTCAATTAGTTCCGAGGAACTACTGTTCGTAGGATTTTGCAAATTAATTTTTTTTTAAATACGATAATTCGAATCTAAATTAATATCAAATTGCAGCGCTATTTATTTCGTAATTCAATTGCTCACTTGTTAATGCAAGCACCAGTGTTGACAACGTCGTGGAAAAAATTATGGCGTATTAAGTGTAAAATGACTTAGGATATTAGTGTTTAATCAACGCTACCTAAATAAATCGATTTAGGAGGCTTTGGTTTAATTCTATTTTATTCTATAATAATAAAGATTGCACTGCCAAAACAAAAAAAAAACGTTTTTGGAAATTTATTTGAATTTTCAAGCCGGATCGAAAAACAAATTACAAGTGCCCCATCAGGAGACCGATACCCGTCGAATTGTGCTCTTACGTCTCGATTGGTGCACGGGAAGTGGTCTAGCCGCGAGAGACGGAATCACACACATACGCATATACGCACACTCAAGTGTTTTACTCGAGTACTGTATAGGGATAGATCAAATATTTATCACACTAAATAGGTGATAAATATCACACTAAATGGTGAAGGAATAAATGCTCGTTTCTGAGAATTTTAACTGAATGTGTTATTTACGCAGTATATTTATATTAAATACGTGTTATACCTTTCATTTATAATAGTATATTGATATTTGTACTATTTTTGCTTCCAATATCAGTTACTATCAACATAATGTAAAAAAGATATAATGTGTAAGCATCACTTAATTTCAAGCATTTTGTAAACTTATCACAATTATAATTAGGTTAATTAAATTCGACGTATAATATATGTCGTAGTTAAATTAACCTAATCGTAATTAAATTCGACGTAATTAAATGTATTCTGTAATAAAACTTGTTAATATTCATTCTTTAAATCAAAGTTTCATACATTCCTGAGATGTTATTTAAATATTGTTTACACAGGTGTTGGCCCTGTGTAAAGTGAATGTTATAATTTAGTGTCATTCTCCGCCGTGCGGTCGTTTGGGCGAATTGCGAACCTCGTGCCTTGTCGGCGAATCAACGCGGCGGTCGCTCCAGGCCCGAACCGGCGCAGGGGACAGGGAGAGGGCGGAGGATCAGTGTCTGCGTGTGTAGGGGGTGAAGGTAGATGAAGGGTCGCAACATGGAAAGGGTTCCAATGGAGGCTGCGGGTAAGGACAGCCAATATGCAGACGCACGTGCAATGGAAGTAAACAGTCCCTCTTCACATGCATCCATGCGCTCTTACCCGGACGTGGTAAGGGAATGGTATTCATGTTTTACTGATACCTTATTGCTTGTTATTGCCTCTGATACGAAATTCGATATATACTGTATAGTGGAATGGAAGAGCGGAGCGGAGTGGAATAGCTGAGAAAAGGGGCTGCTGGGTCAGAGCAGAGGAGCAAGGAGGAGAAGCTAGGCGAAAGAAAAAGGGCGAAGGAGCGAGGCAGAAGAGCGGGGCGGGGGAGCACAGCGGGGCGGGACGGTGGGCACAGAGGAGCGGAGCGGGGCGGGGAGGGGAGGGGCCTGGCGGGGCGGGGCGCGGCGGGGCGCGGCGGGGCGGGGCGGGGAGGGGCGGGGCGGAGCGGAGCGGGGCAGAGCGGAGCGGGGCGGAGCGGGGCGGAGCGGGGCGGAGCGGGGCGGAGCGGGGCGGAGCGGGGCGGAGCGGGGCGGAGCGGGGCGGAGCGGGGCGGAGCGGGGCGGAGCGGGGCGGAGCGGGGCGGAGCGGGGCGGAGCGGGGCGGAGCGGGGCGGAGCGGGGCGGAGCGGGGCGGAGCGGGGCGGAGCGGGGCGGAGCGGGGCGGAGCGGGGCGGAGCGGGGCGGAGCGGGGCGGAGCGGGGCGGAGCGGGGCGTGGCGGAGTGGGGCTTGGCGGTGGGAGTGCAGGGTCGAAGGGAGCTGCCCGGTGACCTTTGTCGCGCCCGCCGCCCCGTGACCCAGCCGTTAATACACTCGCTCTGTGTGGACCCGGGCCACGCGGCGTATGTCCTGCCTTTGAGGCTGTACATATATGGCTACGCACCGCTGGGAGCAGCTTGCTCTAAGGCTAGGGACGTCTCATTTAAAACTCTGACGCTGTCTCGTTAGCATTTTCTTCTCAACGGACTTACTCAAACAGAGAGATGAAACATCATATGAATGTTCGTAGCGTCGTAGTGCCCCGCATACAGTTTGTGTCAAGTAGGTCGTTGTCAATCTAAATTCAGAAGATCAGAAATTCAGAAGTCAAGAAAGCGTTGTTTCCCTGTATTTTCATTTTTGTATATTATTTTCAAAATAGTTCAAGCAAGGAAGCGATCAAATACACAAAATAAATAGTAGCGATAAAATGTGTTATCTCAGTCGTGTTGTTGCGAACCATCGTTGAAAATAAATTTTATTACTCTTCATTTGGCATATTATGAATTAATTCTTGGCATAAATATGGCATTTTGTTTATTTTATACCGTTAACAATAAACTATTTTAATTTTCAAACTAAATACATAATGTTTCCCAAGAGTATCCTCTTTTGAAACAATGTTGAATATGGATGCTATTTTCTCCAATACTTCCAGAAAATAATGAGTACATCTTCTTAGTTACTAAGAAGTAATAAGTACTTGAGAACATACTAAAAAGTAGAACATTTCCTAAACAACTTCTCTGGAATGACTCACAACGACATTCCCTAGCATCTGCACTACGAAGTCTTGCTCCCATGTGCCTTATCTTCCCTTCTTTACGTCCACGTTTTCGCGTTAATATCCAGTAAAACATGCTGTAACGCTTATCCAGTGGCATCCACGAGCCTCGACGAATCTCGCCCTATCTCGCCCAACGTCGAGTGCCTCTTGAGGGCTGTTTGCGCCGGATAGACCGAGAGAGAGAGCAAAAAAAGTACGAATTACCACGATATAACCACCGCGGCACCAGAACGAGAGTATCCGTATTTGGGACGACAGCCGGTATCATTTGGAACACGAATAAGTTGTTGTTGTTAGCCAACGCCCACCCTTGGCATGTTAGCCATTTGGTGACGCGCCGACCAGGATATACGCGCACTTTTCTTCCCCTCAGCTTGTAGAGATCCGCACGCCCACAATGGTCAAGCGCGCAAATGGCGAATCACTGTTGCTCATTTAGCGTTGCCCAGGGGACACGTGTGGTAGACCACGGACGCGAGCAACTTCGTCCCCGCTGTGAATTATTAATTTATTATTATTATTATTATTATTATTATTATTATTATTATTATTATTATTATTATTATTGGGTTAGGAGGTGATAGGATATTGGTGAAAGGTGGAACACGAATAAATTGCTGTTGTTAGCCAACGCCCACCCTTGGCATGTTAGCCATTTGGTGACGCGCCGACCAGTATAGACGCGCACTTTGCTTCCCCTCAGCTTGTAGGGATCCGCACGGCCAAAATGGTCAGGCACGGAGGTGGCGAATCACTGTTGCTCATTTGGCGTTACCCAGGGGACACATGTGGTAGACCGCGGACGCGAGCAACTTTGTCCCCGCTGTGAATTATTATTTATTATTATTATTATTATTATTATTATTATTATTATTATTATTGGGTTAGGAGGTGATAGGATATTGGTGAAAGGTGGAACACGAATAAATTGCTGTTGTTAGCCAACGCCCATCCTTGGCATGTTGGCCATACGCGCCGAGCAGTATAGACGCGCACTTTGCTTCCCCTCAGCTTGTAAGGATCCGCACGGCCAAAATGGTCAGGCACGGAGGTGGCGAATCACTGTTGCTCATTTGTCCCAGGGGACACGTGTGGTAGACCGCGGACGCGAGCAACGTTTTCCCACTGTGAATTATTAATTTATTATTATTATTATTATTATTATTATTATTATTATTATTATTGGATTAGGAGGTGATAGGATATTGGTGAAAGGTGGAACACGAATAAGTGAGCATGTCATGTAGGTGGCATCTTTTGACAACCTACTTCGTTGAATGAGTTAAAAAAACTGTACGTTGATTGTACGTCATCCATTGTAATGCCGGTTTAATATCGTTTAAATCTGAGAAAAAGTACGCCAGTCGAATGGGCACCATGTCGATGTGACGTCATTAATAATGCTCTAATGTGGCAAAACGTCTCTATTTTGAAGCGATATTGTATTTCGTACATCAATGTTCTGTGTGTGTGTGTGTGTGTATGTGAATGATAGGCTATCATATTCATTGTAATACGAATGAAATACGAGTTGTCAACGAATGTAAACTTACAATTTCAACGACTGCATTTCCGACATAAAAATATTTAGATTTTTCACCATAATATGTATAACTTAGGTTACAACGTCGCAGCTCGTTTTTATGAAGAGTATGCTAAATATGTCAAGAAAAAAGATATAATTTTAAGCAGAGTACAGATCATCCATACTGGTATATTTCAAGATTATGGGGCTGAAACATTTAGACTGCTGCTCAGCATTATAGGTTAAACTAAAGATAAACGTGAAGAAAGGACAGAAAAAACATGTCGGTGAGTAAACTGTGGTCCGTTTTACTGACTAAAGATCCAACTTCCACCTGACAATGATAGAAAAATGGAAAGAAATGGCCGGTCAAATCAGCATTTAACCATAAATATTCGTTTAGAGATGCCTTTTGAGATAATTTAGATTCTGATGATGGAGATGATAGGTTTCTGATGATAGATCTGGAGGCCAAGAAAGCTAGGTACGGTTCTGCTCACCACACGTCTCCCTTACCTTCAGGAGTGTACAACAAATAAAGACAGGGCTCAAGCCTGGAAACTATACTAGCTGGCAAAAGTCCGATTAATCCAGCCCTGAAATTACAAATGCACAGAAATATCATCTTCGTTCATGTAATTACTGTGTTTAGTTGTGGAGTACTTGTTCATGGAAAATTCGACGTTCTCTTACAGCCAGACCTCGTTATCTGGTATCTTCCTACACAGGTAAACTAGTTATGTAATCGGAGCACCATTGTGAATATTAAACACCTTCCTCAAAAACATATCGCCATCTGTCTCTCTGCGGAAACAACTGCAAGTGCAGAAAATGTTGTAAACAACCTTTCTGTACCTCCAAAAACTGACAATATTTTCAATCTAAGATGCGGAAAATTATTGTTATATAAGTCAAATTACACGTAGCACTAGTTCTTAGCGGTAAAAAAGATTCATTCCAATATATTTCCATTTATTCTGAGGTTTGGCGTTGATACTCTCGCCTCCTTCGTGTTCTCTATGTGCCAGAATGGCATCGGTATGTGACTGTTAAAGCAAAGGCTCTGGACTTATCACCTACGCTTCCACCTCGCCTGGATAGTTGAACAGCTGCAGAATAGTGGGTTACTGAACTTTACTGGTACTTGACTGTTAATAGATTAATACTACCTACCCAGCAACATGTCTCCGCGAAATAGTTCAAACCTAGACCGGTAGTGTGTAGACGAAGAAACTGCTGATACCAGAAAATTTTGTCTCCCACCGTGGTGGCTCAAATCTAAGAACTACTGCTTTACCAAACGTCCGCTGCCTCTTGGCAAATGCCTTGTAAAATACAGGATGGCGGCGCCCATCACACATCATTTGGGGTTGCTGCCTCCCGGGCTACTAGTCGCCGAGGCCTCTTGGCGGCCTGCCCAGGCGCCCTGCCCAGGCGCCTGCCCAGCGAAGCTCCATCGGCGAGTCGCGGTGGACCCCCGCGCGTGAGATACGATAATACACTCCCGCGCCCCTGCACTCCCTTTTGCAACTTTCCTACCGCCCGCTCCCCTTTAAAACGCCCTATTTATACACGGGCAGCTTAGCGTGCACACGCCGTAAGCACGGCACATTTATATGTAGAGATACACGAAAGTAATGTCTTCCCATTCCTCCGAGACCAGCAAGGAGAAAAGGCACAGGAAATGAGACTTATCTTTTTGTAAATATTAACTGATTTTCATATAACGTCCCCTAAAAATGAAGCCACAGCCCCAACGTTTTAAGAATTAACACCAACGTGCTGGGTAGGGCATTCCCCGTGAAACACTTTGTTTTCATTACTAACAACGTCTTTGGGACCTGTCTCCCGACACAATATGCAAATCTGCTCGTTCATTTTTTCCTTCGTTCCCGCCGTCTTTTTGAAGTTTTCTCGCTCACGCGCGTACTGCAATACTGACCCAATTATCTTTTGAGAAATCCCGCGGGAAGGAGAGGACACGTGGGGGTGGGAGGGGAGAGGAGAAAGAAACACGAGGCAGGCAGACAAAAAAAATACACAAGAGGGCGCGCCGTGGCAGCAGAAAGAAAAAGGCAATAAAAAGTAGAAAGAAAAATCATTTAAAGTTTTTACATTGGCACGCTGGCCAATATCCAAAAGCCGTACGTATGCGGCACGTTTTGTGCATCTTTTATACGTTTGGCGGTCCGTGGATTCCCAGCGGGACCGGCGACGGCGACTGTGGCGCGGCGCGGCGGGGCGCGGCGCGAAACAGCGGCGAAGCGGTCGTGCGCGCTGAATGCCAAAGGCGCGGGTCACGTGAGCGGAGCGGGGCGGCGGGGAAGTGCCTCGGACGCATGTGCGGCCCGACGGGGAAGACGAACGGCGCTTTGAGGATTTCACACGAGTCCGGCTCGACGGCAATTCGCGTGGACTTTCCAACGTGTTTTGAAGTCACGGAACTCGTTCTGTCTGTAGACATTTGCTTCTTGCTGCTAACAGGGGAAGGAAACCGTCGTGCACGCTTTTATTGTCATCATGATTTTACACCAGTAATATTTAACTAAATGCTGGTAGTGGAATGAGGACGTACGCCATGTAGCGATCTTCCCAGCTAATGCATCCATTCAATCTTCCTCCATGTCTAATACCATCTACCTACCTATTTAATCGATCAAATCTAACACCCAATATAATATTATATTTTACTAATTTGCTTATAGATCAAAACATAAAGTATCTGAATTGAAATAGCATTGCTTCTAGTATTTATTCCCAACTTCAAATAATTTTATTGAAATAATATCCTCTTTTAAAAGCTTGTTTTGTAATCATTTAAAGACATCATTAAATTATAGGCTCACTTTTGAAAGTAATGAATTCACTGTCACCTGAAAATTCAACATATTCATATTATTTGAACACTATGTAGAGAGGAATCGTATTTTTCTGTTTGAATTTTTATGTTTGTCTTAACCCTTGTTTCAATCAGTGATTCCTTAGACGCATCTATGAGACAAGAGCTTTGAGGATTTCACTTGTGAGCCGCTTGATAACAACTCGCGAGAGAGATTGATCGTGTCTTGAAATTACAAACCAAATATCAAAAGTGCAAAGTTCAAGATGGCAAAATTCAAGCAATGGGCTCAATTTTTCTTTTGTTTTCGACATGGTTTCTTTCTCAGATCATCCGAATAGTATTTAAAAATGTGAGAAGATTGTATGTATATATTAAAGGTTTCCAAATGTTTTTCTTTCATATTTCACAAATTATATTATATTCGAATACAAAAGATTCAGATTCGAGCCATAAAACGTTCTGGTACTCACGTGAAATATTTTTCATAAAACTGTTCTAAAAAATACAACCATAGAAAATGACCAATCTTGGAAACAAGACAAATAATGTAGTCAAAGCTTTTAAAGAAGGAAGCAATCTACCACTATATTTTCACGATAAGAAAGTTCCTCAGATCCGACGTCTTTGAAATCTAACCTTTAACAGAAATCTAATCTTTAACAGAACTGAAAGGAAGAAGGACAAAGTTTGCTTCCTCACCCTTGGTTTTGACTTTGCCTATGCCTTAAACAGAAATTAAATGTTATACTTAATTGAATAACATTTCCATGCATTTGAGAAATAGTTAATATAGCAGTATAAAGCGAAGATTACCTCGTTGGCCGTTCTCCAAGGAGATAGCTATTTTGATGTTTTAAAACTTATGCCGCGTTGTAGGCGACACGAAGGTACTGTGGTGGAGTTCTCCTTTGGGGAAACACCGCCATCCCCATCAGTATTGTCGTGGTGACTCTCCTACGTGTATTTTTTCTTTTTTCTAACGGGCTCCTGCTCAATGATTTCCAGGGTTCTCAAAAGACTCGCAGAACCGCGTGCACGAAAATTATAGGTCAGAAGACGGACTTAGTCATGGTGTTTGATAATAAAACACGCAGCTCGTTATTGGTCAAGAAGTGCTGGAAATTAGTTTATTTGTGCTTCAGATATAAATTCCTTTTATATCCCTTGAGTTGAGAAAACAATGTTTGTAATGCAATTGTACGACCGACTGACTTATGACAATTAGAACTATACTACACATTAAATTTGCATTCATCCCGTGTGACCCTTCTTAAACCGCCAGCGTCACCCGATGACGAAGCTTATCCATTCAGGCGCTTGTCATTCGCGTTGTACCTGTTGAAACGACTGCGCGTTTTTAACACGCCGCTGAGCCGGCGTTTGGCGACAGGCGCGGGTCGCGCAAACGGACGTTTTAAACTCCATTCGGACATGCATAATTGATGGCGCGCGGAGAGGGTGGCGCCATCTGCTGGCGCTGTTGGCGCCGCTGCCGCCGACGCCGCCACCGTCGCTTTCTCCTGCAATTCCGAAGTTGGGAAGTTTGGACGCCACCCCAGTTGGAAATGGGGCCTGCACCGAGTGGTGGGCGTTGAGATCAGGAAAGTTCTAGATCCTTGCATTAAGCCGTTTGAAACGTCTTGTTCCATGTGTTGTGGACCAAGTAGTTGTTGAGATTGTGTAAGCTCTTTTGCATATGAATATTTCGCTTCCGAAAAGAATTTTTTTACATCCAGTAAGAAGGAAATCCTATTGATGTGTAAATATTCTTTACGAATTCTTTTATGTTCATTTTGATCCTCATCGAGTTAATTAAAAAATGATTTTAGAATCTATATTATTATTTTTTATTGTTTATGTGTAGTCTGTGATACACTGTTATGTTAATATGAAGTAAACTTAACTCTTAATAAAATGCAAATAAGTCTCTAATTAGTCAGATTTAAAGACATATGTTTACAAATAGTGATTCTGCGCTAGAAGACATAAACAAACAGAGTCTTACTAAATGTCAAAGAATTAGAATTAATTCATCCGGCATCAAATCGACAATTTCTTGATTTGTTTACGACTTACCTCATGAAAATGTCTCACGTGTTTGTAATTTCTTTACATATTGATTACTGATTATATATTTATTGTTTTATTTAATAGGTAATTAATACATTTATAAATTAAATAACTATGTACTATGTGGCTACGCCGAAGGCATTTAAGCCGTTATAATACCTATATCCTGCCTCGTTGTAATCTTTCGAATTCTGGGGTATTCATCCTAAATGGTCTCTCCATCGCAACAAAGCCGCGGAAAAGAGACCACAAGGTACGGCTGAGGAAAAACTTCCCGAAGAGGGAAAAATCTGCCGTCGGAAGCCGGCTACATGCTAATCTACCAGACTTCTTCTAAGCTATTTATTTATTTCATAGCGCGGACGTCACGCATTCCCCTTCCACTGTTTCGCCTCTTCAGCACTTGAAATTAAACAGCGCAACAGTAGATTGTTCGCATCTTCGCCTTTGCACTTACATTTCCGACGCCCACTCCTCTTTGCTTCCGAATGCGCCTATTTAATTATTTCACAGTTTTATTTTACTTTACTAATATTTTACTTATTTATTTACTTATAATAACTTAACTTAAATACTAAATTTACTTATACTAACTAAACTTTACTAATATTTTACTTACTTTTACTAACTTAACTTAAATTACTAATTAACTTATTCATTGTTTGCTTCTTAACTTATTTCCTCTCCAGCCTAGGATCCACTCATACTACCCATTGGTGTCTTCCCATTTCATAATTTCCATTTTCTTAGTAATCCGAATCTTTCCTAGAAAAATCCTTACCCTTTCATAAAGTTAGACTTTTTATTACCTAATATGTTTCAGGCGAGCGTTCCATTTCTATGTTGGAAGTAGAAGTTTCCCATTCCATCCATGTTCGTCTACATGCTTATTTATATGTATACAAAATTCATTATTGACAGGGGTGTCATATTAATTATGTAGCTTTCTTTCAAAGTTCCAAAAACAAATGAATGTGTATGGTTTTAGTGCGCTGTGGAAGGAACGTCGATCGTTGTTCATTCGTATTATTTGACGTTTCCTCTCTTCCCCTGCGCCGTGCTTCTCTATTCCTCCGCCTTTCCTCTCTGTGTCCTTCGAAGAACGTCCCGCGCAGCCAGGTTAGGAGTTGCAGATCTAGTTAGCATTTCACTTAACGGTTTGACGAGGGCCTGGTATTTACCGTGCTGGGGCCACGGCTTCATTACCCGGCCTCTGATTGCAGCCTCCGCATCGTGCGGGCAATTACTGGGCGCCGGCCCTCAATGGAGACGAAGGGCTGGCCGCCCTGTCCCTTCATCCCTTCGGCTGCAGATGGCCCGGCGGATGGGCGGGCCTCCCTTGCCCCTACCCCCACACAGTGGTCTAGAAAGGGCGCAGGAGGCCTTACATGAAATGTTACCAGACATACGCTTCCAGAATATTATTGCGCGACAGAAAAAAGGTCTAAATAAAAGCATTTTTAATTAAGGATTTTTTATTTATGATGTTTGGATTTTAATTTCGTTATTGCGATGCACTTTATTGTATTAACTGTTGGTTGCTGGATATTTTAGGGTCGAAGATATTTCTTCGTAAAAATGTGAAAAAAAACTGCATCTCAATACACACCTATGCTTAGCTGCAGCTCTGCCTGTTGAAGCCTGTCCCAACAATGAGGAAGAGACAAGGCAGGCAGTTCCTATATATCTCTACTTATTCATAGGATTTAATGCTTATAACGGTGATTAAAATATGTCCTGATAGCTGCCACTTGCATTCCTTGTTCCCGACACTCTACAATTAGTAGCCTCATTATAATTAATTTCCTGCAATTTTAATTGGCGCATTGGAATTTCAAATAAAGTACTTCGAATACACAGTTTACTATTTAATTAAATTCGATTTTACAGAAGAGCGGCTCAAATCTGTTTCTGTTCTTAGAATGAAAGAGAACATCATGTTGTTTCCACTGCCTCTAATTTCGTTGTTAACATCTTGGGTCAACATTTCGTCGAATGTTATCAATTCCATCTTTACTGCGAAATGAAAAGTGTATAAATATTTTTATGACACTTTAAGTTTTGATTTCAACGGCCTTACTTCTTGAAACATATCTTGAATTAGATGCTCTTTAAGCGCACATTCAAAAATTACATCTCGGCACTCGGAGGACAGAATTATTATATCATTTTAAAAGATTTTTTAAATTTATTCATACAAATAGTATAGAGAAAGTTACGTTCTTCAGCAAAAAAATTTATGTCGAAATTATTATGAAAATTAAGGTTTGATATCTTTCACATTATAAAAGTATTTTTCTTTCAAATGCATCAACCCATCCGTTAATCCATCAATCCGTAGATCTCCTTCCGCGTCTGTTTGTTCGTCTGCCTATCCACTCGCTTGTCAGTCTGTAGCCAACTCTGACGCCTTTCCCGATTGTCTCCAAAATTGACAATATCCTATGTATCTGGCCGTCAAGCTTGTTACAATGTAAAACTGGAATGGGTGACACTAGAGTAAAAGTTGTAGTTCAATAAAAAAATCTTTGTGTGCACATGTTTGCGGTGCCGTGGATTTGGTTTCGTCTTCCCATGTTCGCTATCATCCGCTTCAGACCACTGTGCGCGCCCGTCACCGCCGTCGCCGCCGCCGCCGCCGCCGCCAGCGCCTTCGCCGTCTTGTTATTGCTAACTGGGTTAGGGCGGCGGTGGCAGTCCCAGGCCTTCACGTCCACGGAAGGCCGCTCGCGAAGCGACCGGCGTGGATAAGTGGCGAATGGCCCGGCCGCAAGGCTGAAGAGCATTGGCCAATGCCAGGTATTCCTCCTCACAGCGCCCCTATTCAAAGCCGAGGAAGTTCATGACTGCCTTAGTCAAAATTTGCCGCAGCAAATAAACGAAGAAATGATTGCCGAATGCGTTTAAAATAGCAAAACCAGTGGCGATACAACACCACTTAATTTCTCACATTATTTGTAAGTTTTGCAATTTCCTACAATTAAAGTAGTTCCATGAAAATTGGACCTGTCCCATTTTTATAAATGTTCTTTGCAGCGGAGAAAGAAAGAAGGAAAGAAAAAACTTACTGAGAAAGAAAGAAATAAAAAATGTTAATCAATTTGTGAGAGAATATTGTTTTTAAATTGCCTTTATTTCATACAAAATTATAGTAAATAATTTGTATTTTCAAAAAATGTGCATGATCTCATTTACATTTACAACTTTGAATAATTCATGTCATTACAGAAAAAATATCTACAACATTGTAGGTCTAGGAAGACGCTAAAACATTTTTAAACTTTTGCAATCTTGAAAAGTTCAGAGATTTTAATTAAAATATCATCTGTGCCAGTTTAAAAGCGTACATTGCTCAATCTGAGAAAACGTAAAAACTGAAGCCATTTTTGAGAAAATTGTGAAAATGTATTGGGGCTTCTTCTAAAGTATCCTCCAAAACTGAAATATTCATTTCAAATTCAAGGTACCGAGAGATCAGCCAGATCGATTGAGGAATACCAATTTTGGTCAAAATCTTGTTCACAGTTTACGAGCTAGTATTGGTCACAAGACCGAATAGACAGTCAGATCTATAGACGGGGCAAGTTATCTGTTACTTATAGGAGTAAACATTATCCGTCTCTTACAATGTTTTCTCAAAACGCTCGCTTCCACATATATTCATAATTTATCTTGTTTATGGGTTAGGGAAGGAATATCATGATTTAAAAAACCCTGCACAGAATATCTCTGCATTGTACATCATACACAATTTTTAACTGCTTTTCGTTTACTAAATAAATAAAATATGTTAATACCAACATAAATAGTGAAATTATAATAACTGAAATATTACACAACTGTTAGTAATGCAATAAATTACGTCCTGTTGAAATACCACTAGTTTTTAAATATTTGTTACTGGATATTGGAATATTATTTATTTACTCGGGGAAAAAAGAATAAAAGTATCAGAAGGAACATTGTTTTCATACTAATTCTGGTAGAAAATGAATTGTAGATTTCTGAAAAACCAATTTGCGTTTTCAAATTTCTTTTAAATTACTATATCGTTCTGAAATTGATATATCTGGTTGATAACCTTTGATTTCAAAATTTCATTATTGTCTTAAAATTGCATGAACAATTACTGAACAACGAAAGTATATGATGCAATTATCGTACTATAAGTGACATGTTTCCGCTTCCTTCGCAGATACATTTTCGATAAATCAATTTGCTTTGTAAAAATGCCGTTGTATTACATCCTTAGATTTGTAAGTCATATTAAGGCCACATGATATTCCACTGATGCTTTAAGTTTCACTTTTAAAGCAAAATCTTACCTTACACCACAGCTTGTTAGACACTGTTATTCTTGTTTAAACATGAAGAATATGTTAAAAACTTCTTTGCCTTAGGCGATCTCTTCCCTTCACAACCTACTTTGTCTTCCTCAGCGTCATACTTTAATACGAACTTAAAGCCTTTTGATCGTCGCATCTTCATGGGAGACGCAACCGCAGGCAGTCTTTGCTGCCTCTCGAGTGAAGGGCGAAGAGATCCACCCCCGTCTTTACAGAGAAAGCCTCTTCCAGAAAGGGAAAATCTTAGGGAGAAAATAAAGGAGAAAGTTGAAGTTGAATACTCGCACTTTCGACCTAGAGAGTGAAAATAGTGCTGAACTACCAAAAATAAAACAAAAAATTATCTTCTGATATTGAGCGTTTTCACTGTTACGTGAGAGGTTTTACCCACAAAGTTAATGCATTATTTTTTGTATTTGTATTTTTTGCGTAGCAGATTCCTGAAAATCTGCATACGTACAGTTTTGCATTTGCCCTTTAAAGAGCGTGCACATTTTCATATATCCTTTGCTTTACATGAAATGAATGTTGCAACAAGGAATGGATTATTAGATTTTTAAAGTTGCATTAACAGAACATCCTATTTTTAAAACAAATTTCTGGGGATCGATAGTCTATCGAGCATTCCTACCAAATATATTGTTCGAAGCTTGGGTATTACTCTCCTTGTACAGGCTTGTCAAGGTTTGAAAGCTGTGCGGACCGGAATTCTTGGTGGTCTCAGAGATTAATAAAAAAGCCATTGATAACATTTAAGTATTCAAAACTTGCAACACGAACTAGGACGGTTCTTTTTGAAGTTTCAAGCGTTTGTGCCCTTCGATCCAGAGATTTTAACAACCGAAAGACGATGTTCATCGCCCAGCGCCAATTTGTGAGCGTAAAATTGATACTATTTCATGCTAGACTCCTTTCTTTTACAATTATATATTGTCCTTATTTTAATTCATAAACAAATACTAGTGTGATGTTTTTACCACATAAACGTTCGTGTTGAATTTATTATGTACAGGAACTCTTCAGACATATCAAATTTTAATGCATTATTCCATTACAAGAAAGCAATTTAGTTTCTCCGTATCATCCGTATGTGACATTAAAGCGGTTGTTTTCAACATTCCTTTATAAAGTGATTTATGATATGAGAGGGCAGTTATTATAAGTAATACATTATTCAAAATTTTGCCATTAAATAATTTTCTGGTATAAATTATATTCAATGATATATTGATCATATTTCGACCTAGTAAAATGTAGTTTAATTGAAAATTAACTACAAATAATCAGGTACGCTTAGAAACCATATTATGTGTTGTGATACTTTCAACTCTGCGTTCATATCCGAATACTTTAAAGAGGCACACGCTTCAGTGATTCCTTTCAAAAATACATTTTTTTTAAATTTAGTCATACAAATTGTTTGATTTCGCCTATATTGTTCTTCACTGTTCAATAAATATATTTAATACTCAGTGATCTTAAACGAAAGGATGTAATAAGAAAAAAGTGTACTGTTATTACCTCGGTAAGCTATTTCCTTCGTTTTCTTATACTTTTATGCATATTACTCGATACATGCAACACTGAATGTATTCAGGCGGGATATTAACGACTTTATCCATTTTGAATTATCCATGCAGCATTATCCATTTTGCAGTAATGAGTCTCCATTATTCAAGAGTGATGAATAGAAATGCATACTCAACTTCCCTGTGATCTGTTTGCGTCTCAATTCTCTCCACTTTAATTATGTCATTCCCTGAACTTCAACTAAGACTGTGTCTTTTATAATATGCTCTCCGGATAGTAGGAATGTCACAAAATAGACTGTGTTTGATGCGGAGACACACTCTTAGTGACACAAATATTTTAACCTTCATCCAAACTATTTACATTAGTTTCAGTGTGTTAGATATTTAAAATATAATATATGTTAAGTTAAACATCCAGTAAAATATGTACAGGAAAACAATTTTTTCCACGTCTATTAAAAAAATCCTCCCTAAATGCTGAAGTCTATATTTCCTGAAGTTTGACAAGCAGTGCTCTAAACTGTGACAAACAAACAAGACATTATTGGAGAATCCACTAACATATTCCTTACGAATACAAATGAATTTCTGTAGTATTTTCCTATATCAGAATCATAAAGTTTCAAAAATCACTCAACAAACTTCTGTTTTTAAAATGTAAGAGAAAGCGTACAATATTTAACATCACAATGTTTGCAACGAGAGGCCACATGTCGAACCAATTCATTCGATATCCTTGTTCGAGCTTTTATTGCCTCTCTCTTTTAAGTGCATTTCCGGACGTATAATTTCCAATTTTGCATTTGAGAGTAAATGACGTTCTAACGCATCCAAGTTCCCCGTTTGCGGAATATCACTTCCCTCACCATTACAGATCCATTTTAATACACCGGCATCAATGGGCTTGGAAACGATGCCCGTATTTTACACATTAATGACCGTTAGGACTATGCACAATGGTATCATTACCTTCAAATTGCTGTGACACTGGATGTGCTACGTGCGCAACAAGACGAAAGCACGTTACCGATGCAAATAGCCGCCCTTTCGCCCGCCCCTGGGTGTACATCGCCCTGAAATTCGCTTCCACACGTGTGACACACGTTCACATTCGGCACGCCAACTGCACGCTTCTGTACATCCATTCTTTAAAAGAAGGCATAGAAAGGAAATGTAGATAAGGAACACATAAAGGATTTTTTTCACGTTACAAAGAAAATGTTTGAAAATCAGTTTTATGTTTTCGTTCTGTCTAGAATCGTGGTTTTTATAGAATAAAGTACCGAATATGCCTACATCACTAAACTTGAACATATTTATGTTTTTTCAAACGTCTGTAAAGAATTTTGGTAGTCTTATTATTATATGGGTTTCTAAATAGTCTTTTGCGATTAATTAATTTTGATAATAATGGAAGGGGAGGTGTGTAGTTTCTCACCAATTTCTCGACTCGTAAATGTGAAGAATCGCGAGGTTAGGTCAATAAAAGCCTGTTTTTTACAGTGCCAACGTTTCGAACATTTATTTGGCATGCTTCAGGGCTATAAATATACAAGATAGTAAGTGCAACTAGTTAACACGATTTACTATTACATTAGAAAAACAACAATATTCAAAACACAATTTGCTATTCTCAAAGACAGGGACAATATAATATAATACGATGTCAAGATCAACATAACAATTTCTCGATATGTTTTCTTGTTGTTTGGAGAGAAAATGTAGATTTTATCTACTCCAAAATTCATGACTTGGCTTAATTTTGATAGGACAAACAAAGCATTATTAATAACATAAACGACAGGAACCTGACTGACAGTGCGTAATATGACAGATCTCTCATTTGAGAAGACGGAATGGTTGCTATTCGAATTTCCACCTTCCCGTCCGCAGGTGGATCGTGACCATCGTCTCGAATAAAGATAACTTGAAGCAGATCCCCTCACGAAAGACAATCATCACGAAGTTCTGAAATCGAACCTTTGATGCAAAAGTGGGTAAGCAATAATGTGAGAATTAGGGTACCCTAAGAGACTGTACTCCATATACGCAGTACACGTGTGGCCACTGAAATAGTCAGAGACATATTATGTAAGTGGTGTACAGGCATGTTCATAGAAAAAACAATTTGAATACAGAAAGTAGGAGAAAAGAGTACTTAGCGAGAGAAAAATTTCTCTGTCTTCACTGATTTCGTTTTCTCTCTAATACAAATTACCGAAATGAGTGTTACCACTGCGCTGTCCCCACTGTTTCAATTGGAGTAATACGCTTCATGTGTCTCACTGACTTAAGTAGCTCAGAGCATCAATTGATGTGATTGCTGTGCCCCTGACCGGGTGCTCCTCCGTTTCGACTCTCGCTACATGGAAAATAGGCGCTGCCTGGAGGAGAATTATAGCGGCCGGCTACGCTTGTTTTCATGGTTTCTCCGATCAACACCAGGCGAATGCTGGAGGAGCACGCTAACAAACGGGTCACGGACCGCAAGCGATCTTTACTTCCTCTTCCTTGTCACATCGTCACCCCTTACTTACACACACACACACACACACACACACACTTGCATGCATTCAATAACCAAAGATGACGGAAGTTTATAGCTTGTTGGGGGAAAACCGTAAGCCGACGGGAATGTTGGCACCGGATCTCGCAATCCAATAAGCAAAGATCAGCGCCACCTCCGTGCACTACTCTTAGAAGACTAATGAGACTAGCAGTTGACGAGCCCGGAATCGCTAATTAACCAACCAATTCATGTGCCACCTGGAAAGAGTTCCTGAAGCGCTGCGCACTCTCCGAACACCACTCGCTCAGCGACGCCAAAGCTGCAGACACACGCGACCGACCTGTAGCTGCCTGCAGACAGTAACTTCCTTCTCGCAAAGAACCCCAGGTCAACCAACCACCCCCACCTGCCCCCTATTTCTTTTTTCGGAGCGGCCAATGTCTCAACGTCAACCGGAAGAGCAGAATAAATAAATAACCTGATTTACATCACCGTTTCGTATGTAAACAAAACATTTACGTTTCCGGCCATTTCGGAGTCTGGAATCATAAGTTATAGGTGTGCCGAAGCGTTCGTGGCCCTCGCCTATTCTATTGCCTCGCTTCGCATGAAAAATGAAGCGGGTGGGCTGCTTTGGGATGCGCCCGCACGCCGGGCACATGGGCTGGGTGAAGATGGGGTGGGACAGGGGTAGGGGGTGGGGGTGCGCGCGTGCGGCGTCTTCTGTCTCGTGAGAAAGGAGGTAGTGCTCAAGATGCGCCGATCGTAAGGAACGTAACATCCAAGAGTTTGAGTTCACGCATCCACTACCTTTGCATAGATCTATCTATCTATCTATAGATAGATAGATGGATAGATTTATTATCTTTATATAAATAAAAGGGAATGTCCGTATGTGTGTCGCACGTACTCACAAAAGCTATTCGACCGATTTTGCTGAAATGTTCATACTTCCTTCTTATTAGATATGGGAGTGTTTAAAAAGTCGTTTGAAATATATCGGACATGTGAGGGGCGTTTTTGATGATTTAATCAATTATGACGGCTCAAGCGCCCCTGACTCAACGCAACCCTCCGCACAGTTCAGGATTGAACGCACCTTCACTGCGTGAACTTATTCTGCCCCTGCGATTATCAAATATCGGATGAAATTGTTACTTGTATCTCGGACAAATACATATAATTATTTAAAATTGTGATATACTCTAGAATTAGATAAGTGTTAAATTGATTGTACATAGTGAATAAAGGAAATCCCTGAGCTATAGCCCTAATGAAGGATGAATAAAAGCCGAAACGTTGGCACTTAAATGACTGGTGTTTATTAATCTACACTAAAGAAACTTTCTATACAATTGAACATATTTATGATTATCACCCAATAAAAAAAGCTCGCCCTCTCTAAAAGATTCTTCAATACGACGACAATCAAGAGCTTTATTAGAGTACGTTTGTATATGCTCATACAATGTTTATTAAAATAATAAAAGTGTATTTGACGAGTAAATATCTTCTTTTTTCACACGACAGCGAAAATAGATTGTTCGTTCTAGAGTTCCAAGCATTCGGGGGTCTACTCTTTAATGAAGAGAATATTAACATTCGAGATCACGTGCGCATATAGTATCTTCTGGCGTATTACCGGTAATAAGTCGGCAATATCCAAAAGGACCAGCAAAAACCATTGGCAACCCATTATGTATCGTTTTTTTATATTGAAAATTTACTGCATCTTATAGTAGATAATAATTAATTTCAAGTGCCGTGTGTCATTCGGAAGCTCAAATCAATTTGCAAAATACCTCACATGTGGAAATATATATTGCTGTTCAAGCTCTAGAGAGAAATAAGGAACACATCGATGCAAACTTAATTTTTTATTTAATTTTTAATTTCTTCATAGTACAAGTAAGTAAAAACTGAATGTGACATAGGGGAGAGGAGCGTAACCCTTATATTTTCTTTAACTCCAGAATCCCCACTCTTTTAAAATACACACTGGAAGTATGGACAAATGTACCAACATAGATGGTTGACAGCACTTGTAAACTAGAAAAAATTGTTCTAGAGTAACAGGAAACGTATTTGCATTGGCAAACTAATTGATTATATAGCATTGCTTGAGAAAAACCCAACAAGAATCCTTCTTCTCCGCCCGCAACTAGTAAAAAGAGAAGTTAACATATCGTGGGCGTAATGAACCAACATTTGAATTGAATTGAATTGAATTGAATTACTGCCTTATTTTACGTGGCGAGACTCGGGCCATCAGGCCCGCTCTTTCGTCTGACCACAAAAATTTCGCTACGCTCCTTTCACCCACTACCTTGAGGATCTTTTACATGCAAGTAAATCTACTAACATGGGACATCAGGCTACTAACATTTGCAGTAAAGAAACAAAAAAAGTAGTCATCTCAGCATTTTTTCAATGGATTAAGGGAAGCTGCACTAAAAGCCTGGTGGAGATGAGGGTCATTGAACAGAAGACTGAGTATGTTAAATGCTCAATGGATTGTTTAGCAAACCCGAAGTGTCTAGTAAATAAATGTCAAAAGTAAATATAAAATGATGTTCAAGGTAGGAAAAGAAAAGAAAAATGAAATAACTATTTTCCTATATGCATGTCAAACCACTTTCAAAGCAGCTTTCTTAATAAATAGTGTATCATTGATACTGCAGCCCAGACTCTACTTTTACATTTTTCACATATATTGATGAATCAATTAGTCATGAAAAATCCCGACTAAACATAATTGCAGAGTTATGTCATGTCTAACTGATAGGTAACAATATGATTGCGTTCTCTGCATGCAACCTCGTTTTGCGATCCATTAATCTGTTGAGGCGCGCGAGGCAAGTGGCAGTTTAGCCAGCCATGACCGTCGCGATGGTCGCTTGAATAGACCCCTGTGTTGGGAAGTGAACCAAGGACGGCACGATCGTCAAACTATGACCAGGAGAAGTTTCACCTAACCAGATTAAGATACCACATTACCAATATTAACGATACCACATTTAATATTTCATTGTCCAAGTCCACTATTCTACTTTTTAGGCAACACTGCAATGTCTTATGAGAGAGTCTAATCGTTAAGTCTAATCCAATATTATTTTTAAAAGATTCTAAAATCATTCGAGTATTATTCATTTAAGTCATACAGTACTGTATGTAGTACTTTGATCATGTGCTGAGTGGTTCGAAAGAACTAATTAATTTTTTCACCAATCCCTGCTGACGGCCCGCAAAAAATATTGAATTTTCCATTGAGTATCATTTACACTTCCAACATTTGTTTTTCTTTCAATGCTCAAATAAATTTACTCTGTGAGAACGCATACTGAACAATTCTCTGAAAACAAACAAATAGTTAAACAAATACACAGTACACAAATAAACAGTATAAGCAGTAAAGCAGTTTTTAGCGTTTCGGTGAACTACATTTTCGATCAACAAATGTGTTGTATGCTTCAAGCTGAACATGTTCTGAGAAATAACTGTGTACGGTGTGGCATTGAAATCTGACATCCAGATGAAACAAACATCATTCGGCAATAGTACGTAAGATGTGAATCGCTTGTAGATCTCGTTTTAAATGTCAAGAAATAATAACGTCCTATATTTTTAATATTATACTAGCAAAAATGCTGTTGAACAAAACCTCAAAAAATGGTTTCCAAATAGTAATGTGCACATTGCTAAGAACAGCAAATAAACTACTATGGAATAACACTGGAATAAATTAAATATTATAACAAAAACCGACTGCGCCAATATTGCATTAACATATAATAATATATATATATATATATATATATATATATATATATATATATATTCATTGAAACATTTGTGTACATTCCAATAATATCAAAAAAATGTTTGATAGCGCAATCCTTGAATATCGAATATTTAATATCTGCCGTCAAATTCCTGGGAACCCTGCTGTGACATGACGTCAGTAGTGTCGAAAACAGTAACGTACTTTGTAAGAGAATTCAATCAATTATTAGAGTAGGTGGAATAGCAGAATCAAATACTTTCCCTTTTCAGCCAAAATCAAAACCATTTTACTTACTTTGGATTTTTCTCAAGGTTCCATGTTTCTGCACGCTTTTAAAATTAGTAACCTAGATAGATGTTTAATTATAATAATTTTATCTTAATATTCTTATAATTATCAGCAAGATTATTATTATTATTATTATTATTATTATTATTATTATTATTATTATTATTATTATTATTATTATTAATTAGAATAAACGAATCACTGCAGAATTTATTTAATAAGTGGATGTCTTCATTTAATAATACTGAGAGGCTATTATTCACGTCTTTTTTTACATTTGCTTGTCTCTTCATTGCACAATATTCAACTTTCAGAGCTATTTATTTGCTTTAATATTTTTTGTGATGGAATTATTGTATTTATCCGTAAAATAGAGTAAATACCAATTGCGCACAAAACATTTATCAATAAAAATACTTGTGATACGTGGGAAAATGGATAATACCCAGTTCTTATTCTATTAATACTTATGGTAGTAAATTAAAATTTATTGGTATTGATATTGTGGTGAGTTATCGTTGGCATTTACAATGAAATAATTATGTGAGTCGTCATTGCAAATAAAATAGTTGGTAATGACGACTCGTATAATTCTTCCAAATTAAAACTTAATTTTGAAGAGATTTCAGAATTCTCAAATCGATATCACTGAAGGGAAATAATATTACAAATTGTCTTTATTTACTAGGCTGTCCGGGTGACGCCGCGTCCATGGCGAAGGTGCCGACGTTTCGGTCGCCATTCTGCGACCTTCCTCAGGGCGTAATGCGCATTACGCCCTGAGGAAGGTCGCAGAATGGCGACCGAAACGTCGGCACCTTCGCCATGGACGCGGCGTCACCCGGACAGCCTAGTAAATACTGACTCCGGCCGCGGAAGCCTACGTTCTCACAAATTGTCTTATTAATAATATTCTGATTATACAGTATTGTAGATTTGGCTTTAGTAAATAAAAATCCTGTATTCCAATAAAAGAGCCAGGGAAACAGAGAGAAGTTAAAAAATAGGTTTCGAAGAACTCGAATGACAAAAAACAAAAATATTGAAATAGCAAATATTTTCATTATTTTAGAGAATTTAAAATTTCATCCCAAAATTAAGTTAATTAAGTGTATAATTCACATTTATTTGGAATTAATGAAGATTGTGTTCTATGTAATCTATTTTCTCCAAAAACATGTAGGAAATAAACATTTTATAAAAAAATAGGAAATTCTTTCAAAGAATATAAACATTTTGTATTTTATATTTTTCAGTACTTTAGGATGGCACTTTTTCTTCGTCCACACATCAATCTACAAGTTTTTTTATCTACCTACTCATTCGCCTATTTGTTAAAATTCTTATTTAATTAATGTTTCTACTTCTTCTGTAATATCACATGCGTGATGTTTATAGTGTTTGGTGTACCCCTCTGTGTCATCCGCAAATAGACGGCGTGTTAAGCACACAAGCACGACAATGCGAACATTCACAAACATTGGGCCACTGTCCATCTGTGATGTTATTAGATTGTCTACCTTTAATCCATCTCACTCTTTTCGATCATCTTTAATTCCTGTACGTTTCCACTGACAAGGCACTTTGAAATTGTATGATTATTATTGTTTGCTCTGAGTAGTACCTTTGAACACAGCCATTCATCGGTTTTCCCTGGCTGTTCCTTCTATTTGCTCTCCTTCTCATGTAACTAATACGCGCTTACTGGTTAACCCTGTATATTCCTTCCACATTGATCAGTCTTACTCACGCTATGACGTCGATAAATCACTGTCGTGCCATGTGCAAACAGACATTGAGCTAAGAGCATCCCGACATTTAGGCAATAAATCTGTCATCTGTTTCCTGCGTATTCCTGCAGCAGCTTCATTTCAAAGCTACTCGCGCAACTGAGGATGTTCGTAGTTGGGTATTGATTATTATCTTACTTTTTTTATATTCTCCCAGTTCTTTTTCGATCCCTCAATAACTGCTTAACTTTATACTTGATTTGTGCCTCAACGAGGTTATAATACTTATATCCACCTTCCTCCCCGTAAATTCAGGCTCCTGTACAATTCAGCACGATCATCGGTAAATTTGTCTTCTCCTATTCTTTAATCGGCATTCCCTTTCCATGACGACTTGTGCTACTCCTTTGCGATTGGTATCTCGTCTATCGACATAAATATAAATTGAAGTGTATGTCTGTGATTCAAAATGGCTACCATTCTATGCGTAATTAGATGATATAAAAACACAATTAATTGTTTTTTTATTTATGTCTATCTTTCTATTTGTTGGTCGGGGATAAACACTGGACCGCTTGATTCGATTTCAATGCAATTTTTACTGAAAGATATATTGTTTAGTCGGGTTGCTGTTTTCAAATTTTCCTGTTCATAAAAAGGAATGTTTGTTTCTTTTTCACACAAGCTTACAGTTTTATTCCAATCTTAATGATATGTTTTACAATGACCTTGACATCGTGAAAAAATTACTGTTTCTATAAAGTTTTGTAAAATTATTCCCGTCTCCCTTTCCAACCCCTTACCTTTCCTTAAAAGTAAACTTAACTGTGCACACTTTCAGCTTGTCTAAAACCAATTTCGAACATGTTAAGTGAATTACCAAAGTGAATGAAATCATTTTAAATCCCATAAACTGTACTACTAAATGAATTTTGATTCATTCCAATAGTGCTACGAGTATTAGGTTAAGAGTAATTGAAGGTCAAAACTATTGTTGATTTTTTTTCGGAAGTATGCAGCAATGTATCTATTTACAGATGCCCAAAGCAATGTTGGTGAATACAGCAAAAATTGTCACAAACATGTTATGCCGGGACTGGGTGGGGCTAGGTAATGCAAATCGACGCGTGTCGTATGAGGGGGGCAGGATGGAGCTAGGCAGGTGGAATGAGGCAGAAAGAGGTCGCGAGGAACACGGAAGGGACGTGGCAGTGCAGGTCACAGCTGATCAGAGACATGGTAGGACGGTAATACACTTTATATACAATTAATTCCTTTTCCTGTATAACAGAGGAATTGATTCATAAATAACTGAGTAACTCAGGGTACTTCAGCTAGTAATATGTCCATATATAACTTTGTCATGTCTTTTCCCATTGTCTGTTTCCTGCATACTTCTTTCCGATTAAAGTAATGTGTGTATCTGTTTCATCTTTTGGCTTTCTTATCTATCGGTAAGCTTCGTTCTAAATAATTTTCATACTCAGAAACATACAAAACAAAAACGCAGTATCCGGCCATGTAAAAGGAATCTGTGATTTTGTTAGAACCTCAAGAACTCTGGAAATATTCGAAAACTAAACAGTTTAGATTTTGCTATACATGCAATTTCTTGATTTTGTTATTTCGTTCATAGTCATAGTGTGTGTATCGACAGGACTCTCATACTCAGTGCGTCACTACTTAAGACAAAGCTGACGTCATGCAACAGAAAGGCTCAAAGGAGGAGGGCATTCGCCTTTAAATATTTGCTGTTCGCATGAAACAACAACTATTTTATATTCTTGGTAAGTAAATATTTCTTGCCCTGTGTATCCATACATGCTACATAAGATACTGCAATATTTGTGAAAACTGTTGTTTGGTTTGGTTTGGAAAACTGATGTATAGTTCTTGAGCAGTGTGGGTGTGTTTTGTGCGTAAGTTCTTGAGCAGTGTGAGACATTTTTGGGAGAACAATTTTGTGTTATTTGTGTGTGAAAGATTTGAATCAGAGCATTTTCAAAATTAGAGCACACCTTTAAAAATATTTCTCGTTTTAACAACTTGAAAATATGTCATTTTATCCCGATCTGTTGACTGCACTTACTCTTTAACCCCTACGTATTAAGTCTATGTTACGTTTTTCAATACTTTTTTTCAATTCGCTGTATTTGTTTCAACTCATCTTCCCGTTTCTTTGAATGTACTCTCAACAGTTAACAATGCATTTAAATTTCATATCGATCAGTGTACCTTTCTCCGCTTCATCCGTTAATCCTGTAAGGAATTTTCATATCCACCTGCGTGCAACTCTCCCAGTCCTACCTACTCCACTGTGTGTTAATCTGCCCGTGTCTTTAATCCGCAACAATATCCCTTCCAAAGTAATATTTTAGAAGCAACTGTCCAACAATGTCATTTGCACTATATGCCAATTATTAATATGCCTGTAGCCGATTAACCGCAATCCACCCCACCGCATTTACTCTTCGCCATTGCAGCCCCTCTGTTTCAACCCCTGTTCTCATTATCATCCCATTTCCCCTACACAACACACCCCACCACTCATCACACTCACTCGTTTTACCACCACTGGGGCAGCGTTTGGCTTCCCGTGCTGAGACCCCGGGTTCGATTCCCAGTCGAGGCAAACAGACAGTTGCATCTTTTCTTTAAAATCGTTTCAGTTTCCGTAGTTGCGTGACGAAGAAATCGTCAGGTAGGCGGTGTTTGCTAGTTCCGGTGAAGGGATGTTCACGACATGTCGCTCTTACCCCTCAAGCTTGAGAATTAAACTCTTCCCAAGCACGGGGGCTTCGTTATACAGCTGGAAAAGTCGCATAGTCGACCCAAAATGCCAAATACACACTGACGCCGACCTATCACGTCCTCCACTCAACCCACCCACCCCCGCACGTCTTTCATAACGATCAGTCAGTCTCCGTGGCTTCCGCGAATACACGCCGTACTGAGTGCTCGTGTGCATCTCGCCCCGTGTCGTCCCCGGGGCTGTCTCCCCTTCCGTCCGTGTGCGACTGCCTGTGCCGTTAACCCGCGCCGAGGGTAGGCTGCGCGAGCACGAACGCGTGTTTGTAGGGCGTCAGCGTTCGCGCGCTGGCGGCGAGGGCGGCGGGCGGCGCGGCGCCGGGGGCACTTTCGTATGCAGGCGCCGCCGCCGCCGCCGCCGCCGCCTCCCTCCGCGACTCGCTGTAACTACATTAAGCGACACGACGCCGACGCCCGCGTAGCGACGAAGGCTCCGAGGCCGACGCCACGCCACGTGCCAGGCGGCGCGGCACGGCGCGGTGTTCATCTCGATGACGCTCCTGCCGGGCGCGATGGCTTAGCGGCTGCATTGGTGCCCCTACGACGTTGCTGGCGGAGACCTCCGACGGTTTGGGTCTCGTTGGAGTAGAATTATTTTACATGGCGGGGAGAAATTCAATTGCTGTCTGGAGGAAAACTGTAGCGCTCGACTGCTCAGATCAATGATTTTTTTTGTATGTATGTATCTCCGATCAGTGTTAGGCGAATACTAGACCCACAGACCGCACGAGATGTTCCTTTCTTTATCTTTGTCTCCTCCTCTCCCATTACACACACTTCCATGCACCACACTATCACATATATCGGAAGGCCATCGCAGAGCTTGTCCCGGCCCTGGCGGAATGCTGCTAGAGGGGATACTTGGAGCCCCGTAGATAACGTAGCCAGAATCGACTCGTCCACTCAGTCGATGTCGCTCCAGCCACGCTTCATTGTCCCATGCGAATAGACTGGTTTGCCAAAATGGCTCACCGACCTGGGGGACAAATAAGTTCTGAATACGTTACCCGAGTGTTTCGGGTTTAACATACCCGAAGGTGAGTTGAAATATTCGCTTTAGCTTGTTTGTGTTTAAAGCATCTCGCGCTTATCGAAACTTCTTTTCTTATACATCATTTGAAGAAATCTGTACCCACTACAAGTTTACAAGATGTTAAAAAATCACCCGCGTGTTCGTGAACAAAATTAGCTTGAAACGAAAGTTGTTATACCTTCAGGTCTCCTGCAGATACTAGTGTATATCCGGAATGTTAAAACGATATTGGAAAAGAAGATTTCTTTCTCATATTCGTGAATGATTCTAGAAATGCAGGGTGATTCAGTCCTCGCTGCTCGCCGGGACTTTATCCCATATGTAATGTAGAGACTGAATTTGCCAAAAATGTATACTCTTCGTCATTTAGATTTGTAAATAATTAAGGTTAAAATTTGGACTATGCCCTTGTGTTCGCGTAAAACGGGCTACGGCAAGTGAAGACGAGGCTTCATCTCGGGTTAGGGCTCGCTACTTCTCTGGAGAACTCAATTGATAATACTATTTGAGAGATTACGACTTGTCTATTTACAGCGGGTGCAGTATTTACGCAGTTGAGACTTATAACGTCGTTTTATATTTCCTAGGTATTTCCCGTGCAAATGCAAATAAAATCAAAATTTATTTCTTTGGTTAGATGAAGCGTGTTTTACAAGAACTAGCAGAATTAATGTGTTCAATTTGCATGCGAGGACCGAATAATATCCCCACGTTGCAGGTAGTGTAGCTCATCAACAGCGAGTTTTTGTAAACGTGTTAGTTGGCATTGTGGATGAATTTATTCTCTGTCCTCATTTCTTACCCGACCGTTTAAGAGGCGTTCAGTATCTGAATTTTATAACTTTGGAGCTCTCAACACATTAGGAGTTGGGCGAAAAGAAAGACCGCATTTATGCTACCGCGGTCGAGGATCGTGGGGACCTTCTTGGACGCAAAGCGAGGCGGCAGAAATGATGGTTCAACCCGGCGAAGTGGTGCGCGTCTCAGAGGCCATTCGGCCTAGATGTCTAACTAGCGTTCACTCAAGAGGAGGCATTTTGAACACTTGCCCCTTCATACACGAGGTGAAAATGAGAATTTTTTCTGTGTAGCAAATATGATAAAGTATCCTAAATAACACTTAAATAATAGCTTTTTCTCTTTCCTTTCATATTCGTTAGATAAGTATGCAATAATAGCAACAGGGAAAAATATTTCAGGTAATATTTTGGCTATATTTTTATCCAGATGTGGTCATGACAAAACACTTTTTTCAAAGTTTGGAATAGGGTTTCAACTATTTCCTTTTGTATTCATGAATAACTTAGAGTACTCTATCATCAGGTCATGTATGAGCAACTAGGACTGAATCGCCTGTATGTATTGACGTCACAGACTGGATAAGAATTCTAGAAAGTGGTTGTTTCTTTTCAAGCCTTCTAAAGACAAATTGAAGTCGCTTGCTGAATCACATCCCTTACACACCAATTTAAACCCAGTTGCACTTCAAACTCACGAGGTGATCGACGAGGGGACACTCAAAAATGAATGCTTCGTTACGACTTAAATTTGTGATACAAGAGCTCCCGATTTGATGACTCGATGTCTCGATGTCTTGATGTCTTCCCAACTCATGACCTTGAAGTGTCACTGTGTTGAAATAGGAGTATAACAACTGACCATGGACTTCAACACCATCCTTCCTCACCACCCTCAATAGAAACGGACTAAGGTCAATTAACTTTTTTTGTTTGTTTTTATTTATTTATTTACGTCAAAAACAGTTAACGTAACAGTGCGTGTGACGTGCTATGGAGAGAAGTTAATTTGAAGTTACATTTATGCCCAGAAGAAAAACAAAGGGCGATCTCTCAGCATTTGCTCGAGGATCAGGGAAACTGGACGAAAACCTTACCGAGATGGGGGTCATTGACTCAGAAGCTGAAGTACAATACTTATTACATGTTCTTTACAATTATACAATCGAAATGGTATGAAATATATTAAATTCCATTGTTAAAATTAATATTACTTTCCTTTAGGATGATTGGTAAAGTTTCTAATTGTATGGAAACAGTTGTGCAGTAGAAAAGATTTTACTTGGGACTTAAACTTTTGTACCGAATTTAATCGTTTAATGTCAAACTTACTAGCCGAAATGCAAATCACACGCCGAGAGAATTCAAAGGCCTCCGACAGAGGTGGTGCTTAGGATGACGTCACCCACGCAATATAGCAGTCATATGTTCAATGCGCTCTGGCAACTGTGTTGCGTTATCCTCGGAAATTGAAGCTTCCGATAGGAGGTCCTTCATCTCGTAATTCGGTAGCTGTTAATCTATTAGAAATACTAATCGGACTGTATAAATGGAGCAAGGAACTGTCCTAGAAAACTCCTCTGAACCTTTCCGTATTTAATTAACGGTTTTTTATTGCTAATCAAACGGATTTTTCTTAAGTATTATGTTTTACTAGAGAGGGGCTGATGCCAACAATTTATAAAATGCGACTCAGATAAATCTAGAAAAAGTGATTCAATTACAGTTTCAAACTTAATTTATTAAAAAACTACTGGTAAAAACAAGTTCTGGAAATTTTTAAGATTTAAAAACAGTGTGGTTCGATATAGCAACATTTACAGACAAGCAACGTATTGACCTTTTAATTTTCATTAGCTTTCAAAATAATTAGAGACAACTCTGCAAACAGTTGTGTTTTGAAGCAACACATGCTAATAAACTTAATAGAATCTTTCAGCATCCGACGATGAGCACCATTCTTAACGTCCTTTGTCTTTTCAGTCACAGTCGCCTTTTGTTCCTCCAGCGCTTGAAATATTATCGCAGCTCTGTGGAAGCTTAGCTTAGGAGCTAATGAATTGCTCTGGGCGATTCATTTCATTGGGCTGAATCAACGGTTCATCTAAATGAAGTGCACGCTCCATGACTCATATGCAGGCGCTCATTCGCTCTGAAAGTGCGCATGCAGACATCGATTGTGGGAAGTTATACGAGCAATAGTGCGTTGTGGGGACGCGCGGCTTGGATACAGGGACGCGCCCATACCCCCAGGCGAATGGATGGGAGTTATTATGGGTATCTAATCCGGACAATGGATGAGGGAATTACTCTAACTGGCAACCGGATTGTTATGCTGAGATCGTCGCCGTGTAGGCGTCCTGTGAATGACGAATGGTCGTATACATTTCGGAGGAGATCGTCAAATTAGGTACAAAGCGATTGATTAGTTCTAATGTCTTAACTAGCCACTAATAAATATGTCAGTGGAACAAACTGCATAACTCTATTAACGTGTATTGTTGTCTTATCAAAGTAGAAATTTTTCGACCTCCTGTTTTCATTATTACCTAGCGAATCAAGATCCTGTATTGTTTAAAATGTTTCGATTGTCTATAAGTTTTGGTATACAGTAAATACCAAGCTCGGTGTTCGATTTTCTTAAGTTGGCGTGAATATCTTTTCAAGACATTAAAAATGATTTTGTGATTGAGCATTTCCGTCTTTTTAAAATGTAAGTCTTTTAGTTCGTATTTTTGAACATTTTTTTGAACGTGTGAGAAAAAGAGAGTTACAAATTTTCAATTGTAGGAACATAACAAATTGGAAATTAATTTAAGATCATATTTACAGTTTAATACTTAATTCACTAATTCAAAGCAGAAATATTTGATAATTCTTTTGAAACTTTCATTAATAACAATACACCGAATCTTTTTACATTGAAATCAATCGACAAATATTCGTATAATACTGCCTCAGAAGAATTAAATTCGTAAACCCTCAGACGTTCTGTACATAATACAAAAAAGTAAACAAAAAATCCCCAAAAATATGTATCTAATAATAATGACTTAATTTAAAAAATATCTAAACATATCATTAGTATTCTCAAAGCAATATACAACGCTTGTAAACGCATTAACCACTTCCCCACCTATGGAAACAAGCTTTAATAGCACCGATCCCAAAACCTAATAAAAATCATCACCTTCCAGACAATTACCGAGACATAAATCTACTACCGAATCTACAACATTTTAAAACGTCCTAATGAAAATAAACAATTTTCTAACAGACAATAAAAGTATACCAGATATGCAATATGTACTTCGAAGCAATCATTCAACAACACACCAATTGCCATGTTTGATCTCTAAATTTCCAGCACCCCTTTGACATCCGTAAATATAGAAAAAGCTTTTGATAGAGTTTGGCCCCATGGCTTAATTTACAAAATGAAACAATTTAACTTTCATATTTATATCCAAAATATTAATCAAAGTTTTCTGTCTAAAGAAGTTTTAAAGATACAGTAAATTCTAGTTAAACATTTTAGCACATTCTCGCTGGAGTACCTCAAGTCCCTCTTATTTTCCGTATTATACTCAATATTTTCGTTTCACATATCCCTTATTTTAATAATTCCTTCTTTGCAGACGTCACGATACTTTACACTTTTCATAAAAACTTATCTTGTCAAGATAACGTCCAGAACGATTTGAAATTACTTTCACCTTGGTTTCAAAAGTAGAATATTGATATATAACCCTACATATGCCGCATACAGTACAGTAGAATTACAGCACAGTAGAATGTATTTGAACACGTGGTTTTCTGAGCACGTTTAACACAATTCATGGATTGCAATATTTTTTTATGAAAAGGTGCTATCGAATGTAGGTCTTTTTGACATTGGTACTGGCTGTAGAGCTAACGGGTATTTGAGAACGAAGATTTTTTATTAAAAAAGTGTTACCTATTTACGCGTAAAATGTAAATTGCAATTCTAGGTGAATCCTTTGATTGTATTGCATATATGGAATTTTTAAATAATGTTGTTTATATGAGAAAATCAAAATCTCTCTTAAACAGGTCTGAATTAAGCACAGAGCGAACAAAGTGGAGATAGAATGAACATTGATGGGATCGCTCGATGGCTCATCACAGAGAAATGAAGTACTATCCCTCCTCTCTCATTGCGCCCAACTTTCTCAAACTCGATTGCCGCAATAGAGTTGGTGGAACGGATAATAGCATAGCTCTGTTTGATGCTTAGATCGTTGATTTCGACGAAATAAAATGAGTTAAAACAAACAAGAAGCTGCTTTCAGATATTTGAAAGAGATATACCACTATAATTGAGCGCATTCTCCATTATCTCACACCCAATAGACAAAGATAAACAGAAATCCTCAAGAATTAAACTATCCTGCCAATAAACAAATGATATTTGTCGTTTGGTACGACAATTTAGAAAAAGTATCTAAAGTAACTTTGTTTCTTACAAAGTCAAAAAATAGCATATGCTCGAAGGTACAGAAAACTATCGGTACTGTTACCAAGAAAAGAAATATTACATATCTGAGAACGAGGAGTTAATGTTTTAATTTGTGTTCATCCGATCTCGAATGAAACGTGTAGGGTTGCATGGACACATGATTTAGAACTTTAGATCGCCATTTCACAGGAAAATGACAACTAGAAAATAACTTCAAATTTTAAACGGAGATATATGAGACTAATATAACAAGTACTTAGGACAATGTTGACCATGAGTGGATGATACCAACTCAAATCTGAAAAAATAACTCTCATCAACCAGTGCAGCTGCCCAGGAGAAACAAACTTTTTATAGTGACGCAAAATAGGAAAATAACGTATAAAGAATTGAATTTATTTCAAAGAATGCTTACTATGAAGTAAACCTAGCCGAATAAAAAAGATTAGTCCCTTTCTCTACGAATATAGTAAAAAAGAATTTATTTCAAGCTCTCGAATGGATAAATTCTACACTCGTGCTTTGAAAAATGCATTAATTCCCATTATTCAGAAACAAATGGTATATGTATTATAGATAATGAAACATCCATATGAACTCTGTTGCATTAAAAAATAGAAATTGTTTCGCTGTTTAAGCACAAATATGTGTTAATATATTCAAATATTTTCTACATTGTTTTCATGAAGACGTAAATAAAAATAAGCCATTTCTCTGCATTGTATTTGCATTGCATTGCATTGCCAGTCCCTGCATTGTATACTATGAATGTGTGTTTCGTTCTCTTTCACTGGTATAGAAAAACATGATTTTTTTTGCTACTGTAAATGCGTCAACTTTGTGTTTGTTATCCCTGATATTTTTGTTTTTAATTAATTTTGTGACTAGTTATTGCTCTCAATCTAGATTCATTAATTTATATATTTTTTCTAGTAATTTCGTTCTAATAATAGGAAATATGCAATATTAGTGTTTGCAGCTTACTTTTTTGTACTGATTCCCAATACTTACATTTAAGTACTACATACAATTTTCTTAAAAAGTATAAGTAGCATCCAAAATGTTTTTAACAAGAATGGTTTAGCATCCCTTTCTGAGTAGAACATTTAATTTAGATTCTTTCTGCCGCAAACGAAATCAGAAACGAATAATAGAGTGAATTATGTGAGCCTCCACACGAAGACCGCTCCGGGAGCCTCCGTAAAGGTTATGCGGCCCTCCCCGTAAGTGATTCAAGTCGATAGCACAAGTTGCTTCATTGCTCTCTGTTTGTACCCCGCATTTGATTTAAATTGGAAATAACATAATAAGAGTTATACCCATGTTCGCGGGCTCAAACCCGATGGAAGCCGTGGATTTCTAAGAGCGAAGAAATCGCGTCTTCATTCGGAGGGGAAGTAATGCTGGCTGTCCCATGTTAGTAGATTTACTGCATGTAAAAGATACTCAAACCTCTGCCTCTGAACTAATTTAAATCACCTGTTTCGTCGTCTATTAAATACCACCTTTCTCCGCTTAGTGGGTGAAAGGAACGTAGTGAAATTTGCGTGATCAGACGGAAGAGCAGGCCTGATGGCCCGAGTCTCGTCAGATAAAATAAGGCATCGATTCATTTCAACAATCATACTAGTAGTAATGTATTACTTTTTCTAAGATTGTAACACGTTACAGTAAATAAATGTATCCAAAAGTTCCACTAAATGAACACCTAAGCAAACACAACATACAATACAATTCGGTCAACGCTGGAAAACAAAAATACCAAGTCTGTTGTATCACACAAAGAACATTTTATTCCTTTCACCGGCACAGGGATGCAAAAATCCAACAAACGAGCGTCGCGCATCGTACTTCATTTTACTTCGTAACTGCGTTATTTGCCGCGGACGCTACTAGCGGCGCGGGCGAGCAGTGAGAAAACGTGTCCACTTTTCCGCGGACCCGTCAGCGTTTGGAAAACACAAAACGCGCTCGTCGCGCCCCGCGCTCGCGCGCGTTGTGCGAAGCTCTACCTGCAGCGGTCTAATGCAATTTGGACGCCGACTGCAGGCCGAGCATATTCACGTCTGTGCCCGCCGAATGGCACAATGACAGCGCGTTAATCTCGGGAGTGGCAACGCCCGAAAATAGCTGCCGAGCGCGTGCCTGCCTGCCGGGGGATTGCTCCAACCGCTATCGAGGCTCTGCTTAGGAGAGCTAGTTAGAATGTAAGGAGAGTGGTGAACCATTGCACATTATGTACGCGCGTTCAATTTTTTCGTGTCTTTTAATTAAAATATAAAATTAACATATTTAATAAATTTTCAAATTGTTACAAAATGAGTAAAATGGTTCAAAGAAACCGGAAGCGTGACGTACCAAGAAAAGCATGGGAAAAAAACATAGAAAAGGCGAAGAAGGAACGAGTTCTTGAAGACGAAGGTTGGGAAGATCGCAGTTCGTGTCTCGCACTTTCTCTCTCTCTCACTCGCGCTCCCTCTTTCTCTCTCTCTCTCTCTCTCTCTCTCTCTCTCTCTCTCTCTCTCTCTCTCTCTCTCTCTCTCTCATTCTTTCTTTCACTCTCTCTTACTTTGTGACATTCTAACTAATCTCCGAGTGTCTTAGTCTGAAAGAAGCTGCCGCTCGCATGTCGTGTCCCTTCCTATGAATTTCACCAAGGCACCTGCCCCGTCGCGGCATTGAACTCTGCTTAGAAGATTAAATTTATTTCTTTTTCTTCTTCTTGTTCTTTAGTTTCTTCTTCGTCTTTACTTTCCCTCACTTTATCTCTCTCGTGCTCTCTTCCTCTCTATTTTTTCTTCCCTTCTTTCTCACACATTGACTCTTTCCTGCTTTCCCTTTTGCTCTTTCTTTTTTCATTACCTTCCATTGCCTCTCTTTGGAAAGGCTTATGGTACAAGAACAAGGTGTGACGATTATCCATTAGAAGTAATACAAATTTTTGTATTACTTAAAACAAATATGGACTATAATATATATGTTCTTTATAATAATAATATCAGTAGTAAACAGTTTGACACATTAAAACATTTGCTAGAAAAACAGTTTTTCTCCCCTCAATACGTACCTTTTGTTGTAAACGCACCTCATTTTGCAAACAAGAGTGTCTGCAACTAAATATCTGTGTGCCTAGCGAATAAAATACAAGGAGAATATCCACGAATTCGCGGGAGTTATTTTTCTCAGCGACACTCCATGCAACTGATCAGATCTGATCACAAAAAAGTATCTCTCATATGTTTTCTCACCTTTCCATCTAGCGAAACCGTGGACCAGAGACGTTACAGAGCCACGGAGCTTCTCAGTTCTCGAGCGAGATAGCGCCACTGCGCCGTTCGGAGAGCTTTCGTTTTCCGCCGCAATAATTATCGCCGTTTCTTAATGAGGGCGCTGCCTTCGCTGCCGGCACGACTCAATTATCAAAACGACGCCGAGGGATTTGCTTTTATTTCTCTCCCAACTTGGGAGGGTAACTTCTCGGCAACTATTTGTGTTGTGCGAAGACGCTTTTCGCAATAGCACTTGACTTCGCCGTTCGTTGTAACCGAGAAGATTCCAAGTTGGTTTTCAGATGGACTGCTTCGAGGATCTAGCGACGCTCCAAGGAATGTTGAACACGATTACGCCTCCATTACGCTCCCATTGTTTCTATTTCCAGACACCAAATAATTCTCCTTACTTCAATACTGGATTGGTTCTTTGGTAGCTCGGATGAACGCAATGAGATACCGTGGAAATGGTTGTGCTCGTTGACCCGTATCTCGTAAACTGTATAGGGTCGAAAATTATTTTCTTTATGATGCACTTTCTATGTGGCAGTGTTTTAATCAATTACATTTCAGCTGAGGGAACCTTCAAACTAATGCCGAATAAAAAATATACAATTTTATATAATGTTTTTTCATTTCATATTAATTTACTTCAAATTTCACTCCATAAATATTTTCTCTCTACTTCTTCTCAAAAAGACTTTAATTGTTTGCTTCTCGAGCATATAATGTCTGTAAAAATCATGTAGCTCATATTTGTGTGGGAAGACAATCTCAAGGCAAAAGATGAGGAGGAAATTGTGAAAGAGGAGGAGCATGAGAAGAATGAGTTTGTGTAAGGGGAGGAGGGGAAGAAAGCAAATGAGGAGAAGGATGAGGATTAACATGTAAGAGTAGAAGGTACATGAGGAGAAAGAGATTGTGCAAGGGGAGAAGAAGGCAAAGGAAGAGCACGGAGAGGAGTAAGGAAAAGACATTTTCAGAAGAAAGCGAGAGAGGCGAACTGCAGCACTGAAAGCTGGAGGGATGTGATACCTTGAGCGCTGCAGTATCCGCGAAGAAGAGTGGGGAGTGCACTGAAGGAAGAAGCGGGAAGGAAGGTTCAGAAGTAGAAGGAAGGATATGTCAATGTGTAGGCAGAAGAGGTGAAGAAATAGCTGAAATATAAGAAGAAATAGGATGAATAAAAAGTTTAAAAAATAAGAGGAAGACGTAGAGACGAATGAGAAAGAGATAGTGAAGGAGGAATGAGGGAAGGAGAAATAAGTGGAGGAGGATGAGGAGGAAGAAGTGTAGGAGGAGGAAGAGGAAATTGTGAAAGAGAAGAATTAGAAGGAAGAGTTTGTAGAAAGAAAGTAGGAGAAAGTGGAGGAGGAAGAGGAAGCCGTTTCCAAAACAAAGCAACAGAGGCGAACTGGAGCACTGAAAGCTGGGGGTTGCGATACCCTGAGCGCTGCAGTAGACGGAAGGAGGGCGGAGCGGGAGGTTGAAGAAGGGGCTGGCGCGGCGCACGGCGCGCCTGTCGAAGCCCACCCGGCTCCCATATTTCTTTATTAAGCCGCCTAACACTTAACAGGCGGGCGGGGCGGCGCAGGCGGCGCAGGCGGTGCTGACAGCGGGGTGTCGTGGGAATTAGCGGCTCCGCCTCCCTCCCTCCACGACCCTCCCTAACTCCCACTTCCCCACCCCCACCACATTTTTCATCCGCAGACATCAATACGCCCCGCGCGCCCGCCCGCCCGCGAGCTGGGCGTATCGAGGCCCAGCCACTTCCAAGAGGAAAAACCCATCGCCGCCCTGACTGATTGGCCGTAATTTGTAGCGCCGAGGGGAAAGGACGGCGTAAGCTACTCCGCGCATTTCTACGGCTTCGATTTAGTACTCGACTGTCGTCGCGAGGGGACGCTCTTAAGGACCTCGAGAGGTTGATGTATCGAGGCTTGAGAGCTTAAAAACAAGATGTATTTGACTGGGTAAATATTATGTATCTTGTTCAGCAATCTATCGATTTGTTTTCTACGACGACAGTGACAAATTATTGTTTTTTAGTAGAACGTGAAAAATGAATGTAAAAAATATATTGGAGAAGCGATCTCAGAGGTACTATCCTACAAGCTGTCTGAGTATGATGTTCATTATAGAACGTCTTAATGAAAACAAAATCTGCCTAATTTATATTCTAAGACATAATTCATCTCACAAGAGTTCTAAACACAATTAAAATACAAAATTAAATGATACATTATAATGTTGCACTAATAATGATATTGCTCCGTAACTATTTGAATTATTGGGAAGCGAATAGAGTACAATATAAAATAGATTGGAATTCGCGTCCAAATATGTCTTTGCTTGGTTAAAAATAAATGGTATTCAACAACAATGATTTGAAAAATATTTGCACATGCAGAAAACAAACATGAGGAAATTATTAAATAAAGCTCTGTAATGTCAGTATGAGAGGTTATTTGTAAAATTCCTGACTTCTGCGTCCATAGCTATTGTCCTTATTGCCTTCTACATCTTCTAACAATTTAAAGTTTATTTACATTTTATTTATACTTGTATGAACACTACTAATCAGTCTGACTATTTAACCATAAACGTTTCCATAATTACATAAAGCACTATTACTGGACATAAAATGTAAGATGTATAATAATGGAAACCAACACTACACTTACAATTTACATATAAATTATCCTGAAAGAAACTCATCACAATACAATACGGGAAACATTTTTTTAATCTAATAATCATACTTACATGCGTTGTATCAAAATTTATTTCAGAAATAACTAATACTCTAGTATATACAAATCATTGTATCCACAAAATCTGTAAAAATGTTTTATGCATATGTGTACGAAAGTAATGATTAATATTTTATGCGTTTAAAGTAAATTATAAAATATAGTAAATAAATTTTCATAATACAATGTTGCATATAAAACACCTCGGACAAATTTCAAGGTAAAATATTAACTACAAACATTATTTCATTCATCTTTTAATGTAATATTTTATTTTCGTTCACGCCTTGAAAAGTTTCCCATGTGCCACATTCCAATTTTTTATCGCAGCACTTATTCGAGTTTCGTCCTAAATTTCACGTCCTTTGGCCGTCGCAGTGGATCGAAGGATCCAGACGCAAGCCACAGCGGTCGCAGGAATCCGAATGAGTAAATCTGCTTAAATACGTAAAACAAACAACATAACGAACATTTAATCCACGTTTACATGTATTAAAGTTGAAACAGCGTGTGCTTTTAAAAGGCCACGTCCATACATACTCGCTAATGCTGGGAAACAACACAACACGTAGAATTTACATAGCGAATTACGCTGAGTGAAACCGTTTCGGTCTCACGAAAATACGGCGTTGGGGCCATTATTCACTGGGGCGAAGAATACATCACTGTTCTTTTGTCCGAAACGATAAATGTGTGACATCGCAAGTGATGTAGCATAAAAATGTGCGAATGAAAATAAAACGCAAGAGAAAACAAAGGAAGGGTGGAAAGGTTTGGTCGAAAGAAGTAATGAGCAAATGTTTATCTATATAGAATTGAAAAGAACGGAAAGAATTTGGCCACTAGTAAAAAATAAGTTTAAATTGGAAAATATTTTCTGGCAACTCTAATTCTAGTGGAAACGAACCGGATTTGGATCCCTAAACATTTCCGCACAAAATACAATTGTAATTCAAAATTCAATCCAATACAAATTCAACTTAGTCAATTAAGATTGAAATAGTGTGGTTATTTTAGTAAAATTTATAAGATTTTCAGAAGTTTGTTTCTTAATCATTGATAATTAGACAATCATAGACAATTAACAATTGTCACTGACGTCTTCAATAACTGGGATCACACGTTCGTTTATAAACAGTATATTCAAAATTTCTGACGGTTTAACAATTTTCGCCAGGTAACGAGCGTGTGCCAAATAAATGCAAAGATTGCAGCTGTGTGGGAGCAGCATCCCAGGCTGAGACTTCCGTTCGCACGTTCACAATAATATTGTTTCACTCCCGATATGGGAGTTTTCCATGGTTACACTTTCCAGGGCGGAAAGACATGGTCAGCTCTTCCGATGCATCGATTTTTGCTCATTCTACGCATCACGAACCACGTGACCCCAGCATGGGCCCTTCGTTTTAAAAGCCATACCAGACATTAGTCGCATGTTACATGGAGAGCGATGAGTGTTGAGAAACATTTTGAGAATGGCATTACGTGGAAATTTCGACGGTGACTAACCAAAAATAACACGATGAGGGTGTAATTGAAATAGAAGATGCAATATTTAAAAAATTGTTTATCTGTTTCAATGACCTCTAACTCTGATAATTGAGGCATTTAAAATTCTCGTTAATATTGTGACCCAAACTTGTGCCTGAAGTTTATTGGCTGAAGTCGGATACGATCCCTTTCGACCGTGGATATTCCGACTTGGTTCATAATCAACCTAACATCTATAAGATTTCAAGTTCAAGTATCGTAATTCAACCGGTTTAAATATTGGTAAAAAATAAATTATTGATTTACTTTTGGTTTGTTGATGAAACAAAATGAATACGTGAGCTTCCGCGGCTCGAATCCATAAATTCTCGGCTATCCGGGAGACGCCGCGTCGTTGGCTGGGTGGCACCCCAGCCAACGACGCGGCGTCTCGCGGATAGCCGAGAATTTATGAAACAAAATGAAGTCATTAGTCATATTCAATACAATAAAATTATATATCCTTTTATTAAATGTCTGAGACATTTTCTAAAAATGTGCACGCAAACGCGAATATTAAAAGACATTAAAGATTTTTTCAGGACGAATACTGTCATATAACAAATATATTCCGCGCAACTCTTTTAATATATTCAGCGGTGTCATAACAGTCCACGGAGTTTATCAGATTATATTTATATTTTTACATATTTACTTTTAGCGCGAAATGTTTTTTTAGAATATGATAATTTTTCTTATGAGCTAAAAAGCTCTTTAAATTGTTAAATACTGTAATTAATATTTTAAATTATAGTTGGACTTTAGAAAAACCTAATAAACTTATAATATAACGCATATGTTATTACAAAGCGACAACGGAAAAGTAGGATATCTAGATTATATGTATAGGATAACGTTGCCGTAGATTGTCACAAAGTACAAAACAAAATAAGAGACAACATTATAAGTCCGATACTGTGTGTGTTAACATTCCAATAATACCAGACTTTTTAAATAGTAATTTAACGAAACAAGTGGATAAAGAAGGGTATAAATGCATGAGTGTTATGTTCAAGAAAACCTTTATCCACATGTTACGTTCATTTTGTTATTTTCCATTTCCAGAATAATTTAAATTTTCATAAATTCAAGCACGGCTTTACCATTCAAGACATACATTTCATGAGTATTTGGTGGAATTGATTTGAAGCAGTGAATTGAAAATGTTAGGATGAAACCCTGTTAGACACATCAATACTCCGTAATCCTTCATTAGCTCACCGAACTTACCTTCACGAAGAACCACTGACTGCGAGCATCAAGCTCGTTTCAACCTGAAAATTGATTAATTCAGGTTCTGTCTGCATCACTTGGATATTAGTAGGCGAAAGTGAAGTGAATGGATGCAATTTAATAGTTACGCTAATTACAGAAAAGCAATTTGGAGATTGCTGCATGAACACATAAAACATTAATGTGATTGACGATGACATAGCATTGTTGCACGTGCAAGTTGAGGAGTTATTATTCATGTAAGAAGAACACAAAGAACAAAACGTCACGTAAATATTTCAGCGATCGCAACAGCGGACATTGAGGCCGGCAGCGATAGCACTTAGAAGGGCAACAGCTCTTCCCAGGAGGCGATGGTGGTGGTCGCTACCGCCAGACCGACTGGTGCAGTGTTACCACAGACGTAAAACTGAACAGCAAGACACCTCGTTATATAACAGCCACAATGACGAAGTCCTGTTAACGGCGTTTGTACAAGCATTTGAACACTGTTCACAGCTGTAAAACATAGTCACTGGAAACTATTAGTTATGTTGCTGATAGATTCACACGCGTGACATGAAATTACAGTTTTCGACTGTTGCACGTATGAGGGCATACTGCGTAACATGTTAATTAACTTGCATCTGTTTAAGTCAGTAAGACACATTGAGCAGTGATTAGTGGATTGATAGTAGTTGTTATACGTATGCACTTAAGATCCTAGTGCAAGGTGAAACAGAAGATAACCAAGGCGTCGCAGCCAGTAGAAGTTGCTAGAAATGTCTGAAGATGGTTGCACACGTCGTTGGTTTATAGCTTGTTCACAATTAATAAATAAAACTGCATTGTTCGAATTGTACTAACACAGTAGACAAATTAACACAGTCAGAAGAGTTTGTGCACGTGTGTACTCAAGATTGCAGTGCAACGCAAAGGCACAGAGAAAATGGCGATGAGCCGAAACGTGACTACACTCGGCCATGATTTCGCTACGACTGATGGCGCCCTCTGCAGCAGGCACGCGACTCCTGCGGTGGTAAGCGCCTTCTGTGGGTGCGCCAAGGAGAAGGCACGTTGCGTTTACGTATTTAGAATTGAGAGCTTAACAGTTTGGGAACAATTAATTAAATAAATTATATAATTGTTAAGAATTCTGAATGGTGGAATTTTTGGCATATACTCTGTAGCTAGTTTGTGAAGCAATTTAATATTGAATGAATGTTCCAGAAACTTTGTATGTTGAAGAATCTGAAAATTTGTTACATTGCAATATTAACTTGAAAGTGAAGGACTTGGCGGTTAATTAATGAAATTATTTGTAATATTACAAAGTATTTTAAAGGTATAATGTATAACATACATTGCGTGAATAACCCTTCAGGGATAATGATTTTATAAAAATATTCAAGAATATTCGGAGACCTTTGCTCAACGTATCTAGGTACACCGTGTACAACGATTACCTAGAATTGGATGTGCGCAGCTGCGCCATAAATTCTTAGAATGGCGTGTATGAAATGCTTGGATGGCGTGGGTGGCAATATTTGCAAATAGGTTCTGGACATATTGCGAATTAAATATTAGAAGATGTTGACAAAGTCATGAAAACATTACTTCCCACGAAAAGTAAAGACAAGTATAAGAGAAAATACAACATGTATAAATATTGGGAAGTAAACAAAAACCTAGTCACTTCTGGCACGTTTTTGCTTTAGCGTACTTTACATTTTTTCATGTGTAATCCTAAAACCAAAAGTTTTACTTGTAAAACACATAACGTATTCATATTAAATATTTTATGTTGTTCCATTAGCTAGCTTAACATTTATTCGTTAATTTAGTTTTATTAATTTGTTGTTTATATGTATTTGTATGTACGTAATCTGTTGTGTATATTTTTGTTCATGTTTCATGGCCGGCTGGAAATACCTTGGCTACGTGTGTGATATAGTTTCTTAATTAAACGATTGAGCTAATATTCTTAATTCTGATTGAAAGATGTGGAGTTTTAATTGCAAAATGGAATTTTAATTACCCATATGCTTCTGACATAGAGATAATCAACGATTTTTCACGGAATTAATGAGAAAATTTAGTTAACTAAACGAAAAAAATATTTATAAGTTGGTTAATAAACAGGCAGGCTCACACACGTGCTATTAAATTGCAGAGAATAAGGAGTACACAGTGTTTTGTAAATATATTTTGTGATTTTGCACTCTTCGCTTCGGTATAGGAATATCCGAAAGAGCTCAACTACTAAAAATGCAATACATTATCAAAACTCATTTTCGTTAGTTACGGCGTAAAATATATTATTTGAGACTCTTGGGAGAAGCAAGAATTGAGTTACATTGGACGTCGCTTCTGGAACGTGTTGTGCAGCGAGCGTCGTACTATCTATGCAATTCTAAACTTTTCGTCTTTTTCTCTCAGAAGCACCTCCGTTAGGATGATTAATTTCCTACCCATTAGCCTCACAAACAGAGTTTTGTGTGAATGTCGTCTTGTAAATAATGCACAACTAACATATGCACCTGAAAGGAAACTACTCGTAATATTTCGTTTATTGCGCAGTGGACGGAGCTCATTCGTGAAGGCGTACGGACGGCAAATTGCATTTAGAGGTTTGTGCACCTCAAAGAAAATACAACAGTGCGTACGACAAACTAAAGAAAAACGATGATTGACACATCTGCCTTGGAAACGCTTTCAGTATTATTTTTTTAAACCTCAGTGCATTCGTAATAAAAAGCATTGCTTGCGACTCATATGAAAGGTCTTTCACCAACTCTTTTCAAAATTCGTGATTGTGTTCCTCCCGTTGCTTCGTACAAAAAGATTCGTTCATTCGTGCCCTCATGGACCCGCATTCTATAATATTTATGTAAATGAATATTGTAATATCATCTTCACTTTCTGCAGCAATAATACGAACCGAGGTGAAAGACATTTCGTTTTGCGTCGTTCTGCACGAAGTGCGTTTATACACTCGTCACCGTTGGCGCGGTTGTGGCGTTGTGCGTGAACGCGGGCGCGGGCCGGGGTGCGTGCAGCCGAGCGGCGCGCGCGGCGCGGCAGGCGGCTGTTCGGGCAGCGGAGCGACGCGTGGCGCAAAGGTCGCGACAGCCGCCCGTGTCCGCGCACCGCGACAGCGCCAGGAAATAAATCACGAGGGCAGTGCGAGGGTGGCGCCGCAGGGGAAGTGGGGGCGAAAGGGTGGGGGCGGCGCGGTGGAACGGGGGCTCGTGTGACTCGAACACTGGGGGGGGAGGCAATCGGTTTGGGCCGCGAATGGGAGAGTGGCAGGGGCGGACCGCCGTCGAAACTGAAAATGGGGCTGCATTGCCTAGGCTGGTATGGGCGGGGAAATGATGGGTTGGGTGCGAACTGGGTTGTCTGGGTTGGGACGAGGGCGGAATCCAGGGCGGTGTGGGCGGAGGCAGAGGCGGGAGTGAGGACAAGGGCGGGAGTGAGGGCAAGGGCGAGAGTGAGGGCAAGGGCGGGAGAGAGGGCAAGGGCGGAGGCTAAGTCGGACGCGGGGGCGAGTGTGAGGGCGGGTGTGGGGACCAGTGTGGAGGCGAGGGCACGGGCGAGGGCCAAGGGCGGGGACGAGTGCGGGGGCTAGGGCGAGGGTGAGGGCGAGGGCGGGGGCGGGGACCAGTGTGGAGGTGAGGGCGGAGGCGAGGGAGGGGCCAAGGGCGGGGTCGAGTACGCGGGAGAGGGCGAGGGTGAGGGCGAGGACCGTGACCAGGAAGGGTGGGGCGAAGCCAGAAGCGAGAGCGGGGGCGGGGGCGCGAGCAGAGGGTGGAGATGAGGACGGGGTGTGGCCAAAGAGGGCGGGGGCATGGGAGTGGGTGAAGGTACATCGAGGGCGGGGGCGAAGGCAAGGACGGGGGAGGAGGCGAGCACGTGGCAGGGAGGCACGGAGTCGGGTGTCGAACACACGGAATTACACCGACGGTAGCGCGGGGGTGGCCAGGAGGGCTGCCAGAGGAGCCGAACACCACAGGGAATGGTGGAGCCATTGGAGTGGCAATAACAAGAGAATGCGGGAACAATTGGCCGCTGTAGTGATTGCTAAGAGACGACGAGAAGAGAGACAGAGACAAAACCATAATAGACACTCAGAGGTTTGAGAGGTAGAGAGGGAAGTTAAAGATGGGATTTCAATAGGCATTGGAGAGAAACCTGGTTGAAAGAGAGATAGAAAGTAAGAGAACGCTGAAAGAGAGACAGCGATGCGAGAGAGAGAGAGAGAGAGAGAGAGAGAGAGAGAGAGAGGGAGGGACGTGGGGAATAGATTGGAAAATTACGGAGATTGCAAAGTGACAAATAGATTGAAAAAGAGATACTGAGAGTAAATAGAGGAACCGAAAATTGAAAAAAAAACAGTCTTATCAATAAAACAAGAAGGGTCACCTGAACTAAAAAAAAGTATGATAGGTAATGATCATAGCATTGGAAACAGAGCGACAAATGAGGTTTTAGAAAGAAACACTGATAGTGAACAGAGAAATTGAGAATTGAAAAAAACAACATGCTCAGCAGATGCCGCAAGAAGGATTAAATGAAGGCCGAAAAAGTCTAATAGGTAGCGGTCATAGCATTGATTTGTTCACAAAAATGAAAGAAGGGAAAGTGAAAGAGGGAATCAGAGGTAGGAATGGTGGGCGGCTGGGCGATGAAAGAGCACCGCGGAGCGAGAGGGATGCAGACACATTGAGAGAACGAGTTGCGCGCGCGGTCGAGGGGGGCGCGGGCGGGGGCGGGGGCGGGGGCGTTGCAGTGGTCTCGCCTCACCTCCGCTTCGTTTAGTCTGCGGGATCGCACATCGTATTGCCACACGCAGTACATCTAATTTCGAAAAAATTAAACCGTTACGCTGGCGAGACGGTTGGAAAATCCTTTTAGCTTGCTGAACTAAAGCTCTGCTGTGTTTTAACAAACAACGTTTGGAAAGTAGTCACCGCACGCACGAATTGGTCACGAAATGCAAGTCGTGCGTGTCTATCTTTTTAATGCATTTTTTTCGTTGTGTATATTGATCTTTGAAATCGGTTCCATTAAAAAAATAAAGACCTTTTATTGTAAACATAATGGTATTTAGGTAGTTTTCACGTTGAAAAATATTGATAAGACACAAGGATAGAAGATTACATTACTCGGTAATTAAATGATCGAATTATCCTACTACATTGACCTAGAGGTTAATTTCTAAAACCCAATATTTTCTGAATTAGTTATATATAAATTCTGTCTTTATCAAATATTACCATTTCATAGCTAAATGATAACATATGTTGATATTAATAACGTAAAACTGCACTAAATTAAGTAAAATATTGGCAGATATTTTATTATATCCACTCAGATATTTTATTTTGTATCCCTTCAAGTTTAATATTTTCATCTTTAAATTTTGTTTCGCGCAAATTCGTGTCTTCAAAGGGAATATATGTAAAAAATAATTAAGTAAACATATAATCTAACATGTATGCAGCCATTTATCCTTCAATGTTTTTTAAATGACACATTTTCTGCTGCAGCTATGTTAAAATCATATTTGGTACATTACAGTTATGAATAATTATATTTGAATGCGTTTTAGAGGTTTTTAAAAACACGCATAACATTTACCGTTTCCCTGTGGAATATTTTTAGCCTTCCCGGATTATTAACCGTTATTGGATGGCCGTATGTGGAAATGTTGTCTTTTTACTACCAATGTAAATTCGTGACCTGCGTGAGAAAAAAAGTCGCTTTCTATATTTATCTTTTCTTAAGTGTATTGAAGATTAAGAAAAACTAGTGGTGCTACAGCAGCACGTACTTTCATGCCTTTAGTAATGGTTATGTGATACTATTTACACCACAATTTCTCTCGAAATAATTTTTTGTACAACACATTTGAAATCATTAATTGGATTGTTGGTGATGTAGATACCTTTTTATATGATAAATGACTAAAGATATTGTCTGGTATCAAATTGATACCAGACAATATCTTTAGTCATTTACCATTTGAAATCGTAGAACATTTGGTGCGAAAAATAAACAGTATGTGAGAAAGTAAGATAATATGTAAATAAAGTAAATAATATAATATTGCAATATTGTTCATATATATTTAAGTAGTCGTTTCTTACCGCGAACGAAAAGCAGCCGTCATTATTGCCTTCTGTTACGATCAAGAAGCGTAGGATTTTCATAACAGGCAACTAAATTTGACGACTAGTTTCTCCAAAAATACTTATATTTGCGATCAATTGAACATTACTTGATTTAAAAATCAATTTTTGATGCACACATATCATTAGGAAAAATGTGTCTTCATAACTGTAATAGTGGGACGACGCAGAAATAAATTTTGATTTTTTTCCATTGTTAAAAAATTAAAACGTTTTAATCGACATGAGACCTGCAACATATTTTAAACGTCCTTCAGAACATTAAATAACAAAATTTCATCACAATCTACGGAGCAATTTTTTGAAAATTTTGACAATGTTTCATGAGCTTCATGTAAAGTACCCGCAAAATTAAAATATTGGTTTCAAATTCAAGCGATCGCGACAGCATACAGGTCGATCGCGGAATATCAATTTTGGAGAAAATCGTCGGAACAGGTTCGCCGCTAGCGTTGCTCGCAGACGGACAGAATAGAAGCTTTGCCGTCAATCGACATTTCGGTATCAAGGACCCACAAGGATTCTCTACACCACGTGTCAGAGGATTTTTTTCTAAATTTAGCAACTGCATTTATTCACATTTTCGTTACTAGAACTCTGTAAGAAGGGTTTTTCTGCCAAAAATCGCATTTTTTACGCACAGCATTACATAACTTTCTCGTTTTTATAAATTCCTTCTTAATCATGAGAAAAGGAAAATTAACAATTAAAAATGCGTACTGGAGAACGTTAGGTATTAATTGGGTAGAACTGTATGTATTGGGTAGAACTGTGCGGGATGAAAAAATAGGCGAAGACAATATTGAAATATATATATTGATAAATTTCTGGCGAGGATACGTCAGGAATCGGTGTAAATATTGTTGATACCTTTGAAACATAATACCTAATAATATGTGAACAAAATAGTCTTCCAACACTCCAACGTATAATATAAGAAAGGGGATGGCCTAAAAACAACGGGCTACAATAAATCAGAGGGGCAGTGAAAAGAAAAAATAGGGGAGACTGGCTGGAATATATTATTTGATAGTTTAGATGCACGTGCAGCATTATCGTAATCATCATCATCTTCATTATTATCATTATCATTATCATCGTCATCGCGTTAATTCATATTAAGTTCAGTTCCACTTTAAGTTCAACGTACATTTTCCTGTACTATTATACTCGGAATATCCAGTTTCAGTTTCACACGCTTATCACACAAAGGTGATAAGTTTTAATTTGATGAAAGTACACCTAAAATGTCTTAATAGTGCCTAATTAATTTTTTTTATTTACAAAAGCAAAAAATAACTCAAATCTCAAATTAAAAATTGCTCTCAAAATCATTCCTTGCAGTTAATCGTCAACGACACAGCAGCGAAAGAGAAATAGGGGCAGAATAACAATGCACTAATGCAATAAACTGCAGGAACTGATGATGAAACTGCTCCTGTGTGCACTATACCAATACTTTGAAAAATATTGTGGCTCAGATGTTTTCAATTTATCGTCAATTCAAATATTGAACATCCTGAGAATGGAAAAGTGGAGATGAATGATAGAAACGTTATTCGAAATATCACATAATTTTAAACGTTTATGAGCGAATTCTCGTGATTCAACTCTACTATCGTACGTATATTTAGATTTTTAGCTCAGTACAAATAATTTTAGGTTAGCTCATTGACGAGCGTCCTCGCTTCCCATGACGCAATTTCAGGTTCGATTCCCGTTCGGGGCAGATTATAGTGTGCGCTTTCCTTGCAACGTCCCACTGTGTGTTGACGACGATGAGAAAACTCACTTCTCAGAAAGAGAAAACCAGAATACGACAGAGCGATATCTATGTCCTAACCACACGTGCCACTGAACCCATAGCCGCAAGGTCAGGACACCGCTGGCCTTGACCCCGTTAGGAGCTGTTGTGCCAGTGCAGACAGTGATACGTACTATAATTTTAACCATTAACTATAAACTATAGAAAGATTTTAAATTATAGAGAGAATATGACAATGCCGGGGGATAGATTGTCATAGCATAAGTGACCTGACACTTTTTGGCTGATGTATGTTTGTTTGATATTTTCCAAGTCAGTTTATATTCGCTCTTTCCCCAAAACATGTTTAACGGTTCGCTATGTGGGGGTCGCGTTGCTATCCGCGGGGGTTGAGCCGCGAGCGCATCTCTGCTTCCCAGCGGCGCAGCAATCGCCCGCCGCCAGCCATCGCATCGCGGGGCGTCGGGAGGGGCGAGGGGACGGGAGGCCGCCCTCCGAAGCAGTATCAATAAGCCGGACTGAAAGCGTACATCAGCCCCGGCGCTCGGTGTGCGCCGGCACGTCCAGGCCTCCTTCGCTCGCACGGCCTCGCCACACACCCACACCCGCCCGCGCCATCCCCCGCCGCGGCCCCACCGCGCCGCGCCACACCCGCGCCACGACCTCGCCCCCTCACGCTCCAATACGGCCCGCCACTCCCCCGCCACTGCCCCCCAACGTCCCCGACACGCCTCCGACACGCCTCCGACACGCCTCCGACACGCCTCCGACACGCACCCGACACGCACCCGACACGCACCCGACACGCACCCGACACGCACCCGACACGCACCCGACACGCACCCGACACGCACCCGACAGGACCCCGACAGGACCCCGACACGTCCCCGACACGACACCGACACGACACCGACATGACACCGACACGACCCCGACACGACCCGACTCGACCCCAGCACGCCCCCGACACGACCCCGACACACACCGACGCGACCCCGACATGACCCCGACACCGTCCGACTCTCCTCGACGCGACCCCGACTCGGCCACGCCCTCCCTCCAATCACCAACATGCCCCGCCACTTCCCGGCAAATCTCCAGACACGCCCCCCTTCCCTTTCCCAACAAGCCCCCAACTCTCCTCGACATATCCCGCCGCTGACCCCACTGCCACCGTCGCAGTTTTATTGCTGTCCCTTCGTCCCCATCCATCTCTGCAACCACCCGCGAAACCGTTTTCAGCCCTCGCCGCCCCCCATCGTCTGGTCTCGCTACCGCAGCTACCGCCGCCACGGCCGGCTCTTTCACCGCCTCTGCCCCTGCCTTCCCTGTCTCCGCCTCTACAACGAACCCCGTAATTTTTGCTCTCGCCTCCGACCCAACATTCCCCCCCTCCATACCATCATCATCTCGGCCACGCCCCGCCTCCAGCCCACGTCCTGCCTCCAATATCGCCCTGTTCTCTCCTTTCTTTCCGCACGTTTTCGTTCGTTTCGTTCATTTCGTTCAGTCTCTGTACCCGCCACGGTTCCCGCCCCTCCCTGTTACCCTATACGTCCCTTATCCATGCCGATACAATACCTCCGCCCCATGACCATCTCCACCTCGTCAGCTTCACGCCGGTCGCTTCGAAGGCATCCCCACCATACTTTAGTAATCCCGCTGATTCATCCTTGCCTCGAACCCCTCCCACCTTCCTCAGCATTGCAATGCCCCTCCCCGCTGATTTTATAACCTATTCACCTTTCACTGTCTTCGCACGGTCCTTAAACAGTCTTTTTATTCCCGCACACCGACTGTCTTCCTCCAATATGCTCCACAACAGTTTGTTCGTATCCGTATACGAGTATTCACGATGCCCCTATTCCTCGCCCGTTACTCTTCGTCAATCGACGCAGCATTTTCGTTTCAACTCATGTCCACAGACTCGCCATTCCTTTATACACAAAAAAAGTCTTACAAAGTTGCATCTCGGTCGCTCTCGCTTGCTCACTCGCTTTATTCCCTTTTTAATTAAAATATTCTCGTTCTGTGTGGTTTTAAAGATTTCTTCACAACTAACTCATTCATTCTGTGCCTCTTTCCTTTCCCTCCTCACCATGTTCTTCCCGCAATTGTTTCGTCGTCCCTGTTGTTGTTTACCTTACCTTTTCTCATTTATCCCGTCTTACCACCACACCCTTACCGCCCTATCCTTACTTTGACACATACCATCCCGTCTAGAATCTAAACCATTCCCTCTTCACTTCCACGTCCGCCGTACCACTTCTCACTATCTCTTTTACACATTTTCCTTCAGAACCAGCACACATCTATAACTTTCCTTCTTGTTCTTTCGGGCCTATCCTTACCATCCACATCTCCCAACCCTTCTCGTCTTACGGTCCTGGTCGCTCATTGTCCTGCCCCTTCACGCTTCATATCACCCTCGTTCACTTTTCCATTACGTCTCACGGACACAATAACCCACCGTCTGTGTACGCCTGCCCCCTCCCTCCCGCCCCTCCGCCCCCACGGCCATTCGCTACTCGCCCGTCCCTTTCCTCGCTATTCCTCTCCCGCGCTCGCTGGGCCCGAGGGGGCAAGAACTACAACACAATTTCAGCCGAAACATATCGCCGCGTCGCGTTGACACAACCCATCTCCGTTTCCGACTCGCTCACCCCCGCACCACTCGCCGCTTCCGCCCCCACCGCCACCGCCACCGCCGCCACCGCCACCGCCACCGCTGCGACCGCCACCGCGACCGCCGCCACTCCCGCCGCCGCCACCCCCGCCGCCGTCACCCCCGCCGCCGCCACCCCCGCCGCCGCCACCCCCGCCGCCGCCACCCCCGCCGCCGCCACCCCCGCTGCCGCCACCCTCGCCGCCGCCACTACCACTGACACCACCACCATCATCACCATCCCCTTCCCCAGCACTGCCACCGCTGCCATCGACGCCAGCGCCGCCGCCGGGGCTGCCGCAGACTTTCCTTCCGGCCATGCGGAGCCGGGGTTGGGGGCGCGGAGGTTCCGCTGGGCGCCGCCGCAGCAGCCTTTCCTTCCGGGGGCGCGGGCGGGGCGGGGCGGGGCGGGCGGGCGGCGGTGAGCGCGGATGGATAAGCGCGAACGGCCACGGGATTGGTGGAAGTGTGGCGGCGTGCGAGAGGCGCGGGTGACAGGGTCGTTGTGAACTGCGAGATGAGAAAAGTGCCGCCGCCCCCGTCGCCGCAGAAGCGCCCCAATTGGGGCTGGGAGACGTGCCCTGCGTCGCGGGAGACCATTCGCCTGGAAACTCGCCGTCATTGTCATTGTCTGGCTCAGACGAAATGCTTCCGAGAATTTAAGACCCTGGCGTAGTGCGAAATAGTCGGCCTGTTGACAAATAGTGCCATTTCTTTTATGTATCAATTTATTTTAGTTCCATAAATTGATACTTTCCTATTCCATTTCTATTTATCTAGGCTGGCAATGTGCAAGTGAGTAACTGAAGTATTGGACCCATAGTAAGTTCTGAGTTAAATTTAACTGAATAATTGACACAGGAATGAAGCAATGAAATTCTCGCAATTAACATTGAATGTGAAGTGAATTCTTAATTTTCTTCAATTCAAAATGAACTTAATCCTTGATGGTTATCAACTTTCTTTGAAATATGAAATAATTTAAAGTATTTACAATAATTATGACAGTAGAATATGAATACGTAGTAATGCAAAAGCAACAAACGCGACAGTGCAAACAAATAACTATTGTTAAATTAACATGAAAATATTTAGATGTAACCTGGAACATAGGCACAACCAGCAACTGGAAGTCTGAAGTGACTGAATGCTTTAAATAGATGTTGGCGTCGGGAAATGGCTTTTCCATTTTGAAATCCGAGCATAACTTATTCATGCAAAGAGATTCTCTTTACATAAACAATACGAATGTCTAGAAATATTTTTCAGTCACATATTTCGTGTGATGTCAATCACTCAATATTACATTGTGAATACCAAGATGATATAACTCTTTCGACTTTCCCTTTAAATATCTCAAAATGTTTAATAAAAAGTTTCATTTTACATCCATCTAATCCTCTGATATTATACCATTAAATTTCACAAAATTGATGGATTATCGCTGAAATGTCATCTTAATCAGGTGATATAATTACCAGGTAATGCGATTATAAAATTAGAATAATAATGGGAAAGTAGAAGTCCTATGCGATTTCGAATAAATCGCCCTGCCGTTTGCTCAAAGGATTATACTCCATGTTTATCTGGTTTGTTTCCACAGGCTAAAACATATGGGACATGTAATGCGCAGTTACTGTTTTGTTCACGACGAAGTATTTAACATACGACAAATAAACGAGAAAGAACCCGGACTTCAAATTCTTGAAATAAAATAACGATTTTTAAGTGATTATACAAAACGTTAAGTGAGAAATTGTACATAAATTATTTATTTAATGCACATATAGTACATATTCAACGTTTTGGAAGAAAATGTGCCAGGAAACATGTGGTGGTCACCTGCTTACATATGAGCGCGTTTGGTGAGCTTCAGCACTTTCTGCAGTCTATCTCTTACATTACTATCTTATTATTTTCCTGAGGTTTATCTCATTTACGTTTTTTATTATTATTAGTATTATCATCATCATTTAACAAGCAAACCCGTGCGATAACTCTAGCATGTTAAACCCCACCATCCTCCTTATTCTTGTATTTCCATATTAATGGGTAGAATATCAAGTGAAAATAAAAATTTCAGTTGATATTTTAAACAAATTTTCAATAAAGATTTATTCAGTATTACAGACAGATTTTCCGGGAACATTTCACAACACTTCCTTCACAACAACATTTAAAGTAATTATACAATCGTCCTTGACAGTTTGATTTACACTTTCCTTGATAGTAACAAATATATTAGAAAATATTTTTACTCTTGAAAAGTTACGTAAAGTTGTCCATGTGAAAATCAAGAAACAGTTAAGTACAACCCTACTCGTTGCAATGTTTAAAAATGCAATGCAATGAAGTATCGCGAAGCGCCAACCAGCAAAAATGTAATGAATGTCCAAAATGATCTCATTCTTAAGACACCGTTTTGAGGAACGATTCTTTGAGGCCTTTTGGCTTCGAATTTCAAGATTTCAAGGCACTAGAACGATTTGTTTAGAGTTATATAACTTTATAAATGTTGACACTGTTTGCCCGAGTCTTGCGAGTTGAATTTGACATGAATATTTAGAAGCGTTTTTTTCAACTTTCCTTGAAATTTTTAAAGTTATTTTTATTTATTTATTTATATATGTATATTTATATATTTATATATGTACTTACTTCGGTAGTACATATACTATTTTTAAAGTTAGTATATAATTCGTCACGCCTTCGTGAAATTATATTTCTTTAAAGACCTCATCGGTAAATATTGATTTCTTTGTAAGACACACAATACTCACACTATACTACTGAAATAATAATGAAGAGATTAATTAATACAACAATAAAATAACAAGAAACATATTATTAGTAACATACACTCGTCAAAACTTCCAATGACAGTCGTTTTGTAAACAGCTCGTGACTCATGTTGCAAAGGGTGTGAGCTCAGTGAAACGAAGACGAACGCAGAGGCGGATTGCCGAGAAGAAACCAAACTGCTTCACCCCCTGACACGTTTCTCCCTGATGGCGCAAAAAGCGCCGCGTAGGGAGAGGCGATCGCTGGCGTTCCCCAAGGGACCTCGCGGCGCCCAAGACGAACGAGGGGGGGGCGCACGTGAAGACGGCGCCCAAATTGGCTGCCGACCCGAGGGAGGTCTTTTTTTAAATACAAGGTTTGTTTGTCTTGAATATTCGAGTGTACCAATGTCATTTACAAAGTATTTCATGTTGACAAAATGTATTTCCGATTTATATAATGCATAATTTTCGTGAATAATAAACTATTGTAATAAATACTTTCGAACCATGGACTATTTTCAAGTAATTAATAAATGTGGCATTTGGGTATGAAGAAGGTTAACCAAACTTTCATCTTTCCAGAGCAGTCCAAAGAATAACTTGGTAATAAACAAAACAAGCGACTAAAAACTTAAAGTAATAGGCTAGTATCTCAGAAAATTCCTTTCTATTCTTTTGATAAAAGTTATTAACGTAACGTGTTCGGGAATTTCGATCCACAAGCCGTGATTTTTCGGAATATAATCTAAGTAGTTGTAATGGATTTCTGTTCTTGAAATTACATGAAATAAGGACGGTGCTATTTACTCTCCATCATATTCAGTAATATTGATTTCATCCCGTTTAACGTAATTTTTATTTTATTTATGTACGAGTACATTAAAACCGTATGTAAACGTATAAACGTTGATTCAACATGACGGTCACGAGCTACATTAGTTAGACAAGATCATGTTAGAAAAGCCGATCATTAAAACAAAGGAAAGTTCTGTTATGTAATAATCTTGTACAGTTACAAAATTCATAAAGAAAAATCGTGGAAACCCTTAGTTTCATATCAGGTCCAATTTTAAATATTTAATCCTTAATATTTCCACTTTCATATTACCCAAACGCCTCTAATAAGGGAGCACCTGACGTGCGTGACATTTCAGGCCCGTAACCACACCGTAAACTTTGGAATCATCTGTACAGTTAATAAATGTTTGAGACCTTTTTGAAGAGCGTGAGTATTTCTTGGAAGTACTGATTTGCACACTTCCGAAATACATATTCGGTCTATCTTCCCATACGTGCGTGACAGCTCTTAAATTGTAATGTCAAATTGTCCTCAGTAATAGTAATTTCCGATAGCTATCCTAGTAGAAAATATTCACGTCAGTCAAGTTCCAGTACGTATTGAACAGTAAGAGCTAATCCTGAAGTAGGAATATTTAAACCTACGAGTAATAACAACGTACACATTTCTGCTGGCAGTACTACAAGATTCGTTTTTCTTTTTATAATTGTTTTGACGCCTCTAGCAACAAACTTTAAATTTAATTATTTAAGATGTGAGTATTATGGCAATGCAAGCGTATTGTACAGTGTGTCGTTCACGGCCCTAGCGTCCCTTACTTCCTTCTCCTTAGGTTTCGGGTGAGCCAATTCCGCGTGCGCAGCCCAGGCCTCATGGTGACGGAGATGGAAGTGGTGTCAGCGCGGGTGGGGAGTGAGGCGCGGAGTGTCACAAGGGTGCTTTGGATGCGACGGCGAAAATGCCCTGAAATGTATGCACAAAGGAAAGAAAAGTCCCTCGCTGTTTTTATGAGCCAAATGGTATTAAGGCTGCTTATTATTTGTGATGCGTTTCATAACAAACGGGATCTCGGAACAAAAAGAAACGTCGGAGACATTCATTTGTTTCTGTTGCAAGCGAGATGAGTTTTCCAGTCTTACGATTTAATTTCATGAAATTCTTTATAATTGCTTTGGAATATATCCTTTATGAAAATACATATTTAAACGTGACATGTAGTGAATATAAGCCATGTTTTCTTGCTCGAGAAGAAGCGTGTTCCATCATTCCACGATGCAATATTTTCATTCTTACAATTTGTATAACACTACAAGATAAAGAATTTAAATGCATATTTTAAACATTTAATTATGATACTCCAGTGTAATTCTTTAGTTAAAATGAGTTAAAATTGAGTGTACTCAAAATTACACAAGTTTATTATTCTCTTGTCGTGGATGTAAATATGCTTAAGTTATATTCATTGATAGTTCTTGTTACTATCCAAAATTACAAAATTACATTAGTTTCCTGAAAAATCTTTATAAAAAAATAAGAGCTTTACTACTCCTCGCACCCTATTTCAACACTGTGGTTGATTTTTTTACTACTACATAATTTCTTCAATAATAGTGTCTTCAATTAATTCCAAACTGACACTGATTACGATCCACATCCTGATGAAGGTTGGGAAGATGGGGTAGGTTACCAGGTATTTGTTCATAGAGTTTCGTCTCCAGCGAAGGAGGACGTTCATAGATATCGGAAGGTGTCTAGTCGAGACGAATGTAGTTTATTATATCAACCAGATACATCACCGTTCACCGTAATTTCCCAGAAAATGGAAGAGATTGCTTCTTCATTCAAAACGACTTCTCTCTATTTCCGTTTATTTCTTCTTCTAGTTTTACGAAGCAGTATATTCTTAAGACATTTCTCTAACATGCTGCCAAATATTGTGTTCAAACTACCGTTTCTCTTATGTTAAACCGGTATTCGTAAACCGTTTAATCATATCTTGAAATGTAAATCTGCAATTGAACACTTTCTCTGTCCAAAAAAAATTGTATCTTTTGTAAGATTCGTTACTTTGTACATAAGCTCCTTAATTGAATCACGAAGTTACGAATTTCAGAATTCTGCTGGATACGTTCAGCGGAGAAAGAAGACACAAAAAATCTGCCAATTATTCATCAACTAAAAGTCCTTAAACGTCTCTATAAAATCACAGTTTATTGCGCCCGAAGTCTCATTTCTTTCCGATATAATTTGCGGCAGCGCCCAGCGCAGCCACAATTTCCTGAAGGCTACAGTGGCCGGCGTGCCAGGGGGGGGGGGGGGGTCGGAGCCTCCACAGGTGGCGCTGGCGAAGGGTTTACGACCCAGCGGGCCCGGGTTCGCGCTCCAAAGGCACCAAGTCCCCGGCGGACGCCCCCTCCCCCCCCCCCCGCGCCCCGCGAAATCTCCCGCTCGTGCGTTGCGCGTGCCCTGGATTCCGCGCGCTTAAAGGCGACGGAGCGCGCGGCGGGAAAATTACGTCCGGCGCTGGTTGGACGGCGGCAGCATTTGCGACACTACGGCTGTGCCACCATAAGCCATCGTGGCGGATGTACCTTCGGTGAAGTCCCACCCTGCGGCAGCAGAGATTTGCCCCCCCCCCTCGGCAATGAGGAAGCGCGGAATCAACAAGGAGAGGCAACTGCCAGACGCAGCGATCGCACTGACCGTCACTCGCCATCGCTGCCCTCTTCCTCAGAAGAACACGTCCTCCCAGGAGTGTCCAAAGAAAAGACGGATTCATAATGAGTTGGTCCGTTATATTGTCTTATTACTGAAACCGTTTTTCAAGACACGGCTTGTTTTCTGTTGATCATTTGGAGAACCCCTACTGCAGAAACACGCAAGCTGCCTTTCGTCTGACCCTTCTCACTCATCATTTTGTTATCTCCAAACTCGCGGTGTTGGAATTTTCGCCCGACCCACGACAGAAAGAGAGCCATGTTGTGACAGAGCGCAGGCAGGCGGAGACACCTTTGTGGCTCTGGAGGGGAGGCCACTCTCGGCCTTGCGCGTTTTGACTCTGGTAGAGCTGTAGCTCGAGAGCTATGTCGAGTTCAGTATCGGTGTAGAGGAGGGCTATAGTGACCGGCTTCTCTATTGGGTATTTTCCCGTAGTTTCTCCGATCAACACCAAGGGAATGTGGGAGCAGTACCCTCACAAAAGAGCCACGGACCGCACGCTATCTTTCCATCCTCTTCCTTGTTCTATCCCTCCCCTTACTTAAACACACTTACACCTCCATACACGACACTACCACAAATTTCGGGAGACCAGCCGAGAGCTTAGAGCATTGTCCTGGATGGTACAGTGCCCCCGTGGTGGAAAATACCTGTTTGATATTTCCACCACCGAATAAAGTATTTGATAAAAAATTGAATTATTTAATAAATTACAGTTAGAAATGAAAACACTATTAAAAGTAAAGAATTGAATAGAAAATTTATAAAATAAATAAAAGTATAAATGTAATTTCGTAAATAGTAGAGTATCGGTATGGATACAAACAGTATATGTAAATATGTATTTAATATAACAAATAGGCCAGAAGAGTAAATAAGCAAAAATTTTAATCTTAACATGACCATGCAAGCATGAGCAAAAGTGCCCATTATTCCTTTTTCATAATTAAATATACTTCAAATGGTTTTGGAGATATATCATTTTTCTGCTTGCCAAAACACCTAAACCTGCGTGATTTAATTTCTCAAGCTGCAAAATGATAAACTTTATTTGTCGATGGTTGATAAATGAAATCGGGTTTGACAAAAGGATATAAATGCTACATATTCATTGACACTGTAGTGTTAAACATTCTTATTAAAGAGTGTGGTGTAGATATTTCTATTTGAATACATTTTTTTGTAGAGCTGCGATGGTTTAAAATTAATAATATTGGATTAAACGAAGCAGGTTATTAACCTACGTACAGATGAACTATCAGCCAAAGTGAGTAATTCTGATAGATTTAAAAAATAAATTATTTGAATAAACGTAATTGTTCCTTAAATAAATTGTATGGAAAAAATCAGTCCAATTATTTACATAAGAAAAACGTATCTCGTTCAAGCATGAACGTCATAATTATGAATTAAATACACGATCACCTTTTGCCCATCTAAATCGTGTTAGCAGAAATGGCAGGGGAATGCCAGACTTAAATCTGGAAGTGTCGCAGAAGTGCCGTACGAGTTTTGCGATAAAATCTCGCACAGAAGGAAAGGTATAATTGTGAATTCCCCGTTAACCTCCAAGAAGCAAAGAGAAATACAAAGGACAAGGGCGTTTAAACAACGTAACGCTAATGCAAACAGAGAGACCGTATGAGTTTGTTGCTGACATTCACTTACTTGAGATATTAATGACTTTAAACTCGGTCGATACCAACTAACGTTATTATTAATTATTTGTAACAAAAATATGTTAACAATAATGAAATTAGTTATTTAATCTGACGGCCACTCGAAATCGTTTAACATAGAGCTTAGAGCATAGAGCTATAAAATTCATTAGGTTGGATAATTTTTTGCATACCTACAAGTACATATAAAGAGTATTCTTCACTTGTTTTCAATTTGAAAATCATATTAATGAGTGAGTAAATATTTACTGAAATTTAGTAAATTCAACATTTATGGAATAATTTTATGTCTAATTACTTTGTCAAGGTAAAATGTTATTTTCCATTCTTTAGACAAATAACCTTTTCCTATTTTTGATGCTACTGTGGGTATTCGGAGCAATCCTAATAAAACCATGGTGGTAGTCTCGATTAGGATCTCTACTAAAAGCATGATTATTTTTTTTTTAATTAAGAAAAGTAAAGACATATGAATAATAATATTTTTCTACGGCTTATTTTTTCAAAAATACTTTGATAGTAAACGAGAAGATACGTTCATGACGTACTGTTTTTTTTTCAGATAGCGATCATTTTTATATTACGATGAAATAAAATATTTAATCAAAAGTGGTGAAAATAATCAATTTTAATAAACCGATTTAAATAAAATAATTATTTCATCTCTTTAAAATTCATTATTTTCATTAGGTCTAATGAAAGTAATTGTTGAATCACTGAAATGAGTTTTTATTCAATGTAGCTCTGGAGTACAAAACAAACTTTGCTTCAGGCATCAGAACATTAATATATTTTTCGGACCACATTTTGAATTTTCATTAACACCCCTTTGAACCATCGGCTATGTACCACCACAACCAAGTATCATTTTATAAAAATAGTTAACTCATTTATTAGTATATTAATATTAGTATATTACTAACATTATTTAATAACTGGGCAAATTGAATAACTATCATAGAAAATGCTTTCAAAATCATTTTTTTCAGACTATAAGTCATTTGTTTTATTACAAGAGTGAATTTCAACACATAGATAGTTAAATAAAATTGTTTCAGATTGTCAAAATTGTTATTGCAGTAGAAGATAGCGTGTATAAAATATGTTATCACAAAATATTTACTCCGTGTTTTCAATGCAAACATATCGCTCGTAGAACGTGCGCACATTGTTGATAACAAATTGTTCAATAAACCCGTCTCATGAAATCTTAATCCCGTACAGGGTGATATCAGGATTCGTGTTCGGTGGGGTAGGCGCGAAGACACAGCCTCCCTCTTGCGCCAGCGCTGCCCCTCCATCGACCTCCTGCGGCACCTCTGCGTCCTCTTGACGTCCACAGAGCGTCCTCCCCAGCGCCACCCCCTCCGCTCCCGCTCCTCCAATATTGCCCGCTCTGCCGCGCACTGACGACGTCGCCCCCTCCCCCCGCGTCCACGCTCTCGGCCGACTCCGGAATCTTGGCTTCCTCCTCCTTGTTTCCTCCGACTCCTGTTACTCTCACCGCCCTCGTCTTAGTAGTCCTTGTCCTAGCCATTCTTACCACCCCTTCTCTTCTCTCCTCGCCCATTCTATTCCCTCTGACTTCATCCGTACTCCCCCCGCCAGATCCAGTTCAAATGGCCCAACAGCCGCCTCACAAACTCACCCCGCCACCACTTCTTCTCAACCCTACCCATCCCAAAACCTCCCACCCCTCCCTCTAAAGTACCAATCCTTCCTGCCAAATAGTTTCCCCTGCCCTGTGAATCCTCCGCATCTGACCATCTCTGTCCATCGACTCAACCGTGTGCCTTCACCGGCTTACAAACCAACCAGCTACACACCTGCCCCTGCCCCCGCTGCCATCCACGCTCTCCATCCTTCTCAACCGCTATCCGAATACAATCCCACATTCGCATCTCGCCCAACTCCATCTCGACCGTTCTCCACCTTCTTCTTCTTCACCCTCTTCGTTTCCGGCGCTCTACACCTTCCCATGACTACGCCCCACCATCCTCGCCATTCTCAGTTCTCAATTTCCGCCCACCTCGTCGCCGCCCTTCTCTTTCACCTCCCTTCCCACGGCCGGTGCACTACGTCACTACGCAGCCACGCCTCCTCTCCCAGCATCCACGCCCTCCTCGCCTCGCAACCTCTCACAGCTCCACATCCACCCGTCGCTCACCTCCCTTCCCCTGCTCGCCTTCTCCGCCGCCGCTGCGCACTGAATCTGTAAGCGGCGCGGCGTGGCGCGGCGAGGGCGGGCCCTCGCGTGATTCGAGGCTGCCGTAAAAGTCCAGGCGGCGCCCCGCGTGCCGTCCGTCCCCGGCGCAAACGGCCTCCAGCCCCTCCCGGCCCCTCCCGGCCCCTCCCGGCCCCTCACCTCGCCATGGCCCGCGCACCTGCCCTCCAAGCGCCCATCACGGCGCACGGAACCCAACACGGCGATCCAGTAAAAGCCATCGCAACTATTTTGACGTGGAACGTCTTAAAATCGCTCTATAAGGAGCGACGAAAATAGCTACGAACGAAAATAGCTTAATAGTTGGAAATGGAAAACAATTGTACGTTTTATTTGGCACTGTTGTGAAGTACACATAATCACGACTGCAGTTTTGTCACTGAATAAAGCAAAACGTTTATGAAGCTTCTTTACAGTTCACGAGATAAAAAATAATTTGATGGGAAAAAATATTATATTTTTAGAGAGAATTGGCAACTATTTGCATCCATTCTCAATATTGGCGTAAGACATTTGCAATTAATCAGAAAGAAAAGAACATCGTTTCGTGACTGCACATTATAGCCCGTTATACGTATATCACGAATGTCGTTGGGAATATTCAATTAGTATCTTATTTTGGGATCCCTGTTTGGAGGAAATTAGTCATTACGCCATCATGACCGCCCTCAATAATTTCATAAAGAATAGAAGTTTTATAATCTCACTTAAAATTTTGGGGGTAAAATGTATTTAAGAAGACAAAAATTGTATTTATGGCAATGTTCGACACGTTGAAAATAAAAAATGTGAGTGTACTTTATTTCTGGATGAAGTATTACGGGTGTAATTATCTACAACTCTTCTCCGTATTGAACTTTGTACAAAAGTAAACAATTCAACAATTCTCATTAAATTCCAACGAAAATATTGGAAGACTACATTTAATTGACATGTTGGTGATGAAATGGCCTAGTAGAAGTAATTGTGAGGCGTTGTTATCTCATGTAGTTTACTTACGCAAGTGTGGTATTTAACGGGACCCGCCAAAGAATCGCACTGAAAATGGCCGTTTATGAAAAAAGCTATATTATAAAATAAACGTATAAGTGATTAACACCACACCATTTCCTAGCATGTCATAATACAGTTTCATTAATAACGTTAATAAATAAAATTACTAAAGTATTTAACACCCTATTTGTTTATTATGCTCGCTTTCCACTAAGCGCTCCAGGGTTCGATTCCTGGTCGAGCCAAGAATATCGTGTGCGTTTTCCTTGCAATGTCCCAGTATATGTTGCTGTGTGATGAGAAAATTCACTTCTCGGGTTGAGAACACCGGAATACGACATGGGGACGTCTACGTGCTACTTAACCCATGGCCGTGAGGCAGTGACGTCACCGGTAAGCCTGGGGCCGTTCACGGGCTGTCGAGCCTAGTACATACATAGATACATTAGTTTATTATGATTATTTTTATTATGTTTATTTTTTCTATATTTTTTCGCGGCACACCCTTCTAACTCCGCTGCACACTGCATGTCCCTTCCTGTCGAGTAACCTTTGAGAACCACAAGATTAAGCAGACTGAGCTGCCGCCGCCGTGCGTGTGTCCATGATATCCCGTTGCCTCAATTGTCGCCGGACGATCGCGACGGACGCAGGCGCGCGAGGGCCCAGGAGACAGCGTCGCGGCGCCTCGGCCAGCGAGATGAGCGTCGCCCACCAGGAAGCGCCCTGCGGCTGCGCTGCCACCGACAGACCTCGCCCCCGCCCCCGCCGCCGCATTCGATTGGGCGAGCACGTGATTGCAGCCCTGGCGGACGGGCTGCAATCACACAGCACTAAGATGCCCCGCGTGGAACGTGTGTGTAAGACGTTTGGATAATCGTAGTAATCTAAATGGCAATTTGGAAATTTCGGCTCGGCAGTAAACACTCTGAGCCCGACACTCCATGTCCGTCAGTCGACACCCATCTCTGGTCACCCATCTCTGGACACCCAGCTCTGGACACACAGCTCTGGACACCCAGCTCTGGACACCCAGCTCTGGACACCCAGCTCTGGACACACAGCTCTGGACACCCAGCTCTGGACACCCAGCTCTGGACACCCAGCTCTGGACACCCAGCTCTGGACACCCAGTTCTCGACACCCAGCTCTCGACACCCAGCTCTCGACACCCAGCTCTCGACACCCAGCTCTCGACACCCAGCTCTCGACACCCAGCTCTCGACACCCAGCTCTCGACACCCAGCTCTCGACACCCAGCTCTCGACACCCAGCTCTCGACACCCAGCTCCTCGACACCCAGCTCTCGACACCCAGCTCTCGACACCCAGCTCTCGACACCCAGCTCTCGACACCCAGCTCTCGACACCCAGCTCTCGACACCCAGCTCTCGACACCCAGCTCTCGACACCCAGCTCTCGACACCCAGCTCTCGACACCCAGCTCTCGACACCCAGCTCTCGACACCCAGCTCTCGACACCCAGCTCTCGACACCCAGCTCTCGACACCCAGCTCTCGACACCCAGCTCTCGACACCCAGCTCTCGACACCCAGCTCTCGACACCCAGCTCTCGACACCCAGCTCTCGACACCCAGCTCTCGACACCCAGCTCTCGACACCCAGCTCTCGACACCCAGCTCTCGACACCCAGCTCTCGACACCCAGCTCTCGACACCCAGCTCTCGACACCCAGCTCTCGACACCCAGCTCTCGACACCCAGCTCTCGACACCCAGCTCTCGACACCCAGCTCTCGACACCCAGCTCTCGACACCCAGCTCTCGACACCCAGCTCTCGACACCCAGCTCTCGACACCCAGCTCTCGACACCCAGCTCTCGACACCCAGCTCTCGACACCCAGCTCTCGACACCCAGCTCTCGACACCCAGCTCTCGACACCCAGCTCTCGACACCCAGCTCTCGACACCCAGCTCTCGACACCCAGCTCTCGACACCCAGCTCTCGACACCCAGCTCTCGACACCCAGCTCTCGACACCCAGCTCTCGACACCCAGCTCTCGACACCCAGCTCTCGACACCCAGCTCTCGACACCCAGCTCTCGACACCCAGCTCTCGACACCCAGCTCTCGACACCCAGCTCTCGACACCCAGCTCTCGACACCCAGCTCTCGACACCCAGCTCTCGACACCCAGCTCTCGACACCCAGCTCTCGACACCCAGCTCTCGACACCCAGCTCTCGACACCCAGCTCTCGACACCCAGCTCTCGACACCCAGCTCTCCACACGCAACTTTCGGCAACGAAATCTCAATACCGAAATCTCGGCACCCGACACGCGACACCCCACACACGACACGCGACACCCGAACCGCGACACCCGACACTCGACAATCGACATTCGGCACCCGACACCCAACACCCGACACCCGACACCCGACACCCGACACCTGACACGTGACACCCGTCATTAGACACTCCACAACTTTCACTCAACACCCGACACTCCATACCCGCCGACATAAAGACACATGACGCTCAAAACCCTATATTCGACACCATTGCGATAGGTTCACAAAGTTTTGCAATTATCGTAATAATTTGTATATTACGGAGGATTTGAAACTGTGAAAATAAGCTTTGAGAAAGACGTTGAGATATCTGTAAAAATGTTAAATAATTTTTATTGATTTCAGAATTACGACGTTCTTGCAACCTTACAGGAAGATACTACTCATAACAAAACGGCACGAATTACATATTATTTGTGACGCATCAATAAAAATTATAGAAAGAGTGAGCATTTAATCATTGATACAACTTAGGGGCTTTTGTAGAAAGTATAAATCATTTCCCAAGTGAGTGAACGTATGATCCGAGCAATGATCAAGGCGGGGCAACATGTTCTGTTTTAACTGTTAATTCATTACAAATTAGAGAATTGCATTGGAATAAAAGGTTTTCTTATACTAAAGAACCGCCACCACTAGCACCTCTTAATTCCGCGTGTGAAAAAGGAAATTCGTTACTGTAATCTCTCTTTAAAAAAGTAGTCATGCTGATCAAATTTTTGTACGTCATTTTTCTTTGTTTTTAGGCCATTTTTAAGCATTTTAAGAGCATTTTATTGGTCAATTTTGGCAATGTTTTAGGTCATCAAAATCCACCCCCACCTCATTACGCACTGTTTTGCTCGTCGTGCTCGGACTCCCTCAGAGGTATTTCGCTACCCTCAACACCAATGAGTAATGGGTTGCCTAAAATTCAGAGTAAAATATCACACGTGTAACTTTTTGTATTAACTTTCCTGACAGATCACCTTTACAAAAGTTGATCATCTTCGATCCCCGTATTTGTTCTAGAAATTTGGAATATTATTCTGAGTATTAGTTGGATACACTTCTTCACCCTGGGGTGAATGCCGGAGCAGTGCCCTAACAAACAGGCCAAGGAACATGCGCGAACTTACTTCTTCGCCCATGGCCTATCCTCACCCTTTACACACACACACACACACATGCACGTCACATGTCGGGAGACCGGTTGGGAGCTTAGAGCTTGTGAAGTGTCGCTTAGAGCGGTGCTTCTGTGGTGGGAGATACTTGGTTGGAGAAACCCCCGACTGCCGACGGTAGGTCGGCACCGGATTTCACCATTTCGCAAAGTACGATCACCGCCGACTCCCGGGGGAAAACATACACTACATTTACAGGACCCATGACTTGTGTTTACGCGCCTGGAATTAGTAATATATCAATCAATCTTCCCCCTGGGTTTTCCAAAGTCCAAAAACTGAGTCATAGATCACGACCACCTCCCGAGGAAATACATGCACTACTTACACGATTAATGACCTTAGCTGTTGACGCACCCGAAATTACTAATCAACCAATCTTCTCCTTGGTCTTTTCGAAGTCTGAACAACGAATCATAGATCAAGTATAAGTATTTCTTTTCCATTCTGTCCAACTCCTATTCTTTAGGTTCGGGATGAAAGTCGTTGCATAAATTAACGGCGTTCACATTTTGTTTTCTGAAAGTAAACACACACCTTATTGTTTACTGAAAGTAAAAACCTACTTTTACCGTGATGAAATCGGAAACAAATCATGTTTTTCGCCGTCTGGAAAATGATCAAAAATTTTTAAAATCCACGCGTCATCTCAATTTTTTTAGAGACAAAAAGCACACTTGCTCCACAGAATATCTACACTTAAGATGATCATTGATGAATCATTGAAATAATCTGAACAATACTCAATTTTGTATAAATAATTTCAGAGACAAACTACATAGATATTGTGTTTACCTTTATGCTACATAATTATTCCTAAATAAATATTACTACACGACTGGATGTAACAAATTTCAAAGTTCTTTGGGAATAAATATTTTGAAATATTGTATGTATTATCTTCAATAGAACTTTTATATTCTAGATACCGCTTACGCGGCAGAGAGAAAGTTATAAAATGCTGCACGAAAAAGTCGAATTTTTGGTAGGAAAACTTTTATTACAGGGCCCTTGCAACGAAAAAGTGGATATACATGGCGCCAACGTTTTTGAATAAACTTTATTATTGGGTAGTGTAAAGATAATGGCGCAAGTCTCATTTTGGTTGAAAAGTCGAATTTTTCGAAAATTGAAATCATCAAATAAGGTCATATTGATATTTTTGAAAATATATGTACTTTTGGTGTAATTTGGCGAAAAACAGTAATATTTCATGTTTCTTTGTTTCTTACTTTCTTTTAAAAAATATTTAAAACCTAATTTATGTTACGTCCTTTAATTGAGTTACATAGAAAAACGAATAAATGATTTCGCTTTGCTTAATAAGATGAGTGAATGAAGAGTAATGCATTATATAAGAAGTAATTTTGTTGAATATAAAAATACTATATTTAATTATAACATTTTTTACCCATTTTCATTTCCTTGCTAGCAGTATCAATAAAGCTAATTCGCAAAATGTGTATCCCATACGAATTAGCAGTTATTGTTGTTTGATGAAACCCATTATTTTAATGCTGCACTAATAAATAGAATGCAATAATGGTGGCTGTCTTTCTTTTGAGTTAATATACTCTAATAATTATATTTACGACAAAAGTATGCATCGTTGGTACAGTTCTGTAGAACGTGAATACACTGAATTTAATGGCAGAAGGCAGTTTTAGATTAAGAGCATTTTAATTTTTCAAATATGTACAGTCCCTGGCCATATTATTAGACGCACTCTAAAGTTTCAATAAAAATCACGTTTTTGTGACGAAAAAAGTATTTTTTTTTATTTCTAACGAAATACGTAAATAATAATTGAATACTTGCGATACAAACAAGATATTATATGCAAAATTATGACTGTCCTTATAATATATAAACTAATTTTCATAAAAAATTTCCATGCACATGTATATCCTTAATACTTTGTCAGGCCACCTTTGACGGCTATTAGAGCTTTAATTCTTTTTGGCATGCCATTAATGCATGCCTGGACTGTTTCTTGCAACTTTGGATGATGGTACCAGACGAATTATTTTATCAAGGAGGCGAATTTTTATTGTTATTTCTTCCTTTGCGATTACCCTCTTCATGAGCTCCCACACATTTTCTATTAGGTTCATATCTGGTGAATTTTCTGGCCATGGTAACACAGGAACATTTTTCTCCAACAAAAATGATCGAACTGTTCGAGCAGTATGACATGGAGCCCCATCTTGCATAAAAAACAAATGATTCTTCATTTGTGAACCATTCCTGTACTTGAGGCAGCAGTCGTTTCTCCAATATTTGCTTGTACTGGTCTTGTTTCATGATGCCCTTAACCAAGTACAGACGCCTCGTGCCTTTGCCACTGATCACAGACCAAATTATTGCCTTGACTGGATGTTTCACAGTCTGGATGACATAATCTGAATGATACTTTTAACCAGGGCGCCTTCTCACAAATTGATGTTTGTTTGCTAAAATTTCGAAAGTGCATTCGTCGCTAAAACAAACCTGAAATACAAGTAAATGACATTAGAATTAATTTTGGTAGCCATTGATAATTATAAAAAATGCACTAGACTAAATTTTTACCGATTTCCAGATGTCCAAATCTTTATTCTTAAGGATCTTAGCCCATTCAAGACGTTTTTCTTTCATACCAACTGTTAATCTGGGTTTGTGGGCTGGTCTACATGCTTTAAAATTTATTTGTAGTAGTGTACGCCTTACTGTCCTTTCAGATACACAGATTCCACTACTTTCCAATTTAAATTTAACTTGTTTAGTAGTAGCAAAACGGTTTTCATGGCAAGTCTTCCTCAAACATCTCTCAGATATTGGTGAAAATATTCTCTTCCGTGTACATATGTTCTTCCATCGTGGGGATAATTCTTCACCAAGGACAATTTTTTTCTTAATTCGCTGAATAGATAACTCGGATACGTTCAACCTTCGAAATATTTCACGATTTGAATAATTTTCTGTGTCGACAAGAGCTTTCACTCCTGCGATCTTCCAAGGAGACAAATCACTTGCCTTTCCCATTATTTTTATTCAAAACTATCAGTTTTTCGTATACAACAATTCACATTTTTTAAATAAACACGGCTATAACTATTTCACAAACTAATAAATGGAAAATAAACTATCTTCATGCAACAACACACTGCTCATATCACCTGTTGTTCTACTCAACTCTTGTAATTTGTGCCTCTAAGCAACAATGAGGTGTCACAACACTGGTACATAATGACAAATAATGTGTTAATTATTAGAAAAAGAAGCTTTGTTTTTATTGATTGATTCGCAACAATGCCACATGTAATGTACTGCAGTGAGAGACATCAAAACTTAACATTTTGTTAAAAATTTGGAGTGCGTCTAATAATATGGCCAGGGACTGTATTTTTGACACTTTGTTTGTTTAAGAATTTTTCAAGTGTTATTTGAAGTGTAACACAGAAATTGTTGCATTATAATATATCGCGAGAAAGTAGCTGCTGTAGCTGCTGCTGTAGTAGTGCTACTGTAGCACTACTACAGCTAGTGCTGCTGTAGCTCCACTAGTTAATGAATGTTTTGCACATTACTCTAGGCAACAATTTAGACTATTTGCTTCCGATCGTGCATCTCCTTTGTGCTCATCATATTAGGTTTGGAAAAAATAAGACCTCTTTAATAATACGTAATATATCGATTATTTTTTAATATGCTTTTATTACACAAGAGATGGAGAATAATAAAATGTCGTAAAACTGTCCCTTTCCACATTGAAAATACCGACATGTCATGTACCACGCACGACAAAAACGTTGCGGTTCCACACAATAGCTAGACCAGGCTTGTTCCAATATAAATAACAAATAAATACTAACACGTAACATAAAACCGCTGGCTTGTATTTCATCAAAACATCATGTCATGCAGTCTTACAATAAACGAGGCATTATCAACACGCCAGCCACGCATTGCAGAACGTTGCACAAGAGGCGAAAATTGAAAGATTGTGGCGAATTACGACTAACACATTATAACAAGGTTTTTCCGGCAGTGAACCATTTCACGAAATTGCATAAAAAATAAATGACTTTTACGGCGAAACACTTTTCTCTCTGTGAGCAAGTGATATTACATTGAATTAGACCCTCACTGTATGAAGCTTATCGCGTGCATTGTCGTTGTCACTAACGACGGCTTCATTGCCTCAAAATATCACACTGCATCGCTTCGCTTCCCACATACACGATGCGGAAAGCAACGAAGAGGTACTAATCAAAATAGATCCACTTTGGTTGTCACCCTGAGGTGGAATTATTGAAACATCGATTAAATCGGGGTTTGTGTCAGCTAACAGGAAATTTGATTATTTTCCTTCCATAGCAAACGTGCTTAATTGACGCTTGTCTGGATATGCATGGTGCCCGCCGGCAAGTGGTTAAGGTATCACAAGTAATCTAACTATATTGTACAATATACTGATTGCGTTTCTATTTTCAGTTCCGCTCATATGTGTTTCGCGAATTTGACCCCTATCGAAAATCCAATCAATGTATGTGTCTCTTCGAAAACCAAATGTCATTTAGTACTCAAGTAATTAGTATCATTGTATGCGTTTACTTAATGAAATTTGGTGCGGTAGTGAATGTCAATGGTGTTTCTTTGTTTAAAATTGGAGGGTGCTGAATAAGGCAATTTACCAAGTCCCAAGTCTGTAGAAAAGTTCCGTGTACTGGATACGACAAAAATGGTAAAATATCAAGATCAAATTTAAAGAGTACTATTTTTCAGAAGACACAAATTTCATTAAACAGTCCTACAGTGCACACGATGGTGTCTTCTCCAGACATCACATCGCATGCATGCCTTTATTCCCGTGGAGGTTCCGTTGCTTTCCGCTTCCGTAATTCTGGTGATTTGAAAGGCAAAAAAGTTGCAGTAGCTGCCAATGTTTCGTGGTCTTAATGTCAATGGAGCGCGAATCCCAAATGTTGGTGAGTCCTCGGTATGTGGAACAGTCTGCGCCAACAGAGCTGGTTGAATCCGACCTTCTCTCTGTGAGAAAATGATATTACATTGAATTAGACCCTCACTGTAAGAACTTACGAGCTCGCAAAGGTTTCCAGGAGTGTATAAGGTTCTGACCAAAATACTCGCATGCCAAGGAAAATAAAATTGCTCCATATTCTCAAACATTTGGATCACTTAACAAGCAGGTCTGAGCGAAAACAAATCTGATAACTTTGGAGAGAGAGATTTTTTTCTTCTCCAGACTACTCATCACAAGGGCTTTACCTGAATGTTTCAAACTAAAACATCAAAAATAACATTTCAGGCAATATTTTAAATGCAGGTCACAAGTCATTCAGGCTCTGCTGGTGCCCTGATATAGTGTATTGTGCACATAGTTGCTTCTGTATAATTTGTTTTAGTAGGAAATGTGGGTTCGGGTAAATTATTGCTGTTATGTTACTGTTTGACGAGAAAATTACTTATTAATGCGTGAGTTTAAGTATCTTCTTCCTAAATGCTTTCATACATGGTTTGAAAGATTGGGAACCGGTGTATTTAAGTGTTTAAGAAGGGATACAGTAGGAAGCGTCAGTAATGTTTCCAAGAACCTCATTTTGAAACGTTTGGAGAATTTTGATATTAGTTTAAGAATCCGCTCTGCAATTACTAGTGAAAGCGTACTTGAGAGTTTGGTAGACGAATAATGGTGTTATTTATCATCGCAAGAAACTTGCATTCCGACGATCAGAAGGAAGAAGTATTTTCAAAAATACGAGCACATTCTAATATTGTCTTCCCACCTCTTCCTAATAGTATGATGATAAATGTTACAAATTTTTGAGTTGTAATTCAATACAATAAATGCAAATAAACATTAACTCATATGTTATTAAATGTTGAAAAACGAAATTTATATTTTTATATTTTTCAATTTCAATACTTTCGATATAATAATAGGTTCATAAAATTACATACACAATATTATAGACAGTTCATTCAGAAAAACTTCAATTCCAGCTCATAAACATATGTGCTGATCAATTAGAAATCAAAATAAACAAAACTTCTTGTAACTTATTGCTCAAATTAAAACACAATATTACACAATACCTCGAAAAAATGTTCCTTCTCCACATATTTCGATATTTCACAATTTTTACTTTAGCGTAACCGCTAACGCAGAAGAGCGAAAGTAATGTAATTCTTATGAAACAAGCGAATTTACAGCAGGAATTATCTTATTACAAGGCCCTGGTAACGAAAAAGTGAATAAATCCAGTTGCTAAATTTAGAAAAAAAAATCTTCTAAAATCGAATGATCGCGAAACGTCTCCGTCCGCTTGTCCGTGAACAATGCTGGCGGCTAAACCATTCAGCCGAGTTTTTCCAAAATTGATTTTCCTCAATCGATTTAGTTGATCTCCCGGCCCCTTGAATTTGAAAACGATATTTTAATTTTCAGGATACTTTACATGAAGCCCCTGGGATATTTTCAAATAAATGGCTAGATATTTTGACTATTTTTTGTTGAATAGTGTGAAGGACGTTGAAGAGGATATGCAGGTCTCAAATTCGTTAAAAACCCTGCTTTGTTGAAAATTGCAAAATTTCGTAAATTTTCCGGAGTCCTCCTACAACTAAAATATTAAAGATATTTTCAGGCTTAATGAAATCTGTTTTTTTAAAGACAAAATAAGATCATGTACAATTTTTCAAAAATTTGAGTACTTTTCGCATAATTTTGCGTAAAAATCCGGTTGAGAAATGAACGTGCTGTTTTAGCAGCGCTAGTAGTCTTCGGGACGCAACAGGGTGCAACAGTTTGTGAATCTGTTTGTTCGGCCGCGGCCGCCTTACAGTGTGCTTTCCGACCCCTGAGCTGTAAGGGCGAGAGCGCTATTTGGGGCAGGACCCCGCCCAGCTGCTCCGCGAGCGCGCGACGAGGACAATGGGAGGGAGGACGGGAGGACGGGAGGACGGGAGGACGGGCCCGTCTCCACTTGGCGTAGAAAGAAGGCGACTTCTCGTGATTACATGTCGTTCAATTTGCAAGTACAACGCCCGCCGTCCTTTTACTGTTTATCCGAGACGCCTCCCTCCAGAGGACGGCCTCGCGGAGTGGGTGGGGACGGGGCGCCGCGGAGGTCGGGTTGCGGAGGCGGCATCAAGAGGCTGGGGAGGACGGGCGGGCAGGGACGAGGAGGAAGGGACCGCAGTGAAAGGCTGAACGTTGTTAAGAAGAGGACGGGAAGGGGCACGGTGGAAGACACGTGAAGGGGATGGGCGGATCTGGGCTGTGGATAAGGTTTGGGCAAATACCGTCCCTTACTTAGACCGGAATGTTGGAAGACATAAAATAAATTAGTAACGCGACAATTTCGGTGTTATATCCAACACCAAAACAAGCACGTTCATAAACAATTTTTGATTCGAATACTTCGTAATGTTTTCGCCTTCTGTGTACATGGAAAGCAAACCATCTCTTTGATGAGTTTTATCAGAAGAAGACACCAATAAGCAGCATCGAAGAAGTAAAGATGGTAGTCTCCAGCAAGAGAAAGTGACGAGAGAGGATGATACGAATGTATATACGTACATATGTACGAAATAAACCGATTCAATGAAGGTGAAGATAGAAGTCGCAAGGATGTGAAAAAAGTGAAAGTGACGAAACAAAATTCAAGAAGAAAAGTTGAGTGTCGAGATAAGTTTAACATTAACTTTGTGACTCCAATTTCACAAGTGTTATCTACACCGACAGACACCTAGATGATTAAGGGAGGTCTGGTTGTAATGGAAAACTGCAGTTTCCAAGAAGTAATTAAGCATGGTGATGATTTCGACTTTTTTGTAAATATCTGACAAGCGTTGACAGAAGAAACTATTACTGTGGGGAGTAACAAATTTGTATAACTATCTCCTTTAGCAGTATATCCACTCGTCGCCTAATAGAATAAACAATAATAATGTGAGGAATTGATAATTAATGAATGAATGAAAAGAAATCAGTTAAAGTTTCTATTATTTCGAAGCCATGTATTACCAAATAATGCTAAGAAGAATATTCTATAAAATAAGACAGTAGAAACACTTGAGAAATTGGGAACATGAACACGTGTAAGAAAAGATGAATGAAGCGTTATTTTCTATTTATTTAACTTAAAAAATAAATAAGTATTGTTGTTCATATTTTCTGTGAGAGTAGGATGATGGATTTATAATCATTTTTTGTAGAGAAATTTCTTTTTTGATGCAAGAGATAAAAGATAATCCGATTGGTCGTTGCAGGAGCGGTTGAACAACACATTACAAGAACCAGCAAAGACTAATTTATACCAATACAAAGCACACAAATCAATAGTAGTTGCAGTTCTGTACGCAACAATTTAAAAAATTGGATCATCTATGCAAAAAATTATTTTCCGCTCGTTCGCTTTTATCATGTTTATACAATAGCTGCGTTCCAAAGCACCAACCTCTAGTAGCCACCGCTTCCATTACGCTGACCTCTCCCTCCGACTTCATCATGGGCATATTCCAGCTAATTGCGATTCCTCAAAAAGATACAAACAATTGCAAGACGTCCAGGCCAGTCACGTACTCAGTTTTGGCGATTTTGGCTTAATCAACAAATAGAATTTAGGAATTCCAGCCTTTCTTTACCATCAAAGGGGGTAAACTGTGTTACTCGTAAATGTGATTGTGAGAATGTTCCTTCAGATTTTGATATCCTACTTTCATATCAGAATTCAGTTTCTATCTTCCATAAATCGATTGCATTATGATTCTGGAAATCCATGATCCATGGAAGGAATCTTGCTCAGTAATTTATTCACAACATTGTTTCATCCACAATATTTGTATTGATTACCTTTAATGTGTTTTGTCTATATTAGATATTTTATTGTATATGTATTGCATAAAATATTTATACCTAAAAATTGTTTTGCAATAATTGCATCTTGCCACCTTTTTTCTCTGAATCTTCACTGATGTTGGGGTTTCCAAAATTGGTTGTTTTTTCTATTTGTCAATTCAGGTTTAATTATTTATGTTCTCTTATGTGCTTTTTTCAATAACACAGCATTCTAAATGGCCCGCAAATGTTTTTCAGTTACTTTTCATTTCTTTGCGGCCTCTTGCAATTTCTTGCTGACTAATTCATGGTGACTTGGTGACACCACCACTGGAAGCATTTCCAATGCGCGCAATTCAACAGCCAGTAGTTGGTATTTGTTCTTCTCAACAAAAGCTCTCAATATCCTGACATTTACTAGATCCGCAGCACCATTGATTTATGTTGTTTAGGTATTTCATTAAACAGAACAATATCTGGTCTATTTGCTTCCACTGTTCGGTCAGTGATGATTTCATTATCCCACAAAATTCGAGCTCGATCATTTCGGATTACTTGCTTTGGTTTGCAGTGTAATAAGGTTGTTGTTATTATTATTATTATTATTATTATTATTATTATTATTAACATTATTATTTATTTCATTATTACGTTATTTATAAGAAAATATGGTTTATAAATTTATAACATTTTTTTATTTTCATATATTTTACATATTAAAATATAAATATGGGAAAATAAATTTGTCAACGGGTGCAGAGGAACTCAGCGTTGTCGCCCAAGGGATGACACGAGGTTGTCAGGAAGCGGCTGAAGAGAGACGAGGACCCAGAGCCAGCGAAGAGAGCCGCGCGGGCGGTGCGACAATAGGGGGGCGAGGGCGGGAAAGGAATTCGCTCAAAGGAAGCTGCGCGGGACGGACCCTGCGGAGCGCGGGGCTCGGGGCGGCGAAGGAGCGTTGTAATCTTAAAGCTATTCCGAGATCCGACTCCTGGCGCGCAACTTTGATTCATTTCCCGAAGCGGAACTCGACTTTTTCTCCCGGACTCGTCCCCGGAACGGGTCTTTGTGCGGCTCTTTCGGACGCGGTCGCCCCGAGTGCCTCGCGTTTGCTTCTGCCCCTCTGAGCGCCTCTAAGTCCCGCTTGGCGTCGATTCGATTCGATGCTCAACTTCTTGTTTCGCGGTTCTCGCATAGTGCTGTCAGCTAGGGGTGAAGTTGAGGGAGGGTTGAATACGGACCATCCCGAATAATGACTCCACTTTAGAGGCGGCACTAATTGAAAAACTTACATTAAAATTAAATGAAAGCAGTTTAATTCATAAAATGAACGTGTTGTTTTTACGATAATTTGAAATACATTAATTTAGTTAATGTTTCATTTTAAGTATTTGAACCTATTATCACGATCAAGGTGAAACATTCAAAATTTTAATTCTTCAAAACGTAGTTATATCTACTTTGAGATACAATTACAAACATAAGATAATAAATAACATTTGTACAGAGAAGCGTAACTTGTTTGCCAGGAACATTTAATTTTATTAAATCCAAAATCAGTAGCTTCAACCCTTATACTCGAATTATATGTTCTCAATTACAGAAAAGTTGTTATTTATAACAAAATAAAACACACAGCTATTATATACTCTACTCATTGAAGAGGAAGGAAATGTTGGGTTCCAGTGATTGACTTTAAGGACAATGTACGTATTCTTTGCAGTTGGCGTTATCGAAATATGTCGACGCTTGCGAGGGCTTGCGATAAGGTAGAGACATGTTACTCCTCCCAAGATATGTTCGCAAAGGCAGAGCCTGTGTGCGAATCTGTACAAAATATTGCAACATGTAAAACTGAAAGTTTTAAACTAAACATACTTTGAACTAAACAATGCACAAATGGGCAGAAGATAACAAAAAATCACTAGGTATTAACAAAATTGTTTACAATTTAAAAAAACTTAAAAATAAAGTAAAATCATTGAACTACATTAAAACTAGAACGTAAAGTACCTTGAAACATAATAATAATTTACAGAGTTTCAAGAGAATCTAATTGGAAAACTAGAACATGAGTAAGAACGTTGGTCATATAAAATTGCTTGGAGAATAGAACAACATTCAAAAAAAGATGAACTTCATTAAATAAAATTTGCAATGGTGTGCACTGTGACTTGCATAATTCATATTTGCATTTGCTCTAAGTCTTTCTAGTAAGAAAAGGTAGGAAGGGAATGTCGAGTTCGTATATTAGAGATATAAGCTTCCCACAAGGTCAAAATGTGTTATTTTGGCATTTTTACTTAAGCAAGTATAGGATGTGAAGGCAAACTGAACGATATTTCAGTCTCAAAATCACGTTTTTCTAATACTGAGAATGTATTTATTATATGTTCTATATGTATTATCAGTTATTTTACAGTATATTTGTTATTTGATTAATTGACAACAAAGTAACCTAAATTCAAATTCCAAAAACTCTCATAAAATATAGAGAAAAAAGTTATGTTTGCAACACAGTATTCAAAAAATAAGGCATAAAATCCATTAGGAGAAAAACTCTTGAGTTTAGCTGGAAGTTTTGTTCGGTATTCAGAGACAGAAGAAGGAAATCTTATTTTTTCGTGCCTGTTCCAGGGTCCTATGTTAGAGTGATAGTTTAACTACTCATACGACATTTGGTCTTAAGGAACTTTTTACCATATTATCCCGGGATACTCTTTACGCAACCGATCTAGCTAGCCTGGCTCGGCGCTTTGTCTGCAATCTGGCAAAACCATACACCTTCACGCTTTCTCTTTAAACAGGAAAGGTCTGTATCTTCAGGTGAGGGTTCTTGAAGCAAGACTGAAGACTTGCGGCTTCTGCTTCTACTGCTACTCCTTCAACTTTTTTCTTTTGTTTGACTTTTCTTCTTTTGAGTTGAGTTTCCTTTCGATACCAGAAAAGTATCATATTCTTCGTGCCCTGTGTAATTCAATTGAAATTTCTTAACTTCTTCTAATTTAACCAACACAGTTTTATTTCATTCAACAAACTATTTAACCAACAAACGTTATTGCAATTAACATACTGTAATGTAACAACAAATTTTATTTAAACTAACGAACTTTATTTTAAGCAAAAAATTTTATTATAAAAAATAACTTTACTTAAACAAACAAATCGTATTTGAACCAAAACTCTATTTAAATAAACAAAACTAATTTTAACAAAAATCTGATTTTAACTACAAAAGTTAAAATACGGTGTTCAAGAAAAAACAAAGGACTTAAAATTATGTGTATTGTGAAATTTGGCAATTTGCATCCAGAGCACTGGACAACAACACTACAATACAAATCAACTGACTACACGAAATAAATTATTACAATACATTGTGTAAGATTTGGTTACAAAAATATACAGTAAGGAATCATTATTGGACATTTTGTTTAGATTATTCATTATACATGGTACAATATAAAAGAGTGGAAGATTAAATTCAGTAAAAAATGAAAATTGCGTTTTTGAAGTAAAGGTGTATTTTAAAAAAATTGGTTGCTGATCAACGGAAAAACGCAAAATCGTGACACATATTTGTGTGCAGTGATACGTTTTTTTATAAAAGGTCATTCATTTGCAACATACTCGTATAAATTGATAATTTAATGAAGAATTTTAATTTTTTATTCCATCACTATTACGAGTAGCATTTATTAGTCAGAGGGACGAATAACCACATTTTCAAAACATTAATTACAAGATACGCCCATTGAAATATTGCTTAACAGTTGTAATTGACAGTAAATTTTTTGGCATTTAGCATTTGCTTTATACATGATCACGAAATAATTTGGAATATTTTATTCCGCAATGAATTTCTGCAAACTGGTTCACACAGACGCATTGCAGTAGCATGAGAACTGTAGGCATTTGATGTTTCACACAGAATTATATATCAATGCAACTCGTTACAAACACTGTTGATGTTTGCGAAAGTCCGGGAACCGGAATATTATATGGCAGCGTGGTGTGAATGATAAAAACGGCTCATTAATGATGTCGGCTCATCTCCAACAACTAATTAGCATCCCCCGACAACACGAGACGAAGTAACTGCAGCGTATTTGAGATAAGCGCCATAGAAAGCGGACGCGGCCACATCTACAACTGTCTCCAAGCTCCTTAGAGTTATGCCCGCACTTCAAACTTAATATCAACTCACAACGGCTGCCCATTTGCAAACCCTCTGAAAAGCACGGCGTACCCCAAGGTTCCAGTGCTCCGAAAACGGGATGGTTAATTTATTCGTTCTCCGCCGAGCGGCGCTGGCGCCGTCGCTCATTTCCAATATGCAGATTTAATTTTAAAGCGACTTAAGGGCTTTGCCTCTTTGCCTCTTTCGCCGCCGCCGACCTTTCGAGGTGTGGCATCGCGACGGTCCAGTAATTCATTCATGATATCGGAGCGGCTGAGGAAGGCGGGCCAGCGGACAGGGGAGCCCAGGAGAGAGAAAACCGGAGCGCGGGAAGCAATAATAATTGCTGAAGGGCAAATCTGGAAACATTTGTTAAGCGAATTGTTCTTTTTTCCTCTCCCGCGGCTTCCCTTCGCTCGGAAGGATTTCCTTTTTGCGGCAGCCCCTCCGTTTCAGCTCTTTTCCGGGCGAGACGCCGCGTTCGTTAAGGTTCAGTGTGACGCGCTGGCGCGGAGCGCGCTTCATTTGCCTGCCACGTTTTTGCACTTGGCTGCGCCTCATAATTCGCAGTCTCCCCTGCCCGCCGCCAGAGCGCTCTCCCTCCGACTCGCTCCTTTTCGCGCGCCGCCGAGGCAGGAGGGGAAAAAAGACCACGTTTTTATCTCCCAATTTCTAGCAATAAGGTCTGTTGAAGGGTACGCATATGCGCCCCAGAGAGAGATTTGCGGGGTTGCCGCTAGGGGAAGACGGCAGAACGAGGGTGGAGGGTGGCTTGTGGAAAGTGTCTAGCCAATGGGTTGTGAAGCGAGTGGTGAAAGAGTGGTTAAATTAATATGAGCTTGTAAAATCGGTCGTTGGAAGATGGTAAATCTTGTGGACCGTAATGGGTTATTTTCGGACAGTTCGGGTTGATCTGCAACGATGCAAAGGGTGCAATCACTATCCACCTGTAGTCGAAAAGGTCATCAGCCCCCCAACAGGCACTTCAGCTGGAGGATAATACTTCACCCAAGAGTTGATAATGAATAATGACCTCCGCAATGGGCGGCCATTATGTGCCCAACATCACATCCGGCCGTTTTGGCTTTCAGTTAATTCCAGCAAATAAAAGTTAATGATTCTAAGGGTTGATTAAATAGGTAAAAATTGTATCTCTGTCGAGATTCTGATATTAGACTTACATTATTAACATTGCAATTTAATTAACTTTCCTATTCAACAGACCCTCTTTCTTTAGAAATTGAACGTAATGGGTCAATATGTAACATTAGTAGTTCATATAAATTATAGGTTTTCTTGGATTGCTGCTGTTTCTCCTGTTTTCACCATCCGCTCTAATTCCATGCTAAATTTTCTCGTGCTCATATGCGCATTAAAGAAGCTAAGGGGACAACTGTCAGAGAAGGACGTACCAAGAATGAGTTTTTGCTTGGAAATGCGTCAATCTGAGGGAAGAGAGTTGTGAAAAAGTGGTTAAGAACAAAAAGCTTCTTGGAGACGGTTGTTGAGAGATAGTGAATGACTTCATATGTGAAAACACGTTGTTATTGAACTCTTAGCATTTTCATAGTGTTGCGGCTAGTCAACCCCTTTCCAACATTAGGTCAAAAGTTCACATTTCTCACAGCGGGTCCAAAGGGTTCGGAAAGATCTCAAATATATACTCCGTGGGCATGTGTTTGAAATGAAGGTCATATATCAGCATCACTTCCGGTTAATATTACCATCGAATATCATTGAGAATTCTTTGACCAGAACGTGTAGGCTGGTGTGGAAGCTGATGAAAAACAAGGTGAATTGAAAATAGAATTGAAATATTACGTCATTGTTACATATTGTTTAGATGATATTCTAAACGACTATTCATTTACTCTGTACGTATAAAAGTTACGATTTTGTAAACGTACGTAAATTTATAATAAATTTGGGAATGAGTATTGAATACACCGGCAAGTAAAGCAAAAAAAGTGGAATATATTTTTTCATTACAAAATACAAGTGTAAAAAAATGAGCGTATAATGATATATGTATAATGATTTCCAAGCAGAATTCATTATACAGAGAGAATAAATGAACTTCATTTCAATATGGGTCAATAAAATATTAATTACAAAGTTATCATACTTTCTAGTTTAAGCGCCTATTAGCATATAATACCTGCAGTTTATTCATGTATCACAAGATACGTTCAAAGTTATCTCCATGTGACTAAGTATACGCCTTTGCTTGACTTCGCTTTGAGTTCTTAACATCATTAATAGTAAGTTGTGCTTTTCCTCCACTCTCTCATGCTCTCGCAATGCGTACAATTACCAAGCATTAGATTGAAAACATCATAGAATATCAGTGTCCCTCAATGTTTAATAGTTGTGTTAAAATCTAAATGTTTGCATAAGCAGCATTTTATTCCTTCAAATGCTTTTCAGTCTAATATAATCTGCACTTCCAAAACGTTGCCACCCACCAATTCATACCAGTAATGCAAGTACGTGCGTTCTTCATTTGTACACTTTTCAGTAAAATTAAAATAACAAAAAGCCACTGGTTGGCGCGGTAAGATCGAGCGAGGCACCTGGAGCCATGTTGTGCAATATCTTTATGCACAGAACATGAACCACGTAACGTCAATGAAATCGACATGAGCTACGCTGGCACTCTTGCTGGTGGCATTTCACTCGTTTCGGGTAGCACGCACACGCACATGTGAGTGGTAGAGTTTGAAGATTGCGTCGTGTGGTCGATATCATTAGCACTAACACAGATCAAGACGGCACAAATTTCGAGGTTATCCATGCCGATGACATTATGTCCCTGCGCATGCAAAATGTCGCATCAAAATAAACTTGCAGTTAATTGGCTTACTACACTTAGGTTGAAAGTAGGTGACACGTAAAGTAGCGATTAGTGAGGCGGCAATACACGTGTTTGCGTAATAATAATAATAATAATAATAATAATAATAATAATAATAATATAAAAACGGACTGATTCATATAACATTAATTTAAGAAAAAGGAACTATAACATAACTCCACACTGAATGTTTGTTCAATTAAGACCACGCTGCACTGGCACTGCACTTCACTTCACTTCACTTCATTTTACTTCACTATGACCCTTGGATCGCTTCCTTCATTATTTCACTGCTCTACACTGCACGACACCTCACTTCACATATATCACTTATGGTTCTCTCTATAACCTAATATCGTTACTTAAGTCCTTCATTTACTTAGTAATGTGCTAAATTAATTTCAGTAAATGATGAGATTAGCACGGGGCATTCGGCTGCGAGTGGGCTGACTTAAAAATGTAAAATACACGTACATTACATTCTGAAGTACAATAAAACTTCGTGTACTGAGCTTGTAGTTGTGACCAGGATGTGCATAATTGCGATGCGTAATGCATTTAAAACGTATTTAAATAAGAGCTTGCTTTTCCTAAGAGTCAGGTAAATGTCAAATTGTATTGAAATCGCCATAGGAAGAAGAAGAAGAAGAAGAAGAAGAAGAAGAAGAAGAAGAAGAAGAAGAAGAAGAAGAAGAAGAAATAGTTTCATTACAGAGACGAGAGAAAGAAGCGGAAAGAAATGTGTGGTTAGGCAACCCGCACTGCGCCAGGTGACGCTCTCGCCTGCAGACGTCGGCCGTTGTGCGCGCCCGGGCCCGCACATCCCGCATTCTCCGAAGCGGATGTGCGCCTGCGTTTGAGCGCCTCTAGAGGGCGCCGAAGGGCGCCGAAGGGCGAAGGGGGCGGTAGGGTTATGGGTGGCCCTGAAAGACGCCGCAGGGCAGTCAGGGGCGGGGGCGGGGGCGGGGCGGGCGGACGAGCAGGAAGAGCGTCTGCTAGAAATGCGGGCAGGCGGTCTCGTAAGATCGGGCGAGCGTAAGGGCTGGTGGAGGGTGAGAAGAACTGGAGGAGGCGCGGCCGGGTTGGTAGTGGGGAGGATGAGCAGGCTGGGGAAACGGGCGGGCTGGTAGAGGACGGCAGTTGGGTGAACGTAATCGTGAATGAACGGGTGGGCGGAAGAGTAAAAGACCTTGCAAGGGGGGGGGGGCGTCAGTAGAAGCAGGTGGTGGGTGGGCGGGCGGGCGGACAGTGTGTGGGCACACGCAGTGGCACTCGGGCGGGTGGGCGGCGGAGAAGGCAGAGAGCGGCGGTGGGAGCGGCAGAGGGTGGGCGGGGGGCAGGCAGGGAGGCAAAGGGGCGAGGGATGGCAGAGGGGCGGGCGGGCGTTGCGCCGCTGCCAGTGGCCGTCAGGAGGTCGCGATCGAGCGCTCGCGTCACTTGAGAGCGCCCATAACCCCGGGCGCCAACAATAAGGGGCGCCGCTCCCTTAGCGAGGTCACCTCATTGGAGGGCAGCGGGATCTGCGGTCAAAGCCAAAGAAGGGGTTTTGTTCGTCGGGTGATTCTTGTGAAATGGAGGGTGATGTTGGCGTATAACGGCAAATGGGTTTCGCGTGATTGCGGAAAGAGTTGGAGTGAAATTTATCGGAAAATCGCCTGTCATGTTTTACTTTCGGGCACTATTGGTTGCTGTAATTTAAAATGATGTCTTCTTTAAAATGTTACTCTCATCATGACTGAAATTGTAGTTTCTTCGATAAATATTATTGCATCTCTAGAGTTTTAAATTGGTTCGATGATTCTTCAACAGTTTTATCAACAATTGCAAGATTTAATCTTTTATTTTGTGCATTCATCGCTGTTTTTGTGTAGTTCCTTACATTTCTTTAGTACATGCTGAGTATTCTGAGGTTTAAGTTTCTTTCTTTTAGAAATACCGTATTCCATTGTTTTGTTAACCTAAATGTTAAGACCATTTGGTGTAAACTAAATGTAAATTATATATAATTAGAGATGACGCTAGTGCGGTTATGTGTGTGCGAATATGGGATTTTTGCGTTAAATTAGGTTACATTTATTTAAACGAAAGAATGAACTGTGTAGAATCCAACAATATGAATATAACATTTGTAACAGTTAGCAATGTAATGTTTCGAATTTAACGGCTCTTTACACTATCCTTTACCGTTGCCCACGCCTGTGGAGTTTAGTGAAGCTTCCGCCACTGAGGCGGAAAGTAGACAGGCAAAAGAGGTCGAGGAAAAGAGATAGTCAAAGAGAAATATAAATTGGGTGGATTCATATTGAGAAAAAGGAGACACTAAAATAATGACCACGAAAAAGGATGAAAGCAGAGAGGGGAACAGTAGATGGACGCAGGTGCCAATTTTAAGGTATTTGCCTGCAGCAGCGCTTCGGGCCGTTAGGTAAGAGGGCGTCGGTTTTCGGGGAACTGGTCTCACGAGCTCTTCCTGTGTCTTGCTACGGACAGTTCAACGTAACGCTCATCGCAGGTGTTTAAATGGGCTCACGTTAAACTTTTGCGCAATTAAATTTTTCCTGGTCCACACACATTTAAGTTTTTGTCCTTCGGCAAAATTCCCTCACAGCGCAGGAAAAAATCTAAAGTGATTTTTAAGACCCTTTTTCCATTTTTATATTTATCAAAACAAACATTTCAACATAGCTCAGCGCTGAATCGTAGTTAGCGGTGAAAAGGCTAGAGCCACCACAACGTCTTCGAAAATAGAGAACACCGATTTGCTAAATTTAAGGTGTCTCATTTAGCTTTTCATTAACATACGGAGAGCTTATTGAAAGTAATTGGCACTATTGGAACTAAATTTTGGCATGTTTCAAAGCCGAAATTATCCTTGAATATTTATAAAATTGTATTATCTTTGCGCTTATATTTCAATTGGTTGTGTGTAACTTATTCGAAGTGCCATTAGAATAATGGATGCTAGGGTTAAGATTACTGGGATAATAAAGAACGTAGCTTTCCTGTCTGTTGGTTAAGAATGCATGTTTTTATTCTCTGTGAGAACTACTATACTCATCTATATTGGAACAAGTTTTTTGAACATCTTGCATATTATATTTATCGTGAGCCCAATACAGGGGAAAGGAGGGGAGAGACACCGGGATAAAGCGATGCCATCTCCTCGCATTTTGTGTAGTGATTAATGAGGTCCACTGAAGAAATGAAAAGAGAAGGAGAAATTATAGAAAGAAAGGGTAAAATGGGAAAAGATAAATGAGAAATAATATAAAAATACATTATAGTAAACATATTGAGAATCCACGAGGAATAATAAGAATCGTTTTGACCCCAAACAGATCAAACTGCATTTAAAAATGTAATGCAGTTCCTCCGAACCTCGTTTTAATCTCCATTTAATTTATTACGTTTATGAGTTAGTACACTTCTCATTACTCATTAACATTTCATACGAGATTTCTTTCTACGTCACACGATGTATAGTGTCGCGTCGAGGAAAGGCTGTAATCAGCTGGAAAGTGCCGGCAAGTGTCAGCTATTGGCAAACAGGAATATGTCTGAGGAAATGTGGTGGTATTCGACAGGCCCATCGCCTCAACCAAATAGGAGTCTTGATGCGATGCCGAGAAAGACGTGTCCTATGATAAAATAAGTATCGGGGAGGTATCAACCACAAAGTATATTACAATATAAATTTAATACAAAGAATGAAAAGCCATCTACCTGTTTCGGGACTTACTTGTCCTATCCTCATTGGTTCTAAAATGAAAATTAGTAAACAAATATAATGAGCAAATGAATTGGTATAAATAAAAACAAGAATACAAATGAATATTGTAAACTTTTCTAGAAATTGAATACAGCCTATTTTAGAATGCTATCCTATCCTAATTTATACAAATAAAAGCATCATATGAAACTCACAACAGAGGAATGCACAAATACGTGTGTGTAATATTATATTTTATTATTGTCACCTAGTCTAAGCCATTTTTTACTATAGGTCACTTAAGATTAAAGGCAATCAAAGTAATACTCAATATCACCAGCTTATCGTCCATACGTCATCTCAAACCGTTTCGAATCCGTCTATGGTCTCATCATCAGGTTCAACGTTCAAAAAGTAAAAGCAAAAACATGGAATATAAACAGAATTTTATGTGCATATTGTGACAATGTTTGCTCGTCGAGAGCTGTCCATTACACTAATGTATGTTATATTAAACTCATATTACTTTAAACATATAAACAATATTGTCTCACAATATTTGAAATCCTAAAAACAGACACCGATAATATCTTAATTATATAACTGCTTTCCATTCATTGCTATCATGTATTGACATAGAAAAAATAATCAACGCAGAATGCAATTCAGATTTCAAATTAATCCGTAACGGTGGCTGAGAAAGATGGAAAGGCATTGAAAAAAATCTCTCTCTAGTTTTCACTTCACAAACAAACGAATATTTGCTAATTTCACGTTCATATGAATTCTAATTAGTATCTAAAAGATCACATACTGATGGAACTTTATGTCAAACTACAACATCAAAGCGCTATTCACGTACTTGTATACTCGCATCGTCAAAATCGAAAATCGTACTCAGTACGATAATCAACCTCTGCGAAATTGCAATCTCCGCGATCTCTGTCAGCATCAGTAAAATATCCTGTCCGGCTGCATCTGGGCCATTCAAAACATCGCTCCACCGCGTTGGAAGTGCCGGTATTTCAGATAAGGACAGTGATGAATGGTCCTGCCGATAGAGCGTGCTGCGGTCGCCCGCACCGTGACGCAGGGGCCTACCGGATTGAGAGGGAGAGGAAGAGAAGGAGGAGGACGAGGAGGAGAAAGAGAAAGAGGAAGAGGAAGGTTAGAGATGCGAAACCCACCTGATTCGATTCGCGCGCCTTGACCTGTGAAATTGTCTGCAGTGAATCATGTATAAGATATTTCTCGAAAACCTTATTCCCAACGTGCGTTCACACTGGTGGTCGACAGACGCGACGTGACTTGGCACGAGTGCGAATGTAAGAGGCATAGAAGGATATGTCAAGAGAATGGGGAGGAGAAATGTAGAAATACCAAGGACATTGCGGTGACAAAAATAAGAAATGAGTCAATAAGAAGGATTGAGAAATACATAAATAATGTAGAGGATCAGAAGGGAAGAAGCAGAAGAAAGAAGAAAAAATGTCTTAGGTATATTTGTCTGTGTATCTTCATAGTCGAAATGTAGATGCACCTTTAAATTTGAAAATGTATCCTACTTAATTACTAATGGAAGTAAAAAGTGACGGTAATGTTATTGGAGAGTTTGTATGAATTCAAGTTTCTGTATCCCTCCCAACAGCGTTGATGCTTTGTTGTGAAATGCCGATGTATTATTTTTCACATCATTAGCGATATTCTCTATCGGGGATCAACAAATCTCTAATAACTTTATATTTATATGCTAATTCGCTTTACGTATATCGAGAAAGGCTTATTTATTTGGTCTCTTAGTCACCTCTTTCCCGTCCCATTACTTGACCTTGATTATTTTGTTTTGGGTCTCTTCGATTCTTATTGTTAGTTGCTTTATGTCCCCTTTGTCCATCTTTGACGAATTATTTGGTTACGTGTAAAAACATCGTACGTATTTGTAAACGTAAACTTTTGCGGCTCCAGCCAATGTCTTCGTGACTGCCCGGGTGACGCCGGATTGTTGGCTGAGAGCCCCACGTCATTAGTCTCGTAAGTGTAGTGCATGTTTTATCGCCGGGTGTGGAGGTGATCTTCCCCCGCTGGATGGCGTGATCCGGCGCCGACCTACCGTCGGTTAGCGGGGTATACCCCAACCAGTTAGCTCACTGGCGGGGCACCGCCTCAGCCTAACTAAACGCTACTGAACTAAACCAACTCAAGCGTCAAGCGTCAAAATTAACTGTCCATGTTAATTATTTTTTGTTCTATATTACAAAATGTTCGGTTATCTTCAACTTTGTTTTGTTTGTCAAAGATTTACCTATACTGTAATATGAAATATTATACTATATTTTCATATTGTACAATTATGTAAATCCGCCTAGATATTTCAGAAAAACGTAATGTCCAATTGATGAAAATCTTGACTTTCAGTGCCATTTAATTCTGATATTTGCAACATAGAAAGGCAGAGATCAGCGCGAACGGCGTTTGGTGCCGTTGCAGTCTTGCGCCATCGCTGTTCAGCGCTGAGCGGGGAGGCGTGACGGAGCCGAGCTGCGCCAGAAACGGAGCGCAGATCGCTTGGAGGGCAGGGCCATTTCCCGTCGGCCAACGCGTTGGAACGGCCAGCGGAGCGCCCGGGCTGGCACTGCAACGAGATTGCGAGATTGCCGCGGCCGGCCGGCCGGCCGGCCGGCGCCGCTGCTCCACGCAACTATTCGAGGCGACCGGTCGAGGCAACTAGTCGCACGACCCCACGCTTCACGGGCGGCTGAAGCACCGCTTAACACCGTCTGGAATGTCTCTGCGACCCGCAAGCTCTCGGCGAAGCGACTACTTTCCTAATTTAAGCAAACTTTTACGACAGGGATCATTGCAGAAAAGGCGCAGGATTCAGTGTAATTTGGCAATAAAGTTGTCGCATGCACACATGAAGCGCAATTTCTTTCCTAAATTGTAAGTACTTTCCTTAAATTATTATAGTTAACTTTTAAATACATTTCTTTATACATATATTATTTATCGTCAAAAATATTAAAACTTATACGTACCGTATGGAGGAAGATGTTTAAACGGCGGTGCTTTTTGAGTTCCAGATGCACAACACAAATGTTTTAATAGGTATCAAAAAACGATGAATAAGCGTACTGACAAAGCCTGGTTATCAACATTTCAAAACTAGAAATGTTCGTCTCAGCTAATAATAAACGTATGGCAAACAAGTTGCAGTGTGTAGTATTGCTGATCAAATAAAAATCCACACCGCCAGCTCTTTATTTCTACCGCAACCAGCTACAACCGCAAAGTGACGTTCATGTTCAGAAGCAAAACAAGCGGTCGACTCAACTTTTTTCAATAGTTTAAAGGAAACTGGAAGAAATACATCATCGGATCGGAGGTCTTTGATTATTGGATCGTGGATCCGAGATGGAGGTGTTCTCGTAATATTGGATATCTCTACAGCCCCGTCAGCTATTTAACAATCGTGATCAAACGCTTAGGTTCCAATGAACATCTTTACCGTTTCAGTATTTTTGTTTTCGGAACCGATTAGATGATACCTATAATACTTCGAATGTATATCAATCTCACACTATAATGTATACATCTAATGTAATCATTATAACATTGTCCGTCAAGTAGTCTTTGTAAAATCCGTCAGATCATAAATTATCTTTATTTTAGTACCCAAAGCGTAGTTACAACATTGAAGTCATTACAAACATTTGCTTCAAATAGAAAGCAACTTAAGAAATATTAGTTGAGATTTGTCTAGTGTGAGCATATGTAATCACTAGTTCACGATTGCAGTTCCTTAGTTTGAAGTATCTGAAGTTTGAATCACGTCTTTCAAGAATTTTTTACAACAAAATAACTGAATCGAATGAGAGCATTGCTCCATGATAATACAAGATGCCGCCTGCTCTTGCTGTTGTTTCTCTAGGTCTCTCCTCTCAATTCCGAGCGGATGTCGGAGCAAACAACGATCCAAGGACCATGGCACGATCTTTCCTCTTCCATCCTGTTCACACCTTCGTCCTTAGGGACAGGCGACGGTCAGATACGCCATTATGATCTTCCACGAGTGAGATTCATGAGCGGTGGGTCGAGAGAAAAAGCGGAGCAGCAGAAACGAGAAACGGGTAAGGGGAAGTCTTGAGCTGTCTCCGGATGTCTAGTGTGAGTAAATGGAAACTGTCTGAGTTATATATCAACGCACATGAACTGAAGCTAGGAGCATGAAAATATCATACATAAGAGATAATATTCAATCGTTTAGAAAGTATTATTCAAAATGTTTCCCCCTGGAGGGATGCAGTAGGGGTTAGTTATTGAAGGCATGTTCGGGGACATGCAACCCGCGACGCATCAAAAGTTTATAGCTCTCTGACAGATCAGGACAGAGGGGAATTGGACAGGATAGAGCCGGGTATAACTGTACATTTCAGGGACTGGCATAACATGTCAATATTGGGAATGCTACAGGTAAGGCGTGTCCAGGAAATGTGGGGCATGGATGGGTCGAGGCCGGACGAAGTGAGGCAGAGACTGGGACGAAAAGGGCGAGGAGAAGCAATTCCACGAAAGGAGCTGCAGAGTAGGGCAGTGCAGGGTACATCAGAGTATGGTGGGATATAATCGTGGCGTTGGAATACGAGACAAAGGGACGGGGAAGGGTGGGTGATGACAACGTGGAGAATATAGAGTCGGGGCGATGTGTGGATGCAATTATAGTTCATTCAGTTTCTTGTTTGATACATTCTTGTGATAAATACTTAGACAACGACTGGTAATTCAGCTATTTTTTATGAGTATACGTTATTTTTTACACTTTTCATATCATTCGTCATGGTAGGCATACGGTTTGTTCGAATTTAGAATATGTTTGTGTATTTATTACATTTATATTTTATTAATTTTCAATATTAATATATTATTTATAACCGAGCGAAGTGGCTCAGTGCGTAGCGCACTGACTTCGTAATCGGGAGGTCCAGGTTCGATTCCCGGGCCGGCCATCCTGACCGGGGTTTTCGTGGTTTCCCTCGGTCATAAAGGCGAATGCTGGAATGGTTCCAAAAGTCCACGATCACCTATCGCCTCCTAATCCATTCCTATCATCTTTCATCTTCCATACCCCCGGGCTAACAACCATGGGGGCTAAAAATCGGATCCAGCTAAATACTGGTCCCCCCTAAGAATTGTTGCAAGCACCTGCCACCGCGATAATAAATAAAAACTGAGCCACGGTATATGCAGGATGCTTGCTTGCATGGTTCCAGTCGGCCGATTAACGAAAAAGAATATTATTTATATTTACTCGTTTTATATATTATTTAAATGAAATTATTTGCATGAAATATGATAACAAGTATGAGCAACATTTTACCTCATAACAGAAATAATCGAATAAAAAACGTGCGTCCGCATTATGTAAGCAGTTTCTGGAAGGAAACGCTCAATACCCTCTCTGGTTACTGGGTGCATACACAAGTTTGCGTTTACGAAGTTTTTATAGCAAACGACAAACGTAATTTGCGCCGTGTACGAAGAGGGGAAATTTCACGACTCGCGCAGCTACTTTCCGGCCGCCCCGAATTAGCTTTACGGCTGCGATGTTAAAACTCGTGTGCGAAATTTTACTCTCAATTTCAACCCTTAAAAGGCTGCTTTTTTATCCTTCTCGTTCTGTTTACTTAACCGCAAGTTAGACTAATGCTTGCACGAGCTCCGGTCTGAAACGTTTTATGAAGATCCTATTGTCGTTAAAGCCTTACATATTTTTATCCTAACGGTCGATTTAATTGTTGTTACTTCCCCACTCTTATTAAACGTCACTTAAGCGCTGTTTACTCGCGTACACCGAGCTACACGACAGTCAGATGGATAGTTACTAGTGACCAGGACTGTGCGACTGGGGTCCCGCACTGTCCCCTCAGACATACGGACAGTACGACAAAGAGTTCTTAAAATTTCTATTGGATGAAGCAAAGTTACACATGTTCCCCCCAAACCTCTTTGATACCGGCGAAGTGTTTCTTCTTCCCCTTCAATCACCTTGTACGTAATTCAACGGACGCCGCAACGCAGAGAGACGAGTGGAAGTCGGTGGTGGTCACGCGAGGAAAGATGGAATTCACGGGCGCCAATTGTTTGCTCTGTAATTTCAATCCGTGGCCATCTGCATTGTCAAATTGCAAGCTCCATTAAGTTATGTCAAATTCCACAGACAGGAACAATGCAGTTTACGTGGTATCATATTTGTTTTCTCTCATTGCGCGAGATAACGTGTGTATTTGGCGTGTTTCGTAATGAACGGCCACGTGGCACATGGCATTGCCTAGTTGAAGGTAGACATTCAATTTTGTGGTTTATTTCACTCACAACAGCTGGCGTAGTCCCAGACGCGCGAATAGTGGTGTGGTTCTATTCGATCGAACGCTATCTTGCTGGTCTTCGCTCAATTCAACGTGGGAAAACATCCAGGGCATTTTCTGCCTGCAGGCTACAATTCCTGAGCTGTATATGGTACTATTTTATCTTTTAGGTTGACATGAGCGTCACACTTCCCAGTTAGCTTTGCGTCACGCATTGAACTCAAGACATCTGGCAACTTCCAGGGAGTTCAAATATTTTATAATGTGTTTTTTCGAATGTGCAACAGTCTGATACTTTGTGTGTACCAATTTATCATTCAATGTTTAATTTACATGGTGTCATTTCACCAACTCTAAGGAATTTTTGATAAGTTAAATACTACTTTCCAAATCTATAAAAATTTGACATTTTATTCAAAAATTTGTCACTCAACCTTTTACTTATAATGTGTCATTTTACCAAGTGAAAACAGTTCTTGCACATTCCAAAAACTATGATAAATTGTATCATTCGTATGTCCCAATAAATGTTAATATACCTTCATTATTATTATTATTATTATTATTATTATTATTATTATTATTATTATTATTATTATTATTAAATGTGAGTTACTCATCTCGATTGCTTTATTTTGTCTGTGCCACCAGAGAGGTAAGATTTGCTACCCCATTCATAGAAGTTACAACTACAATTCAAAAAATTGAGGAGTTTAATGAATACGAGATTTGCACTATTATTTTAAGCGATCTTTACACTAAACTTACTTAAAATCAAAGTATCCGTTGAAACTCAGAGGGCCTCTGCTTCCTTTAAACCCATCAGAAATTATTATTTTTTAAGAAAATCGTCTGAACAGGTTAGGCGCTAGCGTTGACCACAGTCAGACAGGTGGACACGTGGCCAGACGGACGGACGGACAGACAGACAAACGTTTTGCTGACAATCGATTTTGTGGTATCAAGGACCCACAAAATATGGATTCTGACTACACAATGATAAAGGAAATTATTATTTACAATATATAGGAACAAGATTTATCGGAGTTTTCTGTCCAAAATTAGTCGTTTTCCGGCACTTTGTGACAATAATTTTACTACTTACATAGTAAGGCTGAGAAACAAAAAATGGAAGCGTCAAATATATATCTTTAGCAATCTCTACCAGTAGCCAAACCCTGGAGAATTTTATTTTGTCCAATTTGAATTTCATGCATTCAGTTATCGACGTTGCACTTCTATTCATCTTATTTCAACCAACATAATTGTCTTCACCAAATTAGTTGATATTTTTTATTCACCCATTTTTAGTAATTTGAATCAATTTACTACACCTAAAAAAGTGAAATATTTTCTGTTGGCCACTGGTTTTATAATGTCAGCTTCTTGTCTTTCACAAAGTAGACATTTTTTGTTGACGTAAATAACCTATTAGTTCTAATGCATGTTTGTTTTGTTTACTTTTGTGGCTTCAAATTTGTATGTTTATACCCAGAGAATTTAAACGTCAGGAGTTGTTCGATGTTTTATATATCATAAGTTTTATTGTTTCTTAATGTTATTTTCATTCTACATATTTTGAACATGCTAATGCAAATAATAAAATCTAATGAAATATATAAGACAAATAAATGAATACGTAAATAACTGTTACGAGTTGCAAGACTTCCATGACAATCGCGATTTTCGTCTAGTTCACCACTAATCAAGAGGTTCAAACATGGTATGATTTTTTGGTTTCTTCTGCACAGTAAATGCAACTTTCTTCCTACCTAAACGTCACAAGGGATGGAAATTCGTATTTTGTCGTAAAAAATTGGCACGTCCAAGTGTTGGCACGGTTGAGTTCAGTCAGCTGGGAAGTTGACGTATGCGTGAGGGAGAGTCGTTCCAATCAATTCGAGGTGGTGAATCCACAGCTCCCACGGTAGTATGTGCGCGACGTCGATCGAATATTTGACGTATGCTCTTGATAATTGCTTGTTAATATGCGTTCTAGGTCGCCTCGTCTCTCAAATTGCATTCCCCAAATTCAAACGGAAGTGTCAGAGGTCGTTGGTGGTTCTAATGAATGTTACCGCCCAGAAAGGGCTCGTCGAAATGTGGAGTTACGAGCCAAAGGAAATCGTTTGAATAGTGAAATATGATTGGTACGCCGTTTTGCCTGACGATTGTTACTGCAAGCAGCTGCATCTGTATCATCTACATAGATTACAATATGTTTTACCAAAAATATATATTAATAAATTTATTTTGATGAAATTCATGATTGATTATTTACTGAGTGATAATGTGATGATTGAACTTCTGCGACAAATCAATAGGCAAATGTACACTGTTTATCACTTCTGTATTATGTATCTATGCAAGTGAACGAGAATAAGAAAGTTTATCACTATATTATTACTAATGATAGAAAAAAGATGAGCAATTCTCCTGATATTTCTTGATATTCAATTTAATTTAAGTTTCTTTGAATTTGTGTCAGTGAAAATGATCAAATGTAGTAATACATATAGTTGACGTTTTCGTGCAGCAAGAGTAATATTTTGATTTGCTCTTTCCTGACTAGTCACGTGACCGTTCACGCGGTCTCGCCTGCACATCGGAGCTTTCGCGTTCACACCTTACTTGAACGTCGCAGCTTATCAGCGCGCCGCAGCGCCGCAAGGGCTTCCATTTGCAAGGCTTCTTCCAGCGCGCGGTCCCGTTTGACGGCTGACGTCAGCCGATCCGTTAGACCCGTCTAGACGCTTTGACTCTCGTCAGGCTAGAGTGGACTTGCGCGACTACTAGTCACCCGCCAGGGACAGAGCTAGTGTTATATATATGGCGAGTATAAATTTTCCTATGATTTCTGATGATACCTGTCGTACTTGCCACTTGTATTCCCATGGATAGGACCAAGTGAGAATATATACTTTCGTTTTTGATAGATTAATTTTAATAATCAATTTATAGCTAAAATTACTTTCTATATAACTTTAAAGTTAAAGCATATTGTGGCGTCACCGATTAATTAAATATAAATTTATTATGGCGTCGCCAATAACAAATGAATTTCTGCATCTGGAAATAGCTCGCGCCGCGGCACAGAAATGGGTCAAGAGGGGAGGCTCTCGCAGCGAAGGGTTCTTTCGTCATGCCGCCCACCCCCCGACCGCGCGCCGGCCTGGCCTACAGAGGCAGCTGGCTTATTGCAGTCATAAAAAGCCATTCTTGTTTTCGGAGCCCCTCGCCGGCCCTCTCCTGGGACAGAGCGCGCCCCCGCATCCCTTCTCCGGCCGCGCGACCGGAGGGTGCAAACCCCAAAGAAAGGATTGGCCGGGTGTCAATCAAAGACGACGCATTTACGACACGTCGTAAGCGAGAACCTTTTTTCGGCCTCTTCCGAACAATGCTAACCCCTTACATTCGTTCCGGCACGCGCCTCGGCACACGCCTGGGTAGGCGCCTGAATCCCTGCACGGGCCATTAACAAATTAAATACAGTAAGGCAGTCGATTAGACCGTGCCGGCCTGGAAATCCGGGAATCGGGAACCCGTGAAATGCGCTTTTTTCGCGCGCACGTGTCCAACACAGCTGCGATCAGCTCCCGGAGTAACTAACAAAAGGGAAGCAAGAGAGAGAGCGAAGATAGCGACAGACAGAGAGCATTTACGGAAAATTACAGAAAAATCGACACGAGATTGGTTAATCAGATTTCTGCGACGCAGCCACTCTTGGCCAATGGGAAGCTTCGCCATGAGGGGAGGGAGAAATTTGGTGCCAGGAACAATTTGGGAAGGGGAAAGGAACTTCTTTTATAAACGCGATGCAGAGTAGGAATAGGACACTTCGTAAAATTTCTTCGACTTGACTTGTTAAAATTTCTTCGAAAACACTTGTTAAAATTTCTTCAGGCTAGACTTGTCAAATTTATTCGAGACACTAACTTGGTAAAATTTCTTCGACAGTCTCGACTTGTAAAATTTCTTCGTGGAACTTCGAAATTTTCGTTACTTGAGAACTTCACTTCTAAAAGTTATCCAGTCATTCACGACCGGGACGCGAGTTTGGGAAAAGACTTTCCCACAGCCGAATTAGTCAGGACGCGACCCGTAGACTTGTTGCGGAGAGAACTCGGGCAGCGACCTGGGATCCCGCGCCGCTTTCGCTCCGGCCCGCCAGCCTTGCCGCCTCTCGTCCTGGGCTGAGTGACAGCCCTTTTCGCAACGTCAGCGCCCGTGACCACTCGCCTCCTCTGAGCCTGCTCGAGCTGACAATCTGGAATCGCCGCTACCTGAGCGAGAGAAGACACGCCGCAGAAGATCAGCAACCCGGAACCGCTGCCGCCTCGGCCCACGAAGACCAGCAGCCATTGGTGAAACTATGAGACGTTGCCGTCTCACTGAACTATTATAACAGCGAAAAACTGCAAGTGGCCGCGCTCAGGCCCAGCAGAATTAACCACTTGTAATTATTTCATAGAGTAGTTTTAGTAAAAGAACTTGCGTCGCCCATTGCGACATTGTAAATTCCCCTGGTAGCTTTTTGGTGCCAGGAATAAACAGTTGTTTGTCACAAATGACTCAATTGCTCATTCTTGACCTCCCAACTCTTCCACTCAGTTACATTTCAGGAGCTGAACCTGGCGCCCTCCCCCGAGCAGTCTTATGAATATTACAATATAGACATTCTATATCATTATGGGAAATGCATAAACTGTGTCTTTGGAGAATGGAGTTAATTGAGTAAATAAGGCGTATCGAACACAAAATGAGGGATAAACAGAACTCCAGCATGTGTTCAACTTTGATCAAAAAGAAAACGATTTATCCTTAGAAAAAATTCGTTTCCGAACCTTCGTTCGCGAAGTTCCTCCACTCGATCGTCGCGGAGAACGATTAGAGTGTGCGTCTTCGCTGGGCGCTGTCTCGCAGCTGCGGCGGCGGGCCGCTCTCTGCCCCCGCGGGTCGCCAGCGGGGGGGGGGAGGGGGGGCGACTAGCAGAGCGAGGACAAGAGGACATCAAAGGGGCTCCCGCGACGCGGGGGTGGGGGTGGGAGAGTGAAGCACACGGCACAGCCACCCCCTCGCCCCGCATGCACTTCTCATTTGCTCTCGAGTGAATGACTTGCGGGACTGCTGCTGTGAGTGGCTTCCCCGATGTACGCAGATGTGGGAATACTTTAAATCTTTCCAGCACGGTAGTAAAAAGTATACACCTTGGTGCGTTGTGCATTGGCTGCACAAAGGTTCAAAATTAGAACCACAATTTCGTCCCCGTGTGTGTTGTTGCATGGTAGATTAATTTATGAACCACCGATAAAAGATTGGAGAAAATACTTCTCAGAAGCAGCGAAAGATATAGTAGACACAATTAATTCCACCCGTACAGGAAGTATTCCTTAGAAGCATTTTTTTACAACGTCTACAAGACATTTCCTTGTCAGCTGTTGGTGTGAGATCTGAGTTGTGCCACTAGGGCAAACAATTTTCAAATGGTTATATTCTTGAAAGATTTAAACCAAAGAATCTGAAACTAAAGCGCAGGGCAGGCTTGTAATAGGGTACGCGAACTATTACCATGGGAAGATTTGAATAATTTAACTATTCAATAAATAAGTAAGAATATACTGTTTGATGTTTTAATCTTTCTTATTACCAATTAAGACAATTTAGATATTGTTATCACCATACATCTTTCTTTAATCTGCTATACAATTGAGCTTCTTCGAAGTTCTTGTCATGTAAAAATTTATTGACTTCTAAATTAATAGTAATCCTTAGTAATTTAGAAGAAATCATAAAAAGACTGTAATTTAGCAAACTTTTGTCTTGGATGAACATTAAACATTTGTAATGTGTAACAATTTGTAAAATATTTGAGAACCTCTGCATAGACGAGTTTCTCAAATTTTTGAGAAAAGATTGTTTCATTTTGCATAATGCGAATTCTCTAAGGAACAGGTTTTTTCTCAGAGAACCATCCAAATGATGTTCAACTGCTTGTTAAAGTTTGTCGAAGTCTTACGATATTTCAGAATATTATCTTTAGTTTACTTTAGTTACTAAATTCTTGAAAGCATTCATTTTGTACTTTACTTTTAAAATCACTAATATTCTATATCCGGAGTAATATTTTTTATCATTAGGTTTTTTCTTTAATCAGTAATCGAATTTCGTAGATCTAAAATGATTTTAAATTAACTAAAACACAAATTGGTCGAATTTTGCGACCCCTCTGATTTAAAGCATGATTTAAATATTGATATTTGTGACAAACTTCTTGAAAATACCCATCTCATTTAAAATATAACTTAATGTCTATTAAATCGCTTTTTTTGGAAAATCGGAAATAGTGTAATTCCAAGAGTTTATACATGTATATGCACCCACAGACAGAACGCAAAAAAATGTTAAACAACAACAAGAAAGTAATAAAGTTTAAAAATAAAGATTGAATGCAGAGTTAACATGTTCAGCAGAAATGAAAAAAACAAGAAATTTGGAATAGCATTTCACCCTAAAATAACTTTCTTTAGTAAATTCAATTGTAAAATCTTTCGACGCATTCCCGAAAACATTATTTACACTTAGATGTTGGACATAATTATAGTTTCTTATATTCATTTGAATTGTTTCCACTCTATTTTTAGGTAAGAACATGATGCATTTTTTAAGAATGATAATTACAACTTCTATTTGCAAATGATACCACATGTTTTAAGTTCCAAAATAATATTATTGGTAATGACGAATTCTTCGAATCATTTGATTATAATACATTCATTCAGTATTTATTTTACTCATTGCATTGCACTCAGTACGCTTAATTAACCATACAAATAAATATTATACATTCAACAATTTTCTGCTGTGATCTCTGCAAACATTTTATGTTTTCCCAAAATCCACTATTATTTCAAATACGCTGTTTGTATTCATTACCCTGGTTTGTTTTAGCGGTATGTACAATATTTGTTTTTATTAATTTAGGTTATCGTTTAGCATTATAGCACAAGGCCATTATGTTTACACGCCATTGTGTTAGAACCTATTCGTCGGCTTCAAACATCCATTCAAATGGGATGTTTATTTGTTTTCAAAAAGGCATTTTAAAAATTGATCTTAAATATGAATTCATTTTTTGTGAAAATAACTTTCTTTTACACTGCTATCGAAGCTCGTATTTCTTCTTCCTTCAGTTTCTTGTATTTTTAATACAATATGTCTTAAATTGGGGACCAATAGATTTCTCATAGGGTTTTGCATCACCATCATGGCATTTATCATTCATCATCGTTATCTTTTCGTATGTTTTTCATAACTCAAACTGAAGAGCACCCAACAGGTATCGTTCCCACATGACTCCTGCCAAGTCTTACCGCTTCAGTATAAACCACTACCCTATAAAAATAAAGCCAGTAAAAACCGCTTCAGTGGTGGCAAGTGACTGGAGAGGATGTAATTTTATGATTCAAAGTATTTTGCGTTGCTCACTCACATTATATTTGGTACAAACTCTCTCATTCATGAAAGAAGGGTACAATAAGAATTGCCCAAAAGCTATTCTGAAATCTTCACATTTAATTTGGATGATTGATTTTGGGAGCGTCAACTGCTAAGGTCTTTGGTCCCGTAAATGTAATGCGTGTATTTTCCTCGGGAGGTGGCCCGTTGCTAGACGGTCGGATCCGGTGCCGACATTGCCGTCGGCTGGGATCTCCCACATCCCATCAGGGAAAGCAATAAGCTTCCGATCGGTGTCCCGCCGTGTGTGGTAGTGTAGTGAATGTTGTAGTAGTGTGTGTGTGTAATTAAAGTAAGAATAGCTCAAGGACTAGGAAGGAAACATCGCGCGCGGTCTGTAGCCCGTTTGTTAGGGTATTACTCCGGTATTTTCTTTGGATTCTTGCCATTTAAGTTAAGTACCGTTCGTAAGCAGCAATTACCATTTTCCCTCCGAAGTCCTCGCAGTTTCTGGCGTTTTCGCGGGGAAATAGCAACAAGTAAAGAACTTCGAAGCAGGCAAGAGAGGAATAATGGTATCTTATGGAAAGATGGAGGAGATAACCCTAACTAATAATACTGAACGTGCGCAGTGGCACAATTATTCGTGAAAACTGTAAATTTAAATGTATGTAAATATTAAAGTTTGTGTTATATGTATATACCCTGAACCTCCTTTCTTCTAACATGTGTTCTGAAACTAGGGATCTATAACGATAGATGGGATTGAAAACATGCAAAATGTTTTTTTATTTAGTGTTGATGAAAACTGCACAGTTAAAGTAATGGTGAAATATGTAACGTTGAAATATGTAACGTTGTATATAAATAACATTAATGTTTGTTTGTATTTCAACAGAAAGTACTTGTATTAAAATAAGTTTTTTATATAATAAAGAGGAGCAATTTTTACGGGAGTAGGGTGGCAACACAAGTATGTGCTTGGGGGGCCCGCAGTACTGTAATCCGGCCCTGTTTCTGTCATTCGTCCTAGGCACTAGATGGGCGTGCGTCTATCCCTTCACCCTTCAGCCTCTCGCTCTCCCGAGATGTCGCGAGCTCGCACAGCCGCAACGCTGCTCGCCCAGCCGCAACCCATGCTTCGCTGCCTGCGCCCCCCGCCCCGCCCCGCCCCGCCCCGCCCCACACCACCCCACACCACCCCATTCCACCCCATCCCACCCCACCCCTCCCCGCCCCGCCCCGCCCCACCACGCCTCTCCCCTCCCCGCCCCTCCCCTCCCCGGCCCGTCACGCCCCCATCGCAGGGCGCACCACCTGCGCGAGCGCAGTCACGCGGCAAATCCTCGCAGCGCGCACCGCTCTTCAATCGTCGCCGCCGAAAAGTCGCCGCACAGCGCAGTGGCATCGCACGACCGCAGAGACAGCAGAAAGTTCAGAGGCAAAGTTTAGTGGAAAACGACACCTGAAATTGCCGGTTTTTCAAAAATACTCTAAACACATTATTATTAACAATAATAATAATAATAATAATAATAATAATAATAATAACTGCAAATGAGCGTATGATTCACATGAATTTCACATCAATTTTTAAAAAGATAAGCAATGCAAATACAAATAAACAAAAATAAAATAAAATAAAATAAAACCCCATATAGACAAATACAAAAATATATAAAATGTGCCCATCTCTACTCTGTACCAATCTCTTCAGTTCACCTGTCTTTACTTCACTGCATATTCCTTCGGTAACTAATAATTTATTCATTAACGGAAAGTACACACCGTCACTTTTGATGGTCTTCACTACTCAACACTTTACTCTACACTTGCGCCCTGAAATCTCGAAAGCATAACTCTCGTGCTTCTGGGATGGTTCGCTAGCATTTCTGCAGGTAAATTTTTCCAGTGAACAATTGTCCTATTCACAAAGATTAATTTTTCTACATCTGTTCTGAGCTTTCTGCACTTTAATTTGGGTGAATGGTCACCTCTACATAAATAGCATGGCATATCAAGTCTTTTACTAATAGCTTTCCATGTCGGTTGATTTTTGTGCGCCTTGAAGACGACACATAGCCGTGCTGCCTTTCTACATGGAACTAATGATTCCCAGTTGAAACTTCCCTCCTTTTTTCAAGAGATCTCTATTTTTTAATGTCTTTGGTCAATATGGGACCGCTTTTAAAATCGCGTATAACAGCCTTTAATGAAACCGTGTAACCCAAATATCGCCTATCATTTGTTAGTGTCCCACCCGTGAAATTTGCGTTGTTGGTATTGATGTTGGCTTTATTAGATAATACATGTGTCTCGGTAACCTGGCTGGTGTCGTTGCTGAGTCATGCATCTCGGAATTAGGGCTACATTTAGCATCTCATGCGGCGTTGTCAAAATAATCAGAGCAAGGGAGCGAAATAAACAATACATACAGAAATCGAGCTAAATTCGCTCTAGACTCTTTAAGACCCATACTGGCTGTTTCACAAGATCAACTAGTAATGTTTGTTCTTGAATTATATTCCTACGATCTCATTTCCATTATAGTCTTTTTCTCCAAATTAAAGAATCATAGTTAAATGAAGATAGGGAAAATTTTGATCAAACACGATATTCTGTTATCAGGTCTTCAGCTTCGAAAAAGAAAACATTTAGGCAATTTATTTATTTTAAGTTACATCATATTTTTCAACAAAACTGTACAGTATATGAATTTTATGATAAACGCACTATTTTTAGTTGGGGACAATTCTATAAACAAGTTCGTCAGAAATTGTCATCGTATAAACACGTTTGTTCCTGATGGTCGTAAAATAAAACATTTCCATTTTTGTTACAATCCATCCAATACATAGCCTCTAATTATTGAACATCATACCTTTCGGAAGAAACTTTGCTTTCTTTATCAATACTAACCATTTTAATACATTGAGAAATATCAAGTTAAATTTAGTACCTAACATTTTTAGTATTATGCTCGATAATTAAAATCAATTGTAAATTTAATTGAAATAAATTTCTAAATATTGTTTAAACAGAAATAAAAAATATACTTTCATAAAAATCAATTTAATTAAGGGAAATACAAAAAAAAATAGAATATCTTTGATAGTTCCAAGCAAATATTTTAATATTTTATCCCTTCAGCGATTGTGTGTTCTAGTTATTCAGAATGCAGCACGTTGTTTCAGATTTACCTCTATCTTAGAAAAAACTGTGCATTGTAAACATTTTTAAACCCATTTCCTTTCATACATTACGTTTAAGTGAACACGGGTTCATCGTTGCTGGTACTTGTTGTGATGTCTGGTATCAATCCCACGCCAATAAATGCAAGAGATTCATCAATATCATAACTGAGAAATTGTAAAGAAATTTCTAGTTGTCTGATAATGGAAGAGTTGATATCGGCAATGCCCCCAATTCGATGCTCCTGACCCTGTTCATAGTACAAAATGTGGGTTGGGATCACCGGAAAGTCCTGATGCACAAGACTGCAATACAATACTTTTTATTGACGTCAAAATGGTACTTTTTGTAAAACGTCTTAGTGAGTTAGGAGAAGCGTTCCAGTGCCAGGACTACATGAAATTTACGGTTATTACCGGAAATTTAAGGCGAAGGAGGAGATGAAGTGTTGAAATTCTTTACGTTACTTCTAAAAATTATAAAATAATTTAAACCAAATATATAATTTTATATAGAAAATATGTCATCCTGGCAAATTCACTGTCGTATCTCTACATTAAAATATTCACTGTTTATTTGTCTTTATATCACATTGTTGAAGCTCCCGTTAAGTATGTTTGTATGTTTTTTTTTTAATTCGCAGAATTTTTTGGTTTAATTAGAAAAAAAGGTTTCACACCTCCGAAGGTTAAATGACATATTGGCTACTGGCTATAACTTCGAATTTTTGCAATCAGCTGTTGCCACTTCAGAGAACATGTAAGTAAATATTAGGTATAATTGATACAATTTTTAATGTATTATATATATATATATATATATATATATATATATATATATATATATATATATATATATATTTGCTTTTATGTGATTAAAATATATATTTAATGTTTTGAAGTGAGTTATGACTAATATGAAATGGATGTTATAGGATTTTAAAAGGAGATTACTGGCGATTTTTCTCACTAAATTAAAATACAGTATCTTCGTGACTGTGAAGCAATATATTTCAATGTTTGGTGCAACATTGCTAGTAAATGGAAATGTTGACATATCTGTGTACTACATACGTGTTTATCTATAAATCATGGTTTACGAAACGTTTCAATCACACTCTGATTACTGAAGATTTTTCATCAGGGTTAAAGATGTAAATAGTCTCACAGAAATAGCATTTGCAATACAAAATGTATGCTAATGCAGTATCATAAATCGAAAAGTGCGTGCTTATTAATATCAAAACATGTTGCATTTGAGGAATTTACAATATGTGTTCACAAATTCACTTAAATCTTATTGCATTCATTTGTAGAGTATGATAATGAATTAAATAAAAATATTTACATAGATTAGAAATTCACAAAATAGTGCCTCTGGAGAGAAAGAAAATGTGATTCGTTCGTAAAATACTGCAGAATATATGGGTTGGAAGTCAGAATTATTACCTTCCAAGTCAGCCTTCCAGACCACTGCGCCTCGAGGCGAGAGCCTTTCCGTGCGCAACGCACTCTGCACGTAGATCTGCGAGTTGAGAAACTCGAGGTGTAAAATGTGACATAGTTGTTGGGTAGTTTCTGACGAGAAAATTTTATTATACGTTTTCCAACAAGAAACTTCGGCGTATTATTTTCTGCAAGGGAGTACATATTTCGCATACTTTCCTTTAATTAGTACGTAGCACATACATACCTTTAGTTTCGTGTGTAAATCTTTAAAATTTACAGCTTAAGTTTGAGAGTTGCGTGACTTTCCAAGTAGTTGTTTCCGAGGAGTTAAATATTTTTGCAATGCGCAATATCAGACGTATTTCTTCAAAATTCTAATCATAAATTCTTTTGCTGTAGTACTGCGGGAAATCAGTAAGGTCTGCTACACAAAAATCATTTATTTGAACGTTTAAAGTCTTGTATGGAATGGCAAAATAATATATTTATTTATATAAATAAATCGTCCATGCCCATTGAACACCACTTCATGACTGTCTTATAGTATTGAATCTGTGTTTTTTTTTGATTGCGCTAGACCAAAAAATCTTAACTTTACGTACTATTAATACAAAAATGACTTCTTAAAAAAAAACGAAAACATGTCGATCATCTTCCGGTGTGTCAATATAAAGAATATATAGTATCACACGGCATGTGTGAATAATGAATATATTTGTAATAATAACATTATAGTGAATTATAATATAATAACAGTACAGAATTATCACAGATAGAATCTACGTACTAAAGTAAACAGTAAAATACGTTACTAGATCTACTGAGCACCATCTGAACTAGTGGTTCAATAACAGTAGGTATTTTCTCTCATTAAAAACGATTTGTTAATATTTTAACAACGTAATTTCTGCACATATTAACACATTGCAACCCTCTATTGAAAAACTCATTACCAATCATAGTAATTGGTTTTGAAAGAAATGTTTTATACAAATTTTGTTGGAAATTTTATTCTTTTTAAAAGTATTTAAAATATTTTCGGAATTTAGTTATATAAAAATCAGAAAAACAAATCATGACAGAAAAATACCAGTTCTCTGGCCTTCTAAAGTTACCACAGGGTTTGAGAGGTTGAAAATTTTAAGTTTTAACTATCGCCCAGATACATAAAATATAAGCAAAGAGAAAGGTTTTATAACCAATAAATTATTCAAGTAGAATAGAAGCTTCCATTTGTTAGAATTTTCTTTTACAAGCGCCTGATAATTATCATCGAAAGAATGTATTCTTCAGAAACACTCTTCGGATAATGTTCGCCATCACCGAATTCTGGAGTGAGTAGTGTCCGTTGCCAGACAGAACATCCGACAAGACGAGTTGCGATCACACATGTTTTGTATTGTTTATTGTCTAATTTTAATTCTTAATGGATTATTTTTACTTACTACGCCCACGGATGAAAGAGCGCAACCAGCAGTTTTAAGTTTCTTTTTATTTAGAACTTGCTAAGTAGAAATTATAGAAATATGTTTTAAACGCTTTAAAACATCAGTGACGCTCCACTCAGCTAGAATTTAGTGAGCTAGAAAGTAAAATGGTTTGGACCTAATCGTAACAGTCTTACACTATTATTAAGTATAACTGATGTGCCTTAAGTTTTCATAAGACCTAGAGTGTAATGGAGAATATGAAGTTGTTAGGGAATACATAATCTTTATTAACTTATTATTTAATCAAATGTACTTTATGCTCATTACGAAATTTAACATTCTCAGGATACACATTACTATATAGTTACCAATCTTAATTTCATCCGTGGTATTATTTCACGACTCTAACATTGTAATAACTAAACATCAGTTTCGTCTTATGATTGCTAATAATGGTATACTCCTTTCCTTCAACCCTACTAACATATCTTTCCACTCCAAATCTTGTCAATCCCGGAAAGTTACACGAACCACAAACTTGCACAGATTACATCACGTCGTATTATGCAGGATAAAACGTTTTATTGTCTCCAGATTCTCAAATTAAAACCATCCTTTGAAGTTTCCGCATTTCCTTGTCTTCGCGTATCGTGCTTCAACAACATCCTCGGAGTGCTGCGAGTCAGGCGATCTCGACAGCGGAGTTACCGGAAGTCGTAAGGAGTCGGCCATATCTGCGCAGGCAGCTTCGCCAACCGAAAACACATAAACGGAAGGAAGCCCCGCGGGCTTCGGTGGCTTGGCGCCCACGCGGGCGACCGCGCCCCGCCCCACCTCGCCCCACCTCACCCCACATCACCCCACCCCACCCAACGACAACTCAGCCCACCTCACCCTGCCCACCCCTGCCTCAACCCATCCCCCCCACACACACACACCAACAGCCCCAACCCATACCCACCTCATCCTATCTCACCCATTCCACTCCATTCTATCCCAGCACGCCCCACTCCGACTTACGTCCTCCAGCCCGCTCCGAACCTCTCCAACCTACTCTGCAAAACACGGCAGCATCCTAGGTCGACCCATCACATCCCTCCTCAAATCTCTTAGTTCCACAATCACCGCCTCTTCATACAGCCTCTCTCCACTCACCGCTACGGTACATTACGCTACACCTGGACCTGGAACATCTCGCACACTCCTACCCCAACCTCTCCACGCATCGCGTCCCCCAAACCAAACCCCTCTCTCCCAAACCCTCGCACCCTACCCCGATCCTCCCACTTGTACCTCCTCCCTCTTTTCCGCCATTTTCAGCCCTCACATCGCAACGGCCCGCTCCGCCTCGCCCTGCCCGCCCCGGCCACGCCCCATCACGACTCGCTCTTCCCCGCCTCTGCATGCACTCCCCACCTTCCGCGCCTCCCGTCTTGCCGCACCCCGCTCCACCCCGCCCCGCCCCACACCGCTTGGCATCGCCCAGCACCCCCTCTCAGCCCCGCGCGGGATGTGAATGCGGGCCCTTCCTCCCGCGACGCGACGCGCCGCTCGTAAAGCGTCTTGGAGCAGGAACGAAGGCGCTGATTGCGCGGAGGCAGTCACCTGATGGCTGAGATGGGGACGGAAAATTTGGTGGAGGTAGACGATTGCTACGAAGCAATAGCTCAAGCTGTGGCAATGCTGAAAATGTAGCAGTGGAGACTCGGTGATTTTACAAAGTTGCGTCGGAAGGGGTGTTTATGATGTTGGGAGTGACGATGCTTTTCTTCGTTTTGTGTTTTGCTGTTGTTTCGCGAAGAATTTAATTAATGTACGCCAGTTATAAAAACAAATGATGGATGTAATCAGGGAACTGAGAACAATATGGGGTTGCAAACGAGATGTTCGGTTCAGTCGTGCCTTTGGCATTGGCCTCCTCTGAAAACTAATTAGTAGGTGCGAGGATGCAATGCGCTGCATGTAATTATCCCAATGTGTCGCAGTTTGGCAATGCCAAAATTAGGATGACATCGTCTGATTTGAAAACAGAGTAATTGCGGTGGCAGAAACCGCCATTGCGAGTTAATTCAATAGCAGCTGTGTGCAATAGTAGCAGCAATGCGATTCGTGGGGAGCTTATGTTATCTTCAAAGGCAATGGATCAAACCCTTATGACTGCAGAGGCACAGAGAGACAGCTGGGGAGGAGTCTGGCTGGTGATGATAGGTATTCAGGCTGTGGTGAGGGCTGTGCTGATGTTTGAGAAACAATGGCATTGACCTGACTCCGCTTATGCCTGCAGAGTCTGCGGTAACTGAGATGATGGTGGTAGATAATGATCGGAAAATTGCTGTGTTTCTTAAGTGATGCGTTGACAAATGGTGGAGGTAGATTGATGGCAGCTGTAGAATGTCTTATAAAGGAATTGCCTGCATGATATTCCCATTTAAGATGCTCAAGAGACACTTACATGAGAAATCAAATGACTCATGTTGTTCATAAGTGAATGCCGAACAACAAAAAGTTAATCAAAAACTTAATGAAATATTAAATTTTAGTTTATTAGTTTTGGTGATTGAAACGACTGTTTGTGAACAGGTAATATAAACACAGGCGAGCTATGAGCTAAGGATTCCTTCTAAGAGTCATTAAGTCCCTCCATCATACGTCCACTGAAATTAATACAGATGTAAGAGATTTTTAGAGTAACGTTCAGTATGTTTCAGCAGCTAATGTTTTGCTTTTGAACCACACGTGATTTTAACCAACACTGAAAACATAAATGAATCTGCCAGCCACAACGCACCATTCCCTTTGCTGGAATACGGTGAGAGTCCATTCGAATTGGCCGGATTCGTGTTGGGCCAACACGGCTGACAGCTACCAAATATTTTAAGCACACATTAGAAGGCGGGGCCCGTCGCACTGTGTCCGAAACGTTTTGACAGACACGGGCAAAGTTCCAAATAAACAGAACAGAATCAAATAAAGCTAATAAGGGCAGAAAACGATTACAAATAAAGTTTAATTATTAGACTGAACTAAAAATTGTACACGTAGGCTTCCGCGGCTCGAGTTCATGACTTCTAGGCTGTCCGGGTGTTGCCGCGTCGTTAGCAGATAGGCCGACATTTCGCCTGTCATGTCGCAGCCTGTCATGTTCAGCCTAGGCTGAAAAAGGCATAACAAAGGAGGCGGAACTTTACTGTGTCACTACCCTGAAGAAGCCTGCGACATGACAGGCGAAACGTCGGCCTATCTGCCAACGACGCGGCGTCACCCGGACAGCCTAGAAGTCATGAACTAAAAATTCTTTTTTTTATTTATTTACGTTAAAAACTGTGTATGGGGAGAAGTGTATGTAAAGACGTGCTATGGAGAGAAGTTAATTTGAAGTTACATTCTGCTACTGAACATGAAGGAAGTCAAACCTGTCACCTCTGAGGCGGAGGCATCAACTATGAAGTCGGCCGAGAGATCGCCAAGTGTGTCCTCCTGCAGCGGCCCCCGCCCTTCGTGAGGTCCTGCACCGCCGCAGGATGAAGCCACAAAGGAGGGCGATTTGCGCGTTACTTCTCTTTACGGCGGCGCCTTTACGGGCCCCGCGGGGCGGCGGCGCGCGGCTCCAGTTGCGGACGGCGGAGCGCTGACGACAGGAGAGAGAGAGTGGCGGTGGGCGGAGGGCCGCGTCAGCCATGTTGACGGCCGAGGTGCAGATGGAGATCGGCATCAACGGAAGAGCACTGGACGGTGATGAAGGCTCTCGAGCTCTGAGAAAAAAATGAACGGCTGGACCAACGTTTAGATAGATATTCATTGGGTTTATACAACCTGGGTGGCAGAACACTTCAATTTACATATTACAATTAGGAATATTAATACAATGCAATTTTAAATTAATTTAAGACAATAATAATAATATATCAATAAGGGCTTTAATGGCAGTAATATAACAATAAAGGAAATAATTAAATAATAGCGTTAACTCCACATTTTATGGCTGACCTGCACAGATATTTTAACCAGTGAATACACGGTTTGTTAAATAGTCTACACTCCACTTCACTTCTCTTTACAACACTAATTTGTTTTGTTTTGAGGCATTTGAGTGTAGATATAGAAGTTGGGACAGAAGAGATGGCAACTCCTTTTTTCTAAAATAAATGTTATCGGTCCGTACAATTCAATTCGAAGCCTCAAATAAAAGCTGCAGTAGGATGTGTTCACGTTAACAGATGGATCTGTGAGTGTGTTTATTAGCACAGAGTTGTGCGACTAACGCCGTGCTAGATGAATGTAACATGTTTCCATTAGCTCTCATACGCCAAGACAGCCCTTGTCCATAGTAGAAATGCCCGGGAAGTCGTGGGCAATTGGTGGAAGCTCTTGGGCACAGTGCCCATCCACACCGCCAGCCGCGAGAATGCGCGGAGGATTTTCTGTGAGGACGCGTGGCAACCAGTGACAACTTGCGAGTGTGCGTTCCGATGTGGCATTTGCGCTAATCAAGTATCTGCATAATAAGGCCTTTACAACGGGTATGCAATGCTTTTTTAATGTTGTGAACTGGAATGTGCTAAAATATTTGTAACATGAAACCAGTACTATCGTTTCAAATATCTCAATAAATACGAGAAATGCAATTTTGCTGTGTCATTAAATGTTCACGCATTTAGTTTATACCATGTTTTTGTGTGCATATTTCATATTTTCCAACCGTACTCATATTCTCACAAACAAATAGTTGCCATGATTTATGCCTCAGTCCTCGTATAAAAGGCATGTCTCCAGTCTCAGTTATCATACACGTTTTTTATTACATTCTCATAGGCATATCCCAAGAGTGATCTAACCTGTAGGGGAAAGGAATAGACTATTTTGTTTTACTCTCTCTTTCTAACCAGTGCTCAAACCTCCCCCCTTCTGGATAATGGTGTTTGTTTCAGATAGGTCTTTTGCCTGGTTTGACATCCCTTCACGTCGCCGTAGCTCCAATGATCGATTTTAAAGCCTCCTTCACCTGTGTATGCTCCGAGCTCATTAGGCTTTGCCACAATTTAGTGGGAGAGAATTAAATTGGCGGGGGGAGCGAACTCAGCTGTGCCTCGTAAGCATAAGTTTGAGAGGTGATTGATGATGTACACCAATGAATCTGGTTCACTTGCTAACCAGAATGCGCAACGTATGAAGACTGAGTATGGAGGTATATAAAACATCTCGTGCACGGCAGCAACAGCGTTGCATTTATTTCACTGTGCAAGAATGAACAATTGGGTACCATTCGGTGTCAGTTATTTACAAAATAATTCAGATTCATTTAATAATAACAAATAATTTTCAACAACTATTATACAAATCACGAAATTTGCAATTTAAACTTTTATGTGCAAACAAGTTGTGCAAAAAATAAGTTATTGAGATCTTTACTTCTATTTTCGCAATAAAAATAAAATTTGTCTCTTTTTTTGCGAAAGGAGATGCGATCCTCAGGAACATTTCATTTTGCAATATGATTCGTGCTTTCACGTACGTTAAAATATGAGCATTCTTATTACTACACTACTGTAATCTGTTATTCATACGAGCATCCTTTCACAGCACAATCCACACAACTGGTTGATGCTATTCTGACTTGAAAATGGTCGAGTAAGTTTATCGTTTGACAGGATCGATTATCGCAGTCGCTGACGTGCCAGCGAACCCTCATTAACTGACCCCATACTGAGTTATCTCTTTAGTTACCGTTTCTCAGTGCTAGACAGGTTCGAGCTAATCATTTTGGAAGTCAGAAGAAGTGAGGAAATATCTATTGCATAGAAACCATTGAATAAAGGAAAAGAGTTTCATATTAACGCACAGACTTACATTCATATGCATATTATTCATTCCTAGACGGTCTGCCAGAACCACAAACACAGTAACATTTTTTAAGTCATCATGCAAATATCAGACTCATCTCCGTCAGAAAAACATATCCATAATAATAATGGTGTGATATATTAATAAGAAAGTTATTAATTAGTTTAATTAAAAGCACTATGAAAAATTAAAACTTACTAGAATGTAACTTTAATTCAGAATAATTTGGGAGAAGGAAATTATATATATATTAGTATTTCAATAAAACGAAATTATAGAAATAATTTAAATGCAGTATTTATTTACAATATTTAAAATATTCAACTTCAACAAGGTACATCTTAATCTGAAACACTCAACAGCAAATGATGATTTTAATTGCAAAATTTTTTAGTATATAAATTGGAACACAGCTTCCACGTATGTGTCTCCATTTCTCGTTGAAATTAATTGCTCATTAAGACAAAGTATTGCTCCAGCCTTTGAGAAACGCCTGTGAAAGCCAAGTCGCTAACTGCCAACGCACTCCCTTAGAGGGGTGTTTCGTTCTCGGCGAGAAGGGATGAGCAGAAATCACAGAAACGACACCGTGGCGCCTTCGATTCCCAAGGCAAGGTAGCGTGAGGAGGTGCCCGCTCAAGGCGATGGAAAGCCCTTGTGTTGATTTCATTTAACGTATACCGAATTACAACAATAGAATTCAATAACAACTGTCACAAAAGTCTCTACAAAGACCAATTGTCAACAATTCTCTATTGCAATGACGTGATACAACACCATAACTCAATTGCAACGACACCGGCTCAGGCGGCTCGGGGCTGGTGTGCCGCTGCTGAAGCGTCGAGCCCCGATGGCGATAGGTTTCCGATGATAGGTACACAGCTAGGACGAGTTCAGCCGCTGTCCGGCGGAGAATTCTAGCGACCGGCTGACTGAACGACAGGTTTTCCCTGGTTTCTCCCATCAACACCGGGCAAATGCCAGAGCTGTACTCTAATAAACCGACCTCATACCGCGCGCGATCTTTCCTACATCTTCCTTGTCCTATCCGCAACCCTTACACACACTTACACTAACTTGCACTACCTACCACACGAGTATGGAGACCGGTCGGAGGTTAGAGCTTGTCCCGGTGGGGCGCTGCCCCGCTGGTGGGAGATATCTGGTTGGGGAAACCCTACTAGCAGACTGTATGTCGGCGCCAGATCTCGCCATACAGCGGGGGAAGATTATCCGCCACCTTCCGAGGACGAGAAGCACTACACTTACGGGACTAAATACCTCAGTAGTTGACGCGCACGGAATCACTGACAACCAACCGAAGATAAGATTTAAGAACATTTTATTTAAAAAATGTCAATCATAGATCTATACTGTGCTTTTGCAATGTGCATTTTTTCGCAATTTTCGGAAACCGGTCGGACACTTTGAGCTTGTCCCAGCTGGTGCGGTGCCCCTGGGGAAACTCCAGCTAGCCGGCGTGTACGTTGGCGCCGGATCTCGCCATCCAGCAGAGGAAAATCACCTCCACCTCACGCGATAAAACATTCACCACACTTCTGGGAATAATTTATTACTTGAGCGTCCCGGCTTTACTAATCAGTCAATTGCAATGAAGGATGCAGGTTTCCACCGCAGGAATATCAAGGGCATATAGGCAACCCATTCAGACAAATACATGGGTGTCCCGCGTGTTGCCTATGAAACGCCCCTTCAAAAATAGCATGACGCAAATCTCGGAATGTTCCAAAAAGTACCCATGTTAAAACGTGTCTTCAATTTTGGTGATCGGTTGGACACAGCCTTGTGGTCGCGAGGGCTAGTCTTTTACTTCCCCCCCCCCCAGCGTCGTCTGCTTTCGCGAGGGATGAGCTCGACACTGGACTTTGAGCGCCAGCGGCGGAGGCGCCCGTGGAAAGCGCCGCGATGCGAGAAGTGGCGACGAAGAGGGGGGGGCGAGACGAGGGAGATGGATGCCTCGTCCACCGTCCACCGGTGGTCATTCGACCGTCGCGTCGCCCGGGGCTCCGCACAGTGGCACGGGAGGAACGGCGAGCAGGAATAATGTAAAGAAACCTTAACCCCCCTCCTCCCCACTGAAGCGTCAACATAATGCCGACATCTTCCTTTTCTTCTTCATTCGTTTCCCATTCTTTGAGTCTTTGTTGTCCTTCTTGTTCTTTACTTTCTACTTATTCTTTTTTATTTCTTCTTCTTACACCCCCTTTTTCCTTTCTTATTTTTTCTCTTCTTTTTTCCCTTCTTGTCTTTCTTCTCCTACTCCTTTGACACTTTTTCTTTCTCCTTCTTAAATACAGATTTTCTTGTTCATAAACTAACGAAACAAGTTTTCCTACTTACATTCTGAATTTCTCAGCGCGGCCGAATAGTTCAAGTTTGTTTATTACTGCACGGCCATCTTTGAAGTTAGACCAGGTTTTTAGGAACGACCAGGCCCGAACTGTGATTTCTGTTTAAAATATTTTAGAGTAATCGGTCGTAATCATCCGAACGCCAACATGGCCGAAAATGGAGAGTATCAAAAACATAGCCGGAGTCAAAAGCAACGCGGACGGAGTACATACATGGCGGTCCGGGAGACGCCGCGTCCTAGAAAGAGATGCCAACGTTTCGGACGGCATGCTGCAACTTTTCTCACGGCAAAATGCGAGAAAGGTTGCAATATGGCGGTCGAAACGTACGGCGCCTCCCAGACATCCAATTATGTACGAAAAGTATCGTGTCCGGTCGTATGAAGAAAATCGCAATGACCCTCGAAGTAACGCGTTGAGGACGTTATTGAAAAGCGGCCGTCATTCGTCCGCCCTGGACCACTGTGCGATGAGAGCGGAGGCCGCCGCGCCGTCGGCGACATATTGGCTCGCTCAATGCCCGCGCGCTGACGCCGACGGCGACGGCCGATTGGCCGTAAATTTTTCTGTTGGCGTCGTAATTGGGCGCGTGATGAAAGCGCGCAGGTGCCCACGGACGCCACCTCTCCCCTCCTCTCCGGGCCCTCCCCCCTCTTCCTTCCAACCCGCTCGCCACTCGCCATCCTCGTCTTTCCTCTCCACCACCCTCCACCACTTCTCCACCTTCCCTTGCTTTCTCCCCCAATTCCCGCTCTCTGGCTTTCCCCACACCGCTCTGCCTTTCTCCTTCCCTTCCTGCCCCCTGTCCCTCTGCTCTGCCTACCTCCAGTATCCATCGCGCTGTTTCTCAGTCCTCCCAACCGCCACTTCCTCCCCGCCCGCTCTGCCTCTCCTCGCTCTGCGCCGCCTGCGCCACGCCGCTAAAGATTGCACTTGGTCGGAGTTTTAGTGACACTGGGCGACGAAATTGATTACCTCTCCCGCCGGAGCTATTGCAGAACGTTAGGGGATAGATGGCCTTTCAGATGTTTGATTTAGTACGAGCATTCAAGTTGGCCTCACTGCTGGCTATTAAGCGAAGATATGGCGTGAGGTTGGTTTGTCGGGATAGACTGACTTGGACCCGACTGTGTTAGGAAGTAAAGGTAAATGTTCTGAAATTCATTTTGTGATTTCGATCCCAATGCTTCTCCTAATCCATAAAATGAAATTTAAAAAATTACTTTCAAAAATTTACAATTTAATCACGATAGTACAGGAGAGTTTGTGATGAATCTGAGGAGAGAGGAGCTTTTGGAACCTCAGCTCCACAGAAACTGATGCTACCTTCACAAAATATAGTTTTTAGAAATGTTCTATACTCATTAAATTAGTCAATGAATACCTTACAAATAACTACAAATCAACAGATAATAATGTAATAATAATTATTATTGTATTAAATCACGTATAAAACTTCAATCGTTTATGACGAGTGAGATATGATGTATGCAGGTGCAAATGTCTTCCAGAGCTCCAGATTTCCTACTTTCTCTAACTACACACTATTGTGAGAATAGATAAAGGCAGCATTTTAAGAAAGAACATAAAAAATATAAAATGTTAACCTCTGAAATAGCTGCAGGCAAGATTCACCTTTGATTTTGAATATACTTCAACCAAATAACTAACATTCCTCATGCCCTGCAAAAAGGAGCTCAAGAAGATTGGGCAGAGTGAAGATACATTTAGTGTCCAGAAACCAAAGAAGAGGCCATCTCAGAATTCGCTCAAAGGATCAAGGGAAACTCGTCAAAAACCCTGATCGAGATGGTGTCATTGATCTTACACTATTGATCTTACAATAGAAATACATTATAAATTCAGCTTTAACGTAAAATTATTTATAACAAAACATCGTGTTCATTGAACACTAAATCCATAGTAACGCTCTAGAAAAACAACACTAACTTGAAATATTTTCCTCTCTCACTGCGGAGTAGAGAGAAAGTTATGTAATACTGTGCGAAAAGACGGCGAATTTTCGGCCGAAAAACTCTCTTGCCGTGGTAACGAGGCAGTGGATTCATCCAGTTGCTAAATTTAAAACAAAAAATCATCCAACACATGGTGTAGGGAGCATCCATGTTCAGTGGGTCATTGGTAGTAAAAAATCGATTCACGGTAAAATGTTTGCCATTCTGTCAGTCTGACCGTCTGTCCGTCCGTAGACAACGCCAGCGGCTAAACTGTTCACTGGATTTTCTCCACAATTGATATTTTTCCCATCGATCTGGCTGATGTCACAGCCCCTTGTATTTGAAACCGATATTTTAAGTTTGGGGGGTACTTAACATGAAGTATTAGAGACATTTCCCAATTTTCAAAAACAAAAACAAAAAAAAACTGCCTTTTTTTATTAAATTTTGTTGTTAGCGTAAAAGCGGTTAAGATAATGGTGTAGGTGTCACTTTCATTAAAAACCCTAATATTTCGGAAGTTGCCAAAGTTCAAACTTTTCTCGGCGTCTTCCTACAACTACAATTATGAAGATATGGAAAGATTTTCTTTAATTAAATATATTCCTTCATGATAGATTTTGAAATAAGACTCTGGACAATTTTTCGAAAATTTGAGTACTTTTGCGTGTTTTTTTTTTTTTTTTTTTTTGCGTAAAAATACGGGCGAAAAGTACGAACTGCTTTAGCACCACAAGTTTTTGATGTGTTAAAATGGTCTGTCAATAGCGCACCGATCTTAATTCTCAACTCTATAGTAAAAACTGCAAACATTTCTAGTTATACAACCTGTGTAACCGTAGTTTTCCTCCCATCGCCGTCTATGTAACGGGGTGTCAGAACTAATCGTACCACGTGTAATTCTTTATTCATCAAAGGGCCTCGAAGAAGATTTCTTGTTGCTACTTACAGGTTCAACTTCAGTTTCCGCTTCATCCATCTTCATTTTCATTCCCTCCGTGCTCATATCTCACCTTTTTACTCTTGAATAATCTTTATATTACAAACACTGAGATGGGGCCCACCCAATACAATTTACTCAAGGAAACACATTTATGTACAGTAGTGGAGAGAGGTAATAGATATGATTATAGAAATTGAAGCTCCAGAAGTAATACAAAACAAGTATTCTCTGAAAAACTCCTGAGTTAGTGTATTAGACGCATAACTCATATTACGCGCGATGCTGGTCTGCATTCAAAACGGTCAGAAGATATTTGATATTTACAGTGCGGTCGTCAGTATTGTATTTTTTTTGCTTTATGTACGGATATCTGTGGAGTATCCAGTGGCATTTAAGTTAGTTTCACTTTACGTAAATGAATTCCAAGTATTTAACTTAACAAACACCTGAATTGCAGTTCATTTATTACGCTGCATAGACTGCGCTACTCTTTTCGGAAAAAATAAAAAAGTAACTAGGATGCGAATGACCATCAAAAAACAATAAATTGATTTTTTACTATTTATTCAAAAGAAGTTATTCTGACATTTTTTACCAAAAGGGGGGCAACAAGTCATTCTTGTGACTAGCCTACCAAACAGTCAAGCCATCCAACCTACCTAACCTCCTTCATTGAGTATGGAATCACGAAGGCGACATTTAAATTCCGTGGTGGTAGCAGATATCTTGTGGTAATCCATGGTATTGTAAAGGAAATAATCTCCACAAAACTTTTGTGGAGATTATTTCCTTTACAATACCAAGGCGACATTTCGCACCCCCACAGCTCTGGAATTTTATTAAAAAATAATTATAATTTATAATTTACATAACATGAATATATATATATATATATATATATATATATATATATATATATATATATATATATATATACAGGGTGGTCGTTTTAACTTGAGACAAGTGAATATCTCGAGAAATATGCACCCTACGAAAAAAGTGTTCGAGATAAAAAGTTAATATTATCGTGGGGGACATCAGTCAGTGCTAAAAGTAGCCACCCCCCGCCCCCCCTTTGGGGGGGTCGGGGGGGTCACTTTCATATCTTAAATGGGAACCCCCATTTTTTATTGCAGATTTAGATTCCTCATAAAAAAAGAAGTAACTTTTATTTGGGACATTTTTTCCAAATTATTGATAGATGGCGCTGTAATCGCAGCAAATGCCATGAGTTACCGATTCTGTTGGAAGATGTACCACTTGCAATACGACAGAACATGTGGTTTCAACATGATGGTTGTCCGGCACATTACGCCGCAATAGCCCGAGAAGTATTAAATCGCGAATTCAGTGGTCGTTGGATCGGTAGAGGGGGTCCAGTAAATTGGCCTCCTAGATCACCAGATCTTACGTCGCCGGATTTTTTTCTGTGGGGTTACCTTAAAGACAAAGTGTATGCAGAAGTACCTACAACTCGACAAAACATGATAGAACGTATCAGAAATGCTTGCTTAAAAATTACACCGGATATGCTTTCGAGTTGTGTAGCTGCATTTGAAGCTCGAATTAATAAATGTATCGAAATGGAAGGCGGACATTTTGAGCATTTGTTGTGAACTACAAAAGAGGCAAGGGGCTTCCCGAAGTTAAGCACCCCAATGGTGAGAGGCAAGGGGACTCACCTTAAACCAGCACCCCGATGGTGAGAGGCAAGGGGACTCACCTAAAACAAGCACCCCGATGGTGAGAGGCAAGGGGACTCACCTAAAACAAGCACCCCGATGGGAACAGTAACTACTACGTCCACGTCGTTGTTCCTGGGTAACGCTAAAAGTAGTTAAGAGCTTTGAATAACATAACAGGTTATTATTTGTTTGTTTTGCAAAAGCGAAATCTAATAATTTCCAATTTTTCGTATTCCAGTCTATTTTTTGTTATTACAACGCCATCTATCAACAATTCGAGAAAATATCCTTAATAAAAGTTACTTCTTTTTTCATGAGGAATACAAGTCTGCATTAAAAAATGGGGGTTCCCATTTAAGATTCCAAAGTTGCCCGCCGCTCCACCCCAGGGAGTGGAGGTGGGGGGTCATGTTTTGAGTCATACGATAAGTTTTTGAAAAATATTAAACACATGTTTTGCAGTTTTTCGATCCAATGTGAATTTCGCAAGATATGAGACCGTTTCCTTCATTTTTCTAGGGAATCGGGATAAATAGTTTTTTCCGATTTTAGCGCCATCTATTAATAATTTGGAAAAAATGTCCCAAATTAAAGTTACTTCTTTTTTTATGAGGAATCTAAATCCGCAATAAAAAATGGGGGTTCCCATTTAAGATATGAAAGTGACCCCCCCGACCCCCCCAAAGGGGGGGGGGTGGCTACTTTTAGCACTGACTGATGTCCCCCACGATAATATTAACTTTTTATCTCGAACACTTTTTTCGTAGGATGCATATTTCTCGAGATATTCACTTGTCTCAAGTTAAAACGACCACTCTGTATATATATATATATATATATATATATATATATATATATATATATATATATATATATATATATATATTCAATTTTAATAATATATTAATATATAATAATTATAATTAATATTTAAATATTATTTTTTTCTTAGCAATCTATTCTAAATAAATATCTTGTTTGTCACACTTTTGGCCGGTACGCCTTGTAAAATCAGTTTCCAACGTCATGCTTACTGTACACGACTCTTTCATTTACGTTACGAAATGAAACCCGCTAATATGTGTTAATAATGAGAAGGTCAAGGAATCGTTCAGGCCTTTCTGCTATAGTCCATTACACTGACGTCATTGCCATCGTTTCCCATGAGCTAGGGTAACATAAGCGAGCACTGTTTTATAACGAATTTGAAAAAATCGTATATAAACATTCTAAATTTGAAATGCATGCTTATAAGAGCGCCCGACAGGTTGCTTGAAGGTATGATGGTTTATCCAAAGAATTTTAACAAAAATGATTTTTTTAATTCTTATGTCGTCACGTTACTTACTGTCACATTGTAGCGTTCATGCGCTAGAGTCACAGACGGACAAACAGACGTTTTGCCGTCAATTGAGTTTTCGCTATCAAGAACTCACAAAACATGGAATCTGACTACAAAACGTATTAGAGGAAGTAATTTACTACATATAACAAGATTCAACTTTTTCGTAAACAGATCTCGCCAAAGGAGTTTTTCTGTCTGAGAATTGCCAATTTTCGCAGCAGGAATACTTTCATTGTTTTATGTAACTATGATATGAGAAATTAAAATGTTTTAAAACGATAAAAGGTGAGTAGTCTTAAATAAATTTTGGATATGGAATGTTCTGCTAGATTCATAGAAAATTAACAATAGTGTATATATTTAATTATTAAATGAAATAAGAACATGAAATTTATTTCAATATTGACATTTTCCTGACGGCTATAGTATCTTATTTATTTGGTAGGCCTCCAATTCTATTTTCCCTGTCTTGATATTGAGATGTACGCAAGTATGGTGATATTCGGAGTAGGGATTTGAAAACCTAGAGTAACTCTATCCTGCAGAAAGTGTAAATAAAAATCATTTTCTTCGTATTCTTTCTTCCGTATATTTTTTTTAATTTTCACTATTGAACTACAGTTCATGTTTAAGAGTCAACGCCTGACAACAAGCTCCATCTCATGCCCGATGTATTCTCCACGCCATCTCCGAAGCGATACGCGTGCACGCCAACGGGATTCCGTACGCGTGAGAAACTTTAGCGAGGGCGGAGAGACGCAGACCCGACATGAATGACCTCGTTACGCCCGATTCCTTCGGGGTTGACTCGCGCACTTTTTGCGTCCCAGATAGCAGTTGCCGGGCGGGGCGGGGCGGGGCGAGCCCAACTCGCCAAGAACTCGCCCGGTCGGACGGAATGTCGGCGCTTCCAAAAAGGAAAGGAGAAGGGAGGAGGTCGGTCATTAGCGGTTGGGGCTGAGGCAGTTGGACGGAGAGATGGAGATACTCGTGGTTCGTTGATAGCGGGGTGCCGCTGGAAGATCATGGTTGTGGAGTAAAAACAGGCGATGGTAGGGATACGGGAGCGAGGTACAGGCACTGCTTGTGAGAAGTTAGGCGGAAGATCATGGTTGAACAGATACAGCTGGGCGATCACGGCTGGACGGTTTTGGCGGGGCCAGCTTGGCATAGCAGAGTGAGCATAGTGAGTGGCAGAGTGAGCATAGTGGAGCAGGCGTGACTGAGCGTGCGTGTCTGGGAAGGCATGGTGGGACAGGTATGCCAAGAAAACCAAGGTGGACAAGCTTGGGGGCGGGCATGGGAGGACAGGCAGATATCAAAGGACTTCATTGGCGAGTTTGACTGAAGAGTGTGGGTAACCATTACTTTAACTAATCGATATTCAAGAAGAGGTAAAACGGAATTTGTGGAACGACAGAGGTAGTGGAGTCTCTCGATCTGACAGAAGAAAGGAATTTGGCGGAGATATGTCCCAATCTCTGTAGTAGAGAGAATGATAGAATTGGAAGGATTGTGGTGTGGAGGTGTTAGAAATGGTTGGGGTCAGGGAGGTACTCAAACAGCTGGAGCATGCAGCTGCAAAGGACCCTGGAGCGGTATCATCGATGAAGTGCAGTAGAGAAGAGGATAGTTTAAGAATACGGTGGGAGGGCTCAGAAGCTACTGTGGAGGTGGTAGAGAAACAAGCACAAAATCCCGTTCCTGAGGGCAGGATGCGGCGAGATGAAGTAAACGTGATAATGGATCGATAGGCGAAGGTGGGAATACAAAAATCAACGAATTTTGGAGACATTGTAAAGTCTTTGTAGTATTAATGGTAATTCGTACAAATACATAGAATATTTGAAATATAACAATCATTGCTTATTATCCATTATTTGCAGACTGCCAGATACGTTTTAGAACCGCAGATGATAATCTTCAAATAGATCCCGTCGACTTAAGAAAAAAGGAGAAAACTATAATCGACTGATTTCACTAACAAAACAAAAGCCATGACATTCCATTATAAATCCATCTTTTATATATTTGGGATTGTGCGGGACGGGGCGCGGGCGGGGCGTGGGGGCAGGGCGTGGGGGCAGGGCGTGGGGGCAGGGGGGTACAGGTCGTGATGGCAAGGCGGGGTACAGGGCGTGGGGGCACGGCAGGGGCAGGTCGGGGCGTCGGGGCAGCGTGGGTGGCAAGGCGGGGGACAGGGCGGGGGCGGGGCGGGGAACAGGGCGGTGGCAAGAGCAGGGGACAGGGCAGGGGACAGGGTGGTCGGGGGGCAGGGCGTGGCAGAGCGAGGCGTGGCAGAGCGTGGGGGCTGGACGTGGCCGCAATGTGGGGGGGGGGGCAGGGTGGAGGTAAGGGCGAAGGCAAGGGCGAAGGCAAGGGCGAAGGCAAGGGCGAAGGCAAGGGCGAAGGCAAGGGCGAAGGCAAGGGCGAAGGCAAGGGCGAAGGCAAGGGCGAAGGCTAGGGCGATGGCAAGGGCGGGGGCAGGGCAGGGGCCGCGGGCCGTCGTGGAGCTCCTCGCTGGCGCTTTGTCGCGCCGCCGCGGGTGCCCGCGCCAACTTTTCCTTCGCATTCCGCGCCTGACCTGGCGCGTCCCGCCCTCGCTCCATTCCGCTCGTCTCGCCACTCGGATCGCGCTTGCTGCTCTTGGAAGGGAATGGTCAAAATTTCGGCGGCTTAGGGCGAGCACGGCAACAGCTGATATCACTGCAGTGTCTCTGACCGGGATATGTAAGTGTTCAAGATCCGACGGTTGCAGGATTTTCGGCACTAGCTAGATAGCTAGGAGCTTCTGGAGGAGAATTCTAGCCGGTGGCGGATCTGATCGGTAGTTACCGTGGTTTCCCCGATCAACACCAGGCGAATGCCGAAGCAGTACCCTAACAATGACGTCGGTACCATCAATAGAAAAAATAAACCATACGCCGATATTATTGTTTCTCAAGTATATATATTTCAAGTGTGTTTTTTGCATGGATTCTATTACAGAAAACTAAATCTCTCTTACTTCTGAATTGCAGATCTTTATATTTTAGTTTAAGTAAATGTTTCAAATTTCATTATTTTTCTTTATTATATTTCATTGAAAATTTCTGTACTTTTAGACACATGAAGTTCATTTGCAAAGAAACAAATTTCTTAGTCACATACGCGTTACTCGTCTTCTCTTTCCTGTGCGCCATTATCTCTTGTCCCAAGTTCAGATCCTGACCCTACATGCGGCGGCGGTGGCGGAGGCAAGGACCGTTCAGCACCAATGGAGGGCAGAAGGCAACGACTGCACAAAAGCTAGGAATGTTACTTTAAACTACGCAAGAATTGCTAAAAAGCTGTGTCAGCAGCCAAATGGGGAAGAGAGTGTTACGAATGCATGATTTTTGGATGAAAAAACTTCTGAATGGGGGAAATTTCTATTGCATGAATATCCGTTGAATTTTGTTTCAAGTTGACAAATCGTCGTGCCAATTCTCATAGTATTACTCGCACGGTATTGCGATACGTGAACACTACTCTCATAAAAATGTTTGCTGTGCACTTTTCAAATTGCCGGACTAGGCTCACATAGTTCCCTCCACTGTCAACATTGTATTCGCAAGCACGGCATTCTGCCCATCGCAACGCCATGACAAATGTGAACACCAAGTTGAGATGAAATATTTCAAGAACAAGCCCGGAGATCTAAATTGTTTCTCTGTTTGATAAAAGTATATTTAACTCCTTTAAATAACAAGTTACTGTGATGCCACGTGTTACTCGTCTCCTTTTGCCGAACTGTACACCGTAAACATGTTTTTTTCCAAACGCATTGCGTCACCCAGTTCAGCGCGAGCTGCTGGCCTGTCCGTTGAGCCCTCCCCTTCCGTGTGCTCGTGTCCCACCGCCAGCCTTTCAGCCCCTCCCCCAGCCCACCCCCTTAGGGTTCGCCCTTTCACACGTCCCTGTCACCGGTGCTCTGTTTCACACGGCCCTCAACGCCTCACCGTTGACCTCCGTATTCTTCCTGTCTCCCAGCGAGTGTTGAGCATCATCAATCAACGCGGCGTCTATGCTGCCATTCACGGCCGCTTTATGTGCGTGCGTTCCTTCCCTTGCCAGGTGAGTGATAGTTCTGCGTTCACTAGCGTGTTCCACTTTCGCACGGTGTACTTTCTGTGCGTTCTGACATTAATTGTTTCATCATTACACATGTAATAATGATTTCTACATCTTCTGTGTAGAATTTCAATTTTGTGAATTTAGAAACTGACTCGGACAATCGACAAGAACCGAAGGAACTCTTGAAATAGAGATTTCATCATTATCATCTATTTATTATTATTATCAGTATTATTGTTGTTGTTGTTATTATTATTTCACATATTTGTCTTGTAAAATTTATCGTACACTGTAGGTCACCATTACATGTTGTTTCATTTGCAAATTTTGATACATTACATATTTTTTTATTTCTATAACATTTTAATTTGTATTTAGGTTGGTTAGACTCTTAACTCATGTGAATGTCAACTTTGGGAAAATTTAATATAACATTTCAGTAAAAATTGTTGAGAAATTACGTATAATAATTGATGTATGTAAATACTATATCGTGAGTTTCTCTTTTTTTATAGGTAAGTGTAGCAACTTTTCACGATGTCCGGCAATGTAAGAATGGTGATCATCTTGTAAGTACGAAAAAACAATGTATTGCATGACTGAATGACGTATTTTAAATCTGGTAGAGAAATATTTCAGTATACTGTTCTATTCTTATAGTCATATATCTGAACAAAAGCAATGTCAATATAATGTTTCGGTCAAATACTGTTGTCATTCTATACTAATTTGGATATTACTTATCATTAATTAAATATATGTAACAAGAACTGTGACTACAATACTGTTGTAATAGTAACAATAGTAATAATTTATTTTTTTGCACTGAATTGCACTGAAATCCATCAAAGTACATTTTCTTTCCTAAGACAACCATAAAAAATCATTATAGCGATGTGTCAGATACGTTTGTACGTTTTGTGTTATTATTATTATTATTATTATTATTATTATTATTATTATTATTATTATTATTATTATTATTATGACTTTTCTCAGCAACTTGTGCAGAGACCAACTCGTCCATTAGTTACACTTTCAGGAAAGGCCATGGTTGCTGGGAAGAGAAACTTTTCTCTATTCCCCAGGTCCGATATTGGGAACCTCAATGATTCAGAAACATGCGAAATAAATAACATTTGCGCAGAACCACTGCTCTTTGCCCGTAATTCAGGATTCGTTGAGATAGTCCCGTTTTCTCTACTTTGTTGCAAGAAAGTTTTCGTCTCCATATTCTCAGCCGTAATAACAAGTAGGTAGGTTGTCCCACTTCAGTTTCCAAATATGTTGAATTTCTAAATCAAGGTGATCATATTTAGTAATTTTCTCGAAATCTCTTTTTTATGGTTGTGTGTTAAGAGCACGGCAATATCAATAATTACATCTTCTTTGTTTTATGATTGTTTTATTATTTTAGTGTAGTATTATTACTAATTATTTTAGTATTTATTTAGTTTCTTTATTATTTTTGTGTTTATTATTATTATTATTATTATTATTATTGTGTTTATTATTATTATTATTATTATTATTATTATTGTTGTTGTTGTTGTTGTTGTTATTTGGGGAATTGCGAATTGCCTGTCTAGATCCACGCGGAGATACACCTACATTTAACCGAGGCTCAGTAACATTTGCCCCGTGGCAAGTGAATGTGACACCACTTTCGGGGGATGAGCATTATGCTGAATACAATTTTTATCCCCCAGGGTTGCTAGTCCTTAGGAGATGGATACAGACATATACAAACGCACCCATGCCACTAGGCGGAACTCAAACACGCGATCCTTCCGTCCGAGAACGCCACGGCACTACTGCCTTAGTGGTCTCAGATCGGCTATTATTATTATTATTATTATTATTATTATTATTATTATTATTATTATTTTATAATTTCTACCCTTCCAACGTATATTTGAATATGAAACAATCATGAAGTGCGTTTTCAATTTATGTTTCCGAAGAAATGCAATGGCGTGAAGTTAATCATAGCGATGTATAATTTTTTTTGCAACCTTTAATTCTGGAAACAGGATTCCACGCGTTCGCATGTTTTGATAAAGTGATGAACAATGAATATTAGGTTTTGAAGTTCATTTACCAGAGAATAAACATTTTAAATTACAGTTAATAAGTGTTTGAAAAAAGTTCAATGTGTAAGTAGAGTGTTTCCTTGAAGATTATTTTGGAGGAAAAGATTTTGGGTTTCCTAATATTTCTCCTTGTCCTGAGTGTGAAGAATATTCAATTCTGTATTTAAAAAATACGCATCTAAAGTATGCATCTTTCGCGTATTGTTCATAATTATGCATTTTAGTAGTAATGAAAACGCCGACCATAGTGCTGTGGTGAGTTGAGGGTACCAATATTTTGTCTCAATATATCCACTTCAGATCACCAAGTAGTGGAATGTTTTTCGGATGCATGGGTTTTAACCAAAGATACCTTGAATTTTTATATATGTGGAATATCCTTACGCTGAATTTCACGTGCGACTCAGCGCATATGATACATCCACGCCCTTCCCCCGAATCATTATAAAATAATACACAGTCCAGTCTCATTAATGAGTCAACGTGACAAAATCCTGAATAACCCCTTTTCCATCACTAACCGCTGCGGGACGTGCAGGAAGAGAGTCTATTAGGTTCTGGATGGCACCGAGAGGGATGTGGAGCCAGACCGACTCTGGTTCCGTGGCCAGCTGCGCTAAGTTCCTCGGTTGCGCATCCATGGTGCGAATAGCCCAATGGCCCTATTAGTGCCCTAATAGGTGATGGCCGATGGATAGTGTGATCGTATTGTGTTGCAATATTCTGACTCAGTACTACAGGGTGAGGAAAAGAAAAATATTATATTAAAAAAGAATGCACTTCGTTGCACTCGCGTTCAAAAACATCTTTCACACATTTCTTCCACATCACTTTGTCCTTTCAGGCAGCTGCGAGTTTTGTCCATCGTTTTCGAATTACAAAAGTTCTTAAATTATTTAAGAGCTTATTAATTATTAATAAGAGCTTATTTTCAAAGTTAGTATGTTCTTTTGTTTTCTAGTGGCACTTTATTTTTAATACGCTTTTTCTTCATGCCTTGAAATATTGTGTTCAAAAATGCCGTTTCTCCAGTGGTAAACTATGAGTCCAAAACAGTATCGAAAGCTATCTGGAATTATAATAATTTAACTTCCTTAAAATTGTATTTCTTGGAGAAACGTCACTTTGGAAATTAGCGCTTCGATGCCGTTCCTCCTGAATGCCAATCGCCCAGCTGGCGCCCAAGGCTTCCTCCCGGAGCCACGCCCGCGGCGTTAATTACTCTCCCCTCGCCCAGGGGCGATATGCGGTTTGGCATCCGTCATTGTGCGAGGAGAGGGAGGGACAGGGCGAATCCCTGAGCTGAGCAAGCATAAAGCTCTGTGGGTCACGTGGGTGCGAACGAAGCGGATTTTAAAGGTGGTAAAATTGTTTCGATTATAAACCTATCACACACAACGTTAGCAACACTTCAGTAATATAGCTTAAAATGTGCACTTCAATAGGAGTTCATTGTTTCTCGTATAGACCATAATACTTCTTTCTTTAATTATTTTGGTGCTTATGTGACGCCTGCCTGTCCATATATCTGTCCATCTGTGGTCATCGCAAACAACTAAACCGTTCAGCTGATTTCTTCAAAATTGATATTCCCCAATCTATGTGAATGAATTCAAGGATTTTAGAGCTTCAAACAGATAATTTGATTTCTAATGAATCTTCAAAAACATTCTCAAAATTGGTACTAAATTGTTCGATCAATCTTAGTCATCGGATAGCGCAAAGGATGTTTAAGACAATGCAGGGCTCATGTTCGTTGTAATTCTAGATTTTTGAAAGTTGCAAAAATACAATTTCTTTAGGGATTCTTCCTACAACTACAATATTTAAGATATATTTTTCGATAATATGAATAGTTTTCTTGTAATTTGGCGCGCAATATAGGCAATTTAAATAAGTAAACTTTTTCACAAACCGCTCCAATTTTATTTTCTATTTTCTATTTTTCCACGGTTAGAAGAAGCAGAAGACGAATAGGTCTCTTTTACTTGAACTCCATGAATTTTCGAAAATGGCAAGTTTAGAAATAATGCGAGAGAGTAGGTTTCATTATTTGATGGATTCAGAGATTGAAATGCCCCGACTGCTCTGCAGCCATTTTTCAAATCAGAATCCAGTGCGGATTAAGAGCCTTTGAGGCCCTCCGAGGGCGTGTGAACATTTTATTCTGACTCCTCTGTCATTAACTGAGTCCAGTAAGGGGCTGATCCTCATATAAGCGGCGTGTGTGTGTGTGTGTGTGAGAGAGAGAGAGAGAGAGAGAGGGGGGGAGGGAGCGAGTAGAAGGAAGTACGAAAAAGATTGGGGAAAGACAAAATGAGATAAAAGTCAGGGAAGTCATGAATAGATGTGTATAAAATGTGGTAGGAGAAAGAGGGGAAATAGAGCGAGGAATAAATAGAGAGAAGGGAATCAGAGAGATAAAAAAGACAAGTAAGAAAGAAAAAAGAATATTTAATGAATAATTCGAAATAACCACGATTTTCACTTTCCTAATCTCGAATATTTGTTTGTTAAACGAGGCTTGCCATGCCCCGCCCTGTCCAGGGGCCATTTCTCAAGGCAGAACCCGGCGGATTAAGCGCCCTTGAGGCCCCGCAAGCCCTCCGAGGGCGCCCCTCGCGGCGCGGGGCGGAAGCTTTCGTTCGTCGCGGCGCCGCGCGGCGCGCGCCGGTCGCAGCCGTCGCCGTCGCCGCCGGGCGCAGACGAACCGCCAGATTAGGAGTTATGCCGGAGTTGGCCCGCGCGATAGCAGTTAGGGGCGGCTTAGAGCGGGGCAAGGCAGACGAGGCCTCAAAGGAACCCATTCAGCGGCCCCTTAACCCACTTCCCGGCGCGCGCAAGGCCTTCCGCGGGAGGGAGGGGGAAGAAATAGGAAGAGGTGGGGGATGAGTGCGGGGGGGGGAGGGAAGGCGCGAATGGAAAGAGAAGTGCAAGGGATGCGAGGGGGAGGGTTGGGATCTAAAGGAAAGGGTGAGAGTGCGGAAGGGAAGGGAGGTAAAGGAGTTCAGTGGGAAGGGCTGAGAAGCTTACATCGCGAGCTGTACTCCACATCGTATTTCCTGCACCGAGGCATTCGTGTGGTTTCAAGGACGAGTCATTTCAATGTTAATGGAATGATAATTAATTCAATCCATAAAATTAATGACCGTTGACCCTCGCGGGCTGGCTTCACTATCTCCAAACTATATGTAAGTGAAAATTCTTGAAAATGGTAGTAAGAATATGTTCCGGAAGTCCATATTAAATAACGTACCATACCTTTATGAATTGTAATGAAGTAGTTATCCTATTTATTTTTATAGTAGTCCTGGTGATTAAAACATATATTGCGTGATGTTCGCGAACAAACATCGTTTTTTCCTGTCCAATATATCGTGAACAAAGTTCCAGAAATTGTGTTTGCATTTGAAAAAGTAACTCTCCATTTATATTCCTATTTAGTAATTTACACGCTAAGAAGTTATTCTGGCTCCGGAACGATTTCTCAGGTTTGCTATCTCTGTAAGGAAAAGTCTACCACAATGAAAAATTACACAATGAAAAAAATGTAATGTATTATTTTTATGTATCCTTAATCCTGAATGTATCCACAATGAAAAAAATTAATGTATCCTTCAGTAAGATTCCCAATAAAAAGTAGTGCCCTCTCTAAAATGGTGAAGTTTGACCTCTCGTGAATCTTCTAAGGCTTTTCGTAAGAAAGAAACAAGTCCTTCCAACAGAAAGGCGTCGTCCATCAGCGCGGAGACTGCCGTAAGCGCACGCTGAAGGAGAGGGACACGACATAAACAGGAATGTCGCTCACGCCCCGACGCCATCGCCTCCGCCGCCGCCGCCGTCTTCTACTCCTCCGTCGGCGCCGCTGCTGTTCTCGCCAACCCCGATTCCTCAACTGTCCTCGCCTTCTTATTTCTTGCCACAGAGCGGTCCATCGCCGCCGTCGCTTCCCAGCTATTACGCCACGTATCGTCGAGATGCATCATCGCTTCAATCACCCACCACACAGTCTCCCCGACACATTGTATCTCCGCCACACAGTCTACGCGCCACAGCGCCACCATGCAACACCGCCTCCCTGTTGTGGCATCACCTCCCTGCTCCACCGCCTCTCCGCCACTCCATTTCCTCTCCTTAGCGCCTCTCCGCCACAGCACCTCTCCACAACACCACCACAACATATCTCATCGAGTATCCACCATAGAGCCTACGTTCACATTGTGGCCACGCAGCACCCCTACCGCCATATTCTACCATACCGCAGCTCCGTCTCACTGCCTCCTTTCCAATCCGCTTTGCCACCAGCGCTTGGAGGACTGATTCAGCGACGTGAGGTGGCGACTCAAACCGGGACCATAGGATTCTCGGCCGACCCCAACTCGCCCCGCCCCGCCGCGCCCTGTCCCCCTCCGCCCCGTCCCGTCCCGCCGTGCTCCGCCCACATCGCCCCGCCATATCTCACCGCACCTATTCCCTCTCAGCTTCGTTACACCCGATATCGCCTCTCCTATTGGACGGCAGTTGCGTCTGTTAAGTCCGGGATGGAAGATGCGGGATGAGGTGGGTGGACAAAATGGATCTGGGAAGGCAGAGTCGGGGAGAGAAAGAGTAAGGGCGAATGGGGCGGACAGAGAACGCGGAGCAGAGGGGAGTGGCGGGTTTTTAGAACGCGGCGTGGAATCGGGCGGAGAGGGAAGAGGCGGGTTTGGCGCGCCAGTGAGAGGGAAAGAAAAGAGAGTAGGGAAGACGGGTCTGGGAGGGCTGAGTCGGAAAAAAGGGAGACAGACGGAGAAGGGAAGGGAGTGGCTGGTGGGAGGTCGCGTGGAGGGCAGAGGCGGAGTTGGCGGGCCGGCGAGTCGGGAAGGGAGTGGAGATGTGGGATAAACTGGCGGAGAGGCGAGGTGAGACGGTCGGTGCGGGGAGGGGAGTGACGGGCTGGAGCTCGCCGAGTGAAATCGGGCGGGGAGGATTGGCGGGCCGACGTGGATGGTAAGAGAGAGATAGGTAAGGGATGATAGCTACGGGGTTAGTTAGGGAGGACGGAGTCGGGATGAGGAAGAGAGAGGCGAGACGGAATGGTGGGAGTGAGGAGAGGAATAGCGGGTTAAAGCTCGTGGAGTGATATCATGCGGGGAGAGAAGGTGCGGGGGTATAAGGGCCCGCCAGACGGGGAGGAATAGATGGAAGATGCAGGGTGAAGTGGGAAGGAAGAGTCGGGAAGGGGAGGAGAGGGGCGGAACGGGACCGTCGGAACGGGCAAGGGAGTGGTGTGGGATGGGGAGCGAAGAGGCAGGGCTGGCGCGAGGGCGAGACGGGCCGGGTGGAGAGTGGGTGGGCGAGGCGGGGCGGGGCGGTGACTTATCGCCTCCCGATGCGTCCCGCGGGGCCGCCCCCGGGGCTTGTTTATCCCCGCGACGCGGCGGGCGCGCGCCCGGGGCTCTTCGCCGATGCTCACCGCGCGGAGACTAATCGCGCGCCATACATTATGTCTGCCCGCCCCCGCCCCGCGAGACTCTCGGCGCCCCGCGGGCTTTCGCCCCCGAACCCCGCCTCGCAGACGGCGCGCCGCGAACCGCCCCCGCGCCCCCAGGGGTCGCGCTCCCTGCCTCCGCCCGCGAATGCAGTTACGTATTCTAGGGGCCTCTTCTAGGAGACCTTACGGTGTTTAGGAGGCACTATGTTTTCTTCCTTCTTTTGCTTTTTCATGCCAATAGTTTTGTCGTCCACGCCAACATGCGCATCATATTACTTTCCTAAGCTTGTTTCACCGTGGGAAGAGCATGAGTTTAGTCTTGCTCGTGACTCGTTTCCTTCCTTTATGAAATCAATTTAAATTTCGTTTCGTAAATTTTTCAATCATTTAAAAAGATATATTATAGCGTCAGTCGTTCTTTATTCAAATAATTTTAAAGTCGTATTTCATACACGCTTTTGTCGTATTTACTTTCTATCCATGCTACATACTTAGGTAGTGCTTGTAAAGTGGGAGTATTGTAATGGAGCAGCGAAAAGTAGCGACCTTTTGCCAGAAAAACTTGAATTGTGGGGCCCTGATACCTTAAATGGAGAAAACGATTGTTGCTATGTGTAGTAAATCCATGTTTGGCAGGAGCTTCTTTCTGAAAATTTTGATGTCGGAGGAACGCCCGTCCTTCCGTCCGTCAGTGTGTGGTAAATATTAGCACGTAAATCGTTCAAACGATATTTTTCAAAATTGATATTCCCTAGTCAATCTGGCATAATTCGAGGTCCTGAACATTTAAATCAAATATTTTGTTTTTTGGGGGGATACTTTACATAAAGCCCTAATAACATTTTTAAAATTTACTCAAAATGGCTCCATTTTTATTAAACTTTTCCTCGGGAGCAAAGAACGCTTAGAATCGACGTCGGTCTCATTTTTGTTTAAATCTCTAAATTTTCAAAAATTGCAAAAATTCAAATATTTTTAGCGTTTCCTATATCCATAATATTGCTCATACAACAACAATATTGAAGACAAAGACGTATTTTCTCAATAAAACCTGTTCATCAGACAGTTCTTAAATTAATGTCATACACAACTCTTTTTAAAATATGAATAGTTTTTCCGTAACTATGCGTGAAATAAGGACAATTTTAAACAATTATTCTCCCAAATATGATTCCAATTTCTTTTTTCTTAATTTATTTTCTCCAATGTTTCTAAAACTTACCCAGGTCTCATTTCCGGTAAACTCTGGATTTTCAAAATTCCATAAAAGAAATTGAAAAAGGGCTCTTGGATTTGTATTCGTTAATTACAAATTGTTGTTATACGTTTCTGTTGCCGTTGTTGTTGTGGTGGTAACTAAATGTTCCTTTCTTATATTGAAATTTGAATCGTTTAAATTTATTAAGCCAGTAAGTTACCATATTTCAAATCTACGGTGTATGTCGTAGAATCGTCAGCGCCTAAAAATAAAATAAATGGATACTTCTATTTTTCTCCCGGTGAATTTAATTCGTTAAATCGAAAAATAAGAACCATCACAATACCTCCGGATAGGAACGTTACAAAAAGGAAGTCGATTGGTCAATCGAGAATCGCAGACTACGTACTATTATGGCATGTATATTACACAATTAACTGTCAAAGAAGTCAACAAGAGTTTCCTAATTGCCGAAATATTTATCCAAGATTGTGAATATTCGAGAGAGAATAAAAGATAAGTGATATCAACATTTATATTTGGAACGACGCTTAGCATAAATCAGAAACAATGTTTTTTTAGACACAGGACAATGTAAGGTAGTATTAATGTAAGTCAAATTGAAAAAAAATAAAAAGTATTAGGTATTTCATTAGAAGCATGAGATCGTGAAATAAATGTTATTATAATACTGACAGATTACAAGAGAATAAAATGGTCTCATTTGCTTTCTAAGCAATTTGTTTATGTTCACTTTTGTTCAACTTTATCTTGAGTAAATTATAAGTGCAATACTGAATGGTTAGCGATAGAGTGTACCTATTCATCCATGTTAATTGTTGAAATGTCTCAGTATCACGAAAAAATAGATTGAAAAGAGTACTAAAAATAAATTCGTTATTCACAAACCGACGAGTCTAAAACAGAATGGCTGGGAATGCAGTCTCATTTGTGAAACATAGGAACAATTGACGCTGGAACTTCACGGTCGTTGCTGCTCGCATTTCCAATATCTCATCTTACCGAATGAAAAAGTCTCAGAGTGACCTAGAAACCTGATTTTTAAACTTGAAGTGGCTTAAGATGTGCTTTTTATTCTTACCTTTATTTTATTCAGTAGACAGTATCAAAATGTACGATTATATATCACAACGTACTTAACATTATTTTTGTATGAATATCCCCTACTGTAGCAG